>CM056995.1:356533367-357133367 GCA_029891345.1 Dryococelus australis
TTGCATGCTTTTGGCAGCCCGGAGTCAAGAAATCTGCTAGCTACGCTATAATTCTATTCTAACTTGGCACCAACCTGCACTATCTTGGAACGATGGAAAATTTTGAACATAGCCAAATGTCGGCTACGTATTCTCAGTGCAGCTGCACATTGTGAACGTGCGGTATGACCTCCTGCAAAGATGTAACTGCACACTGCCGGCGATTCCAGCTGCGGCCACGGCGTGGCTGTCACGTGACCAATTAGCCAATTAGCGCCCACGCTCACCGCTTCCTGGAATTTACCAATAATTTTCTTGGTGGACTGTGATTGGCTGATTGAAGTCGTTTTATTACTAGGCGGAAGAGTTGTAAAAAAAAAAAAAAAAGAACTTCCCCAGTAGTGCGGGGTCCTGATTGGCCTAAGGTTTTCACTCCCCTCCTGAGATGAAATTTTGCTGGGTATATATGCCTTGGAGGTTCCTCCAAGGTTCAGCAGACCCTCCCTGCCTGAGTTAAGTAGACTTGCCAAAAATGAAATTAAACCAGACATAATGTTCAGCCTTTCTGGCAGTCTGAAGGAAAGACTCATTAATTTTAGAGTCCCTTATAGGGTAATTTTGAAAGTAGTTTCCATGAAGGAAAATTCTAAGAGTTGAGCATAGTCTTCTCTAGTAACTTTTATAAATTTTTAGTCAATTTTAAAAGTAAAGTTGTAAATGGCTTTGGTCTTGTTAAGTGGCCATGAGAGCAATTTCCAAAGATAGTTTACATAATAATACTCAGAAAGACTTAGTAATGTTTCAAATCATATTAACTTGTAAAAATTCTTAATTGGCCTTTGTAGTGTTCTTGAATGGACAGACATTTCATGAGTAAAGTAACAATTTTACATGACAGTAAAATTCTCTTCAGTTGGCCATGAATGTTGTAAGTAATCCATTTTTGGCTTTGGTACACGAGAACAGTCAGTAAAATATTCAACTATAAATAGTTGGCTTTATTTTCTTATGTATGTGGCTGAAAACCAAAAATAGAAAAAAATAAAGTGCAATCTCATGTGTTATAAATTGGAGAACGGGTGGGGTCAATATTGATGTTCAGCCCTCAGTTGCTTACAAAAGGTTACTTTTGAATATTTTGGAAGTTGATGATTGATTATCTTTTGGGCGGTGGTTCTACTGCCCCTTTGATGTGCCTTTGCGAGAAGGGCGTATCAAAAAGATCCTGCGCACTCTGCTATTTTGTGAGTGATATACGGGTTGCATCAAAAGTAAAACACATGAGATTTTACTTGTTAAGTGTTTTTAAAAATTCTCTCTTTCAGTGGCAACCATTATTTTGGGGACTTGTATTTGTTTTGTGTCTAATCTCTTCTATAATGTCCACAGGTTGGGCAAAGCTTCACTCACCCAGCTTCTTAAGAAGAAGTTGCCGATACTGAAGGGATCAATGACCTCAGAATCAAAGCTAGGGCTCTGGTGCGGCGAGATGCAAATGTCAATATGGCCTCCAGAAGCGGTAGCGGCGGGACTTTTAAGATACTTAAGGATGTTCCATCAGAATTATCCTCTAAGGTTCCTCATTTAAAAGGCTCCACTTTAACTGAGGTAGTTCAGTTTTTGGTAGAATTGAATACCGTAATAACCTTAGACCACTTGTCTAGGACAAAAATTTATGTGATAGCCACATTTAGTGTCCCTGAGATTTTTCAGCCCTATTTTGTTTCAGCTAGGGATGAGAATTGGGAATTTTGCCAACTATCAAAAACTTGTCTTACATTGGTTGCAAGTGAGTCAGCTCTTGTAAATTTTCGGTTGAAGATTTTGGGAAAAAGGCAGAATGCAAATCAGTCCATGCAGGACTACATAAAATCTATAGTTGGGTTAGTGAATGTTGTACGATATCCTTGTGATGAGGGCCAGTTCACACATACAGTGTTTTTTAATCTGCAACCTCAGTATGGTAGGTTCTTTTGTTTTGCCACTTGACCTACTACTTTAATGCAACTTCTGAGTTTGGTGACCGAAGTAGAGCGTAACATCTCGGATTGTTCCTTTGATCCTGTGAGGTCACATCAAAATAAAAGAATAGAGAAGTATCCTGTGAAATTGGGTTCCTCCAAGTTTTGTATTTTTTGTGGTAAAAGCAATCGTGTATTGAAAGAATGCTATCACCGCAAATCTGTTCTTGCTGTCACAGAACATTTAGACCCGCCAAAGGTCAAAACTCGTTCTTGATTTTCCCAAACAGGAAATCCCAGTGTCAGAGTAGAAAAGGAAGATAGGGTTAAGAACTTGGTGTGTTATTTTTGTAAACAGATGGGCCATGTGAAGGCCAGATGCCCTGCTCGTGAGAAGGTTGTGGGAGATCATATAGCTAATGTCATGAGTTTTGAGAGGAAATATTGTTTATCATATGTTCTTGTTGTGTTGGCAGCTGCACTGCTGGATTCTCATGCATCTTGTTCCCTCATTAACCATGATTTTTGCGAGTACTTGTTGAAAAACATCCCTAAGGGTCTCTTGAGGAAGGAAGAGTGATGAAGTGGGTTTTTTCTCTGGCAAACGAGGGTAGGCGTAGCTACATTTAAAATTAAAATAGAAAATTTTTTTAAGAAATTTCAGTTGAGGATTCTTCCTGATTTGAGTCACGATCTCATGTTGGGAGTTGACTTTATGGGTAAAACCCAGGCCTGTATTGATGATTCTAGGCACAAATTAGTGTTTGCCTTTTGTAAATCTCAACCTGTAGAGTTGATTTTCATAAGATAGCTGTTCAGTCTGTGTCATCTAACGATGAGGAGAAGGATTGTAAGGAGAAGCTGATTTTGCTGATGTGGTCACCCAAAAATTGGGGCACTACAGCAAGAACCCCATTATATTGAAGGTAAAGGATTCTGAACCAGTGTCATCAGTTCCCTATCGTGTAGCACCTCCGAAACGGAAAATATTTCAGAATATTGTGTGTGATCTTCAGAAGGAGGACATATTGGTGCCTCTGAAAGCTGTTACTCCAGTCCAGCCTTTTTACTGACCAAGAAGGTACTAAGGGAGTACCGTGTTATTTGCGATTATCGCAACGTGAACAAGAAAATCAATGTCGACCCCTATCCCTTGCCCACGGTTGATTCAGTTTTTCAGCCTGTAGGAAAAGCTAAGTATTTCTCCATATTCAATCTTAATTCAGCTTTCTTCACATCCCGATTCGCGAGGGATATTGGCATTTGTTACCTTCTGGGGACATATCAATGGAAGAGATTGCCAATGGGAGTGAACTGCAGCCCGCAGGCAATGTCATTCTCAGTCCTGGGCAAATTCCAATATGACTTCCTTTTCACATACATCAATGATATGTGTATCTATAATGAGACCTTTGAGAATCATGTGAAGCATCTGCATCTCTGCTTGGAGGCATTGAGAGAAGCTGGCCTCACAGCAAACCCTGAAATAGTTACCTGGGCGAAAAGCTATGTCAGGTACCTGGGTTTTGTTATTTCAGAAGATAGGATGCTGATGGATCCCAAAAAAATTAGACCGTTAGTGAACTTTCCGGTCCCGAAGAAAGTGCGGGGAGTGTGCCGTTTCCTAGGTATGGTGGGTTTCTATGCAAAATTCATACCAAACTTCGCCGATCTTGCAGAACCCCTAAATGTCCTGAAAAGGAAAGGGGTGTATTTTAGTTGGGGGAGGGTAGACCAGAATAGTCTTTTGTGTGTTGAAAGAGAAGCTGGCTACACGTCTAGTTATCCAGTTGCCACATTTCAAGCAGCCTTTTACTCTTCAGGTAGATAGATGCCCGTTTGAAGGTATTGAACGCTGTGCTGTGCCAGATGAAAGGAGATAGTTTGGTGCCTGTATCCTATGCCAGTCGGCTGTTGACTCCTGCTGAATAAAAATTCCTGGCATACGAGAAAGAAGTTCTGGCTACAATTTTCGGAATGGAAAGGTTCAAGGATTATTTGGAGAGCTTAGAATATGAATTGCACACAGATAATCAGGCTCTGAGCTGGTTCTCAAGATGTTTAGTTAGGTTGATCTGTTTTTAATTTAAGATCAAGCATGTTAGAGACATTGATAGTGGTGTCGCTGCCTCATATTGATTTTTTTGCACCTGTATTTTCTTTGGGTGCTTACATATTTGATCTTGAGGATAAAATAATTTTAATTCAGCTAATAACTGAGAGGAATAACTACATATGCGCATCACTGGTGCGTGTAATATCATTTACTAATTCTTACCACAAATTGTTAATCTGAAGGCCATTATTTTTTTAAACTTCATGTTGTTTGATGATTTGTATCAATTGTTTCTGTGGCACCTATTGATTTGATATTTATCTGTTGGCTTTGCCTTTTTATTATTTTTGGAAACTGTGATATCATGTACCTGAAACAAAATTGTTGTGCATTTTTTTTAAGGGCTTAATAATAAACCAACCTGAATGAAATTGTGTGTTTACAATTTGTACATTCCTGTACAAGCAGATATACTTTCGCAAGAACAGTACCTACAGTGTAAGAGTTTACTGATAAAGTTGGCAATGGGAGCCAACTCTCGTGGTCAGCCTATAAAATTAGGTCTGTAAATATTTTTTATGGATTTAACTGACCACGTAGCCAATGTTTTTGCACATTGTTGAAATTATAGTTGGCAGTGTAACTTTGAATGGAATTCATGGATGTTAAATTTTTTGATTGTGTTTGTAACAGGAAGTTTTTGTGGCTGCCATAGTATTTGATGACACTCGATTTTTGCCTTTATTTCTCTTTGTCGGAACCTAGCATTGTTGTATTACTTCAGAAATTATTTGTGTTTCATATATGCAGTTTTAAAGTTATAATACACAGCTTTCTGGGTAATTTTTTGTAGTCCTAGGAAAGCAAATGGGATATGGTGGTGGAAAAGAAGCAGAAACCAATTACATAGATGAACTTTTCAACATTCTTGGAAAAAAATTCACTTATTAAAAAATGACTGCAAGTTACAGAATACTACTATACCGGAAAATCCCCAGATATTTTTTGAATAAAAGGCACATCCAACACAATTAGAATGCCTTCCACCCACTAACCTTGTACCAATCATAACTTCAAGTAAAAAACCACTACCAACTGCTAGCTAGATCAAGAAGCAAGTTAATGTTGGGTATACCGGTATTGTGTGTTAATGCTAGTTAATGGGAATTGTTCACTTCTATCATGCAATCAGTTTTAAATTTTGTAATGAACCATAACTGTACTTCACTTCAGTAGCAAAAAAACTACTATAGAACAGTATGTACAACTAACAATATTTAACTTTGGTCTTTCTTTAAATTAAATAACCACCCATTCTACTCTTTGTATCATATAAGTTGGCACAACTTTGACAGGTCAGCGAAAATTAGAACCACCAACTCCGTAGTAGTGAAACAACTTTTACCATCATTGCCAGCTAAATTGTCACTTCATTGTTGGTACCGTAAGAGGGGAAATAGTTCCTTTGAAATAAATCACCAACATAAAACTGTATACTTTTTTCACTAAAAGTATTTATTTGGTTTTATATACTGTATCTATGATGTAACGGAGTGAAATTTTTTAAATATTTATTTTTTGTTCGGACACTTTTATTTTATGGAAGGTATTTTTGTTAAAAAGAGTTTTTTATTCTTGTTAGGATTGGATACATTTTAATTTTCTTTATTATGTCAAGGGAAGTTAGCTGATCATTTCTGAGATTTTTTCCATGTTTACTTATGCTTGCAATAGAGATTTCTGGAGAGGATGAGTTAGGTATAGCCACTTTCACTTTTTTTCTGTCTGGTCCTTCTCGAACTGATGTTGCTTTAGGATTTTTTTTCGTGTGTTTACAGAATTTTGTACATAAATATTTTCTTCCTAAGATACTGCCAGGGGTGAGGGGCAGACGTGCTGAAAACAAAAGAGAGCGTATAGGCCGTTGAGGGTAAAAGGGAGTGTTGCGGCAAAGACTTTTGTCGACCACCGGTTGCCTAGGGAGAATCGTGTGCCGTGATTGGCGGACATAGATAGCCTACCAAGGTGGTTGTTGTGAAGATGGTGGCGGGCTAGAAAGAAGTGTGTTTTGATTGATCAGGACATTCTTTCCTGACACCAGGAAGAACGGCCCCGATCAATCTTATACATAGTCGTATGTTTAAGTAGTGAAGTGAAGTAGCTTTGTTTTTAAGAGGAGAGAGTAGTTTGGGGTGAGATGCAGAGATTGACTTTAGCCCTCTAAGCCGTTGCTTTTTAAGGTGAGACATTAGTTTTTTTGAACTGCTGTTAGTAAGTTGAAGTCGCTAATTACTGGTCATTTATTAGTCATGAATAAGTTGAGAAGTGCCTAGAAGTAAGCATAAACTAAGTCTTCATTTGTTGTTTTTATTTTATAGTTCATTTTACTTGTAGTTTAGGTCGTCAATGTTGATACTTGGCTTTGACATCAACTTGTTATGATAGCCACCCTCTAGCGATTGCTTTGTTTAGCGTTTGAAGTCTTGTAATTTTTTAAGCATATAGTAATTTCTATTTTTTTTTTTTTTTTTTTTTTTTCAGATGATTTCTTGCCAATCACTAATTTATGAAAGTTTATTCTCTTATTTCCTCGAGTAAAGTAAATATGAATTAGTCGCTGACAGAAGTTATTACTTATGGAGTTTTAATGTTTTTGTCAAGATTTACACAGGTACTTATACTGACTTAACCTCTAACGCAGACATTCCTTCAAAATAAAAAGAGCTTCGAGATAGTATTCCCAGTTGTTACTAATTTGA
This sequence comes from Dryococelus australis, assembly GCA_029891345.1. NCBI lineage: Eukaryota > Metazoa > Arthropoda > Insecta > Phasmatodea > Phasmatidae > Dryococelus > Dryococelus australis. The sequence continues at coordinate 356,540,123 of CM056995.1, forward strand.
GAATTGAAATTGTGGGACACATCTATCAGTTCATTGAAATGAGAATTGTTTTTTTTATTGAGTCACAACTGAAGAAGTTTGCGTTGTTGCTGAAGGTGAAATTAAATTCAAACTTAATTGTGTTAACTATAAAAGAGATTTGATGTCTCCAGTTGTTATATCTTTTTTATTGTTTCTGTTGGAAAACAAAAACCTTGTAAGAATTAAATCTAATATTGATTAAATTATTACTTATAACTTGTTAAATTTTTTGAAAACATCTGGTTTTCTTTCATTCACTTTGCTATTTGACTCAAGTATAATTCACCAAGTGGTTTTAATATGAGGATAAGGACATTTCTTTATTTTTTTCTCTCATCTCACTCCAAAAAAGTGTTTAGATTTTAACTTCAGGCAACTGGTACATGAATAAAAGGCAGTACTTAACAACACATTATGTTATTTCCCTCAGCAGTACCAGGGACCATGAAGCGATACCATTCCATCTAACGTGTAGGTGGGCTAAGAGTGTGGTACACCCCCCCCCCCCTTTTTTTATTTTTTGAGATTTTGGATGGAAATCTTACTGTTCCTTCTTTCATTATTAATGTTTAGAGCAGTCATTTTGAGAAAGGTGCCACTGTTTTTGAGAATTAATGTAGAGGACTTCATGACTGCCTTATAGAACAGTCCTGTCATGGAGGCTTTTGGATCTTTGATTCTGAATGAGCAATTTGGATGCAGTGATTTTACTCATTTCACCTTTATTTATTCTGCATTTTGGTTACATTTAGTTTTGAGCATCAGGAATATGTATGTGGTGTGCCGTATTGGCGTGCCTCCTTAATTTTTAAGTGTGTGAAAATAATTTTTTTTATACAACACTAAGAATTTTACAATATATCCTTGTAAGTTGATATAAACTACTATTGAATTTTATTTGTCATCACCAAGTTGAGCCAATTTTAAGCTATTTGCAGATTTAAAATTTTAATTAGTTATTGAGATGGTCCTTATAATTAACTTCAAATTTATCGGTTTTGAGTACATTTCTTTTTTTCAATTGTTAGTACGATTGCAAGGATTTTAATTAGCAATTGTCTCATGAATTTGATTATTTTTATTATTGCCATAATTAAGTACTTTATTGCTATTTTGAATTTTCTGAGTCATATAATTTATAAATTTGTTTTCAATTTGAAGTATTTGAGATTTATTTAATTTGACGTTTATTCCTGTTCTCATGTTGATAATGTATTTTCATACATTTGGTTTCTTTGGCAGTAAAAGTTATTTATTATCTATAGGCCGGAATAAATATGTATTCAATATTATTTTCCCTCTGTTACATTTTACTCAGTTTTGGTACTCTGCAAGTCTTCATGAAGTTCGTTAAAGTATTCCAGAGCTTTCGTCTTCTTGCTCCCGGTATGACCGGATGTGAACTGCATCATTCGCAAATTATTTTGTCACGACAGCCATCGTTATCCCCTTCCACGCTTCATGTTGGCGTGGCTTTGAATAAAAAACGTCTTTTGTTCACGTGCTCACTTGCCCATCTTGCAGACCTTTCTCATGTTCAAGTCCCTTTTGGACAGTCCGCAACATCTAGCAACGGTCCCGGAACTATCTGTACCTGGGTTTGCCACAGTGGCGTCCCCTGGTACAGACACTTGTTCCTAGGCTCGCTGCCGTCATGACGTGTTGGCGACATGTGGCGGCCATGAAGTGATTTGTAGGGATGAAAGCCTCTTTGAAGTTTTACAACAAAATGTTGTGCATCACGTAGTGGAGCCTAGTAGTAGTTTTTTTTTTTGTGGTGATGTGAATTTTAAATTGTTTTTATTTTGGTATGTCTCTGCTTGATTTCGGAATCCTTCTGGGTAATGTAGTAATTCTCGTCTCTACTCTCATGGTGAGTACTTCTTCAATTTGTTTTTGCCTCGTTTGTATCCCGAATTAATTCTTCGCTCTCTATTTTCATACAATTGTATAGTATGTTGTAGCGAGGGTTCCCCTGGCTTCAACTTTCTACCTGCTTGACGTCAACGAGGTTTCCTGTTTGGCTCGTGCGTTTCGTCTCGTCTCCACTACTTTTCTTGGATATTTAAAATTTCGCCTACTACAGCATTCAAGTGATGTTGGTTCTACTACTTTGGACAGCTAAGTGGACTAACCATAGGAATTAATTTATTTATCTATTAGTTACCACTTTATCTGTGTCGTTTAATCTCTTTATAACTTTGGTAATAATGTTTACTTTATCCAATCTATAACTTTATTTTTTTTACTTTGTTTGTGGTGTTTTTACAGCCATTAACGTAATTTAATTGACATGCATATTAAAAATACATGCTTTTATATATAAATTTTATAATATAATGTGTGGGGATCCCCTTTGAATTGGTTAAATGCTGGCCATGCATTCTTCTATATATTTAAAAATAATTAAAGTTTAGCATTTTTATGATACGGTTAAGTTTTTTTTTATCTTAGCCATATATTCAAGAAGTTCAAGTCCATTATGTTCTGAGAATTAAGTTTTATAACTTTTATAAATGCAATATTATACCTTCATATTGATGCAAATATTTAAATGTACTCTATCATTATCAAAATTTGATATTTAATACTTATCTTACTACTTGTTGATTTATTTATGCACACCAGGGTGCTAATTTGTTTCGTTGTTTATATTGATCACAAAAGAAAAAAGATTATTTAAGCAAACCACAAATCTAAGTCTTTTTATTTGGTAAACAGGCATATTCCCTCTCGGTCTTTAATTATTACTTATCGACAATGGTATTAACCTGTTGTAATTAATTACTTTATTTGGTGACATGTGCGACCACCCAGCATCAATAATTAATTGTTTGTTTACATCGCTTACAGATGTTTTTGCCACTTCTTTGATTATTATTAACTGTTCAGTTCTTGAGTTTTGTTTATGGTTTGAAACACTGACTGCATTTGTATTTTGGAGAAGTGGTTTGTTTACTTTCTGGTCAAGGCCACACAGTCGTTGCAGGTTGACTTTACCAAGCCACATATACACACACCTTAGGATGTAAAGACTTTTGGTCTTAACAATCCCATTGTGCCTTGCACGTGCTTTTTCTGTAATCTTGGCGGCTCTCTGTAATATTACTTTTAGCGTTTTAGAATTATATACTTCATTTAAGATAATTCTAATGTAGACCTAACTTAGTGTTTTTGTTAGTTGTAGAATAGTTTAAACATAATATTTAGGCACTTCGGGCACATCTGTTTAGTCGCTTCCAACTTCTGTATCCTTTTATTTTCTGGATTTGTGTTTTGTTGAGTTTTTTTTTTAGCATTAAGTTTTTGGATTAGCACGTATTTACTACGGTATTTTACACAAAAGAGTTTTGTCTGTAGATATAAATTTAAAGTAATTGTTTATTCATATCCTTTTTCCCATATAACTCTACTCATTGGATTAGTTATAAAATCTCTGCATACTCTTCTAGGAATTTTATTTGTATGTTAATTGTTGAATAACCTCATTTTAAGTAGATTTACTTTCTGGGTGTACCATAATCCGTAGTCTTAATTTATTTCCTTTGTATTTCTAACTTATATGTTGGGATGGTTTGCTGTATAAAGCTTGTAGGTATTTTCAATTTATTCCTGATTTACTGTAACTGAACAGTTTGGTTGTAGTAGCTTTACTGTATACACTTTGTAGTGGATAGTGTCTTTTAAGTTTCTACCTTGTACTTTTCTTAATTCGGTACTTGTAAATGAATCAGTCACTGAATCCCATCACAAGTAGGTGGATATTACTCGTGTGGCGGAGCAAGTGGATGAAAAGCTGTTCAGTCATCAACAAAACTGCAGAAATTTTGGGTCTCTCAGCTCGAACTGTAGCAGGTATGTACAAAGTAATGTGTGTTCATGTAATATACAGCCATCCTTTTAATTTGCAGTCATATGCTAACACAAAAATAAACAATTAACCTTAAGTTATCTTGAGTAAGATGTGACCAGATTTTGTAGAAAATACTTATATTCGAGTAGCCTGTAGTAAAACTTTTAATTGTAATGAAGAATCAACATTCATATGTTGAGTTAATCGTTAAATATGCTACAGACTAATATAACGGTGTTTACAGGTTATGGCCTACAATCACATGTCTTTAATAGCATATTTGGCTTGTGCTTTGTAAAGCCCACATGTTGAAAATGTGTCACAATATGTTTATGTTGCACTTATGTGTACAAAGCATTAAACTACATGCATGTGAATTTTCATATTTGATTTCAGTTATTGTCTGCTGTATGTCTTGTGTAGCTACCATAATTATAACGACAATTTGTACGTGTCCTGAATTCTAAACACTTTTCATTCGGCAGGTACTACAAGAAGCATCCAGGGAAGACAAAAAGAAAGAAAAATCTGGAAGGTGTTGGAGACAATGATGATTTTACAAGTGATCTGATTCGTTGTATCATATACATCATGTACGAAACAGGTATGTGAAACCAATTACTAAAATGTTTTCTCTGACCTTATGACTTACTGTATAAGCTTAATTACATTTGTCTTGTACCAAACATTAAGAATAATTAGCCAATCATTTCAAAATAACTTTAAGTGCGTAATTGTTTCATTGTAAGCTGTTCTCTTTCGTCTGAAACCATACGTAACCATACGCCACAGTGTAATATATGTTAAAGAAAAAACATTGTGCCATGCACCATCCAAAATAGAGGTTGGATTTAGTTGGGTTAAGATAGCTTGCCAAAAGTACTTTTACAGGCATATGTATAATTAACCTCAAATAGTGTAAGAATCTTTTGTTTTCTTTTACACAAACTTAGGTTTGTAATTGCATGTTTTTTTTAATTACGTGTAACCTGAGCAGTACAGCGATAGATCTATTGGCATAGGATATTAAAATTGCTGCACTCTGTTCGTACTGGCCAAGTGCTTCGGTCCTTCTGTGCATTAGCCAAATGCAGTGTTCCAGTTGTAGTTTGTACAGAGTACATTATATTGACATGCACTCTGGTGATAAGTTACTTCAGTTTATCAAGACTAACCATGTAATCTTGTCCCTAGCAATCATGTGACACGTGAACTTTTTCAGTTTTCAGTACACACCCAGAGCAGTCAATTGCAGGAGGGAGAGTGTGTGTGTACATGCATGTGTGTGTGTAGGCATCATGTGAAAACAATTTCCAGAAGAACACGTGACACTGGATACGATCCTAGAAGCCTTTAACAATAGTGGTAATTTCAGGTTCCAGGAGAATAGGTCTTCTTTGTATTGACTGCTTCTCAGGCTGGGATTCACACAGAGGAAGAGCGATGCTTTGGAACATCCGAAAATCTCAGGACTGCGAAGTAATTTCCTGAGGCAATATCAGAAGTTGAATGAAGAAGGACTGAGGTTCGTGTTCTTGGACGAGATATGGTTTTCCTCAAAAGGTGACGTACTATGTGCAACGTCATAATCCATACCTGCCAACTTTTCTGATGTTTGCTTAAACTGTACTGTTTTACTATTTTATGATTGTGACAAATATTTTTCAATTTTTGTTTCCAAGAACCCAACAAAAACAATGACTGCATTTTGTTATTGTGTGCTTGTGTCAAGAGCCGTATTTTTGCAGTTGAATCAGTAACAAACAAAGAGGTGGTTTCATGCATTATTGGCTAATGTTAACAGGATGTTGCTGGTAGTTGCTCACAACTCCACATTTCGATGATTACAAATGCAACATGTATTACCACATGCTTGCCTTTTAATGCTCAAATTGGATGAATATTCAATAGTTCAAATTGAAGATGGTACCTTATTTCGGGACAAAGTGGAAAAGTTGAGTTGAAATGGGTTGGAGGCATGCTTTACAAACGTGGATAACCTCTATCTGTCCATAACATATGTTTGGTTCAGTTATGATATTTCAAGCCTGATATTTTTTTTTAATAGATGGTTTTCTTTGTTGTAACTCGAGCTGCATTTCTGACATGTGAATGTCATTATTTTCACGTGAGAAGTACATGTTAGTTATGCATTCAAATACATTAACACATCCATGCATTCCGTGCCTATTTCTAACACAATTACAGTGAATGCACAGTTTTTAAGTTTCCTCCGACGTTCACCATTTATGTTTACAATAAGCATTTTCGCGATGAACGCTGGTGACCAACCTGTTACCATTTCAACCACGAAAACATGCCTATTGTCAGGTGTTAAGCTGGAATTTTATTCTTATTGGCTGCTCTCAACCAATCACGTATTTTGTATCATGAGCACAAAATGGCTGAAAGCAAGCATTCATAAATATTGTAATAAGCCATAGTTTCTAACGGATTTTAACAATTTTGTTGATATTTTTTTTTATTGGGATACGTTTGTGATTAGGGCTGGGCCGATACCCCTTTTTGTCGATACCAATTCTTGTGAGCCGATACTGTCAATACCCACACTAGAAGAGACTTTTATGTAATAAAAAAGAATAATTGAATACTTTCATGATTTATTATTAAAATATATTGTATGCAGGCAAGAACACTTTTCACTGATTAATGAACTGAAAGACTTCTACTAGCACTAAAAGTATTATGGAAATCTGTGTTATAAAGTCAAGTGTCACACTATGTACTATTTGATGCTTTAGGTAAATTAATTTCACATAAATTCTTAAAAATTGGAGAATAAAAGTGGCACTCATTTTAAGCTTAGGTCAGGGACAATTTATGTTTTTAAACTTATTACATTAAATCTACAAGGTTGTGTACCATATTTTGCAGCATAATTCAACTTTATTTATATTCAGAAAATGTATTGTTTTTAAATTCAGCACACCCTTATTTTACTGACCGTAAGACTAAAGCATTGTTGTGAAAAAGTCTACGTGCTTTTTTAACCTAAGAATTCACATTGGACGCAGAATTTATGCTTATGTTAAGCAAATTATTGTTGGTGTAATTAATTTGCAGCCACCCCTTATCAGATGAACCCTATCTATGCATAACTTCCAGTAGGAATGAGATACATAAAGTACTTGTGTATTAAATGTTCCTACAGATTTTGTAAAAAGGTGTTAAAATTGTGTTATCTGTTAAAATATTCTAATGAAAAAATGCCAACAGCAATATTTATTTATAATTATAAATGGGGGTAACCTAGCACCAGAAACCCCCCCCCCCCCATAATTCCTGAAGTGTAACATGAGATGCCTGTTTTTATTAAAATTAGTTACCAAATATTTGTAAACAACTTACTGCACTAGCAATCTATACTCATTTTCACCTACTGCCTTAGCTACAGGTCACCTCAAAATTGATATGCATTTACCTTTAACGACTGTTAAAGTATTCAGGAAATAGATTATATACAGAAACTGTATTTACGAGTAAATTAATGTACATATGCAACCATACCTTGATGATCTTTCTGTTCTGCTCCTGATTAGCAATGTTTATATTTTATTTTGTATGTACTATATGTATTTTTGTACATGTTTTAAGGCTTAAAATTATATCATCATGCTGCTGAGTTAAAATGTTTACATTTGATGCTTCACTTGTACAAATTGTATATTGTTCACAAATTTGAGAAGCCCTATTCAGAGAAAAATATTATAGCAATTAATATGTTCATTCAAGTATGTTTCTTATTATAATATAATTTAGTGAAGTCTATATTTAAATTGATAAAAAAAATGATATTTTCTAATATCATTGCAACATTTCCTTTACAACTGTAATTTAACTCTTGAGAACATTTCTCATAACAAGATCACAAACAAAATGTGTACACAATACATACATGGATATAGTATTCACACACTTTTAATAAGCTTTGGAAAAATTGCTTTTTTCCAGACGTAGAGAGCATCTTGCATTGTGAATGGTGGGTCATACTCACACCAAACGTATGAAATTGTTTTATTTTCTTCAAAATTTGAGTCAGCAATACAAAAAATGTCTTTCTTTTTATTACACAGCAGCATCTGTAGATTCATCTGCACCTTATATTTAGGCTTTCTCTCTCCATATTTGCTAATGTACAGTGCTTAGATTTTAATGATGCTGGGCATTTAATTTCAACAACAAAATCTTTCTCTAAGGCATCTGGTGATGTTCCAAATAGTGGAAATGTGGGTGACAAATGCAATCCTGTTGTGTGCATTTTCTGCTAAACAATTTTTTCTAGCATAACAAGTGGTTCCAGAGCACTTCCTTTCTTCATGGCAGCAGTTGAAATGTTTTTGACACCTAAAATCTTTTCTACTAAACTTCCATCAAATGAAGAGCAATGAGCCACTTCGTACAATTTGGATGCAGTTATTCTGCCATATCGCAACTCATGTCATGATGAGTTGTTGGACTGTAGTACAGTGTTTTTAACAGACAAAGAGCAAAAATCACTGTCCATGGTTTGCGAGCAAAACTGAAGGAAGAGCTCTGGGTTTACACTGTTCTCATTGACATGTACAAAATTGTGAAGTAAAATGTAAAGAGATAAACTTGGGTTTTTTTTTCATCTGTTATATGCTTCAACAACTGACTTTCAGGTGAGTGATATTTCACTCTTTCTTTGAGTTGCTGCAAAAATGTATCAGGAACTTCTGTGGGAGGTTTTGGTTTGTTTGCCAACTCGATTGCATAGACAAACTTAATTGATGAACCAACAAATTTCTTCCAATAGCATTCTACCGATGTCTGTGTACCCACATCATGTTTGCATCCACCTAGAAGATTCAAAAAATATTTTCTATCTACAATACTGCCCAACACTACGAGGATAACATTTATCAAGTGATATTAATATTTTGTCCAATACGTAGTTATTTAGGTTTCCTAAATTTGGTTTGATGTAACAAAGTCTGTCAAATATATTATCTTGTGATACTGGACAATTTTCACATGTTACTGACAAAACAGTTTCTGTGGCAGTGTCCACGATCATACTGACACATTAACTTTTTTTGGAAACTCTATGCCTATGCTCTGGGCATATTTTTCCCTTTTAGTATATATTCAGAATTGCTCTTTTTCACCTGAACATACTCAACAGCATTGTCACCATAATCTTCACAACATGCCCTAAAATGAGTATTTTTGTTTGTATCACAAATAAGAATCCAACTGTTTTCAGCAACAAATTTAAGATGAGACTGGATTACTGTTATTACCTGTTTAAAATTAGCCAAAATAATATTTCTTTACAGCATTAGCTTAAACCACTGCATTAGCAAACAAGATTGCTAGTATAGCGAGTTCTAAAAACCACTCACAAAACACTGTGACTTATTATGAGAGTAGGTAGACAGCAGTTAGGATGATTTTAATTTAAGGACAAAGTGCTAATAATAGCTTCATAGTACACGTGTCATCTTAGTCATTGTGTGTCACTTTATACTGGCTGATAAGTCTTACTGTATTCCCAGCTAGTTGCAACAACACACCTTTACTGTCAAAAATAATTATTTCCCTCTAAGTGGTATGATAACCAATTAGGCTCTTTTTACAGAGTGACTAATGTTCAAAATAACTTGATGAGTAAATTATTTTCTATTGCTTACGGAAATAATGATTCAAAATAATTTCGTGAAGATGCATGCAGTATTTTAACAAATTTAAATTCAGTATCAGCTGTTTAAAGTAACCAAAACCTGCTATGTTCAACATCATATTCAAATCACTTGCAGTTTAGATATTTGAGGGTTTGGTACATTAAGTGTGCTTTTGTGATATCATTTTTGTGTGTGCTTTTGTGATATCATTTTTGTAAATGTTAAGAGATATTACTTACAATTTTTGGAATCTTGGCAGTTACCTACAAAAGAAAAAGTTTCCAACCAAGCATTCGTTAACATCCGAGTGAAATAGATGTAAGCAAAAAAAGTCTGTAATTAAACCCACAAAACAATTATACGCATAATGGGTTAGCTGCAACTAGCCTGATGGGCAGAGGGAGAGGGCTGGGTATTACACAATACTGACATGTAAAATATACCACCAGAATGCCACCACAGTTATCTGCTTTGAACACACTTTTTAGTAGATAAAATTTTCAGGGATATAATCTAGATGGTTATACTAAAACACAAGTTTTTTTTGGCCTCAGTAAGTTTTGTATTGCTGTTTACTGATTTGACAATTTCCATATTGTGAGTTGTACTCAATGTGGGATCAAATAAATAAGTTACAGTGAATTGTTCTGTTATACAAATGATGTTGGTAATTAAACAAGTAGCCATGCAATAATCGCTGTTATGATTAAATAGATATGGTTGTGCCTAGATTCAGCTCATTATGTCCTTGTTCACTTCCTCTATACCCCTTGTAGGACACGGAGCAAGTTAATTATCCACAGAATGGAAAAATGGGGTTGCGTCCATTTTTTTTGTTTGAAGAATTTCTAGCTTTATGCGCATTGTAGCATCATATGGCAGTGCTAAACACTTTAGGTAGAGCGCAGTATAGATTATAGCCGGGCGGGTTGTTTTATAAACTTCCCCCAGATAGCCCGGCTATATGAGAGACCGGGAGGCCTGTGCTCCCCCCGCCACAGCTGACCGCAAGACATCGACGTATGAACTGTGTGTGATCGAGGCTGAAGAGGCGAACATCCACGTACCCCTGGGCAGAGGGGTTACAGAGGCCAACCAAGCAGAAGTTAAAGGTGTACTAGAATCTTTCCTCTACACGCTTCTACACTGTACATGCTCCACTTCAGTGTCAGCCTCTCGTAAGGGGACGGCAACGAGGCGCTGCTGATGCATCTCCCACTTTGCACGCATTCTCCGCGGCCAGCACAGCCTGCGTTGTTCATGCCTTCCTCTCTCCCCGCACTCAACTTCCGCTTTCCAGTGGCCGCTCTTCGCACTCCAAGGGTACCAATTCACTTTGCGGCCTCCGTTGTACGCACGGCTGCAATGGCGTACATCATGCCGACCATCCAGGTTGGCAGCACTTACTGTGGGCGTGGCCTTGCCGCACCAGCCGGCGGTGGTGGGGGCTTATCCCCGCCTGCTTGGCCATCCTGACCCTGGCAATGTGTTTTTGTACTTCCTTCACAACTGAGACCGGCCAGCAACCAACCTTCAGGACGCATGCTGGTATCTGTGTTGGCGTGGAACCAGACGTGCTCTATGAGACCAGCCTATCGCTGGTCTACACACTACAATTGCAATTTCCCTCCCCAGGCCCTTGATTAGTTCATTCATGTTGCTTGTAAAGATAGGAACACCACAACGTGTGCATGCTAAAATACTCAATAATTACATGAAGGTGATAAGACACTACCGTAATACAAGATTATCATACTGATGTCAGTACCTCCTTCCGCACCAAGCACGGTATCCAAATCATTGTTGATGTCGTAATTTCCTTACAAACACACACCTTCATGCCCTTCTTCAAAACGACGCCAGCCTATTCACGAACTTGCCGCGAACATACACAGTACACACAAGGCTCTCAATGTATCTTTTAATATTAACAATGATATTACTCATAAAATAGAATCGAAAGTAAACTCCCTTAGCAAAATCATTAATAATATTATTATTGAAATTCTCAAATCACAAACGTCAGTGTTTGATGCTGCACGCCCCTAGAAACCCAAACTTATTTACTCATTACGAGTGTTTAGCAACTCATTAATAATATGCTCATTGATCACTCCATTGAGTCGTTTATTCATGCTTGCCAACTGCACAAACTGCCGTTAGGGGCGGTCAACAACTCTCAATTAACGCATGACATTGTGGCATGGCAGGAACAATTAAGGAAATTGAATCTCAGTATCTCCCCTTATGACTTGCACAAATATTATTCCCTTGAACTGGCAGAATGTGCATTTTCTGACTAGCAATTAGTAATCAAATTGCAAGTTCCCCTAATAAATGTCAATTCTCAATGGTGTGTGTACAACTTAAAATCAGTCCCCTACTTATTCCATAATCACTCATGTACGATGCAGTCACCTGCACCTGTCATTGCGATTGATCTCGCCTCAGGCGATGTTAAAGCCGTCTCACCGTCCACCCACCCATACCAGGATGTTTTACTCATTCAATCTGAATCACTCCTATGTGAGGCCGCCATACTGCTTACGGGTGTCACTTCCTTGTTTCACTCTTGTACGTATCACTGCACTTCTTCCACCCCTTTCACAGTCACCAATATCAATTTGTGCTCACTAACCCCCCTCCCAACACCGTTGTCACGTGTGTCAACACATTCCTTAATACTGTCCTTCCCACAGATCCTGTTGGAGATCTTGAACTCCATGTTCCGTGTGGCTGCACAGTCGCCACTCCCGCAGACGTCATCATTCACACCACCCATCGTTGTGATGTACGGGCTCTTGTCATCCCGTTGCACCAGACCTTCATCCCCATACAGTGGCTCTCCGAGCAGTCTTTTCACCTCCCCCAGCTATCCCTATCTGAGGGTGTTCACTTTATCAAAATTTCAGATGCCCTAAATACGAACTGGCACATTAATCATACCGCCTTCCCTCTTGTTGAAGCCATTGACCCCACTACCCGCCGTGACACTTTCACGTCCTCTAAATTGCTCTCTCTTGTTGACCCGATCCATTTTGATTATTTTACCCTGACTGTTATGCCTTTATTGTTGTTTTTGGTAGCATCATTTTATGTTACACTCAATATTTCCACCTTCCTCATATGCCTTCACATGCCCAAGTAGGCATTTCACCCCCTCTCTCCACTGTGTACCACCCTCACATTTTCTGTGCCCTTCAGTGCCTTTGTCATATTTACCTCATCCAGGCCGTTATGTAAACACTATTAATTTCAGTGGTTTGCTCTCATTTATGCGTGTACCACTTTCTCATTAGCTAACTTAATTCTCGTATTTCTTTACCGTTACATTTACTTGTCAAACATAAACTAACGTTCTTATGTATTCACTGCTTAGAAATAGTAACGCTCAATAATATACCTATGTTAATGATCTAATATTCCCCTCCTTTTTGTGTATTTACTGTTACGTCGTTCACCTTCCTTTCATCATTACCATGACTACTGTCCCCCCCCCCCCCCCCCCATCAAACTTCAAACTTACCAATATTTTTACTAAGCTATTTTATTTACTACCCTGCAACAGGGTGTTATTGACACTTTTTTTAACATGTGTACATTTCCCTTGTATGTTGCCCATTATCTATATAATTTCACAGCCCATATTAATTTTAACTTATTAAGTATACTGTGGCTATCTTTCCCTTAGGTCTATTGTGTTCCAGTCAGTCCTTATTTTTACCACCCTTACCTAGGGCATATCCCAGAATACTTGTTCTGTATACCAGTGTGTTCAAGAGCCAGGCGGCTGCAGTCTGTGTTTATTACAAGCTAGACCATGAATGTAGGCCTTATATTATTACCAATGTGTCATAGGGAGAGCTCATGATACCATTTTTGTTACTCTATACTTCAACGTCAATGGTTACAGTATTTTTTACACACATTTATTGCGGCTATCTAAGAAGTCAAGACAGCTGTTTCTCTGTCTTCACTTTTCTGTGTACCATTAATTAACCTCAGAGTAGTCATATTGATCCTGCTCAGTGCAGTATTTATTCATATATAATACCCTTAATAAGTGCCCTTCTTAACTGAGCACTGAGTTCACTATGTTTACTACTTACTGACAAGTATCAATGTTATGATTCACAATATCTTGCTTGGGTCTACAGGTTCATGCTATTAATAACTGTTTTACATCAACATACATGCAGTACAGCATTTTATAAGTTGTCACTGCGATGAGTTGATACCTTTAGTCATTGTGTATTTTCTACCAAGTTCTCAGTCTTACCTGGCCAATGTACGTTATTTTACTTTACTCCAGTATGAACACTCTACTAACAACAGTGCTCTGGTTTACAAGATTTCACCGTTTACCTGCCCTTCGAGCAGTGTTTGGTACATTATAAGCATGTTATTGCCTTTCATTGAGTTAACGCCCTTATTCTAGGCGTGCTTTGTGCTTAAGCCTACATGACTTTACATTAATTACTCAATGAATTATTTTCTTATTTCACAATATTGTGGCCTAGATATTAGATATTCAGTGTAATGATAGCCACTTTTTCACTTTGTAGTTGAGCCTACCATTGCTCATTAAGTTACTTGCCTCAGTGTCTTCCTCTCTTACACAAAATGACGAACTAATAAATAAAAACACAAAAAAAATTTAATTCAAACAAGAAAGGGGATGGAAGACTGCAGCAAAACCCACAAGTGTTACTGTACCCTTAGGTTCATGTTTTTTATTGGTGCCGTGCACATTCACTATTACTAAGTTAGATAATATCTATTATTCTCCTTCCAGTGGAGTATTTTCTGTTGTATGTTTTGCTGCCGCCTGAAAGTAGTCACAAATTGTGACCAATATGTTAATTTTACGTAGGATAAGGGATACCCCATCTTTATTTTCCTTCCTTCCTTTTATGCCTATTTTGTGTGTAATTGAGTGTACCTTGTTAGAGACAAAAAAATAAAATAAAATTTTGTACGAAAAACCTTCCACTAGCATGTAAGGACGATTGTACCTAGATATAGTATAGGTTAAATATCTTGTTTATTAATTATTCATTGTTGATGTTGTTCTCATAAGTTATTCTGCCATTGGGCATATTACTGTATTTTGGAAACAAACTATACATAGTAATAGGCACAACCAAATATAAAAAGTGGTAAGCCTATTAAGTGCATGTTCATCTGTAGTACAGAAGTCCGTAAACTCAGTAGTGATCATAAGACTGTCCAAACAAATAATTACAGCAACAGTGAATCACATAAACTGAACTTCCAAGTGCTTCGATAAAATATTAAAAGTGGACAAACTTTTCTATGAAAACTGGGTTTTCTAACCACAACTTATATGGTGCACGTGTGAAAAACAGACAATCAATGCTTAAACCAAGGCTACCACATTTAGACTGTTAACTTTACTATCACACAACTTATGTATGGCAAATCTAATCCATTTTTTTGTTTTCTTTAAAATTATCAATTATTCATATAACCTAGTACGTAAATCAAATAACTTTCTAAGCAATAATTTTTCCTCTCAGTGTGTACATGTAGCTCACATGTACGTATAGTATGACTGTAAATATTTAGCTCACTTAGCTGTGTAATGAATGTTAAAGGTAACCAATTACTTACCTTTTGACGTACAAGTAGATAGTCCATAACTTAGCTGTTTAAAGAATGCATAATATCATTGCCCTTTTGCACAAAAATGTAAAGCAAACATAACTAGTTATTATCGACAGTTAAGCGTGAGCAACGCGCAGCCAAATGCACAACGTCAAATAGTGTTTAAGCGCCATGTGCATTGCCAAATGTAGAATAGATATTTCCTGTATCATTAGTGCTGTCCATAGTATGCCAAGTAGGCTAGCAAAAAAACGCATTACTTTCCAACACCCAAGGGAAGTTGTTTTTTTATTTTTATTTCTTACTTAAACCAAAGTTATGTAGTTTTAGGTGCAGTTAGGTTTGGTTCGGTGTAACACAACTGATAGGTCGTGCGTCAACACTTGAGAAATAACATGCACTCACCAAGATGTTTTCATCCCACGGATTTCGGCACTTATAATGGTTGCTGAAAGACGAGTATACGACATCCATACATGGAAGATTGTCAGATGTAGCTCTGACAAAACCTTTATCAACCATGCTTGATAGGCCTACGTGTAACTACACATCAGACACTCAAGGGGTTATGATTCACAACACTGAAGTCTTAATTAACACGTATTTGATCCACTATTTACAATGGCGAGTGCTCTAAAATTATTTATACTAAATAAAAACGATGTGCATGTCATTTCACGTCTGTCAAATAAAAATAATTGTGTGTCTAACTACAAACACGGACTTTGTTTACAAATAAAACATTGATTCCCGTCAAATGAGTATCACCGGGTGACGCCATAAATGTGTTTTCAGCCAGTTTGAAAATTGCAGAATTTCTGACTCTTTAGACAATTTTTTTTAAATTTATAGACCACATTCTAGACATCAGTGTTTAGTACACGTGACACTTATTAGAACTTCTATAAATATATATTGGTTTAAGTGTAATTCCTCACACATGCATGTTCCCCATTCCCACTTGCGAAAATCCGGTGGCCCAGCCGGGGATTGAGCCCGGTTCGCCTTGGTAGGAGGTGAGCGTGCTAATCGCTCAGCCACCATGGCCTCTACATGTGCCAAAGGAAAAGCAATTTAGTGCAAGGTGGTGAGTGTAATACGTGGAAGTGTAAAATGGGGTTCTATTGTATTGATGTTAAATTAGTTAAATTATTGTAGTCTTGAGTCTGATGTAGGTGACCTACCTAACTTAAAAGCATTCATAAACGAAAATCTTTGGGTATTTTCAACTCCATTTAAAATTTTTACACCAAAATTTTACTCTGTTGCAAAATTTGGGACTAAAAATACAGAAACTATTTTGTTTTATTTAAACACCAAAATTAACCAGTTTTAGTTGCCATTTTTTGGTGTTAGTAGTTGGTACTAAACACGAAAATTCCATATAATTTCCTTTGTTATTCTCTTGATGTTGCATAAACACCTTCATTGTGTTTAAATTTCATAAAACAAATTTGTACGCTTTTTGAAATAGTAAGATACTCAAAACGCATATTAAATGGTAAAATGTGCAGAATTGGTAGGTATATACAATATGTCATGGTTTTATGTTTTGAAAATTTAAGATTTCAGAGTTTTATTTTTATTTTCGTAATACTGTATACAATTAGCAAAACTGCACACTTACACACAAAATTTCTGATATGTAACATTTCAAGAAATATGCTATCAAGAGTAAACATATTATGTAAAATAAAATTTTGTGGTACAAATGTTCAACTTTCTAGACAATGTGCATTTTCTTTTGTCAATGTCATGCAGAAATGTTGATTTATATATAATTTGTATAAAGAAATAATTATTTTACTAATGAAATGGAGTATTTTTGCCAGTTTAGTTAGGTGTTAGCTGTGTATTAACATGCATTTTGGAAATAAGAAAATTTCAGTTTTTTGTACATTTGCACGTAAAAACCAAAGTGTAATATAAACATAGAAAATGTACATAAGCCGTCAGTTCTTATAACAAACTTGGATAAAAATTCATTGTTCGGTTTTATTGCTATTGGCCATGTAATTTTGTCACTATTGACTTTTAGCTACATGATAATCAGCTAAGTGAGGAAATAAGCAAGTTTTTATTAATTATGCTGGTTGACTAGATATACTCAGTCATCTAGGAAGGCCAATTTTTGACATTTCTGGTGAGTAGTATCAATGTTGTTGTTTAGATAGCTTATCCTTCTGCCTCAGTTATTATGACACATGAAAGAGTATGTTCCATAATCAAATCATTTACTGTAAGTGGATACAATAAATAAATACTGTAAATTAAAAACTTGAAGTTTTATATGTACATGTGTTTTAAAAAAAAGTCTGAAATTATTGCAAAATCAGAAACTACCGCATCCAAAGCGTGCAATTGCAGAAAACTTTCTACTATAAAACTTAAATGAGGCCCAAAGTAAAAAAAAAAAAAAAATGTGTCTTTTAATGAAAGAGAAATTAGTTTTAATTGCTGTTTGTGCAGCTACAACATATCAAATATTACTGTAACTACACACAAAGTATACTGCAAACATGTGTCTAGTGCCTGTTTTGACCTCATTGCAGTGAAAGTGTATGGGAATTACTTACAATACTATTTATGTGAGATTCAAGCCATCATTGGAAAGTTTTGAAAAAACAATTAACTCTGTTAGGTGTATTCAGAGGTGGTATGAGGGGCAGAACATGAAAAACAATACTGTGATGCTAAAATAGTAATGAAGTACTAATAATGTGTAGGCAGGTGCTGCCAACATGTGTGGATACAGAAGCAGGTTGCAGGCCAGCAGATATGACGGGTATTGCAAATAGTGCCATGTCTTATGGCACCGGCATAATGTTGGTCGTTCTATCCAACTGTCAGAAAGTGGCCTTTGTAACTGAGACAGACTACCAGAATTGTTTTATTTAGCCTAGTGTTTCATAATTTAACCTAGTTGACCATAACAATTTAAATGTAACTTCCCCTCCCCCCCCCCCCCCCCACCACATATATTCACCTATGTATGCTTAATACTTTTTCAGGTTGACGAGTCTGTTATCGGCAGAGGCAGAAGAGATCCAGGAATGAACATGTATTTCCTGTATGTGAATATGGGTTACTGTAAAAATGTGTTAATAAATTTTGGTATATATAAACATAATTTTAAATTGTCGTTTTATAGCCTTAGGTTACTAAATTATGCCTTCCTAAGTACTTGCATTGAGTACCATACAAGTCTGAGGGGACCAAAAATGTATAATTCAAACACATCTGAATGGAGTAATTTCATACTGAGAAACGGATTTAGGAAATCCTCTAAAAGTAATTTATTAATAAAGAACAGGTTACATACGGGAACATTAAAGTAGGGTTCTACCCTAGTTCTGTGCATTTGTAATTACTAACTAAACAGTCCAACAACAAGTGTTGCAGTATGTAATTGCTCTGAATTTCAGGTGGAACTACAAAGGAAAAAAATTGTGACCATAGTGAACTTGCAGAATTGTCATTAATTTGCTACATTTTTATATACAGGTTTTAAGTACATTAGCAGATGCCGCATCAAATAAAATTTAATCTGGAACTACCAGAAATATAGAGGAAATATTTACTTTCTTTTCTTCACTTTATCATCTGGAATGTTACCGAGGCAAGTGTGGCTGGCAGACTCCTGTGGGAAAATGCTTCATAAAGATATAATGTTATTGCAATAAAATTTGGCTCAATTTTGTTCGTAACCTATATAGCAGCTTCTGCCTAAGCAATAAAATCATACGGTACGCAAGACATATGGTGAAGATGGAGTTTGGATGTAATTCAATGTAGTGTAACCCTCTTTTAATATTGCAGAAGGGACCCCAAAAATTTACTAATTCCTGCAAGGGAAAAATGTGAAACACTTTTACATCTTGTGTAAAGAGGAATCCAGAAACAAGTAAAAGGTAACATCATAAATCTGAAAATGTTAAGAGAGGGAATATAGCACACAAGAGGGTTTAACTATAGGGCCTAATTAGGGCTACGTCAGATGAGCCACCACCAGAAATGCAAAAAAAAAAAAACTGATTTAACAATAAAAAGGATTACATGATGCACTTGATAAAAATAAGGTTTAATGGTGTAACAGCACTGAATGATTTTTTTCAACTGCAATTCATTTCTTCCTCATAGTCATGGATGTAGTTAACTGTGCACTTTATTCTAGTGTGACTAACCAAGGGGAAAAATGAAATGAACAAAACTTAATTTATAATGATTTAGATTAGTCTAATATATAATTGCACAAATACTTCATATTTATTTTTAATTTAGCCTAAAGTTTCAATAAGACCCCAAACCTGTTACATTAAGATATGTGTGTCAGGACCCCAAAAAATAGGGGTGGGGGTGCTTGTTGAGTGAGTGGTGCTGGTTTGCAAAATCACTTGGGCTGGCTCCGACTGATTGTATTACAAAGCCTATTTACACTAAAACTTCATTAACACAAACCTGAAGTAAACTAAATCTACTTTGTAGTAATAATATAATATTAAACAAAACAAACATATAGTCCATTCCCCACTGGAAGCAACTTTCTCGGAGCCCCGCTAAATATCTATTTCAGGCCCGTTTCGTATCCTTCCGCCAAATGCAAACAAACATTGCCACGTGACTGCCATGTAGCATCTGTCAAAATCAATGTTTACATACCATTATGTGTGTACATGTGTTTGTATACTTTTGCTACACCTAAACATAAACATTGAAATGTGACTTCTACTTTTATACCTGTCAAATGTGTCCTTTACTGTTTACAGCTTTTCAAAGAATTCTGTTATATTCCAAGAACCATTCCATATGAATGTTCACAGTTTAGGTCTCTAATATTATTTAGGTCAGCTTTACGATGTTTTAAAAATGCCTGAATTGATGACAGTTCATGCGGTTATTTAAAATTAACATATTTGTTTTCCATGACATAGCACAATACAAGTACGTAATGCACGTTAGTATTTTGCCACGACTGTGTTTAACACTGTTACAGCTGCGAGGTAAAGGGCTGTACTAATTATCCTTTTGTTAATGATATGTGTTGGGTTATTTCTTTAAAAGGATGGCCTCAGTTGGAATATATATTAAAACGAAGGAACAACCAGTCATACGAAAAAGGCACATTAAATTCAAGCTCGCAAATTGTGTTGTTCATTTTTGTCATACAAACTCAAAAGATAGCAGTGAACATGCACACAAATAAGCCTACGGTAACTTTTATTCCGCTCATATTTCTATGTATTGCTACTTATTCTTTATTGGGCTGGGCTTAGCACTTTTCTGCCGGGATTGTGGCAAATTATGTTACACGACTGTGTTTCAAACCCTCTAGGGCAAAGGTACAACGTTGTGATAAATAAACAGACGTGGATGTAATAATTAACTTTGTCATAAAAACAGTTCACAGTTAAAACGTATAAATAGTGCTAATCAAAGATTTGAAATCACGCACACACACAGGGCCAGAGTATCAACCACGATGCACAATGGCACGCCATTTCACAGATGCAATGATTAACGAACCACACGTCACAGAATATTTATTACTGCCATGGAAACACATATTTATCATAACATCGTAACTTGCCTAGGTAGGTTTAAAAAACACAATGTCTACAAACATGATGTGGTATTTTGAAGTATTTTTCGGAGTAAGAAAAATTTAGGCTTCGTTTGGCAAAAAGCAACATGCCATGTCATGGCTCGCAACATCTGCCAACTTCACTTGGTAACTGCCCCACCATCATATCTAAATACATTAAAATACGTATTCAAACATTAAAATCTCTTTTCAGTTGTAAATTACAAATTCAAAAATCATTATTTTGATGTAATAAGTATGAAATATGATACAATTGAAAACATGTATAATGTTCCTGCTTACTAGCGAAGTGAAACTTCCCGAGTGTGAAAGAGGTAAAGAAAGATAGAGCAACAAGCCTCGCCCAGCAGACAGTAGGTTTTAATTGCCATCTCGCTCGTTAAAACAACACCGTACTATTACGGCCTACTTACAATATTTTCTGCTGTTATTTTAAACTGTAAAAATGAGATATGTTGCCATCGGGGCTACCTAAATATTTAAATAGGCACCGATTAATTTACAAATAGTATACTAAAAAACTAGGTTAAAATAATACTTTAACTATGAACTATTTCTTACCAATCGTTGCCAACACGTCGCTGCTCGCGCTGTTATTATTTCATATTTTTAAAAATAAATATTACAAGTTATAGAAGATATTAAGGTAAAGTTTCATTTATTCAATAATAACAGTACTCTAAAGTTAACCACAGTGTTAAATAATTGTGGAATACAGGAAATTGAAAAAACAGGTTGATATGTTATGCCTAGAATGTTTTTTTCAAAATTTGATTTTCATAAGTCGCTTCCAATCGGGAATGGACTATAGATATTACCAACACCTCTTCTCAGCCCTACATTCCCCTTCCCCACCCCCACCCCCACCCAGAAAATAAATGTATATTGTAACAATGTGTAAAATTAAGTATGTGCATTGGAAAGGTGCATAATTTGTGTACCACTGCATATTGTTGCAATTGAACTCAATGTACAGTGGACTGTTGTTAATACATAATGTTTCCCAAAGAATACACTGTCTTCTACACTATAATAAAAAATAAAACAGTCTGGTAAATAGTTTAACCATCAGTTTTGGTGCCAGTGGATTCCAATTAATGAATTCAATACAATTATTGTTTTCTGTGATCTTATGAACAGACGATTGTTGAAACTGATTCAGAAGTAACAAAACATGCTCCAATATATTTTGCATAAAACTATTCTAGTTCAAGAAAAGGCACAATAAAAAAACCTGAACGCTTGCGTAAACTGATAATTTTTATAGAAGTCCATTCATTGCATTCATAAAAACATGGACACAGTACAACCATACATATAATTTACTAAGTGTAGTTTCATCCTGTTCATTATGAAGGTATTGGGACAGTGCAGTTTGATCCACTATTAAATAAACAAGATCACATCCAGTCTCTCACCACAACGAAAAATTTGACTATTGTTACAATATCAGTGTATATTGTCAGGTTTTTGTCTGGTAGGAAGATGGGAAAATGTAGTACAGTATGTAACATTGCAGCTAGATATATATAATTTGTATATTCGGGAAGTATTTCAATTGTCTATACTCCAGTCAAGGATAGTAATTCATGTAATATGTGAAAGGTGGCAATGACAAATTATTTGTATTTCATATATTTTCGTGTTTCCAAATTTGTTATTTTTCTTTCCTCATTTCATCAATAGTAACAGACGTAAACAACAGATGTCGCCAGACAGCGCATCCTTTCCTTTTCACTGTGTTAGTAAACTAAAAATATTGCCACCGCAAGGCACAACATGGTGAAACAAGGAAAATAACGGAGGTCACATTTGGCTGATGTGACCGACTGCTCGAAAACAATATGTTTTCAATGAGGAAACTTTCTACCAATATATAAGGAAACGCGACCTTTCTCGGATATCACAACAGTTCGTCGCAGCATGATCGTTTGTCAGCTGTCAGTCGGACAGCCTGCAGCATGTGATCACGTGACTCGCACCGACCAACGCCCGCGACTTTAACCTTCTTTTGTATTTCGGACATTTCAATTCCAATATCTATCAAATTTATTTTCCGTCGGTGTGAGGAGTCAATAGGGCACAGGGAGAGAAAAGTGACGATTCTCTCTCGTCTTCGCGAAGTGAGAAGTTTTGTTTTGTAAAGGCTGCAATTCAGTCTTTTTTTTGTTTGTCAGCTGCGAGTGTCAATTGTTTTGCCGAGACAACAATAAATCTCCAGTAAACATTTATCTTCTTCTTTTATTTATTGGCAATCCTGGTATCAACAAACTTTCATCATTATGTAATTGAAGTCTCCATCTCACGCTGAGCTAGTCCATTGGTGTTTACTGAGAACTACAACGAGAGAACAGGAAAGTAACCTGTTACAAGTGGCGCCCGACGTTTCGGCCTGGATTTCTATACATGCCCTGCGATGTGAAGAGTGCTGACATTCATCGTCATTAATTATTCATTCAAGAACCTGCCAGCCCAGCTGTCACCGGCGCATCGGAGTTTTCATAACTCGTGTTCCAGGGTGAGTGTAACTGCGTCAACCTCAAACTTCCTACAACAGAATCCAGTTGACACACCGCCCATAGTTTTCATTTAACGAACAAGACATCTAGGTACCAAAAAACTTAGATTTCGCAAGATTGTAAATTAGAAACGTCGCGTTTTTTTGTTAAAAATATTTGAATATGTATTGTATTTTTTTGTTGTTTGTTTACTTTAGGCTGGTTGTGCCCTAGTGTAATAATACAGGTTAAATATATAAAAGTAGTTCATCATGTCCAATGTGGTAGCGTAGCGAGCCCTCCAGGTTCCAGTCTTGGAAATGGTTCAGGTCTTGAAAATACAAATGGGGAAACTCGGAGAACAGATCAGTTTGCTCATAAAACTGGCCACAGAACAAAGGATGGAATCTCAGGAATTTCAAGGAAAATTTGACAAGCATTTAACTGACTATCAATTATAAATTGACAATAAACAATATGCAGAGTAAATTGGACAGTAATACAAAGGTTGTTTCAGAATTAAATGTCAAATCGACAGAGGTTAGGGAAGAATGTGTAACTAATGCAAGTCAGGGTGGAAACAATTCTGTAGAATTGCCAAATGTTCTTAGTAGTGGAAGTAAAGTAGTTGTAAAAGATCATAGCAAAGTTGCAAATTGCCAAAGTATAATAGACACGGTAGAGCATGATTGTGAAAACAAAGTAGAAATTGAAGAGTACAACTGCCATAATTTAGAAATTGGGGGAAATGAAATTCATGTAGTAAAATAGAAAATTTGGGGGGTTAATCCCCAAAAAACCCTCAGTGAATTGAAGTTTAGGTTAGGTTCAGCTGTTACTTTTCACCAACCGAGGGTAATTTCATATATTTGCATTTTTTGTGCCACTGCTGATACCACAACCATAGTAGCAAAGTATAATTTTGAAAGTGGGGAGTTAAATAGGGAAAAATATGGTTGTGTATTAGGTAAGTGGAAAATATATCAAAGTGCCGAACTCGTTTAAGATTCATGAGTTATTTAGAGAAGAAACTGTAAGTCAAGAAAAGAGAAACAAAACAATTAAAGGACAAAGTTTAGGGATTGGTCAGTTGAGTGTCAGGCTACCTTTGAAGAAGCAAAGAAATTATTTGAAGAGAATTGTATGGTACATCACCCATATTTTAGTAAAGAAATTTATCTCAGTGCAGATGCTTCAGGGTATGGCCTAGGCACCAAGCTTTTTCAGAAGGATAATGATGGTAATGAGAAGCTGTTAGCTATGTTAAGCAGTTCATTGAGTCAAGCAAAGACGACGTAAACTGTAACAGAAAGAGAATGTTTGACAGTTGTATGGAGTTTACATAAATCGAGATATATAATTTTAGGACACAAAATTATTGTTTTAAGTGATCATCATTCTTTGGCATTCTTGAAATCATGTAAACTGGTGGGTAGTAGTCCAGGAATATGACATAGAAATCAGGTATATTACAGGTAAAGCAAATACAGATGCAGACTTGTTAAGTAGGACAGTTGTAGAAGATAAGCAGTTGATAATGGGAGAGAGGCCTACGGCAGGACCGGTTATGGCAAAATAGAGATTGAACAGGACAAGGTGTTAATGAAAAAATTTAAGGGCATAGGGGGTAGGCAAAGAGAGGATAGTGTGTGGAAGCTGATCATTTATTGTGTTGGAAAATAAAGAGAAAGATTTGGCAGTCACGAAGGTAGAAAAGATTGTCACATGGTATTGTTCGAGTAATGGGATTTTGTATCGGAGGAAAAGTTTAGAAGCTGGGGGGTGGAGAATTTGTGATCCAAAAAGTTGGGTTAATCAGCTGATTGAACAAGTACATAAATCTACAGGCCATTTTGGTGCCAAGAAAGTTTTTTTTATTAATGAAGGGTAGTTATTATTGGAGTGGAATGGAGAGGAGTGTCAGAAAGGTTGTAAGTAGTTGTGATATTTGTCAAGAAGCTAAATTTGATAACCAAAATTTTGAGGGACCATGGGAACCAATTATACCTGACGGACCAGAGGATTTGATAGCTGTTGATCTGTATGGACCATTGCCTAAAAATAAAGGGGGATGATAGGAAAATACAAACATGTGAAATGACAGCATGGTCATACATAAAAAGTATCAAACATCAAAAATACATGAACCCTGAATGAAAATAATATATATCACCCTGAGATCAATTTAGGAACAAAAGATGGAACAAGTATTAGCCCTCTAAATGTGGCGATGGTGCGATACAGACTTGGTGGTAGCTAACCACGTGGCTGTGGGCGATGTGGCCGTAAAGCAATTAAACATGACAAAACCCTGAAAATAATTACACACAAATATTACCATCAAGATTGCTTGCCCCAATTATGCAGAAATTACAATGAAAAGCCCTGAACATGGGCGGCACCTGATACACAAGTTGTGCAGACTGCATGCCCCCTCCGACATTATCTCCTCTCATCTCGTTTAAGTTCAAAAAGCCACAGGGGCTGCAAAATAATTAGGTTAAGCGGATAGCATTATGCTGGGGACATCTGGCAAAACATACGCGAAGCAAAGGTTAACCAGTATACTAAAGTGAAACTATGGAAATCTACATCAGTGCAAAAGTATGAAGTGCATACAAGACAGCGTCTTACCTCGCCAGCACTCCAAGAATGACTAGGCAGGGGTCGCGCTGACCTGCCATGGCTGCCTACGGGGTTCACACAAGTGGAAGTGCTATGCACGCCAAGCAAAAATATGAATATGTGAATTTAAATGGCACAGAAAGCATTTAAATACATTTTAACAAATAGATTTTTAATACTGAATTTCTGTTATTATTTCAAAGTCTTCGAAAGCGTCCTAACCTGAATATCAATGTCCTGTTCTTCGACTAAGGAGTTGGTAACAAGTGAAGCACCTGAGGATAATTTAGCAAGTAAGTAAGTTTTTCCACTGGTTGTGTTAGCAGAGATAAGATTACAGAAGCTAAATTGAGGATAAAACGTGAGGCACTTAAATACTGTAAACAACAGGGTAATTGTATTAGTAAATTCAAGGTAGGAGATTTGGTTTTGTTGAGAGTATGTGAGAAAAGTGAATTTTTGAGGAGGGAAATGAAGAAATTATGTTTATTGTACAAGGGACCTTTTAGAATCACTAGGAGTGTGTGTAAAAATGTTTGGGAAATTGGATATGTAACGTGTGAACAAGGCATCAAGGGAATTCATAATAAGCATTCATTGAAAAATTCATAAAAAGCATTCATAGACACACTGTGACTATTTTGTCACAGTGTGTGACAAAATAGTCTAAGGTATAAAGAAAAATTGATATAAGGAGTGTGTTGATTATGAGGTAACTGTCTTTGTGAAGTGAATGTCTGAATAATATGGGTAATTTTGAAGTTCAACACAGCAGCAGTAACATTTGACAGATTTTGTGTTTGTTTCTCGAGATATTTAAATGATTCATGCTTGAACATTGTCTGAAGTCCAATTTGGTTTAATTGAGAAATAACAGTGTTATTTAATCTATTCAAGAGTTTAAATTATATATAAAATAATTAACTTGTATATAATATGAACGATCTATTGTGTATTTGATCAAATGGTATGACCAGAGTAAGTGAATGTATACAATTAATAATGTGAAGAGTATTTGATTATATTGTTGGTGGCATCTCATCATGGTTCTAATGGATGTGATATTGTTTCAGAGGAAGGATATGAGAGGTATAATGTGTGTTTTTGATAATGGTGCTGCCATTACTGATGTTTACCGAGTTAAATAATGATAATCAAGTAGTCAAGCTTGTTTATATTGCAAAGCAAGTAATGCGATCAAGGTATTTGTTGTCTCTTTCTTTCCTTCCCTCTCTCCCCCTCTCCAACTCCCCCCCCCCCCCCCCCCATGCATGTAGCACATCGCACACTCTGGTACACGAAGATCACAAGGTGGTAGGCTGCATGCCTCCTTAGCCGCCATATCCGCTGCTTCATTGGCCTGAAACCCACAGGAAGACGATGTGAACACCAATACGCACAGCCCCCGCCAGCTTCTCCCGGATCATGGGAAGAAACGGATGAGTTGTTGATCCAGATTCAAGGCACTCATCGAATCGGAGCACACAGGGCATTTATGATGAAATCACCGATTGATAAAACAGAGCATTGAAAATAGCAAACAGCTCTGCCATTAAAATACTACAAGATAGATGAAGTCCAAAAAGGTACAGAGAAGCACCAATCACAAATGCGCACCCATGTGAGATATCCAATTCGGAACCATCCATAAAACAGCAAATAAAACCCCGAACACAAAAGACACAAGATCAACAAAAAGGCCCTTGTAAACAAAAGGAGGAGTGGTCACCTTCAGAAATTCCGCTAGGTCAAGGCGCACCTCCACCTGCGTCGTCAGTCACGGCTGTTCACGGCGAGGCAAAGGAAACGCACACAGGCATATCATACCTTTTCAGGGTATGTGCAAAGCGGACAGATGCTGGCTGAGGAGAACCTGGCTTAGTGGAGTACATCCGTTCATTGGGCGGACGGAGAAACGCAGTGTGGTGAATGTACGAAGAGTCCGAATGCACCAGCACACCATAGGAAAGCAACATTTGGTTAAGACTGTAATGGAGGGGAGATTCACCAGCAACGCCACATAGACTGACAACTGGACTTGTGCAAAAAGCCCCAGGTGCAATGCGAATACCAGCATGGTGAACAATCACTAATGATTTAAGCACAGAAGAATAAACAACAATGCCATAGTCTAGTTTGGTGTGGACTAGGGCACTATATAGCCAAAAAAGAGTCAGCACTCCAGTCAAGATCACTTAAGAGTTTTCAATAGATTCAAGTCCCTTACACAGCAAAACTTCAGGGATTGAATATGACTCCTCCAAGTGAGTTTACTGCCATAACAAAAGGACTAGAAACTTGAAGGTATTAGAAATAGGCAAAACAGGGCTGTACAAAAGCACACTGGGAGAACGAAATATGCCAAGTCATCTGCAGAAATAGACCACCTGTGTCTTGACGGTGGAAAAGTGGAATCCACAGCTGTCTGACCAATCGCAAAGGCGGTGGACAGCAAGCTGCACCTGACGTTCTGCCATGTGCAGAGATGCAGCACGGCAGAAGATAGTAAAATCGTCAACATACAGCGAACATCCCACAGGTGGTCGAACGACAGAGACTATGTCATTGATGGCAATTGCAAACAATCAATATGCTACCCTGTGGCACAATGTTCTCTTGAACAAGCTTCTGATAATAGGAAGCACCATTACGAACCCTGAAGGTATGGAAGTACATAAATTGCTGTACGAAACACCAGGGAGACGTCCACAAAATACCCAAGTGGGTATTTTGTGGATACCATGTCGCCATGTTGTGTCGTATGCCTTCTCCACATCAAAGAAAACAGCAAGGAGGTCTGCCCTCGCAAAAAGACAGTCTGTATGGCGTCCTCCAAGCTGACCAAATGATCCACCGTAGAACGATTTCAGAGGAAATCACACTGAAGAGGCGATAATAGCTGCTATGTCTCAAGGCAGTATAACAGACGCGCATTAACCATACGTTCCATGATCTTAGACGCAGCTGGTGAGGGAAATTGTACAATAGCTGGAAACTACCCCTTTGACTTTCCCTGGTTTCAAGATGGGCACAAGGGTCGATTCGCACCAACGCAAGGGAAAGACACCAGAGATACAAATATTATTAAAAAATCTTAGCAAAAACAATTTCCCGTCAAGTTGAATGTGTTGCAACATAGCATAATGGATATTGTCGGGGCCAACGGATGTATGCATCGAGTGTGATAAAGACTGCTCCAGCTCAAGAAGGGTAAAAGGCTGGTTGTAGTCCTTAACATCAGCCCCAAAAATAGACACCCACCGTCTCGTCGTAGCATTGCAGAGATATATATTATTTGGGAATTATTTAAGTTACCTATATTTCAGTCAAGGTTAGTAACTCATGTAATATTTGAAAGGTCGTGGGAGTGACAACTTGTTTGTATTCCATATATTTTCGTTTTTCCAAATTTATTATTTTTCTTTCATTTCATCAGTAGTAACAGACGTCATAGGACGATAAGCGCATCTCTGCCTTTTCACTGGGTTAGTAAACTAAAAACATCGCCACCACACTGCACAACATGGTGAAACAAGGAAAATAACAGGTCACCTTTAGATCACGTGACCGACTGCTCGAAAACAATGTTTTTAACGAGGAAACTTTTTATCAACATATAGGGAAGCACAACCTTTCTCAGGTATCACAACAGTTCGTCACAGCACAATCGTTTGGCAGCTGTCAGTCGGAGAGCCTGCAACGAGTGATCACATTACTTGCACCCACGGCATTAACCTTCTTTCGTATTTCGGACATTTCAGTTCAAATATCTATTAAATTTATTTTCCGTCGGTGCAAGGAGTCAATAAGGTGCCGGGAGAGAAAAGTAACGATTCTCTCTCATCTTCATAACTATTGACGTGAGAAGTTTTGTTTTATGAAAGCTGTCATTCTGTCTTGGTTTTTTTTTGTTTGTCAGCTGTGAGTGTCACTTGTTTGTTTTGCCGAGATGACAATAAATCTCCAGACATAAACTTCTTTTATTTTATTGGCAATCCTGGCATCAACAAACTTTCATTATTATGTAGCCAAAGTCTCCAACTCACAGTGAGCTAGTTCGTTGGTGTTTATTGAGAATTACGAGAGGGCAGGACAGTAACCTGTTAAATCCTTGATGGCTTGAAATGAGGGAGTGTAATGTGCACTGCTTGAAACATCTGCAAAATATTGACTCAATAAATCCACTACAGTAGTTCACTTGGTAACAATATTGTTACTGACCCGAAGGAAGGAAACCCGCGTGGCAAGAGACTGTCCGCACAAATTCCGAACATTGTCCCAAATAAACTTACTGGTAGTATGTACCATGAGCCTTAAAAGGAAGTCCCTCCAGCTGTCCTTGATGACATGTCGAGCGCGAGCCCAACAGATGTGGAAGTGCTCCAGGTTAGCACTAAAGCGCCAGAGAGCACATCGTCGAGCACGGAAAGCATCCTTGCATTCATCACTCCACCAAGGAACACGCCTACAACCACAAGGTGAAGATTGATGGATAGCAGCCTCCCCAGCTGACATGACAATAGAGTTGAAGAGTTCCACTGACACATTCACGTCAAGAGGAACCTCAGCAGGGAAGTGGAGGGAACGTTGGAAATGTGCCCAGTCTGCTTTCTTGAGCACCTAGTGAGGTGGTTTGGGTGGGACTACAGACGAAATGTGATCTTATACAATTGGAAAATGGTCACTTCCACAGAGATATGGGTATACAGACCAAAGATCAATCCAAGACGAAGTGCCACTATGGGTGATGAAGTGTGTAGGAGAACCAGAGTTCAACAGGGCAATATATGAGCCATGACTCTACCACACGACGCAGGGTCTGAACCTCATATCTGATTGTGAACATTGAAATCACCAACAATCAGAAATGGAGGTGGGAGCTGAGATGAAAGGACCTCCAAATCAGCTGACCGTACATACGCTGGTGGGGAGGTACATATACGGAACAAACCGAGGAAAACCCTAACCGCCACTGCCTGCAGAGCAGTGCGAAGGGCAACAGCTTCATGGTAAACAAAATCCCTTATCACAAGACACACCACCACAAGCACGGTCCACCAACACGTTATCTGGACGGTAGAATGTGTGACATCGAAGGGAGGCCATATTTGTATGACAAAAGTATGTTTCCTGAAGGCAAATGACTGTAGGGGTGAGGAATACTAGGAGCTGTTTCACTTCATGATTTTTTGAAATACCTTCAGCAGTTCCACTGTATGAGGGACATAAGTTATGGAAGAAAGGTGTGCAGAAACAACTACTTCAATTTCCCTCTGTCTATTTATCACTGGCCTAGAGCCCTCTGAGCCTTCACAAGTGTTGTGAGAATCAACATCAACCGCCATCGCAGATTCTTACTCCGTGGAGACAGGGCAGCGAGGGGACTAGCTGCCACGAATCACGGTCACTCACAGGAAAGGATACGAGAGACAGAGTCTTTGGTCTGTCTATTCTTTTTGCGGCAGACTCCTGACGAGATTTGCTAACAACAGAAGGTTTGGACAGTTTCATTACAGACGTAGTCCGGATCGTCTGGACTACCTGTGGCTTCGGTGTACTCTCAGACAATTCACATAGACTGTCTGTGTACACGCATCCATGCTGGCAGAGCATTAGCAACAACATTGTAAGGCACAGAAGACTTCGGGCCCCGGAGAGCACAGAAACGTTTCCGTGCCTCAACAAAGAAAACCTCATCAGTAGCCTGGATCTGTTTAACAGCTTGCTCCTCCTGGTACACAGAGCACCCCTTTGACCAGACCAGATGTCCTTTGCCACAGTTCATACACTTCAGCGGCTTGCTGCATTGAGTGTCTGGATGTGGTGGGTCAGCACACTTTGTACAAGCTGGTGTATTCCTACATTTTGCAGCTCACTTTGCATCTCTTGTTCCGGGATGTCATTAAGTCGGGACACCAAATGATGCCCTTGCTGGAGTTGAGGGACACATGGGACTTGACCTCAACAGGGAACTTGGCAGTCGCCCCATTGAAAATCTTCATCGCCAAGAGCCCCCACATCTGGGCAGCAATCTCCACCAAGAGCTCGCGCCTTTCGCTGATCTTCTTGCAGTCAGCAACAGGACCACCAGCTGCTCCATCAATAACTTTTTGTAGTTTGAAAGGTGACACCTTTTCAAATGTGTGCCCCTTTGGTACAGCATATAACCAAAAATGTGGCGTAGGTAATTTCACCGGAGTAGAATCATTCAAAACCGAACCACAAACTGAATCACTGCCTGAGTCATGGTGCTGTTTCAAGTGGCTGTTGAGGGTGCCATCCTTGTTGGGAGTGCTTTTTGACGCCATAGTGAAGGCCCCCATACAAGGACTTGTATACTTCAGCTTGCGGTTCGTGGGGGAAAATAAAAGAAGGCAGCAGTTAAAACACCTAACAGGCTGTGCCGTTTAAAGGGGGACCAACCTCCCATAGACCTAAGTAGTACATCAGAACAGCTACCCTTTGCCGCTATTCACTGCTTATTGCAGCACACCGAAGTGTACACCAGGGCAAACCAGGGGCAAGTCATACATCCTGAGCAAGGCCGGTTTTATTCCCCTACCTGGGAAAACATCCCAGGCTCCCCAATATAGAGGACAACCTTGGGTGCCAGTTCAGGTTACTTACACTGGTCTCCTCCGTACAACGGTAACACATCTTCATGGCAGGTTTGGGCACATGGGCTAGTCGGCCATGACACCCCTCCTTCCAAGAAGGCACCAATTGGTGTCACGTGAGTGTTTATGTATGTGCATTTGGGCTCCGTACCTAGAATTGCCTGCTGGGTCAGTGAGAAGGGTTCTCTAGACTGTCACTAACAAAGGCACCACTAATGGCCACACAATTTAGAGGCAGCACTCATTTGTGAGGCTAACAAATGGAAAACAAAAGAGATGAAGAGAGAAGCACGAGATGATGGTCTGAACAAATTACAGATCCCGACTGCGTCCTGATTAGTCACCTCTTACAACAAGCACTGGGTGGCTGTGGTAGTTTTCTAAAACCCCGCCAACACACAGGGGTACGACGAGAGCATTGAGGCTCTCTGCACACTTTACAGGAGATGAGGTCCTATCAGGACTGATTACGGACTTCCACTCATGAACTCAGGCCCCCGACGAAGAGGTCAAACTGTTTATCAGCCGGAAGGAGCAGATACACAAACGTATCTATCCAAAATAGACCCGAGAATCACAGGGTAAGGAGCATTGTTCGCACCCTCCTTCCTTCATTCAGGAACCTCCTGCTAACCCTGTAGCTGTGGACCATAGAGGAGCTAGCAGGAAGAGTGAGGGAAATTGAACAAAACAAAAGCCCGCCTGCAGGGTGCGACACGACCCATCTGCTACCCACTGAGCCCTTGCCACGCTGCTGGCGTTGCGCAGGCCGGCACTTTAACCAGGACTGCCCGACAGGGCCAGCTCTAGAAATTAGAACTCCTCCTCCTCACCGCAAGTGATACAGCCCCATTGACGAGAAGCGAAAATCGCTCCTCAGGCAAACGGTCACCCAGCAGGGACACAAACCGGACCATGGTCCGAAGTTAGAGAGAGATCTTTAAATCTACGACAGATACGGATAAGACAGAGCCCCCCCAGACTCCTGACTCAGAGTTTGAACCACGTGCACAGAAGTGAACCCCCTAGAGAAGGAACCCAACCCATACCATCCAAGAGGCGAGCGAGATGAACGCCCCGACCTCCAATCAGCAGAACCGAAACACATGGCAAGGGACGGAAAAACTCACCCCCTTCCACGTACTATAGACCCTACACTCTACAGGCATTGCGAGGAGCAGTATCACAGAGGATACTACCCTCAAAACACAGTTCGTATATCCTCTATTCATCCCGGTGCCAGACTGGAAAACACAGTATCACAACCAAAAGCTCGCGGCGCAGCCCCGCCAATAGGGTTAGTGTAAGAAGGCATCCCACAGGAAACACCAGCATGGAGGGGAGTTAACCTCCAGTCGTACACAAGGTATGGATAAAGAGCTGCCAACTCCACTTGCTTTACCCCTTGCCGCACCCCTGGCTGTGGGATGTCAGGAAACCCCCGAGACAACCTCACCAGAGGGCGTAACAGTCTCCACAGTCTTCACTCCTGTACAGGAGGAAGTGCTACCTGGGGAACCTGAACTTGACGAGTCCATGTACCGATTGTCCCCAGGCTCAGTTCCATCCATGCAACCCCCAGAGGGCATGGAAATTTCCAAGGATAGGGACGCGTGGATATGCAACCTGCTACCACCCCCATCATTTCCACTCATCCGCGGCAACAGGAGAGAGCCTACTGCCTACCAAGGGAGCCACGACAGCACTGGTCAACCAGACGACAGATGCCACTGGAGAATTTGCAGACGGAGAGCCCATTAATCGGTTAATGCAATCGGAGGAGAAAGTAAATGCAAATTCCTGGATGCTTGAAAGCATCGCAGCTGTCGAAACAGCCTCTTTAATGTCTGGAGCAGAAGGTAACTGGGAGTGTCGCATTGAAGACTCCAAAGATCAACACCCAAGAATGAGCCAATCTGCACTAACAACCTAGGCCGCTGCCAGAGACGTTCACCAGGCAGACAGCATCACCACCCAGGCTGCTGTTACAGGTCTGGCCCTTGCGCTGTCCAGCCACGACAAGTAACACCACTGCATGCCAGGCACACAATCTGCATCCCAGGGCGCTACAGGGAAGCACCTTGGCGACCACCTGCATCATTCCACTGGCCTTCACCTACAACTGCACCACAGATAAGAAGGCAAGGACAACCACCGAAGCGCCGCATCACGAAACGTCGCTGAAAAGCCCCAGTGTCACCTGAGTGAGTACTTGGCTTATGCAATTTTTCCATTATTGCTCCCTAGGAGACCCACGCATGCAATCAGAATTTAG
Source organism: Dryococelus australis (assembly GCA_029891345.1). Lineage (NCBI taxonomy): Eukaryota > Metazoa > Arthropoda > Insecta > Phasmatodea > Phasmatidae > Dryococelus > Dryococelus australis. The sequence goes on from CM056995.1 coordinate 356,574,908, forward strand.
TGACTGTGTTTTGCATTTGGCATTGATATCACAATGGTGAGGAAACAAAATTATCGCTGATAAAGTCATTGTATAAATGAAATTATAAGTGTGAGTGGAGAAAAGAATTACCATGGTTTGTACATTCCAAACCAAAACAACTACATTAAATATGTAAATGTCATTCATATCAACTTTTTTTCACTAATTTGCAATTTTTTTAATGCCAAGGATTTTACAGGATTTGACCCAATGATTCCAGGATTTTTATATACAAGAAGAACCAAGATTTCAGCTTCAGGGTTGATGGCAGTCCTGCGCTAACGCCCAATGTTAAACTTGTCAAATTAAAGTGAGAAAGATATAGAACAAAAATGTACAGAGATGTTAGGTTAAGATTGCAAGGGAAAGGTTCTGCCATAAGTTAGAGAGAACTAGCTTTCATTATAGGAGCAGTATATAACGCTCGCTTAAAAATACTCTAAAGAATAAGATAGGTTAGAAAAAGTTCTGTATTAATATGTCTTTGTATTAGTAAGAAATAGTGAAGTGTTCCCATGCATAATTTCTTTGTTTTAAAACAAAAATTAGCACTAGGAAATATAGTTCTATTTTTGCAAAATTTATTATTGAGAGAATGTGCGTAAATTAAAATAGGGCTTGGTACCTGTACGATTAATTCAAAGAATTAAGTTGTCCAATTAAGATTTGTGAAAAGAAGTAGCTGAATTATAAATAATAGTATCTAGGTATCATACTGAATTAGATAAGGGTGAAGTAGGATATTGAGAAAGAACCCCAATACAAATAACTAGAGGTTAACTGAATGGTAAGTCATGGCACATGAGCCAAAAGTGAACATAGTAACGGGAGAACCCCATTGTAAATACATCAAACTAAATGTAATTAAGCTAAGGCACGAGTGCCAGACGTTAAGGTAGAAATAAAAGGGGGAAAATGTTCAGTATAGCAGAAAGGTAGCTATATGAAAGACAATTAGTCTAAGCTATGTAAAATAATATGGCAGGACAGAGTAATAAACTTGTTCAAACATAGTGTAGAAAATACTTGTAGTCAATTATGTAATTTCAAGTAATAAACAATCAGAACCAGGCAATAGCCTCCTAAAGGTAAATGTACAAAGTAGAAAGTGCAATAAATTGATATGTGTAAACTTTATTGGTAAAGTGATTGTACCAGGCAATGGCCTACTATGTTAACGTGTTAAAGGGAAACTGCAAGAGTATGTGTAAACTTAGAAGATGAGGATATTGCACCAGGCATTGGCCACATGTGAGTAATTCATTTGCCAAATGTAACTAACTAAACTAAGTATTGATTTTTTGTTAAGAAAACCAGTGAATGTTGTCTTGTGTTTATTATTGCAAGTGTCAATGTGTGCTCTTCTATGTTCTTTATCTTAAACTGTAGGGGATGATGGTGTCGTGTTAGGGCTAAACTAATTAAAAAGTAAATAACTTGCTTTGCTTTTCCACATGTAAATTGTTTTACCGCGCGACAGCGCTGGCATAAGAAAATGCCACTTAAAATTGTTCCCTCAGGGAGCATGGTAAACATCCATTTGCAGTCCTTGCAAGTAGGACTGAATTAGACACACTTTTTATCTCGAGACTAGAGGTAAGAGTTCTATTAATTCATATCACTAGACATGATTCTTTTATCTTGCAGATGTTGTTCACAATACGCAGCTTTGATATTTATGTGAGCTGGCCCTTGAACCAGGAAGACTAGGGTTTGTAACAGACATGCCCTGCTCCCAAAAATTCCCTACCTCGTTCTCTCCTCCCCGATGTAGCGAAGAAAGAGTCAGTCTGCTGAAACGAGACAACGCACCGCCACCCCAGGCATGCAGCGATGGGGAAGAGAGAGATCCGGAAGAGAGGGAGGGAGAAGAAAATTAACCCACTGACACTGAACAGATGCTCGCCCGACAATAAAACAGGCTTCCGCAACTCAACAGGCCACACACAGAAGAGGTGCGAGTCCACAGCCTCAACCAACGAATAAAGACAGAAGAATGACTGAGGGTAAACCCCCATACCTGAAGCAGAAGTAAGCTTGCTTGAAGATGGGTCTACATCGCTTCAGGGGGTAGGCGATTGATGCATACCACCCTACTGCACAGTGAGCATGCGCGCTCTACTCTATGACTTCGCCATATCATGAAGCAATGAAAGCAATTCGGGGCAAGTCACACACCGCAGAAAATCTTGTGGCTACAGGATTGATCCATGCACGACGGGCAACTACAGACATGCCAATATTTAATGAAGATTGTAATGTCTTCCCACACGCGGACATGTGGTTGCCACCCCTAAAGTCTAAGCTTGTTTTACCCACCGAGCCGCCGACACGACAGAGGAAGAAGATATTAGTTAACAAGAATGCCGTGAGAGAGCAGCACCCCTGCAGCCGATGTCGTCACTACTGCCTGAGCCTCCTGGAGAGGCGGTAAATATGTCAACAATCTCCGGACAGGGAGATAAATGTGTCGTGCAGCCCACGGCCTTGTTTCAAACAACCCCTGCTATATGAGACTAGCAACCTCCACACCCCTGGGGCAGCCATCAAACTACAGTTTGCACTATATAAGTCCTTAATGGCCACTGCTACATATTCGTAACATATTTTTCTAACAATAAAAAATATTTTATGTCATTCAAAAATGTTTAGTGATCCTTGTAAACGTTTGAGTAAACATGTTACAGTATTTATTTCCATTGAAGTTGGCACTATTGTTGTGTTTGTTTTGTGGTAGCCATCTTGATATCAACAATGTGTTGAACGGCTGTTTTGAAGATTATAAAATCAAGGTAAATATTATTTTTTCTGAAGTAAAAAAATACAGTCTATAAGAAAATCATTCAGTCTTACTTTACAATCTAACAGATTAATAATTTTTCATGTTTTTATTTATGAAATGCTTAATTCACATATGTATCAAAATTGTTACATTGGGCAACAAGGGTTAAATTTTCAAGTTGGAGGCTATGTAATTGTAAAGTATCCAATTACTAAAACAACTTGAATTTGAGGTATGTAGGTATGTTTTTTACTAAGTAATATCAACTAGTTACTTATTTTTATGTATTGCCTATACTTTCATCCCACTTGCATGGTCCTATATAATATCTATATAAATAAAAATGAATGTTTCTTTGTTTGTCCCGTATGCGTTCGTATACCATTCATCCGATTGCGATGAAACTTTGGTAAGTTGTTATGCGCATGCCCGCAAAGGTTTCTGAGTTGGTAAAACCATTTTACAATAGGTGGCGCGCGAGTAATTTCAACAAATGAGTTTATCCTAGCTATTGTCTTACAAAACACATATGATTAATGAAGATGATGTACCTAATCAAAATATGACAATTTGTTCTGTTTCAAATCTACAATCTATGGGAACAGATCAGGGATTTGATTACTGATTGACATTTAATCTAAACAAACATTGTTTAACATTACTTTTATAAACAAGACTAATTACTAATTTGAAACTTCACGTTACATTTAACTGTACTATCGTTTGAATATAGTTGATTTTGAGCAGACAAAAGATGTTTTATTTGTCCATCATTTCATACTTTACCTAATCTCCTAATCGCATTATATATGATTTCTAGGTACATTGTCTTGACGAACCCGGTATTAATACAACAATAAATGTATTTATTATATTACTATATTTCATGTAGTTTAGCGGCAGTTCGTGTGTGACATAATATCTGGTGTTGATTGTGAATTTGTAATTGTGATCGAAAGCATTTCTTTCACTGTCAAATCAAATATGCCACCCAAAGGAAAAGCGATTAGCCAATCTACACCTCAAGCAAAAAGGCATCACGAGCTTCAGAAACCGACAAGCAACGGGAAGTAAGACTGGAAACGTTCGAGTACGCACTGCTCGATCCAGGCGAACACTGCACGCTGATTTAAATCTTGGTGCATTCCATTATGATGCTAATTATGATTACAGTCTTCATCCAAGTGTGGTTAATGGATAAATGATGCGTCTATTGCAGTGCCCTTAAATTTATGATATACCATTCGAGTTCAAACGTTTGCGGTTTCCGGTGCAACTCATTTGCAATGACCATGAACAAGGCACAGGGACAATCGCTACAAGTGCGTGGACTAAATTTGGAAAATCCATGCTTCTCACATGGACAGCTGTATGTGGCCTGCTCACGTGTCGGAAAACCTTCCGACTTATTCGTGTACGCACCAGATGGAAAAACAAAAAAATGTTGTGTATCCAAAAGCACTTCAATAAACAGATTTAAAACACAAACACTTTCTTTCTTTGCGTGGCATTGCAACGCATGCCAGGTACCAGCTAGTTGAATAAAAACCATAAGTTATATTTGGGGTTTCAAAATGTTTACGTGTATTTTGTTTCTCATGGAGTTATGCATTTTGTTTGTTTACAGATATATTGTGTTCGTGGAAGGAAAGTGGCAGTTCCACCAGACAGTTCAGATGACGACAATTTTGATGACAGAGACTGGTCGCCAAATAAAACAAGTACTCAGGAATGTGTTACAGGTAGATATGCAAAAATGTTATATTATTGGTTATGTAGGAGTAGTATAAAATAAGTATAATACCTTTGTTCAGGACATTATTGACACTCGCCTATAGCCTATCCATACCACACAGGATGTGACTATAGCTGGAAGTAAAAGAAATTGAGAGACCCCAATCCACCCACTAAATAATAAAATCCTTTATATACTGAGCTGTAATATATTGATCTTCAGACTATGAATTATACATAAAACCAAATATTTTTTTCAGTGTGTAATGATTTGTATATCATCTACAGATTTTAGTTGATACAATGATGTCAACAATTTGTAGTAATGTATAATGAATGCATTTGCCATGTTTTGAGCCTTCAACTTAGTACACGTGTGCACCTATTGGAATTTGACATCATTCACATTCTAAAAATAATTGTATATACTCTAATGTTCCAGATATTTATTTCACAGTTTATTGTTTCCTTTTTACAGGCACAGACGATAATACCAGTGAAACAGACAGTGATGAAAGTGACTAATTGCCACAACCTTCAGGTTCAGGAAGAACTGCCAAATCTAAACCAGCTGGATTGATGTACCAAACAACGTGAGTGAAAAACCATGTCCTGTGTGGTCTGGTAATACTGGTGAATCAAATTTAATGCAGTTTCCAGTATATTATTTTCGCTCATTCTTTGATAAGGATATAATAGAAAATATAGTTCAGCAGTCTAATATTGACAGTGTGCATAAGAGCCCAAACAAACCATTGAACACCAATATAAAGGAAATAGAACAATTTATTGGCATTTGCATATACATGTCAATATATGGCTTCCACGAAGTTGTATGTATTGAGCTAACAATACATGGTTTGAAAAAGTTGCTGACGTTATGTCAAACGGACTGTGGGGAGAACTGAAAAAGAACCTACAATTCAATGACAATTCAGAGCTTTCAACACAGTGTGATGATAACAAAGATAATTTTTTTCAAAATCCGCCTTTATATGATGCTCTTTACACCAACATCGAAATATTACCAATGAATGAATGATGAGCAGATAGTACCCTTCAAGGGTCAAAGTTCTTTGAAGTCATACAATTCGAAGAAACCTAATATAGTGCTATAAAATTTTTGTACTTGCTGATTCCAAGGGCCTTATCAGTAACATGGAAATATATTCTGGAAAAACAGAACATGTTCCAAATTTACCTAATTTGGGAGCAAGTGCAAATGTGGTTCTTCGATTGTCCGAGAATGTTCCATGATACCAAAACTATTTATTGTATTTTGACAATTGGTTCTCATCACCAGGGTTACTTGTAATATTGGCAAAGCTCGGAATAGGTGCACTTAGTAGCATCAAAATAAATAGATACCCAGGACTTTCTTTTTCCAGTGACAAGGAAATGAAAAAGAGAGGCAGAGACTGCAGTGAAGAAAGAGAAACACAAGTTGATGGCATTGATATCAGAGAGATAAAGTGGTATGACAATCACCGTGTAGTAACGTGCTCAACTTACACAGCCTGTAAGCAGTGTGAAGAGGTACGACAGCAGAGATAAAGTCACAATCGATATTTTGTGTCCTTGAGCAGTTACGTCATACAACAAATTCATGGGAGGAGTGGACTAAATTGATGCTCTTATAGCATATCATATTCGTATCCGCACCAAAAAATACTATTCGCGTTTCTTCTTTCACTTCATTGACCTTGTCATTGTCAACGAGTGGCTGTTATACAGATGGGGCTGTAACACTCAAAACCTTGATAGGAACGATCGTTTGTATCTTCTGCACTTCAGGACATCTGTTGCTGAAGTACTCTGCAAAGAAAGCGTGGATGTACGGAAACGTGATAGACCATCATCTCCAGTTGATGCAGATTATACATGGAAAGGAAGAAGAAATCTGCAACAATCCTACCATCATTTGAACTGAGAAGGGATCAGACTGGTCATTGGCCAACTGTTCAAATCTGCAGGCAGAGATGCAGAAGGGCTTTTTGTAAAAGACTAACTAGTTTCTACTGTACCAAATGCAAAGTTCACTTGTGTATTACAAAAAAGAAAAATTGTTTTGTGGAATTCCGTGCGTAGTAGATTACCAACACAATGAAAAGGGAACATGTTATTTAGGTACTATTACAGTAAAACCTCTCTATTACGATCCCCGACAATAGGGTCATAATAAATAATTTGGAAAATTTTGGGCCGATTTTGACTCACCTCTAACCCCTATGCCCCCAAACTTGCCATTTTTTGCATGAGGTTCATGTTCAATTGTCTATGGCGCATAAAAAACCACTTTTTAAATTAAATATAAATACTTATGTATATTTTAATAGCTGAACATCTCCTGATTAATTTGATACCCAAGGCATATTGGACCACCCCTTGTCGTAAAAAAAGGCCTAAACACAGTATGACATGGCCATTAAAAGTGTGTGAAAAGATTATACTATGTATTATTAAAATATAACTAAACACTGTTGGAGAGGTCTTATGTTTGAAGCAAAACACAGAACTTTATTTATTGATAATATATATGAAGATACATTGTATCACTCATGGGCTAGGGCTAGCAGCAAATAAATTGCTGTGCACACGTAGCCGCGCAAGCGCCTAGATCCTCTGCAGCACGGCCGGGCGCAGCGACTCACATCTGACGATCGGTCCTAGATCCTTGGGCTGGGCAGCTGTCAGTCGTTACAAGATTATTCTGGCAGGCGGGGGCCAGCCGGCCGCTACCAGTGCCGGTTCGCTTTGTAACAGCAACCCAATGTTCATTAAACATGCTGATAGACATGCGATTCACGTCAATGTGTCGAATTTGTACTAAATGTAGGCGGCGTGTTGGCCTCTGCACTGGCACAATGAGGCACGGCAATGTTTACGGGAATATAAAAATTTAGTGCAGTCTACTTGAGATATTAACTATCCCGAATTTTTCATCAAAAACTTCTGACATGACCTATACACGCGCATGACCTTGCTCGCCAAAATATGGTAACATAAGAACACATATTTACATACACCTACCTTTATTCACTTTACACATAAAACTGACTTCACGAGAAAAAAAATCAAATGCCCACCAAAACAATTAGCATATTAGGTAGCCATGGGCACACATAAACTTAAAAAATAAAATCATTGAAAAAGCGACACTGAATGAAATTTGATGTTAAACATACACTGATTAATAGTCTATAATGTCCCACTGTTTTTACAGCAAAAGAGAGGGGTTAATGGAAGCAAAAAAAGACCGGGAGGGTAAGGCAGAGGTGACATGTGACTAGGACAAAGAATCCTCACTGACCCAGCCTGCAGCTTCCCCCCCCCCCCAGACCCATCCATAGACAATGCACACCAGAAACAAATCCAAACTGGAACAGCCGTTGGCATTACTGTAACTATTTTTAGATGTGCATCAAATTTTAGACTTTTTCGACCCAAACTTTTCACGATTCCTCAGGATTGGGTTGTAATAGAGAGGACATAATAAATGGGATCATAATAGGGAGGTTTTACTGTAATGTGATATTTTAGCTCGTTATATGTAACTATTATATTGTGGTATTCAAGATACTTTGCTTTTATATGTATATTTCTAGAGTTGTGTTGTCAAAATTGTATATAGTGATAAGGATGTGTTTATTAGGGGCCTACTAAAGTTACTGGCACTGTTGGTAAACAAGGGAAATTAGTAGTAAGCACTAATAATAATTGTGATTTCTTTTTTTTTAATATATATATATGGTAGTTGTTTGCTACTGTGGTTGTCAAAATTGTATACATTGCTTGAATTTTGAAACTAGGGTAACACTAAGGTTCGGTGGAGCTTGGGGGGAAAAAAAAAAAAAAAAAAACAATATCCATGTAAAAAAAAGTTGAGGCCTATATTATTTCACACAAAGTATTAAAGTTTCAAGATAATGTTCCTAGAAATTAATTGTACTTATGTGTACCATTGCTGTCTTGTGAGTTTATAACAATTGTTTGCCTCTGTATATTTCTGACAAAATTACTGTTGTTGACCGATACACAATTACTGAATTATAAAAAAATTAACTGCATAAACATTTTATGTTAATTGCAATTACAAATTTCGGAGTTAATTTGAATTTATATTATAATGCAGGTTTGCCTTCACCTGCAATAATGTAACGTCAATATTTTACATTCTTTAGAATTTATTAGAGAACAAAGCATCTCCATATTTTCATGTAGACGTAATAAATACATTGTGGTAAACTTAAATTCTTGTGAGGTAGTTATTTTGCTCTACAGTCATTATTCTAATGTGAGAAAGTGCATTTTATTCAGTGTAATTTGTGGCTCAATAGAATCAAATGATCTTTCTGGATCAGATACGAGTGGGCCGAACTTCTTGGATCTCCTTCGAGCCTGCCTGAGAAATGCTCCTATCTAGCCAGTGTCTTGTCCCGCTCTTTATCTGTGTGCATCTGAACAAGACACCCAGGAGGGCTTAAGCGCCGCTGCTAGGTTACGAGCATGCCATTATAATTATTATTAATAATCACTAGCCAATTAAAATATTTTCTTGTTTCAATTATTTCATTATATTATTAATTAATTAAATGCCCCAGAAAGGAGGTAGGTGCTAACAGCCAATTGAGATGTCCTGCCCGACGGGCACTGCAACATGAGTTAAATCAGCCAGCCATTGTAACAACCTCCATGCAACACAATGAGCCTACTCCACTCCACCCCAGCCAATAGCGAGATTAGTCAACCCGGTCAGGGAAGTACCCATCTCACATTACTGCAGTTCATTCTAACATTCTTTATTATGGACTTGTTAGCTGTGGCACCTGTTATTTGGCACCCCCAAAAGCAAAGCCCACGAACCAATCGTGCCCCATCAATAACTCCCCCTACCACGTGCCAAGTATGCACTGTGGCAGGAAAGGTATTTAACATAATCATTACCCCAAAGTCTGTGCATGCACGTAGGGCAGTAACCACCTCAACTGATTTTGTCTCTGTATGTATTACTACACGGCCAGCCCCATAGAGATGCTCCGGTAGCGTAACGGAAGCTGACTAGGTGCTACCCAGGGCAGTAATTGGTTCACCCCCTCACATTATGCAACCATCCCAAATAATTTTATTTTTATTTTATTAGTAACGGCTGGCATCACGTTCTTTGACAGTCTTTACGGTGAGTAAGATCAAGCTCCCTAGGAGGGAGACCTTTTCGCTCAAACTCACACTGGGTTTAATTCCCTTCCATCTTCTCTCAGCCCTTCATCCAGCCGGTGCCCCACTAGATCCCACGTGGGCAGATCCTCGACCCACCAGGCAAAACATAACCCAGATATTATTACACCACAGAAGGGTAACAAAGTCACATCCCGGAGGGAATCAGCACTCTCATCCGCCTTGATGAGCCCTCTACCTGTTCAGAACCAGGGAGGCAGGAGTATGGCTATTTGCGCCCAGAGTGTGGCATAGGTGAAAGTGAGAAGCACGAGAGTGCGTCAACTTAAAGGATTTATTGAAAGAAGGCGAAGAAATAATTGCACTAAGGAGTGAAATTACAATTTCCTTGACATAAATATGTCTACATCAATGTTATTTTTTTTACAGAAGTTTGAGACTTATCAAGTTAAATGTTGTGACCCTTTTGTTTTACATTAAAAAAAACCTGTGAATCGGTGGTTAAGGACTGTATCATTAGATATGTGCACGGCTCTAAAATCTATGGAGTGTGTATGTGAGTGGAGTTGTGGGACGCACGACAGTGAGGTCATTAACGCCCACAACAAGTATAAATTAAAACACAGAAAGACCTCCACCGGAGGCAAAAACCAAAATCAGGGGAAAAAATGAATAAAAACCTTAAAGAAGGCAAATCGAATAACAACAAACAAACTTGGATAAAATACTCCAGAAGAGCAAAAACACAAGAACAAAAAACAAGTCACAACACATTAAAAAAATGTGTCGCAAGTAAAAATGGGAATAAGCCGCTCACAGATGTATCCCCAACACACAGCATTAGCCGTAGGTCATCAGGAAGATTAAAAGTGTGACAAGCCTAAACATACCTGCGACACTCGCAACAAAATAAGATATATGGAGGCCAGCATGAAACCTGGCAATAATATTTGTGTTAATTGCAACAAAAAGGTTCTTGCAAAAATAGCAGTAGATACCAAAAATTGTACCACATGTGAAAGTATGCATCCCCTGAGCTCCCATAGCAGGCCTCAGTATGGGAAAAGAAACTTAATAGAGACAAAACAAAAGCTGATGTGTAAAGTAGCTCAGGTATTACAGGTTCCAGTGTAAAATTTTGAATCTGGTTGGTGTGGCATCAGTGAGAACTCTGCCTTCATGGTCATGAAGCAGAAAGCTGAAGATTTTGACAACCTAATAGAGAATATGAAAGAAGTATTACCTAATACAAATAGGCAAAAGAAGATACAGTTATTGACTTAAATTCCTGGTCAAAGGAGGAATGTTTTCAATGTTTCTGACTACATGGTTCGTCAGGTACATAAACTGCTTAGAGAGAATGGAATACTGGCAATACCTGCTCCTCATTATGGGAAACGGCTTTGTGAGAGCACAACCAGCTTGCAAAACAGCTTTATCAACTGGATGAAAATTATAGACAACTATCAAGAATGAAGGACAAAGTAAGCTTAGGCATTAAACAATATATGCAAAAAAGATTATTACTGTACATTTTAGTTGAACATACTCTTTATTTAAAAAAAAAAAAAAAAAAAAAGCAAATGAAAGAATATGATTTTCCAAGTTCTGTTCTCTCAGACCAAAGTGGTGTGCAATTGCAGGTGCATCTGGAATCCACACAGTTTGTGTATGCACAATACATCAAAATATTCAACTGTTAATCAATGCCTTACACTTGGATAAAGTATTTAAACACCAACTTATTGATACCAATTCCTGTTTGTGATAAGAATAATCCCTTACGTATGCTGAGAAAATGTGAAAACTGTCCAACTGCCACACATTTTAAAGAAAGGATTGTATCAATGTTTGCAGATTATTTTCAGAATGATTACATTCAGTATAGACAATGGGTGTCTGTCATCAAAAGTGAACTTAAGCTATTCTCAACAACACATGATTTCCTTGATCTTCTTTCAGGAAAATGAAAAAATTAATTCCTCATTTCTATTTCACAAAAAGACAGTCAGCATTTTTCAAACAAAGTAAATGCAAAAATTCTGATGACAAAGCAATAATTGTAATGGATTTCAGTGAGAATTTTTTTTATACAAAAAGAAGTTCAAAGTTACCCTTGGACAGACAACTGCTGCATGTACTGTGTACTCTTGTATCATATACTGCTGCTAGAAAACCATACCAGTGGCATCATGTTTGTGTTAATTGTCTGATGATCTTGATCATTATGTTGCATTTTTATACAAAGTTAAATGCAAGTTAATGATTGCTTGCCATTCTAACAGAACGATCGCTAATAGTGATGCAAGCCCTGAGAACCACTGGATGTGTGGATATAGAAGGATATAAAGTACTTTTTATAGTAATAATAAAAGGATATTGGATGACAAACTAGGTGAAAGGAGTCTACAGGAAGTCCGTCTTCCACTGACAAAAAAGCGACTACATCCTTACATCCTCATCCAGATGTGGATGAAGGCATGTTCAAAAACCCCAGCCAAGGGCAATTACATAACCTTACATAATAACGAATGCAAAAACAACTTATTAATGACCTAAGGTCAGGTCACAACATTGAACACCGTGCATAGACAATACCAGCATGGGCAACTGGAAACTTCTCCTAGAAGGAACAAAAACAAACACAGATATGAAGCACCAGGATAAGGAGATCATTGAAAGACTCCCTATTTTTATTACAACTAATCAGGAACTCTGGGCATGGTGCATCAAGCGAAAAAGCTCCTTTGGAGATTAGAATTAAAAAACATCACTTCACAAACACAATAGAGCATCATAATACACGTGGCACGATTCCTCAACCACCACACAACTTAACAACCAAAGACATGCACAACCACATGTTATTACATATGCATACAATAATAGACAAAATACAAGCCGTCCCAGAGAATCAAATTTCCGATAAATACATGTTCTGCCCCTCTATTATTCTGGATCAATTACTAACAGAATCAGACTGCCTTACTAGAGACATTGCTCTACTGAACATTCAAGAAAACGACCTAACAGAAACATAATCTGTTACAGATTCAAAATGCCTAAAGGAGACAGACGTCGTCACGCTACCCGACTTGATCCGATGGCGAGAAACACGCCACCCACTCAAGAAACAACAGTTAGCAGTTCAATGGCCGCAGGAACGCCTTCTGGAGTTGGTCAAACAAGTTAACAGGCTCAAGACGGATATAGGTATGCAGACAATTCCCTCAAATCATTTCACAAGAACACAACAGATTATACACGGCACTTTACCTTTGTCGTACTGGTGGGATGCCGACTTCAGTAGCGACCAAAACCTGATCGCTATACCGTACCGCAGTCTAGGATTCTGGTGTCGAACAAGTGATCTAAAACCATCTAGTCCCTGCCAAGATTATGTGAATACGTTTCATTCTTTGCTTACCTATGGCATACTTTTACAAATTATTAGTTTAGATTTTCAAATTCACAACCAAGCTGTCACAAGACAAAGACTATTAACACAAGGTACCGCATCAACAAACCACATGGGATTTCGAAAGTTCTCAAAATCTCATAATTGCGACCGGGGATAGAACAGCAACAGAAATGTCAATTCAAGAAAGTAATTGTGAACCACCATTCATTAGAGCTACTAACTTAGATGTCATGGCTAACTATGGAAAACAATATATAATGACATACAAAGAACTTGCAATTGGTCACACAAAACATTTGCAATCCCCCACTCCAAAGCACCACACATGATGAACGCTGACTACAAAAATAGAAAAAAACTTTTGGCAACATGCCTTACCTGGTTGCACAGGAACAGCATGGATGGATGATGACAAAATAAACTACGACGAAACATGGCACTGCTCTACACATGGAGAAATGAGAAAAACATACAACTTCCCAGTAATTGTATCAGCAGCACCTGAAATACCATTATCGTTTACGTATACAAACAGGGAATACACAATAACAGAACCATTTTGTGATGCAAAACCCTGGGGAAGAGACTACTGCCTACTACCTGCTGGATAAAACCAAACGGGAGGATCTTACAAATTTTGGTATCCAGGATTTGGTAGGCAAAACATAATCTAAAACTAATTTGGTAAGGTAACTTTAAAAGACAGCACAATATGCCTATTGGGGAATCTCATGGTCTATAAATTAAACATGAGATAATGCATCCTGTACACATCCTCTTGGCTAAAGCCTAAGGTGATGTGGAATGGTGTACATCCTCAAACCTCGTAATACCCTACTTCCATACATCCACATCCAGATAAAATTAGAACACATATATACTCCACAAAACACGCCACACCTAGTCTATCATCTGATAGCTGCGCTGATGATCGGCTTCAGCCGATCGAAGAGCGGGAAAAGGTACCTGGTCAGGTGCTTCACGGGCTTGCATTGCTATTAGCGATTGTTCTAATAGAACAGCAAGCAGCTTGTAACGTCCCTTTGAAAATTGTATTACACATGTATGACTTCTGTAATAAAAACATTGAAAAAATAACATTTCATCTGATTGAAAGAATAGACCCCCAGAAGACACGAATCAAACTTGGAGGCAGATTTGCAAAAAGCAACAACTTTACCTGGTACTCGCAGTTTTCATCAACAATTGCTGATAAACATACAGGACTTGACGATGGATTTAGTCTTATTTGTGACATTTGCAAATATCAACAGACACTAACAACTTTGTACACAGGATGTTTTGTAGCATGTGTTTACCATCTCAACTCAAGTAGTATGGGGTAGTAGAGAACAACAGATATGAGGAAGGGGATGCTTCTGTGAAATATATGACACCCCATGGTCCTGCAGCTTCATTTAATATGCCTCTGCATGAAGATGTGTGCTATATGGACATGTGCTGTGCATTCTGTCTATTCGCAGTACTAGCAGCTCTGGACAAAATTATTTTCAGATAAAAGAAACTGAGCTTGAACAAAAATAAAGTATTTTATTTCTTCATACATTAACATAAAATAATTAGTATTACATTAAGACGGGCATATGGTTATTTTAAAGTATATACAATTTGTATTAATATTAGAACAATGTGGCAGACAATGAATTTTCTGTAGTGGAAAATTGGATAGTATGTTTTAGGTGTAGCTATTTTTAACACATGGAAGGAATTCACATCTGAAGTTTGTTAAAATTGTTTACGCTGGGACTGAGAAAAATGTAGCCTATTTGAGTGTTTGAACCTCTCAGAAGAATAATATATTTATTGTGTCTGAAATAAGTGCATGTATCTTCTGGAATACTTTGATACTCATAAATTTCTACAATTTACATGGAAATATACACTGTTAACTTTATTTGCAACCATGTTGAAAAAAAAATAACATCATAGCAATTTTTTTAAAAGTTTTATAAACATGCAGTTTTTTTATATTTTGTAGCTCTCTCTTAATTTATTTCTCAAATAAACATGACCACCACACAAAACAAAAAATGGTATTTAATTCCTCTTATGTCATCCTGTACGTTGAAAAAATTTCAAATTATTCCTTGCATTTGATCGAGAGAAAAAGAACATACTATAACAGGGTTGTAATAAGAACTTGTTCCCAACAATCAATTTCTGCCAATCTTTTAAATGTCATTTTATAAGGCAATTATTATAAAAGGCTTAACATTTTATAGGGTTTCTCTCCTCCATTATGTGAACATCTCTCCCAAGATTTATCAAATTCTATTATGTATGGTGCCATTGTCAAGAAATTCCGGTTGAGTTGAAGTGGAATAACCCTTTTAATGTCTACAGTAATTTCAATATTTTTATTTGCAATTACGTCACATTTCATTTTAATAAACATAATTTTTCCAGTTAATAAGCGCTATGTTAATGTAGTGTCGTCAGTAGTTAGCATTATTTTATGGTTGCATTCATACAAAGTGTATGAATTCTCATGTGCATTGCATTATTTCTGAGTGTTTTCCTGTTTTAAATTATTAAGGGTCATTGCTTTTGTCTCTCTTCCTTCCCATATGTTCTGGTGTTTAAAAGCTACAAATTTGGAGATTGTTAAGTTTTCTTTCCATGTACGTATCCTCTAAGGCATCGCACACGCGAGATGGTTTGTCAGATTACAAAGAGAAAGGCGCCGGCATCTGGAAAATATTCATACACACACATTGCAATAGTTCTTTATACAAGATGGCCATAAAGTCTTTGCCTAACTACAAAAATTTAATCCACAAAAACTATTGCAGTTAGAGATGTGCTGTTTGCGGCAAAAGAAAGAACAAGAATTAAAGTTTCACGCGCAATTGATTCAACAAACTTCAACATGGGTGCCGTGTGTTGCCCGTAGAACGTCCAAACGATAATCAATTTCATGCCATATATTAGACAACATTTGTGGTGCGACACCTTCAATAGCAGCAGCTATCCTTCGTCTCAGTGAATCGAGATCCAGTACACTTTGTCCTTCGCGTAACCCCACAGGAAAAAGTCTAAAGGGGTGATATCAAGCAATCATGGTGGCCAGACAATGGGACCACCCCGCTCCATCCACCTGCCAGGGAATGTCTCATCTAGGAATTCACGGACAATTAATGCACAATGCGGGGGTGCACCATCTTACTAGAATATCACAACAGGTTGCAGGTTGTGCAGTTGAGGCCCACATAATGTTCTAGCATACCTAGGTAGCTGATAGACGTTATGGACTTCTCAACAAAAAGAATGGACCAATGACCATATTATGCATCAAACCCCACCAAACATTCAATTTGGGAGAATCTTTCGCATGCTCCATGACATTATGGAGATTCTGTGAACCCCATATTCTAACATTGTGCCTGTTGACCTTGCCACAGATGTGGAAGGTGCCCTCGTCGGAAAAACCACGCACGTTCGAGATACGCATTATCGGCATTGACCCGTTGCAAAAGCTGCATGACATGGTCTGTCATCTTCGTGTAAAGCCTGTAATATATCTACTTTATACGAATGCAACTTCAGTCTCTTGTGCAAATTTTTTTTGCACTGTCGATCGGGGTATTCATAGTTCCAGAGATGCACAACGTGTGGACTTGGTAGGGCTTCGGCTGAATGTTTCTTGCACAGCTTCAACATGCACTTCGCTGACGGATGGCCGCCCTGTTCACGGACGGTCAAACACAGTGCCGGTCCCTTTAAATTTTGTATGCCACGAAACGATGCTTTTCCTATCAGGTGGTGGTCGTCCATATTCCAACTGGAATTTCCGCTGCACAATAACAGGTGACTGTGTGTCGTGAAACCACACTTGGCTTTCTCTTGTGGTGATGTCATGTTATGGAACAGCGACGCTCTCTATGCCGATTCTACCTGCAACATAAAAAAAATTTAAGTAATGGTCTTTCTTTTGCAGCAAATGGCACATCTCTAACTGCACTAGTTCTTGTGTAATAAATTTTTGTAATTAGGCAAAGACTTTATGGCCACCCTATATTTCCAGATCCAATTTGAATCACACACTTACCTAAATCCATTCCTTTCTCAGCTATACAAAATATTTATTAATTTACCTTACAAAACAGACACCCCAACTGTGACAGGTATGACATCTTATTCGCTGAACACAAGAATGGATGCGCTTCCCACATGGGAAAACACCCAATGTTCACGAAGGCAAGATTTATTTTTTATACTGAAGAATAACTTGGTACTACTGCAACATTTTGTATTTGTCAAGTCAGCAAAAAACAATCAGCAATCGGCAGAAGCGCTGATTCTGTAAACATCTGCAAATTCTGCAGAAGGCAATTTATATCGGTACAGCTCTTTGTGTATGCAGGGATCTTTCATGAAAATGTATCTGAGAAAAAGACTAAAGTTTCTGCGGCATCCCATGCCTCTTGCTGAACAAATAATTGGAACCAGGAAATCTACTAAATGTTGCATACAACAAAAAAGGACAAAAAAAAGACCATCAGATAATGTAAGAATGATGCTCAATCCATTATCAAGTTTATACTTTTAGTTTTTCACAAAAATATAACAAACAATAACAGTTTTGCACCTAAACTAATTTCTTCTGTAAAAACCACATATCTTTTTGTTTATTTACATTTATGTGTGACATACTATACACCCCATTGTCGAGCAACAATCAAAATCACACCAAACAACCAATGTTAGAAGATTACAGGTTCAAATCACAGGAAAGTTGCAGGTATGCACATTGTCTTTAAATTTTTAGGTTCATGACGGTACTGTATATAAGCCGGCCAATTACTTGCATCCTGGTGTTGTGGGGACTCTACGAAAATATTATTAAAATTAACACATCAATAGAAAAAATTATTAAATATCTTTCAAATGTACAGCAACAATAAGACTTGATTCTGAAACCACGGCACCAAAAGCACTTGTATCAGAGTGCAGGCAGAGTTAAGAGAGTTGCTGTGGAAAATTCAGGAAGTCAGTGCAGCTGGCAGGCACGGATGAGAACGAGCTGCAGCAGGATGAAGACGGGTGACATGACCTCAGAGTAGACAAGACCGCTCTGTCCCGCCAGCTTGCGGCACAGCAGGAACTTGAAGACGAAGAGGAGAAGCAGCACAGACATGCTCCAAGCAGCACGCAGCACAGCCGCCTTGTACATCTCCTCCAGCTGCATGCGAATAAGCACAATGGTGCAGAAGTAGGCGCAGAGGGCATCCCCCGCAAACAGAGGTGAGAATATGGCCCACCATGACGCGTCTGCCGGCCGCAGCGCCAGTGCCACCGTGAACGCAGTCACTGCCACCAGCTGCACCCACATCTCGAACACGGTCAGCCCCAGCCACTGCACCAGCTCCCGCGTCGTGAAGAACATGGCCACTGCTAGGCCACCTCACGCCACACCTTCACATGTACAGATGAGTTGTGTCGTGTCTGACTCTCCCAGTCTCCCTGATCCCCCACAGGCTCCAAACTATCTGCAACATGTACACCACACCTTCAACATCACCTATGATAGCTACCAAAAGGTATACACACCACAGTCTAAAGGGACCACAATGGTGTAGCGGCTTAAGTGATTGCCTCCCACCAAGGCAAACTGGATTTGATTCCCAGCTGGTTGGCTCCTGGATTTTCGTATGGGGGAATTGTGCTGCACAAGGCCACTGGTCAGCAAGTTTCCTTGAGGATTTCCTGTTGCCCCAGCCCTGTAGACCATATGGTTAGGAAATATTTATTCTCATCTAGTTTTTCAACATCAAAGTTCTGTAATTTCAAAAAATTCATCCTATCTAGTTATAGCAAATATTTATATAATGAGCTGTACCAATCACATTCCAGCAGTATGGTTTTGACAGTACTGACAAAATAAATGTTCATTGGTGGAGCTATGGAATAGGTTACCGCGCATGCACCCCACCTCATACTCACTCTATGGTGTGCACCTCAAAAGCTTCTAGTGAGCTACCCAACAGTGTTGTCTCCTCTAGTCAACAGATTGCAGCAAACATGCCCACCAGTGCACTTCACTCATTTAAAAGTTGCAATACCAAACTCAAGGCTATGGAGTGCATACATTTTATTCCTTTACGGAAAGTATTTTTCAAGCCATGGTCAAAGTACAAAGACAAAATGACACCAATAGATCAAATTAAGATTTACTCGATGGCCCACAAAACTAAATGCTGACTGGTTTGGCACATGTTCCTGTTCTGTGAAATCCTGATGAAAAACCTGAACACTAACCAATTTAAGGATTACTTATTTATCATTTAAGTGATAAGTATCTATGTCAAACTATGTTTTTATTTAATATGTTCAATATTTCGACATTCTTTATATAAATTGAAATTAATTATAACTTGAATATTTTAATTTCAACTTAATTTTATTACACCAGACTGAGCTGTCCCCCAGTGGTTCCAAGGATAGAGCTTATTACGAACTGGAAGATCATATGCTCAAATCCCACCATGACATGAAATTAAGTGATTTGGGTGGCTCTTAACTGATAAGTCTTGAGAGCCGATGAGGGTAATTGAGGTGAGTATGGAGCAGCACCGGAATGAAGGGGGGGGGGGGGGGGGGAGCGGAGATCCCAGATGAAAAGCAACAGACTAGCTGCATCGTCCGGCATGATTCCCACATGAGAAAAACAGAGAGTGCCCCGGCCGAGGATTGAACCTGGTTCACCTTGGTGGGTAGGTGAGCAGGCTAACTGCTCAACCACCATGGCCACTCCCACCAGGACATGGATGTTGTGCCATTAGATGGAAGTTAGGCATACATCCAGATTTAAGTTGTCTGTAAATAAGCCTGAATGGCTTGAAACCAAGAGCCTTAAATGGGTGCAACTTTAGTGCGCAAAGGAGGCTAAAGCTGCTTTTACACTACACAAAATGTATTTTGTACAAAGCCTTGCATTAGAAATCTCACGTGAGAAAATTAAGAAAAACCCATGAGAAACGAGACCTTAGATCAAAATTGCAGCAAATATGTCCTTGCATAAGAAAAGTTAATGGCCTCAGAATATCTTATTAGGCATAATGTTAATAATTAATCTCATACACACAAGCTGTTTTAAAATAGTGGCTATTAAGTAGAACAGGATATTTCTTGTGCTCATCCAACAATCTCACAACCCATCTAAACGCTACTCCATTTCAAAAACAAAACTTTCAAGAGTTTTTCCCAATTAATATTCTTTGCTCAATTCCCCTTCACGCAGCTATATTCTCTGCTTTTCTACCTCTCGGGTCTGTATGATCAGGTGGTCACATGTTTACTAGAGAACATCCAACAAAATCACTCGTTTGGTGCCAAACTCTCCTGATAAAATAATATGCTCTATTTCCTGCTTCCATACAAAATCTACCTTGCACGAGATACTCTCGCAAAAGTTTCAGCATGAGTGTGCAACTTGCACAGGTTATGCACCTATCTTGCATCATGTAAAAGCTGCTTTAGTGAGATAGTAATTGAGCACTGATGGAATGCAGAGAAATGGAAATAGGAGTATCTCATAAAATTCATCTAACAGCAAAGACTGTCAAATTTCATACATGTGAAAATCTGATGTGACCCCGCCAGGAATCAACTCCAGACCGGCCAGTAAGGGGCCGATCAGAAACTTTGATACGAGACACGAACTTGGTCCAAGTTCTAGAGTGACTCTGGACTGGCTACTTGCTGTGGACAGGGGACGTACCTACGAGGGTGACAGTAGAGGTGTTGACTGCAAGCCGCACGCAGCCCGGGTGCCGGAGCTGCAACTGCAAGGCGAGGTTGAGAGCACGCGTGACGGCCGCTCCCAAGCCGTGTATCACCAGCCAGCCCTCCCCTCGGTCCAGCAGTCCCTCGCAGCGCTGCAACTGGGCCTGCAACCACACACACACGCTACACCTAGCCCACATCAAGCAAGGTGCTGCAGAAGTACCATAAACCAGGGTTACTTTGTTACTGCAGGGGTAACCTTGCAACACTAAAAATGTTTGGCATCAATTGGTGAAGGAATAGCAAACATTAACTTGCAAACAAATTTTTTTCACTCTCACGTGACTGTATATTTAGTTTAACTAAGAATTGTTTATGTTTATTTGCCACAGGTTTGTAATGTTATTTTAGTTGCATTTATTTTATTTAAAGGTACCAAATAATCCCAGTTTGAGTACGTATAGTTTTCCAGAATATTTGTTGAGTCTAACAGCTCAGCCACCGCAGCCCCACAGACTAAACGTCAAATTTTTTAAAAAGTCCATAACTATGAAATAGATCATGTTTCATAACAAACCCCACAATGACCCTATCTTGATAACCCTCCCTACTATCGCATTTGGTAGTATGTACTGCGAGTATTGTGATGCCTCTAGTAAATTTGCATTCTGTGAGAGTAGTAAAGCGATTTATACAATTTTCTATGAATTTTTATTTTGTTTTCAGAAAAGCGGTGTGTAGTAAATTAGTGAAAAATGATAATGCGTCGTTCGCTGGGACAACTGTTATTTGAGGTGCCACATTAAATGTATATCAATAAAATGATAATGCGTCGTTCGCTGGGACAACTGTTATTTGAGGTGCCACATTAAATGTATATCAATATCAGAAAGAAGTTATTGGATTCTGCAAACCAGTGTCGGTTCATGAACTGCAGGCAAGTGTTGACAAACTCAAAAAAGAACTAGAAACGAAGTTTCTGAACTTTGCAATGGTGGAGAGTGAGTTCGTTAAGCTCAGGGATGAACAAAAATCTGTCAATGAAAAAATTAAGAAACATTCAAACGACATCAACTGAAACTAGTAATGCGAGACAAAAATTCCCTTATTAGACCTGGGGACCCCATATCATGTGTTCTTCTGGTAATATTTCATAAAATCTTGCAGTTCTATTCCAGGACTTGTGTTTTCTGAATCCCTGATGTAAGTATATTAACATCTGTATTGTAAAGGTACAAATTGACACAAACATAAATTATTTCTCTACAGACCCCTACCCTGATTTTAATTTATTTGTATATCTGAACATAAGTTCATCTGGAACAATTTATAATTTAAATTAGTTAATTGCTTATGTAAAACAGAAAAGTTTTAATTTCACTTAGCAGAGTAATGAACTAAAGCGCTACTGTATATTTTAAATCAAGTGTGTTAAGATTATCGTCTTTCATCCATGAATGTGCTAAGAGTAAATACCTACTATACTGATAAGTACTGTTGGAAATATTCTTTAAAACAAGCAAAAAAAAACTGTTGTTATGTACGAATAGAACTTGTTTTCAGTGAAAAAGAAAGGAATTATCCCTTGTGCGTGTGCTGGTTAAAGGACTAGTTACGTTTTTAAAAGTGAATACCAT
The DNA here is from genome assembly GCA_029891345.1 of Dryococelus australis. Lineage (NCBI taxonomy): Eukaryota > Metazoa > Arthropoda > Insecta > Phasmatodea > Phasmatidae > Dryococelus > Dryococelus australis. Next base: position 356,597,424 of record CM056995.1, read on the forward strand.
ATATGTTTCATCACATCACAGTCAACGGAATATGTATTGTATGAAATTATAATAGGCTATAGCAAAGAAGCCTTACTTGTTCCATTTATGTAATGAATGTAAAAGGTTTATATGTATGAACCGAAATATGTCATCAAAATAAATGGTGAGTCACTATTTTCTTTGATCTGCACTAATGCAAGAGTTCCAGAGGAGAACAAGAGTTTTACAGAGTTTCAAAAGCCGTGCATGTTAATTGATTATTGGATGGAATTATATAGTTATTTTTGGTTTTCATATGTTTGTGTTAAATTAGTATCTAGATTTAGTTACTGATTTGTAATGGTATGAGTAGGTGTTACGTGTAATGTTTAAGAAAATTAAATATTCTGCTTTCTCAATAGTTTGAAATATTAGAGTTTTCTCTACGTTGACAATTGAAAGTCAATGTCTGAATTTTTCCTGAACACTAAGAAGATAAACAGTCCTAAAAAATGACTGATTATTTGATAAAATTTATATATAATTAATGCCCATCCAATAATTATTCTCTCTCTTCTTACAACGTATTACTTTCTTTCTTCTCAACTCATTACTGCACACATTTATTTGTGGTTCTCCGAAATTTAATATTTACACACAGGGATTCTTGTTTCTAATGATCTGTAGTATGTACTGGTATTTTATGCACAGCTCATATACATTGAGAACTTGTATAACATCATACCATATTTAGTATTATATGCCATACCATAAGTTGGGGTTTCTTTGCCCCTACAAGGAATACTTTGATCCAAAAACTTACTTCCTCTATGGCACTGTATTATAAACAAGATTATTTTCTGAAGATTGAGCATTAAATTTTTATGATGTTGGCATCACTGTAATTCCTTCAGCATTTAGTTTCATGGTTAAGCATTCAACTCTTTGTATCAAACTTCTATGGTGTCTTTTTAGTGTTCTCCCTCCCATTTTGTAGTTTAAAAAATTGTGTTCGAATAAGCATGAACCTTCAGAAGTAGGTCTGTACCTGGTTTCAATATTTGATAACTATCTTGCTCATGTTAAAACTATAAGATGAAGGCAGGTGTGTTTCTAAAAAGTTTGGTTTTATTTAAACAATACTTATGCGAGGTTAATGTATAGTTTATACGGTGTAACTTTGCCACAGTGTTTAGGAGCAAAGCTACCCCAATGCTTATCGTAAAAGAATTATTTAGGTTATCTTCTAACCACTTTTTTACATTGTTTGATTTCATTTGTTTCCACAAATGCCACGGGCGTATAAAAGATCAAATGGAGCCTGCAAATATGTTGATTATTCCCAAGAGATGTTAGTATTGTGTCTAGCTGCAGTTCGAAGTGGATCAATCGCTCACAGAAAAGCTTAAGAGATGTATAAAATTTCTAGGAGAACAATCTTGAACAAACTGAAGAATTACCATTTTAAGAAACCAGATTTACCTCCAGCATTTACAGTAATAGAATAAAATTCTTTCACTGAATGTATCCAATATATGAGTGTCTATGGTTTCCCATTAGACGAGTTTGATCGTCGAGTAATTGTAAGAAGTTATCTTGATTGAATTGGAAGGCAAGTAAAAAGATTCAAAGGAAATCTACCAGGGCATGAATGGCTATTAGGCTTCATGAAACGCCATCCTGAGCTATCAGTTCGCTTCGCAGCCCACGTCAATAGAACATGAGCAGCAATAAATGAGCAGACTTTGAGAGACTATGTTCATAACTTAGGTGAAGTTGTGAAAGATGTACCCCCAGAGAATATTTGGAACTTTGATGAATCAAATTTAACAGACGATCCAGGATGAAAAATGGTTATAGTAAAGCATGGTATAAAATACCCTGAAAAAATCTGCAATTCGTCAAAAACCAGTGTGTCCATTTAATTGCTGGAAGTGCTACAGACAATATTCTTCCTCCATATGTGATTTATCGCTCATCACACCTTTGGTCTACGTGGACTGAAAATACACCCAAAGGCTGTCGATACAACACTAAAAGTGGATGGTACAATGCACATACCTTCTCTGACTGGTTTGAATCACTTGTGTTACCTACCATGAAAAAACTACCACGGAATAAAGGTAATAATTTGTGATCATTTATCATCACATTTTTCTGTGCATGTACTGAATCTTTGTAAAAAGAATTATGTGGCTCTCGTATGCCTTCCGCCTAATAGTACACACTTGACTCGACCACTTGATGTGGCTTTCTTTCACCCAATGAAGGTTGCTTGGAGGTTAATCTTGAGGGAGTGGAAGGAAAGCCCTGATGGTAGAAACAATGCAGTGTTGCAGAAACATAATTTCTCTTTGCTTTTAAAATGATTTATGGATAATTTGGCTTACTCGACTCCAGCAAACCACCAGGCAGGGTTCCGCAAATGTGGCATTGTACCCGTTAGTGTTGAACTTCTATCTCCTATACCAAGAGCTGAATGTAATGAAAATGAAGTTCAGGCATCTTTTCTAGACAGTTTAGAGAAAAAGAGGGTAGAGTGGACCAGCTCCGTAGGCTCACAAAAAGGAAGGAAAATGAAAGTAACACCAGGCCAAAGTGTTACCAACGAAAGAGACAATTGTAAATATATTATGCCTGAAAATACATTGAAAAGCAAAAGTTCTGGTGATGACAACAGCAATGATATGCATGAAGAACAAATTGTTCAGGACTCGAGTAACGAGACTGATTTACAATGCATACTCCATGATGAAGAGAAAGAAGTACAATTTGATCAGCAAGCTATTGCAGTGGCAAGAGGGCAGAAAAGTCCTCGTGACCCGTCTCTCAAGACAACAAAGAGGAATATTGGTGAATATGCCGTGTTTTGCTACGAAGAAGATTTGTTGCCAGGTGTGCTCGCATATTGTAATGACAGAGCTAGGATCAGTGCAATGAAGCGTTCATGTAAATCATGGAAGTGGCCCAAAGACACTGACAAATTATTTTATTGCTGGAAGGATATGACTGCCTACTTTAATGTCAAAGAGAGGTTTTTCTTCAGTTCATGAGTTAGACTCAGCTTGGTGGATATAAATCACAAAACTGTAATTTTTTTATTTATCCATGCTTTTACTAGACATACAAATAGGCTTCTGTATTGTCTGTTCTGTTTAAATGTGTTTAGTTTGTATAAGTAACAATTTATAAGGAATCCAGAAGTGCCTATAAAATACATAAGGTAATCTATTTTATAGAACATATTTTTATTCAATCAATAATGACTTATTAATTATGAATATTAATCATTCACCATTGTTCTTTACCAAAAGCATGTGATTTCAGTTAACATTTAATTAATTGAAATGTAATTTGTTGAATAAGAAAATATAATGGGCAATAACACACCAATTGTGTTCCTATTTTCTCATAAATAGACAATCATATATAAAACAAAGGTAGTTACGTTATGGAAGTATACTCATCCATAGGTAAACATTTCCCCTAAATTAAATTAGATGTATTTAAGTAACCAGCATTATTGTGCTCAATCATTCCAAGGATTAAAAACAACCAACTATAATTATTATAACATTAGATGTTCAACTATTTTTTACTATTCAGTTTGACGGTGGTACAAGTTTTATATTCTTACTTAAAATTCTGGAGCAAAGTAACCGCAACATTCAATATGTTTTTTTGTACTTTTTCTTAACTGAAGTCCAGTGCACATGTGTATAGTTCCAGTACGTGTGTATATTCTGTCTCATATGCAAGTGACATTTGTAACTTATACTGTTTCCACTTAAAAGGCGCGATTCTGTTCTTTTTTGCTGTAAAGAACTGTAGTTACGCACCATCGATCTTATATTGAACATAAGTATACTATGGCGTATACATACATACACTTGCAATTAGGCTACCGCCCAGTGGCGAGCTCTCTCAACTCTCCTTCACCCAACCAACTCCTTTTCCACTCCCTTCCTGAATTTACCAAGCCCTCTCACAGATACCAATTCCTCCCTCAACACATTCCACTCCCTCACAGAACTCACAAGCATGGACTGCCTACCCCGCTCCGTTCTCCTTCACACCCTCTGAAGCTTCTCACTGTTGTTTCCTCTTCCTATAAACACCCCCGTACTTAGCTTCCAGTGTAGCCCTCCCCATCCTTCCTCTTCATTCACCCTCCTGTACATCCTGACTAGCCGTTCAACTTTCCTCCTGTCCTTCAATGAGCTCCACCCCATTTCTTTCATCATCACTGTTGGCCTATAGTTCCCTTCTTCCTCATCATCCTGCCCTTGCCTTCTCCACCTACCCTTCACCCATCTTGCTGCATTTCTCTGCACCTTTTCCAGTTCTTGCACCTCCACCTCCACATACGGGTCCCATATTGCTGCAGCATATTCTAACATTGGCCGTACCATTGTGCCATACTCCTTCTCCTTCACCTCACAGCTGACTCCATTCAGCACCCTTCCCAGCATACCCAGAGCACTTCTTCCCTTTGCAACCACCCTCTCTACCTGTTTTTTCCACCTGAGGTCTCCCTGCAGTACAATTTCTAGATACTTATATTCTGCTGCTTCTATCTTTGTCCCTCCCATCAGTACTTGTCCCTGCTTATCATCTTCTTCCTTGTGAACCTCACTACCTTAGTTTTTCTTACATTTATCTTCATTTTATTTTTTCTGGTCCACAACCATATCTTATCAATGTCCGCCTGCAAATTTCAGCCCCCCCCCCCCTCTACCACCTCAGCATATACAACACAATTGTCTGCAAACAATCTGATTTTTCCCCTAATCCCCAAACCCATGTAATTTACCATTATGGTAAATAACAAAGGACCCAGCACGCTTCCCTGTGGTACCCCTGACGTAACCTCCTCTTCCTCCGATATTGCCTCCCCCACTTTCACCCTTTGCCTTCGCCCCCTGAGAAAGTCTCCTATCCATTCCACTACCCTCCTGTATGGTATCAGTGCCTCCACTTTCCTCATCAATGTCCCATGGGGCACCTTATCGAATGGCTTCTCAAAATCTATGAAGCAGGCATCCACCTGCTTCCCCTCATCAACTACCTGCACCAGATCCTCTGATAACCCAGCCAGCTGAGTCTCACATGAGTAACCCCTCTTGAAACCATGCTGGGACTCCTCCAACTAATTCCTATTGTTCATAACCCTCACCGGCCTGTAGCTGCCAGGCCTCCCCCTATCCTCTCCCTGCTTGTGTATAGTTACCACCATAGCATCCTTCCAATCTTGTGGTAACTTACCCTCTCCTAAGGACTTTTTTAACAGCACTTCTAAATATTTCGCCAACTCCTTGCCACCAAACTTTAGCGCTGCGTTTCCTATCCCATCTGATCTCCCTGCCTTACTGCTCTCCAAACCCCTAATTACCATTTCTATCTCCCACTCCCTCATCTTAAACTCACTAAACACCCCCCGAACCCTGTTTGTCCCCTATTCCAACCTTCCTTTGCCTCAAACACTGACAAGTACTGTCTTTGCAGCATCTCTGATTTTTCTTGGTAATTTGTCGCATGCATACAATAACTTCCTGTTAGCAGAGGGATCCCTTCCTCTCCTCCCCTTAACCGCCTAACATACCTAAACAATTTCCCCCATTCCTTGCCTTTTCCTTCTTCCACCATGTTCCCCAGAAATACATTCTTTGCCCGTTTGATCTTCCTTTCAAGCTCCCTACCCATTTGTTTCATCATTTCTTTAGATCTCATCATCCCTTCATTTCTCCACTTGGCATGTAATTTTCTGCACTTCTTCTTCATTTTCAAATCTCCTGTCCATAATATGGGGGATCTCCCCCAGTCCGTAACCTTTTCATTGGCACAAATTTCTCCAACATAACCTCCACTAATCTTCTAAACTCCCTCCACAACCCCTCTACACCCTCCTCCATAGACCATTTTTTAAACCTATCTCTCACGAAGATTTCTGCCCCCTTCTTGTCTCCTCTTCCATACTGCCACACCAACCTTTCTGCCATTTGCTCTTCCCTCATCCTGCCAATCCCAATTTCCACAACCGGGATATGATGGTCGCTTATACCATCCAATACTATTGCACCAACTACAGCATTCCTAGGTCTGACCAACACCACATCCAGCACTGACCGAACACCCTCCTCATTCCATCTCGTAGGTGTTTCTACTACCTGGACTTATCTTCTGTTGACTAACTGTGCTGCCAATCTCTGCATCATGCTACCCATTCTTTCTGCATCCTCTATCCATTTCACCCCTGGCATATTCAAATCCCCTGCTACAACAACCCACTGCCTGTCCTTTAGTCTATCGACCCTCTCCTTGATCATCTCAATTGCCTGTCATCCCTGTCCTGGTAGTCTATACACTGCCAACAAAGTAATACTCCTATTACTACCACTACTCAATTTAATTCCCATTACCTCGACATTCTCGCTCACCCATTCTACCGCCCCTTTTAACCCTTTCATTACACACACCATTATTCCTCCTCCTCTCCCAACCCTGTCTCTTCTGAAGATGGCGAACTCATCCTGCCTACATTCACTGTCCAGTACTTCCTCAGTCAGCCAAGTCTCCACAGCTACCAATATATCTGCCCCATATCCTTCAACCATTCCCCAGAAGCCCTCCAGCTTGTACACACTCCTACAGTTCACCATCATCATCTTTATACTAGTTCTCTGCTTTACCATCCGACATTGCTTACCTATCTCCACCACTGCAGCCTCATCAATGCTATCCTCTCCAAATCTTCTATCAAATAATTTTAAAAGAAACTCATACCAAGTTCTACTCCAGGGAATTCAAGTGTATGTTCCAATAAACAAAGGAATGCTGTAAATATGTATTATTATAAATAAAGACAATATTATTTAAAATTTTAAACATCGAATCAACTGTATAAGACAACCGCGCTGTTTTGTAAACGCAAAGTACCGTTTGGTTGTAGGCCCGGCAGATGGTCGTCACAATGCGAGGTAAAAATATGCGAAAATGTCTTACCTGGTAATTAGTTTTGTTTGTGATGTAAACGTGGTTATCGCCGCGCGCCAGTCGTGGAGGTACGCGTTTCCGAACAACACGCTCCAAGTCTGTTCTCTGTTTTTCTCGCTTTTTTCCGCGATTTTCTGCTATCAACTCCTCCTGAAATTCAGCCATTCTAAAAAAAGTAAATACATTGAACAGAGAACTACTCCTAATATAAAGAAATTCTCTAGTGACAAAGAAACGAATGTAAAATAAAGATATAAAATTTATGAAAAAAACTTTCTGCAAATTATCTTATTTGACTAATAAAAAATCTATGAATAAAAGGGACTTTTTTTCATTTCGCCTGGCCTAACAGTTTTTATCCTTCAGCCAGAAACAAAACTCATAATAGGGTTGAATATTACCATAACAAAAAATTTTTATTTCTATAGTTTAATTGTTGAAATTATGGATGATAAGTAGATACTATGTTAGAGTATTGTCGACGGCGAAGTCATTAAAGACAAAGCTTATAGAGATGATGAATAATACATTATGATACTAAAATCGAAACTTTACTTTAATACCGGGCATTTTGGAATCAATAATTCTAATTATTTTACACAATAGAAAACTTTAACTTTTGCCTTTACATTTCATTTACTCTGCTGAAACCATCAATACACCGTATAATTGTAAAGTCAGAGTTAGGACAATTGAAAATCGGGTCTACGAGCTTCGTAAAAATGTATAACTTGTTATACAAATAATTTCAATTTTTGCAGTAATAAATTTTAGGAACCTAATTTTTAATTGAGTTAAAATTTATATCAAAACAAGAATCTCGTTTATCTACTGTATTAAAATATGTTAAATCATTTATTTACTCTTAAAATTATATTTGATTGCCATTTATTTAATTTAAGACGATCATTGTTTAATATACAGAGATTAAAATCGCCCTACAATAAAATAACACACACTCCACATAACCTCTGTTAGATGCTGAGCAAAATAGCAGTGTGAATTTTACGATAATTTAAACCTTTCGAAAACGTAAAGACAAAACAGCTTGACTCTACCTTTGAAAGTTCCATTGTGTTAAGCTCCATAAGAAACAACATATTGGGAAGCAAACGCAAAGTCAAATGTTAAGGTTCCAATTGTGTAAGGCCCTTTAATTCGATACTTAACTAGTATCAAATCAAAACATGACTGGATACCGATGCTTTTTTTTTCTCGGTAATACCGCTAGCTGTTATTTTGAACCCTTTCATGGACGTGCACCCAAGAAATAAGATGTGTCAGTATTTAACTTTTTCTCTAATTATAAAGATGTCAAATGTATCTATTACGAATAAGAGCTGTCCAGTATATTATTTCACAGCTAACATCATATATGAAAAAAAAAATACCAATCCTTTAGAGACATCGAAATTAGAGAAAAAAAGGTATTGAGTTATTAAAAATGTAATTTAGTATGTAAAAATATATTAAGATTTTAAGAAAATATATTACTATCAAAATAAATACAAGGTAAATTTACTGATACGATTCTCGTTTTCGTGTAACACCAAGATCAAAATGAATATCGATACAATCATTTTGATTAATTTTTGATCCCAGGATCAATAATTCCATGATATTGCGACATCCCTAGATGCAAGTTGAACATACTAGAGGAATTGGGGTGGATATGGAAGGAATCAGCCATGGCCTTTGTTTGAGACCCATCCCAGTATTCGTCTGGAGCGATTTCGGAAAACCATGGAAAACCAAAATCATGATGGTCGGACTGGGATTTGAACCCGTATCATCCCAAAAACGAGTTGAATATATTACCACTGTGCCACCTCACTCGGTTTTAAAATCATGGCGTTAGGAGTAAACAGGAGATAGCATGTTATGACGTAGGTGAAGCCACTGGAGATAGGAGGTTTTTTACCAATGAGCTATTTAGATCATTGGGTTCTACTCATAGTCTCAAGATGAGGTAGACCGATCTCGCTGGTTGTGCATAACCAATCTCTGTATCCCAACATTGAACTGCTTTTCTGCCAATATTATGTGCAAAAGTGGAATGGACTGGAAGACCTTTGACCGGCCGAGTTCTGCAGCACCACTGCTACAGGGTAATGCACTCTCCTGATGAGTAGAGCATGCACCAGGTCGTGGGTGCACGATCAGGATCACGAGTATGGCAGTGCAGTGCAGTGTAAGGGCATGCCGGTGTAGCGTAAACAGTGTTTATTTATGCCCGGTTGTACCAATATCTTCCTGGATCTGACAATTAATGATCTTAGTTCCGAACCAGGATCAAGTTAAATCTTGGCTTCGATGTAAAAGTGACACCTAATTGGGTGTTTCAATCATATGGAGCAAAAAAAAGGAGCATTTAAATGGAAAATTCGTTAACAGGTTAATATTACCCGGTGCCAGGCATAGCCAATAGTGGTGCCAAGTTTGTAGAGCTGACTCTTGGTGATGCTCCAGGTCATGTCGCTGACGGTCAATGCCTTCCTTTCCTGGCTCCTTGGAGAATGATTAATAAAACCTGAATGTAGAACTTCGTGGACTCTCAGGGTGACCTCACACAAATTTTATTAATTAAATTGTAATAATGCAGTACAAAACACTCATGAATAAAACACATCTAATAAACATTAAAGAAATGGCAGGAAATGAGAGACCCTTGACCTTATGCACCCTGCTGCACTGATAGAATAAAACACGCACTTTCCTGAGTGACTGTATTTATTCGTCTGTAACATTACAATGCCTCTCAGTGACAACTTAATATTGGTACCAAACTCGGACCTGTCGGTGATGGTTAAACTCCTAAAATGACACATGGGCTACACAATGGTAATTTGAACAATTAAGCTCCCGGTGGTGAAGCAAACCAACCAGAAATGGAGGGGTGTTGTCCCGATTAGCTGAACATATTGTCTTTCCAGTAAATTATCATCTATTGCAAGTTAAATAAGATTCGTAACACAAGTTGTAAGCCACCCAGGCATGCCCGACATGAGACACTATGACACAACTCACTCCTCCAGCTGCCAAACGTTGATTAGTTTGGCTTACGGATGCGACGACCAGCGGTGGCAGGCCCACACATCTCACAGCACTAATTCTTGCACAAAAGTACCATTAAACTTACTTGGGGTCAAGCACAGGTGTAGGTGACACACAATTGATTAAAGAACTGGCGTGGCTTGACTGGGCGATATAGGGTTGATTGAAATTTACAAAGGTGGTGAACATAATTTAGAAAAGGTGTTAAGAATTGTATATATGGTAGGCCCCAGACATAATTGTGGAGGCGTCACTGATGCTGTTGCGGTAGAGCAGAGTCCTTGTAACCTTGGGGTGCTGTGGGCAACAATGAATCTGAGGCGAAGGCTATACAGTACAAAAATTAACCCTAGGATTACACAAAGGTTACGTGTGCTGATTATGTTAAAAACTCCCCAAGCGATGCAATTTCTGGGGTGGCGAGGGGGAGTGTCCCAGACAGCTAAAACGAAAAAGGTTCTTGATAATTAACTATTGCTTAAAAATATGATCGGTGATGAAAGTTGATGTCATCCAGGCAGGAAAAGCGTGCCTCCCCATCTGGGTATGAATTGCTGACTGACTTCCCACCATGTCGCGAGGGCTGGCGGAAATGGGTCCAAGCAACTCAGGAGTAACTACGTGCACATCCAGATACACAAATATACCATTACGTGTTATCGTATGTGGAAATATTGCACAAATGCAAATCAATAATTATTCTACAGCTTACCTTGTGGTTGAAATTACATGGGGTGAATGTAACAATGGTGGTGATAAAAATTAACATATGTGAAATAAAACAATAACACTTATAAAACAGTAACATTGGGTGTAAAGGATGTGTAATTATTTTTCACACATATGCATGTCACATAACTATTATGTGACCAGAAATGTATTTATGGGAATGCTATAGTCCTTTTTACGTAACACACCTGGCAGTATATTCTTCAGCCTGCTTTACCAGGTGGTGGGCACACGTGGTGCTACACTCCCTGCACTACACTGCACTAAACTGCTCTGGCCCATTCATGCACCTGCACTACACTGCTCGCTGGTGATCAGTCGTCGAGAATGTATGTGCGCTGTACTTGGAAGCGGCCGGCATGACAAATGGCCTAGGAGTGAAGGCGACGCTCTTCAGAACACTTAAAACTACATGGTAAACAATTAACACAGGTTTATGATGAGATGGGGATGAAACACGTAAGATGTAAACAAACATGAAATCACAGAATACATTGGTGAAAGGAAATATAACTTAGAATGGTCATTATACATACATCTCTCCCAGTTTTGCAATATATCCGAGTATTACATGAGCCGGGCATTGTTGAGTTTCCTCCATCTGCTGCTGACCCCTCCGTCCGAGGCACTGACACAACTTCGTTGCTGATGGTTGGTCTGATTACCTTGGCAGGGGCCTCCCTGTCGTGGGTCACTTGGTTCGCAATATCCAACTCCTGCTGTTCTGGTCCTTCATCACTTGCACATTAAGAACCAAAGCCCCTGTGTGTACTAGAATCGCTGTTCACATAATGTTATCTGTCATTTTGACCCCTAATGAACACTGTGGTGTTCGGTGTCGAAGTCTCCAGGTCCTCAGGTCGTGCCCCTCCTGCTGGAAGTGTGGGCCCACTACCTTTTGCTGTACTGGCAGTTCTGAGCTCAGCAGGTGGATGGCCAATGGGGGGATCTCGAGGCCTCTCTTGCAGCATCGTCAGTACATCTCCCAGCGACAACCGGATTTCATCATGGTGGGTCCGTATCTGTTTCTTCACAACTCGGACCAGGTATATTATGGTTCCGAGGCTCTTTACCATCTTGTGCGGTGCTGTCCACTTTGGCGCCAACCCTGCACAAAAAATGTGGCCGGTGGCCCACTGCAGATGACCACACAAGCACATCTTATGCCCATTGAACAGCGCTGGCGGGGGTCTCATTTTATTCTTCACCCCCTTCGCCAAGGACTGGTCCTGGTGGCATCGCAGTTCTTGTCGGTTGCATCATTGCCTCTCCTCCCATGCACCACTGCTCTCTGTTGCACTGCTGTTCTCGATGGCGGGACAAAGTTTTTCGCTCGGCAGGCTATGACTCCGGCCAAGCAGAACGTCCACTGGTGATCTCCCTGTTGCAGCGTTCATATTCCGGCAGAGAGTGAAGAGTTCGGCTACAGGTGTTGTGCCTAGGTCACATGTTGCTCACCCACATGGAGTCGCAGATACGTCTTCAGATCCTGGTTGCGAAACTCCATGGAGTACACCATGGGTGATGCTCCGCTGTCTTAAAGTGCCCCCCACTGGGTGTACAAATCTCTTAATTTTCTTCTGGTGAATTGCGAGCCATTGTCCATTAGCAAGTGCTGTAGGAATCCCCATAACGTGAAAAACTCACTTTCCATCACCTTTCCCATGTTGCCAGATAGTCCACTACTGAACACGTAACCTTCTACGCATCTGTAATTACGAAAATTAATCTCATGCCGCCCGTTGTTTTCGGGTAAGCACCCATCAGATCTAGGCTGACTGTCTTTGTACGGGCGCTGCAGTGTGCATGGATGGTTTTGTTGTTCTCTATCTGCCCTGCTGGCCTTAAATTGGTTATATTTCTTTCACTGCTGTACCCATTTTCATATACATTGTATAAGGCTGGGCAAGAAAAAAGTGATATCGTATTTTGCGCATTCTTTGTTCAGCCCTTGGTTGTCCAGCTACACTGTGTCCATATGAATGAGCGAATATACATTTCCTGCACTCTTCTTGTACAAACAAGCACAACTTATTTTTATTGTTGACTGCATATGTCTCTAGCTGTCCGTATACGACACGCCACTGTTCAAAGATTTCCATCGCACAATTTTTTTTCTTCTTTTGTGAAAACGCACATGTTTCTTGTGCAGTGATTACTTCCTTACACAGTTCAGAAATTATCTCATCATTTGCCACAACAGTTATATGATTTAGCTGGGCTTCCCGAAATGGTTTCTGTCCATCTGGCAGTAAGATTTCCTCCCACTCTGTAGTGTCGCAAGCGATCAAACTCTCATCTGGTGCTCGAGAAAGTGTGCCCGTAAACTCGTTCTCTTTACCCGGCACATGTTCCACCACAAAGTCATATGCTTGGAGCATAAGTGCCCACCGGGTATGTTTACTGCGTGCTTCACGCATTTTGTGAAGCCACCCCAGGCACCTGTTACCAGTATGGAGGGTAAAGCACTGCTATTCCAGATAGGCCCTGTATCGCTTAACTGGCCAGACCATGGACAGACAGTCATGCTTATTGACATCATACCGCCGTTTGGTTGTCCCTAACTTGGCACTGCAAAAGTCTATTATCTGTTTCTCCCCTGCCTCCCTGCACTGTTCCAGTACAGCACCTACCCCTTCCTGGCTCGCATCTGCCTGTAGGTATATGTGGCACGTGGGGTCCTGGCTAAGGTGGTACATGCCTTAAAGCTCACATTAAGTGCCTGGAATGGCTCATCTGCTTCTTTACCCCACATGAACCTATTCTGCGGCAAAAGCAGGTCCATTAATGGGGCAGTTATTGTGGCAAAATCCTTAATATGTTCGCACAGCCAGTTTATCAAGCCGAAAAATTTGCGCAGTTTTTTTCACAGGCATGGCGGTGCATGCATGTAAATATGGCTCAACTGCTATGGCGTGGGCTTATTTACAGACTTTTCAGATTTATGTTCTAGGAACTCTATACTTATCTGACCATGCTGGCATTTGTTGGCAGCATATGTCAGTCCATTTTTAGCAACATGCTCTAAGACAATAGACAGATGGTAAAGGTGGTCCTCTTATGTTTTAGACCACACGACCATGTCATCGAGATACGCTAGCATAAGATCTCCAATCAGGCCTTCTAGTACTTTCACCAACATTGATTGAAAAGTTTCCAGTGCGCACTTGAGACCAAAAGGCATTGTGCAGAATTGGAAATGCCGGCTGTCCCGGGTTGTGAAGGCAGTTTTCTCATGATCCTCCTGCTGCATGGGTATCTGCCAATAGCTGCAGAGTAAATCCAAAGATGACAAAATGTTGGCATTTCCTAAGGTACTCAAGGCGTCCTTAACACTTATATATGGTGGCAATGTGATACGTGTCCCCTGATTGATCAGGCGGAAGTCAACACAAAAAGCCACGACCCGTCTTTCTTTGGAGCTAGTGTTATGGTGGGATTATATCTGCTGCACATGGTATCAATCACAGTGTCTGTTAACATCTCATGTACCTGCTCACATATTATTTTGGCCTGATGGGGAAGGTAACTGCGTGAACCACAGTAGATAGTCTCGTCTTGCATCACAGGAATCACGGGCTCCGCAACTGTGGTTATGCGTAAGGCATCATGTTTACCAAAGATTGCTCAACGTTCAGTTAATAAGTTCTGGAAGTCTTCCAGATAACCTGGCGCACTGTAATCTGCTAGCCTATGATCAGTGTTGTACACAATTCTTCCCTCTTAGGCGCCAAAATGATTATGCCTAGCTACTGTTTCAGTGATAATGTTCTGTTCGCTTATATAGGGAATTCCAAGAATAGCATCCTCAGAGGTTTCGGCTGCATTTTCGTTTCAATGTCATGTACTCTGACAGTTATATCTGCTTGAGCCATGATTGCATTACACTTCTGTCCCGTAACTAACCATATTATGTGGTCCATGGAGGTTGCATCACATTTATTTACAAACTGCGGTTGGACGAAGATGTGAGACACAGTGGTATCTATCAGTGGTTGATACTTTTTACCATTGACACTGACAAGAATTCGGATGTACTGAGCATTGCTCCCACTCACCTGGTTTATAAGCACTGGTTATGGGGTTAAATCCTGGATATCCTGCATGACCGAGGAACAGGGCGCATCCGGCATCCTTACTCCTGCATGCTGTTTCCCTTCTGCTGTTGGTTGCAATCTTGTTGCTTGCATACATGAGGGTATTTCTGACCATGACTATGCAATGATATTGCTCGCCCTCACAGTAATGACATGGAGTTGGTGGCAGTTTGCTTCTATCCCACTTCACTAACTTTTTCACACTGGATTTTCCATCACAATCTGCACTGTTGTGCGATTGTCCATCACAACTGTTAGTGGTGGATTTACGTTTGCTTGCAACGAACTGTCCCTATTTGGGACTCTCCGCTTTCCCATCACAGATATCTTCACCACTATTATTTTTGCCGTGGTGCCATTGGGCATCACTGGGCTCGCAATTAGGTTGTGGTGAGCTGCGCTCCAGGATTAGTGTGGCCCACATCAGCTTTTATACCCTGTTATTCAGCAGCTTGACATGCTGCGTGATGCTGGAAAGGTTTGAATGGGATTTTCTGGAACTATGATGGTGAGATGTAGGAATGAGTATTCCCAGTAGGGGCCAGACACCATCAGGCGATGTCATTATTGATGCTGCTCTTCTTCACCTCGGGGTTGCAGGCCGTCCGCCCAGCACTAATCTTCTCGCCGTTTAAGTTGAATTGTTGACATCCACCATGTTGACTATTGCTCCAGATGTGTGTGGTTTACTAAACAATAGCCTGTCTGTCGACCATGCACCATTGTTGATTTTGGCAGGAAAACTCCTACTCATTACACACGCATACATGGGCTGTCAGGGCCTCCTAAGCGCCCATACAATGAGAAACAAATTTCAGAACACTTGAGGATAAAAGAACTTAGGTTAATTACATGAGCAGGTTAATAAATGATGTTGTGGAAGTTCACACACATGTATTTATTACGGAAAAACTACATCCCTTCAATGAGGGCACTTGACATGAAACAATCCTGGCTATTCTGACCGGCCACATGGTAACACTGCGAAACATCTTTCGACAATCAAAACTTACAAGAAAAACTGAAACTCCTTGGGGCAATGCTATTCCACTGAGGAGTGGAGGTGACTTACCGGGTGGCTAGATGAAAAGAATGTTCCAGGTACTTTAGAGTCTATTGCCATTACTGTCCAGATGCAAGAAGTTGATGGCGAAACCGGCATGTGCGCGAAAATGCCTGAGCTTAACAAATGTCGCCACCTCCGATGGATGCTTCGCGGCGAGTGACTCTCCTGCCCGATCCGGGGGCTCGCTGTGGCTAATGTAATTGCGGAATTGAATAACTGTCTGTCGGCTCTATCATGCATGTTCAGTGATGATAGTGTATTTCAATACACCATTTCCACTGAATACATCACGGTGTTCGTCAATGATAAACTGAAAACCGGCCTGATACAGACATTGGACCTGGTTGTCAAACTCTCCTAACTTCACCTTGGGTAGGCTACCCGTCGGGCAGCAGTCCAGATTGTACAAAATGCGTCTCTCTTTTGTGCCAAGATGTATCCTTTTTGTGGCAGGTTCCACTATTGTGAACTGTTCTGTTAACCATGGAATCCCTATAATAGCTTCCTCATGTATTTCTGATGTAGCCATGAAAGTCGTTGTCTGAACGTCATGTACTTGAACTTTCAATACTGCTTTCCTACAGCCATACTACAATGCTCATTCGTTGCCAACCGAATTACATGGTCTGTAGGCCTCACGTCCTGCTTGTGTACAAAGTGTGGTTGTATGAAGTTGTATGAGGCTGCAGTGTCAATCAAAGCGTTGCACAACTGGCCATTTATGGAAAATACAATACGGATAAATGGTGCATGGTTGCTGCTAATTTGTTGTAATAGTGATTTTTGCGGAGTTAATTTCGTGCTTTGTGTTGTCCAAACTTTTGTGAGTGCGATGTCGGAAGCATCCAGCCCCTTCACCCTGCAACCCACTTCCCTGTTGTTTATGCTCTGCTCTACCCTGATATGTCTCATGTGCTGGTTATTTGCGCATTTTTATGCCAGTGATACTCTGGAGTCGGACAGTATTTGCATGGGTGTCTGGTCAGTTAATCCAGATTCCATCCGTGATGTTGTTGATTACCATTACCTGTTCCGCTTCATATTGTGGCTTCTTATCACTCGCTCACATTGTTCTACTTCTCTTCTGTTCTTGCTTGTATATCCTACCATGAGTTTGCTCATTATACCACTTCCCATGTTGTTGTCCATTGCACTGTTTCCCATTCTTGGTACACTATTACTGCTAAAATGTTATTGGAAATTACGTGATGTGCCAAAACTATGTTTGTTTACATTTCACTCTTTCGGCCCATGTCGCCATTTCACTCCGCTCACATCACAGTGGGATACTTCATTCATATTCTCTAAAATTATTGTGGAATCACATTAGGTCTTCCAGTGTTCCATTAAACAATGGGATCAAAGCTGCTCTAAATTCAGGTCGAGCTGTTCCCACAACGAATTCAAGTACTATCCGTTCGGGTAAATTTGGATGAAAACTTTTGACAAGTGAATTTTTACATGTAATAAAAGCAGTTAATGACTCACCTAATTGTTGAACTTCCAGTTTAAATCTGCTCTGGGCTTTTACAGTTGTGAAAACTCCTCGAAACATACATTGAATGCACTTCGAAACCCCTCCCACAAAAGGCCTCAGAGGTTGAGAGATAGCTACCAAGAGTGCGCGTCTCTGTGGAGTTGCGCTCCGACATGACTGGCACATTCATCACGTCTTAGCCCGTACTTGGTATAGCAGGATACACAATCTGGTAGGAATGTTGCCAGAGCTTCCATTGGCGTACCTGCAAATGTGGGCAACGTTTGAAAATTCGATGGTGTGTTTGCCGTTAATGGTCCTGGCAGATGTTGAGGTGGGTTGGTCTCTGTGGTTACATTTCGGACTGCGTTTTCAATTCCGCAGATTGCAGTGTCACTGTTACATACGGATTTACAAGTGGGAAATTTTGAAAAGGTTCTTGGTGGTTTGGCATAAAAATTGGTTAGACTGGTGTAGGAAACATATGTGGAAGTAGTGGGGAAAATAGTGTAGGCGGTTGGTAGATGTGTGGAGTGATTATCGTGTTAGGTTCGGGTGGCGAGAGTTTGTTTACATTCGCCACGTCTGTAGTGGAAGCACGTGGCATCTCGGTTTCGCACTGCTCTCCTACCCTAGTCTGCTGCCATACCCTTCCTCTGCTCTGTGCCGCTCCAGCTGACACATTGTTAGCATTACATGCTACTGATATCTGCGAAAGATTACTGTTCGCGTTTACTGCTATTTCATTTTCCCACTGTCCTAACAAGTCCAACACCTAATCACGTGGGGTGTCTGTGGTTCCGTTTTTTGGGTGTTTCATACCCTGCTTAAATATGGTTGACGTTGTGTGACATGGTAAACAAACAAATGTGAGTCCTGCAACTAAATTATGTTCCGTGCTGTTAAGGCATTACTGATGACATGTTATGTCACACTGAACAAACTGGAGTACAACTGTGCCCTGCCCATTGAACAACAAATTGTCACAATATTTTGGAAATATGTAATTTAGAAAAGGTTTGTTTTCAGATTTCACTTTGGTTACAAAATTTGGTCTCTCCTGCACTGTTTCTCTGCACTGTCTCTGTCTGTTCCACAGTTGTCACCGGCTTGGTTGTTCACTGGGCTGGTCTTATGACGGCATTGACAATAGGCATGGTTCGAGCTTAGTGACTGTTCATTGCTTACCACAGGGCGTAAACACTCAAGGCACCACAGTGCCGGCACACTGTCAAATGTCCTAACAGCCATTCTTTGTTTGTCAACAAACCAATCTGCTTGGTAGATACAGGTGAACTGCACAGATGAACGGGGATTGGGAAGAGGGATCGCCCTCCCCTCTCACAATGTGGCTGGTCTGCCCGTGCAGGGTTGATGACACGATGCCGCAGCTGACGTACAATGCTCACGAGTGGTCAGCATGATGGAAACGGAGAGTGCAGTGTGACGGGGGAGGAATAATCTCAACCCCGCCGCATCTCCTTCTCTGCTGCCCGCCCTCCAAATTGCATGTCGTGGCTTATGGCATGTCATCACCTGCTGATAGTTGACAATGTTGGCAAGCCTCCCAAGCATATATGTGGCTCCTATAGGTGTCCAGTTGCGGGCAGGAAAAATGCAGTAAAAGTGATATTCCAAGAAAACATAGGAAAATTTAGGAAATTTGGAGAAAAAATTTGGGAAAATTTTTGCGGTAGGAGAATGCACCCAATTGGGCCAGCCACTTGAAGCGTGGCGGGATGCGAGAAAGGTTGGAATGGGATTTTTTGGAGTAATGATGTTGAGATATAGAAAAGAGTTTAACCAGCAGGTACCAGTTGCCGTCAGGCGCTGTCAATGTTGATACTGCTCCTCTTAACCTCGGGGTTGCGGGCCGTCCGCCCAGGACCAATCTCCTCGCCGTTGAAGTTGACTTGTTTACATCTGCCTTGCTGACTATTGCTCGAGATAAATGTGGTTTACTAAACGATAATCAATTGGTCGGCTAAGTACCATTGTTGATTTTGGCGGGAAAACTCCTACTCATTACACACACATACGTGGACTGTTGGGGACTCCCACACGCCCATATAATGACAAACAAGTCTCAGAACATTTGCAGATAAACTAAACTTAGGTGAATTACATGAGCGGGTATTGTAAGGGCCTGTCCCCTGACATGCATACTGCGACGTTAATAAATAATGTAGCGGAAGTTCACACACTTGTATTTATTACGGTAGAACTACATGCCTTCTAAGAGGGCACTTGACATGAAACAATCCTGGCTATTCTGACCAGACATGCGGTAACACTGCGAAATGTCTTTGGACAATCATAACTTACATGAAAAACTGAAGCTCTCCAGAGCAATGCTATTCTACCGGGGTGTGGAGGAGGCTTACCAAATAGCTAGATGAAAAGAATGTTCCAGGTACTTTAGAGTATATTGCTGTTAATGGCCAGATGCAAGAAGTTGATGGCCGCCCGGGATGTGTGGTAAAATGCAAGAGCTTACCACACTCCCGCCACCTCTGATGGTTTCTTCGCGCGGACTGACTCTTCCATCCTACCTGGGGACTTGTCACTGCTTTCTCTCGTGCCGAAACAAGACTATTTCATGATGTTAATTGCATTATCGACCCTTGCGATTATATGGAAAGTATATAAACATATTAAAAATATATATATTCCATGCTACATTAACACTGATGATGTGAGATGGACAAAACACTTTGCGGGACATAAAAATAATTAATAACATGTTACCTTGAAAATATGACAATTAAAACAAACAATATAAAACAAACCATAACCATTTAAAATAGAATAACAAATATGAAGTATTTTAATTATATCTTAGTTCTTAAATTTGGCTGAATATACCTTTGCTGTCTCCTTCCACGGCATCTCTCGTTTACATGTCAACCACCGGCTGCACTTGCGTCGGTGTGCTCAGCTCTTGCTCTGCACCTGGTCGCTCCGGCGACCAGGTGCACACTCGAACCGAGTCAAGTGTGCAGCCCTGTGCGGTGGCATTGCAGGTTACGGCTGGCTAACGATCTTAATGGATGGAGGCACACGGCACACATCATGCGGTACCAAGGCTGGATGGAACTTGGGTCAAGTTGTCTCTGCTACAACCTCCAACTGTTTGCGCTGTGGTGCGTATGGGTGGAATCGGCGAATAGGCTGTAGCATCAGCTTACTTGGGCTTTTATGGAGCCGAATGCCCCTGCGAAGCGACACTAGTATGCATGTAAAAACTCCGACCATGTTAAGCTGTAATGGTTGACATTTTTCCACCATTGTTGTGCACTGTTCTCAAGATACTTTCCAAAGCAGCTAGGCCACTCGTCCTCGTGAACAACATCTCTCTGTTGAAACGACTGACAGTCTTGCAGGAAGGCTGTAGGGTCATAATTCGGCTCTCCTGAAAAAGGTGGTAGGTTCTGGAATTTACTAGGGGTGGACCTAGGTATTGTTCTGCTGGACTGCGGTGCTATGTTTTCTGTGACCTCGTGTGGCGGAGCATTGTAGCAGGGCTAGCTATAGGCCACATTCTGTCTGTACTGTTGTTGTTATGCTGCAGTTGACGATTTGATAACTGGACTGGAATTTGTAGGGTTGAGTATTGCAGGTTGGGGGTAATTCTTGGTATGCCGGATTGGGGAAGTTATGATCGACAGGTTAGGCAGGAATTGTGTCGGCTGGCTGATCGGCATTGTTGTTAGGACAGGAATCTCACATGTGGGTTCCCTGCATATTGCCAGTAGTACCAACACATTTATGATACAACCTGATCACAGAGTTCCATTTTCATCTCCTTACATCGACACGATACCAAATACACTAATTACAACAGTACTAATCATTTTGGTATTGAAATTTAACAGCAATAGTCTCTAATTAATTTCAAGAACCTTTTATTGTTTTAGCTGCCCAGTACATCACTTTCTCTTCCCATGGTAACAGCATCACCCCAGGAAGCGTCTAGCACCGTAATAAATTATCATATTGTCATAAGACTGCTTGCAGCTTAACCACAACGACCAGTACTGATTAGCCACCTCATTCGCATTAAAAGTGTTCCACAGCGAGGGATGTTAATATCGCCAAAAAAAATTGCAGTGAACCGCCAGTGTCAGCCCATTTTTCCCTGCTCCCACAGATATTTACAACCATTAACGATGCCAGTGTATCAACCTATGTTCCATGTGTCATTGTAAATGCACCAGTACAGTGAAATCAGTGTGAATATGTATGTTATTGTTTTTGAAAAGGCCTTTTAAGTGTTGGGTTTTCAAAGTTCTGCAACGTGTTTGCCACATTTGCACTGCAGGCACCAAGTGTTGTGTTTTATTTTGTTTATGTTTTAGAAGGGTAAATATTCTCGGTTGTTCTTATGTCATATTATGTTGCCAAGTGTAATATGTTTTGGAAAGGTGAGTGCTGATCATACGAGCTATGCACAGGGTATTCATGCATAGTTGAAGGGGTTAATAATATTGTGTATTCTTGTTGACATTTGTGTTGTATTATTTTTCAAGTGTTATTTTGTGTTCTGTTGTGTTGTTACCAAATGGGTATAATTTTTGTTTATTAAGAGTGTGTATTTTTCATATTGACAGTTGTAGTAAATATATTGTAAATTGTATTGGTTTGTTTCTAAAGGCATAAAAATGACTTGTCGCTGTAAGAGATATCACTTAATATTTTTGATAATGATTCGAAGGGCTTTTATGTATTTTTACTCAATGTTATTATTTTCTTGTGTTTGTTGTCCTTTGGAGGGTGCCAGAGATAGCATGGTACAAATTGAATAGACAACATAACAAACTTAAGTGTGGCCAACAGAGGCCAACGGCCCTGATGAATGTCGTGCTTTGTACTGGCGCCCAGATCCGGTAAAACCCATTTATTTTCCAGACAAGGCAATCTAATGTTCCAATACCCCTCTTGTCTGAAAACCCCATTACATCTATATGGTTCTGTGGAATGAACGGTATGTAATTTATTTCGATCTCCTTGTACATTTCAGGGGCTGGGGCCAAACATTACCTGCACGTCATGGCAGTATCTCTTTATTTTATTCAAACTTTGCAAATGTTTATGTTTAGCAAGTGTTTCGTATCTTATGGGCGTGTGGTTGGCCCTAACTATCCACATTCGTGAGTGTCAAAGTTTTGTAAGTTTTCCACTAAGACTGTTAACATGGTTCATAGTCGACCAACTGGCTAAAATTAAATTTCATCGTGGGTAATGATCAATGGGGCAGAGGTCACCAGCATCATTGGCGTGGAGATTTAGACCTGGCGTACAGCCCGCTAACCTGGTATCAGCACGAGTCATTGTGCGACAAAAATCATCTCGGAATAACCCTGATGATGCCTGGTGCCTAGTCGGGCACTTTACTGCCCCGAAACCAAATCCAACCGTTTATCAGGCCTTTCCTAGTCGTCAAATGGCTTGCCAATGTGTGGCAGGTTACTTTCCTACTTTAGCCACAAATAACTATGTGAAATGTCGCGCCTTTGTGTGGTCAAACCTCCAGCAAAAAATTTTTCTTGCAAAACTGTTCCACAACATTTCGAAAGTTTTTCCACAAGTTATTTCTGGTCAATGAGTTTTCCTGCCTGTCAACAGCAAGAGGACAACCGGAAAGCATCACAAAGACAATGGCAGCATCGGGATGCTTGTGAGATGCTGTACAGATGCTAGGAAGCAGGTCATGTGTTAATAATTTGAAAAGGACACCAGGTCATGCCTCTTGGGTGGAGCTAGGTGACATGGCTAGAAGAGGAAGCAATGGGGTGGAGGCTACCCATCCACCACCTCTCCACTCTCCACCGCCATCAGCCAGCCGATCTCTCGTGTCGCTTTGTGTATCATCTGAGCGCTGGGTCAATAACCCCTGCACCTAGGGTCAAGGAGGACACCCACATTACAATATAGGAGGGCGACTCCGTTACCCCAACCCCGCACAACCGCATCGGTACACCCACATCTACCACACACGTGGCTTTGTTGACAAACAAAGCATTCTTGGCAGGATGACTAACAGCACGCCGGCACTGTGGCAGACCACAACTTTTCTCACAATCAACGCATTCTTTTAGTGGGAATCCACATCAGAAAATGTACAGGCAGGAGCAGTAACAGAACAGAGCAATGGGGTTGAGTGGTCAGAAATCACCGAACAAAAACCCAGCAAGTAATGTCAACAATACTCACAGGGGGTGGAATCCAAATCACCCACCCCAGTATCCATTCAGGTATTGTCCAAACCAACAATACCATTTGCACAACAAGTGCCCCAACAATGGGCTTATGGACAGCATTAAAAAAAACAGCAGAAAGTAAGCAACAGAGAAACAAGTTTCAGGGGTGTTTTGGTCTCTATCAATGGTCAGCTATATCACACCTTAATTGATGGTGCAGCTTCGCACAACTTTGTATGACTGCAGCTTGTACGCAAGCAACACATTAGGCCTACTAGTCATGTAAGTCAATTGACGACGAACGAACATTGTAGTACGACCGTAGGACAGGCAGTTGTGACAGTTCAAGTCCATGGCATAGAAACCAGTATTTCAGTAATTGTTATGCTGTATATTCTCGATGATGCTATTTTACATATACTGTGGCTTACAGAGTAGAACACAATTGTTGAGCCGGCAATGAGACAAATTCATTTTGGCATGAAGGAGAGACGTTTGGTGTATAACCTGGACTGCTGTCAGATGGGTAACCTGCCTGAAGTGAAATTAGGGGAATTTAACAACCAAGTCCTGCCAGATTCTCACGCTGCATATCAGTGTGTCCTCAATGATCGCCATGAAGTCTTTGGTAAGAATGAAGTATTGAAAAAACTACCGTCGCAGAGCATGTATGAAAAGTCTGTCCATACTCGTCTGCTGGGTTACCTACCCCATCAGATATGAATAATATAAGCGCACATTAATGAGATGCACAATGGTGGGGTGATAGATTCCACTGACAGTATGTTAAATTCAGCCATTACCATTGCAAGGAAAAAAGATGGTACCTGGCGAATTTGTATCGATTCTTGCCCGTTGAACCAGATAATGTGCAGTGTTCTTCCGCCATACATTACTGTGAAAGACAATCTCAGCTCAGTAGGGCAGGCTAAAGTATGGACATCCCTGGACCTTAAAAGTGGTTACTGTCAAGTACTGGTGAAGCTGGAAGATAGGCCGAAAACAGTGTCACGTTCTGACGTAACACTGCTGCAGAAAGATGGCTGACATTCGTGCTGATTCACCTCCACTACCACAATGGTGATGCTTGATATTTTGTGTACCTTTTCAGACGCCCACAGGCGTACTTTTCTGGCATCTTGAAGGCATCCACAAAGTATCATGGTGCTCTCATTGGCATTCTGGCCTTATTCGCTGTCCTCTCGTTACAGGTATCGTAGTGAGGATGATGGGAAAAACTTCAAAGGAAATGTTAACAGAAAAAATTTCGGGAAAATTTTGACAGGGTTTTCAAGAATTTAACGGATTCAGTTTTGTGGGATCCTTGTAAGGATAGGCCACAAAGTTGGGCGACATTTTGATTGCTCTTATGGGGTCAAAATGGGGTAGGGACATGCCACACATTCAGTTTGGCCATTTTGACGTTTGTCACAGAGCGTGATTGGGTATGCAGCAGTGGGGAGATGGGTAGAGGAGTAAATTTTATATGATGATAAAAGGTTCCAGGAAAATCGGAGGGAATTTGGTTGTAGTTACCTGGGCCCCAGTCATCACTAGCATGATAACATGCTCTGGTAGAGCATTCTCTTGTAGTCTCGGGGTCATTCCTCCGACGATCCAAGGTCTGTAAAGGGGAGGTTGGCCCAAGAAGAGCCATATAGAAGAATGGTCTGGTGGCGAGGGGAAGAGGCGTGCCATAGCCTGCAGCCCTCCCGAACCGCCCGGCTTGCATTCCGTGCGGCATTAGATCCAAAGTTCCGGTGCGAGTAAGCTATATGTTGTTTAGACGATGGTCACGTGTTTTCTGTTGTCTGAGGAAACTGCATGATGTCAGGTACAAGGTGTGCTTTCGCAGTTTGCAACAATTATATGTTAGATAAAACGAAATTGCACTGTAATTTAATTTCTTTTCATAGATTCCCGATTTTCGAAGGATTCGTGGAAAATGGAAAGGGTCTTTAAATGTAGAAGAGAAGACAAATTCATACCAGATACATCTTACACCTGCCCTCAACATTTTAAAGAAAAATTGTTTTTTTTTTTTTTAACAAATTCTGGAGGGAAAATATATCCAGTATCGATATTTAACTATTTTCAAATCATTTTTAACAGCAATAATAGATTGAAAAATAATTTTCAGCAGCTTTATAATTGTTACTCATTATGATGTTTCTTGCTATTGTTCTCTGCTTCTGGTTTTTGATTCCGAACTGACAGGTAACGGTTTTCTTTCCAATTGAAAAATGAAGTAATACTACCATATTGGAAGTTTTCAGTAGAATAATGATAAAAATGTATTTAAAAACCTTCATAATATTACAGAACACATATTTTCTCAGAAATGGACTTTCCTTTAATTTACCAAACTTTCGGTGTACATTTTATATTATTGTTCAATGAAATGCGACGAGGTTTAAAAAAATTGTGTTATTGTCGGCACTGTAAAGTGAGAACATTTTAGTCATTTAACCAACTTTTCACATAAATATTGACATGTAAGTAAAAAATACTGAGTAATATTCTACCGTATTCGGAATTTAACGTCTTGGGCTAAAATACCACACATTTATTGACACTTATTCGAAATTTGAGTGCTTTCAAAAGTGCTCACTTTACCATGAAAAGCCCAAAAAAAAAAGTGTGTTGAATTGCGTTACAGGAATAGAATAGAATTTTTATTTCCATTTTGTCACAAATTGGCCTATAAACACGAATAAAAACGTTCGTAGCCTAGAGCTTGCTCATCCACCATACTCCTATGCGGATACTTCGTGAGTGATTTAAATTACAGAGTTTGAGATACAAAAATTTTAAACGGCGCTAGAACAATCGTTTTTTTATTTACGGCGGTTATGAAGTCTTCATGTATCCTTAACAATTTTTGTTCCTGCCATACGAAGCTGTTGTTACACTAATGTTAATCCATTTCTAAAGTAACTTTAAATAAATGATTTAAAATAACGCGATTGTGTTTTATTACATTTTAATTTCATTATGATATACATTCCTTGAGTATGTTGTCTCTCTGTATGTGTCTGTCTGTCTTTTTGCTTGAAAAAGCTACATTTTAAATACACTATTATCTTAAAACATGTTAATATTTCCCTAGATGGATGTTGGATTTCAACTGAAACTACCTCTTCGCATTCTGTTACTGTATATGAACGTATTAAAAACTATTATTTTGTAAATATGTGGCCATAGTCGTTTCGATTTCAATATTTTTACATTACCTAATAAAATGTCGCGGGATTCTTCAACTAGTTTGAAACAAAGAAATTCGCTCGTTTATACAAATATGTTACGTCTACGACTGCTAACTAAACAAGGATCTTTAACTTTAATGTTTAGCTTCATTTCATATGCTTACAAAACCTTAACTTATAACTGAAAGTATTTTAACTACCTAAACATGAGCACACAAAACAGCCCGATAATTAATTTTATTGCGAGAGCAGTAAATCATATATAATGAAACAAGACCTCCCATAGGTGTGCAGTAATGTTTCTTCTTAAGCACTAAAAGTTTCGTGCAATTACCTTTAATGGTTTGGTTGTAATGACATGTTTGTCTTGCTTTATATTCGGCTCGCGTGCCATGTGCTCGTTTCAGGGCTGCACGCTACATCACAAGCAGACAGCCACTCAGCATGCAGCAGGCGATTGAGCCAACATCCCCTTTTACAGATAATTTCGACGACCAAGTCGGTATCCTTCCTTATGTGATGGTGCTCCTTGTTGAACAATACTTACTGATGACAATAATGAAGTGGTTTATATTCAATGCCATGGCCTATTTGGGCTAGCCACACATCCATAGTAATACTTGAGAACAGTATGATGAATTAATCTATATACAACAGAAAACACACTTTGTACGATTTGATACAGGTTACATTCTTGCTGGAAGTAGGGCTTGCGCCCTAAAATAATAGACATTGTTACTTAGACATAAGATTTATTCAGGTTACGCTTTACAGGTACCCCTAGGAGACAACTTATTACACATGCCGGGCTTAAACCTGCTGGTAAGGCGACACTGATTGTCCTGATTGGTTAAAACGAAATGGTTCCAGTATTTAAAGTCTATTGCAGGTTAATGATCAGTTCACTAAGTTGAAATGCCTTTCGGGCACCAAAACACGAGACATGCCACATACGTGACCTGCTCCTCCGAATACTGGTATTTTTCTAATTATGCCTCGTCTAGTCGGGGATGTCGCGCCTCCCCCACCCTTTCCATTTCCTATATAAACACAGATCACTCGAAAAGGGTTATTTTGGCTAACCAACACCATTATAAAAAAACGTGGTCAATACAAAGTTACGAGAAAAGGTTAAGTAGCCGATAGGAGGTTAATCATAATAAAACATTGATATCTCACCAGTACATATTTATTACAATTTCTTTTCCATTGGTGCACTGAAACCTACTTACTGCCATTTTAGCCAGGCGGGCTCTTACACAGATGAAATTGCAGTAGAGCCTATGAGCTTAAGTTGCATTCTATGCCACAGCGATGTAAAAGAAAAACCAAGGGTTAGAGACTGTGTACTTCAGACAAGCATTAGACAAAAGGATCTCGTAGACTGACGTTAATTAAGCAGAATTACATTATGATTTACAAATTTGGATGAAGTACCTGCAGCACTGCGGCACGGTGGTACTCTCACGAGATCTAAGATGCTTCTACTATCTGATTGGCGCGGAGGCTACTCACTGGCCAATGCTCCAACCCAAACATTACGTGACATAATTTTACATAAAGCGAAATAAAATAAATGAAATGTAATGGGCTATACAATGCCGATGAGATGTACATATAAATAAACTCTTAACAACGAAATGTAAAAGCACATGTTAAAAATATGAAAATACATACTCATATTCGATCAAACCACATTGCAGTATCAACCTAACCTCAGTATTGACACATTCAAATAAATATTAATATCTTAATAGGGTCAGTACCCAGTCAATTTTATTATGTCTATATGATTTGTGTTTGTGGCAAAAAATGTGAGTTCATTTCAATCTGCATAAAAACACTTCAGAAATATTTTTATGATTTTAAGTGGCTATTAGCCACGTGTGCGCGTGCAAACCGGTCCACATTTATGCATTGTTTTGGAACATGATAGGAAAGTCCAGTATTTTAATACTGCCTGTACTGGTCTAATACACTTTAAAAATATAAAATATAAAGGAATTATTGGCAATGCATTAAAAGTTATGATAATAATTACTATAAATATTATAGAAATGTCTAATTGAAACAATAGCCTCGTCTGCGGCCGTTCAAGCAAATGCACCAAATGGTGCCTCTAACGCGCACGCGTTCAACAACATATTAATTACGTAAACACAAGATTGCACTCAAATACTATAAAACAATAATAATAAAATATAAAGAGACAATTTGTCTCGTACATACGTGAAATGGATAAAATGGGAAAATAATACACAGACATAACATTTGGCACTACATAAACATTGCCACTAAAAATGTAAATACTAAAAGTAAACAAAAGCGAGTGGCACTCGGCCTGATGTATGGACGTTGACGTTCGTATAGGTACGTACCTGGTTGCATGGTAACCTAACTTCACATAATTGTACACACTGGTGTGACATTGTAAGATGATGATGTACACATACAAAAATGAACACACGCTGCACACTCCCTGACATCTGACATAACTCTAATTACACCTTCTAAGCTATATTGCACTTGACGATTAAAACACACATGGCACTGGTTCGTCGACTCAAGTCCTCCACTGTGATGTTTTATATTCTTGCCATCTCTGCTGGCACGACGTGGTGAATGGCCTGATTCCTAGGCTCTGTTAACGTTAAACGGCCTCTCATTCGGAGGCCATTCACACAGTGTTTCCTCTTCACACTCCATCGCAACATCTCGCCGGTGGCTGAAGCTTCTCTCGTGGTCGCAACTGATACACACGTGGCTCTTGTTGTTGTTGACGTTAATCTCTGGGCAAATGTGTTAGAGAACTGTCAACATACTCCTCCTCGTGTTGTTTTCTCACGAACGCACCTGGCCACAGAATTGTAAACATTGGTTTTTTATTGTTTCTGCCGGCCCACGTGGTTGCAGAATGTTAACTCTCTCTTCCCCTTCTGAAGTTCGTTGCTTCTGCACTGCTACGGCCGCACGTGGTCGCAGGATGTCAACATTGGCCAGTTGTTGTTCTGCTGGCCCTTGTGGCAGCACTTCCTGCACTGTCTGTGGTGCTTGCGCCCTGCAATTGTCCCAGGGTTGTGGTCGCAGGCTATACACATGTACCGTTGCTTTTTCGGATATTTCGTATGGCATGGAGGGGAGGAGAGTTCCCATGTTCCCTACTCTTCTTAGCTGCTGTCCTCTGTTTCATGTGGGCGACGTTTTCTTGGAGGGGGGTGGTGGGGATCCTCGACAAGTGCTCTTCTCATCGGCTCTTTTCCTATCGTTATTGTTGTGTTCGCCACCATGGTGGGTTGCTGACATCTCAGAGGCGTGTTTACATCTTGCGCGCCCTGACTGTCTGTTGTTGTTATGTCATGTTGCGTGTACCTCGGCAGCATCATGCCGACATGAGCAGCTGTTCCCCCTTTGAACGAAATCTGATTTTATAATTTTTATTATGTATTGGTGGTTTTGTCAGAGGAAAGGAAACATAAAGTCAAATGCTAAAGTTTTTTACTGTGTAAGAAGCTGTACGGGCCTTTAGGGTTGGGAGCACGTGGAACACGTCATAGTGTTTACAAAGATCAACCACCTATTTAACAGTGTTGACCATTTGACTTTCTCAGGTGTGTAGGATTGGGGTAGGTAAATGTTATGTACTTGCGCAATATGCTAATTAAGTGGTTTACCTCATCTTCAGTCTATGGGTTCAGCAGGAAGTATAGTCTCCAACCCAGATGCACAAGCACAACCCTTTCCTCCGAGCTTGCGTTGATGAGTTTGAATCAACAATCAAATGTAGACAGCATTATGCAACTAAGTACCAATCCTCAAAAGCACCAAACAGAGAAAAATGCAATCTAGTGAAGTTCCCAACAGTAAATTCTGTGTTACACTTAACTTGAAAACAAAATTGTTCTTTTGTCAGTATAATATTACAAGTTAAATATTATAAATTAAACAGATTCTGTTAGGAGTCTAAATTTGGTTAAATATAAATTGAAAAGTGGCTTGGTTCTTTGTTGGTTTTAACCATTTTATGTTGTACCACAAATTACCTGGATCCATGTGGTTTGGTTCCCCGTTGCAGAGTTAGATATACCCTCTAGAATGTGATGGGTTTGGTCAACAAATGATGCAAATATAGTATAAAAATATTTATTTTCAAGTTTTTTTACACAAT
The DNA here is from genome assembly GCA_029891345.1 of Dryococelus australis. NCBI lineage: Eukaryota > Metazoa > Arthropoda > Insecta > Phasmatodea > Phasmatidae > Dryococelus > Dryococelus australis. The sequence goes on from CM056995.1 coordinate 356,628,372, forward strand.
AGGAATATGAACACTAGTGATAAATAAAGAAATAATATCTGACTTAAATATTAATAAGATATATTAACTATTATACATTCCTTTAGATTAAATAGTAATGTAAAACGTATCTTCATTCTATTTTAATTTCACCAGCAATATAATGACAATAGTTATACAAAACTTGAATATATCAAAGTCAAAGTCTAGTGGAGCATTGTAGCCTTCTAGGTCATCTGACTCTTCTCCTATGCCGACAATATTCTTATAAAACTGCTTGACAGCTGGAGGAATCAGATGCATGATCGACTATAAATCCTTTAGTTTTGGCAGAGAGACTGCTTTACCATACAACCACAATGGTACAAGTGAGCTTAAAATAGATTCTGTGGGCGACCAACACATCTCTTCCGGATGTTCACTGTATGAGCATTTGCAGCAAAGCAAGGTTTCATGTGGTAAAGAAATGGTTCTGACTTTTCAGAACTATTTCTCTGGTTTTTAACCAACTCACTTTTTCTTAATTGATGCCAGTCTTGCAGTTCACTATTTCCATTTATATATCTCTGCAGCCAACAAAATCTTCTCTATTCATATAATGCACATTAATAGGCTTTCGTTTTCTGCAATTTTTCATTGTTGTCCACTGGAGTGAACAATCTCTGCTTCAGTTTTGGAGCACATACTACATCAGAAAGTCTATATCATTAGGCAGATACGATTCCCCAGAAACAAGAAATTTCATAGTAACTTGCTGAAGTATTGGGTGGCTTTGCAAAATAGTTTTCAATATGAGAACTTTTATATTTCGATTCTGTCCTCCGCAAGAATCAGACCAAAGTGTCAGGTTCTCAACTCCATATTCCAAGTTCGTTTCACAATTATTTTTTATTTTATTTTATTTTTTTGGTACCAACCAACCACTTGAGCACCTCTTGCAGCAGTATCTTCAGTCCACACATAAAAATGAGCTTCATTATTTTTTCCTGTGTGGATTACACAATCGTAAAGCCATAGCTAGGGCCACCTGTTTTTCGTGAAAAGATACACACGAAAGCAAGACTCCATTATCCTATGGTATACATGCAGTTTTCATTTGGTTATTGGCTACGTATCTTTATCAGGAGACAGTTTCCAACCTGACTAGGTCAATCAGAATTCAGTGACTCTAACACCGAGTGTCTATGATTCGCTAGCAGACACCTACAATGTGTGGACAGTTAACGTCAACCAATTACAAAAGTGGATCTGAGCTCTAGTGTTTTGGAGTACATGTTGTCCTGAAATCTTTTCGCGAAAAACAGGTGACCATAGCTGACGTTTATAAAATCTTATGTTTGTTGGAAGCCTTGGTAATGGAAGTGTTTTCTCGAGCTCAAACGTTAATACCTCGAATTTAGGGTAATTCTTTGATTTTTGCATGTCTTCATTCGTTTGTTTTCTTGCAGCTCTTGCTTTACTTCACTGCTGACTTCAATTTTAATCTTACATTCAGACTGTCGCATAAATTACAACAATCTTTTTTTCAGTTTCTTTCTTTTGATGTTAAAGTTGGCATGGAGAATCTTCTTGATTGTAGAAAACTTCAATGGGGCAGAAACTTCTTGCTGATACTGCTCATAAAGAGCTATTTCTGTCAGATGAGTTGGAAGATATTCTGTGCTGTTGTTTGATCTACAATAATGAGATTTATATTTTGGAACTTTATTCACAAATTTGATTACTTCATTCATTTTTCCCTTACTTATTTTGTTGTGTCCTCCTTTTATTCCTATGTTATCAGAAATATTTAAATTTCTTATTTTTTCCAGTTCTGTGTTTACTCTCTCTGTAGAAATTCCAAGAGTGTAAATAAACATGCTGCGGCATACAGATACATTTTGTAATTGATATGTTCTGGAAAATTAGGAACATTTTTACCATTCTTCACATACCTCCTTTTCACAGATGATTCAGTAATCACTGATGACAATAATGCCATCTGAGCAATAATCTCCTAAACCCCAATATGTCAAGATCACAGCTTTTCTCTCTTCAACTGATATTTCTGTGTGGCACAATGACTTGCAAGTATTTGTTCATTCATAGTTCTTGAAACTTCTTTCTTCTACTACCTTCCCATGCGAACTAACATACGATTGGTTTGATTAGGATTTCTGCTTTCTCTCCATAGGGGACTGGTCTGCATATTTTAGTTTCCTTCCCGTTCTACACATTCCTTCATTTATTGTAGGACATGCATTTCCCTCATTCCGCAGGTTTACATATAGATGATCAGTTAGAACAGTATGTTGATTACCAACATTTTTATAGCTGGGATCATACTCAGTAACTGTGTTACTGTTAATGGTATTCTTACTATCAGTTTGTAGGTGCTGAGTCAAGTGATATATCTTTATTATTATGCAAATTTGTACTTAAATTTCTCTCCACTCTATTGTACTGGTCATCCATTACTCTACTGCTTGAATGTGCACATAATATTAAATACTCACTTACTGCATCATTGTTAGCAATAGCATTAAACTGATCATTCATAAAATTTTCGTTAGGAAGTAGATTTTCAGCTATTATATCTTCTTCAGCATATGAAAGGACTTCAATAACTTCTTCATTTGCTACAGGTACTATGCTACCATTGGTTATAATAACAAATGTTTGGGACTTGTCCCACAAAACATCTAGAGATGTTGACTAATAGTTCACATTCTCAGTCACACCTGTAGACTCGGAAGTCCTTGTAGGCTCTGTAGACACTGTAGCCTTTGTAGCCACTGAGATCTTAGTAGTCTCTGTAGATACTGTAGTACCTGGTGTACTTGTAAGCTCAGCTAGCACTGTAGTATGTTCGGAGTCCATCCCAGTTTTCTTGTTCGAATATACAGTGCCCTATAACAAAAATTGTAAACTATTTATTTACTCAATTGTATATTTTCATTTAAATGTATACATCAAGTTTCTTCTTAGTTGTTGAATGTTGTATGGAAATAACAAGGTAAATTTTTTGTGCTTATATTTAAATATTACAAATATTTATTCATAACCTCATTAAAAAAATTATATGGTTATAGAATATTTCGCCAGCAAAGTCTATAAAATTGTTGAAATTAAGGATTACCTCTGTAGTATCATGATTATTTTCTTGCAAAGACTTCAGTGCTAACTGAACTATTTTCATATTACGCATTTTAAAAAATATCCCACAACATAATATTAACAAGCACAAACTCCATCAATGCAATAATTTAGATTGGTTCCTTGTTGCAAAATGAAAACATAAGTATAATAAACAGAACCAATTACATTGTGTAGTGTGTTGCCTTGTTACAAAGTTACATTATCTACTTTTAACTTATTGACTCCAAGATATTGTGGTTGGTTCAGACAACTGTAGAATAGTGGTTAAAAGGTGGACTAGAATAAGAATTTTACTACAGGATAGGTAATTTTTTCTGTGAGCCATTGATGTTGGTATAACTAAAATAGTAATTTTGTGAGTTGGTTCTCAGATTAATAACGTTGTCCATGTATAAATGTAATAAATGGTGTTTGTAACTTATGCCGTCGGGATGAATTGCAAGTTTTCTTTCCTTTAGAGTTTTGGGTTTTCTGAATATTGTTGTGCCGCATTAGATTCAAGTTTATTTTCTGCGGTATTTCCGTTGGTCGTCTCGCGTGTGATTTATGGCTATTTTTTTTCTTTTGGGATTTGTCGTAGTGTATTTTTTATTTTTTTTTTTTGCGTTATGTAGAATCGGGATGTTTTCACATTTCTGATGTGTTTGCGCCATTGGATTTTCTATGTTGTGGCTATATTTTTTGCTAGTTTGTTGTTGACTGATTTGTGATGCTGGTAAAGGGCTGGGCTTGCTGTTGACCGTTTTTCTCTTTAATCCTGTACAACTTACTTTGTTTTTTGAAGAACTAAATGTGATGTTAATAGCCGTGCTCTGCGTTGATGTGTCCCGGTATATGTAGGGCTTCAATCATTCAATGAAACATAAGGCGAGGTAGAGATGTATCCAGCCTAATTTTTACCAGCCAATTCATTTTCCGCACAGTGGACGGTGTGCATTATAATCCCTACCTATAATTGCATCTTGTACCAAAGTACCACAAAGACATTCCCAGAAAAAAGAACTTATAGTATGTTGGGGTGAAGCATATCATTGAAGTGCAACTTGGCTGCCGCAACTTCAACAGAAGCTGTTATGTGTGGAACAGGGAAAACATAAGATTGTAGGGTATTATTGATAAGGACGGCAACACCGTGTTTATTTGCTGTGTCAGGCAGTGCACCAATTGAAGAGAGGCATAATGGAACAGTCACATTCCAATGTGTTTTTTCTTTTAATAAGATAACATCTGATGGATTGTTAGTAAGAGATTTCTGGAGTAATCCACTTTGTTATGCAAATGATTTACAGTTCCATTGAAATATTTTTGTCCTTGGAAAGCATGCCAACTTGTTGATTCTGAGAGGAGGATCTTGGACTTGTCTGAGGACTAACCCATTGCCAGAATGATCTCTGGTAGGGTTAAATTGTGAATAATACTTTGTGACGTTGCATGTTGGGTGTTCTCTATGCTCGGATGTTGCTTTCATCTAAGATTGCTCTTGTTCACTGCAGCTGCCTTAGCCTTGGTTGGAGGTATGTCTATCGCAGCTCCTCGAGTTAAACTATAAGCAAACTCTCAACTGGCAATGTTTGTGAAGTGTATGTGCAGTGGTAATGCCTCTCGTTGTCTGTCTTCTGCTTTAGCCGTGGATGTAAGATTCATCATGTGTTTGCTGAGGAATGTGAAAATATGGAGAATTTACAAGTCTGGAATTCATTTGTATGCTGTAAAACACTCTCTGCATGCTTAAAAACTTGTTGAAATCGGACCTCGTCTCTTGGCTGTGCGGGCAACTAAGGCCATTCCAATTCTGAATACTGAAATGCCTATCCTTTTTGAACAGTGGAAACAGTCGTTTAATAGAATCAGTTCATTCTTACTTTGGATGTTCAACACAGATGTCTCTCCTGTGGTTTGAACAGAAAATTTGCCACACGTTACAGAGATTTTTATATCAAATACCATGTATATTTATACATACATTTGCAATTAGGCTACCTCCTGGTGGTGAGCACCTCTCCTTCACTCAACCACTCCTTTTCCACGCCCTTCCTGAATTTACCAATCTCACAGCTACCAATTCCTCCCTCAACACATTCCACTCCTTCACAGACCTCACAAGCATGGACTGTCTACCCTACTCCGTTCTCCACATCCTCTGAAGCTTCTCACTGTTGTTTCCTCTTCCTCTAAACACCCCCTTACTTAGATTGCAGTGTAGCCCTCCCCATCCTCCCTCTTCATTCACCATCACGTACAACCTTACTAGCCGTTCAACCATCCTCCTGTCCATCAATGAGCTCCACCCCATTTCTTTCATCATCACTGATGGCGTATAGTTCCTTTCTTCCTCATTATCCTGCCACTGCCTTCACCTACCCATCACCCATCTTGCTGCCTTTCTCTGCACCTTTTCCAGTTCTAGCACCTCCACCTCCACATACGGGTCCCATATTGCTGCAGCATATTCTAACATTGGCCGTACCATTGTGCCATACGCCTTCTCCTTCACCTCACAGCTGACTCCATTCAGCACCCTTCCCAGCATACCCAGAGCCCTTCTTCCCTTTGCAACCATCTTCTTCCACCTGTTTTTTCCATCTGAGGTCTCCCTGCAGTACAATCACTAGATACTTATATTCTGCTGCTTCTTCTGTTTCTTGTCCCTCTCATCTATACATGTCCCTGCTTATCACCTTCTTCCTTGTAAACATCATTACCTTAGTTTTCCGTGGTCCACAACCATATCTTATCAATGTCCACCTGCAAGGCCCCCCCCCCCCCCCCCCCAGGTTCAAACTTCTGCGTCTGCAAACAATCTTATTTTTACCCTAATCCCCATACCCATGTCATTACTATTATGGTAAATAACAAAGGACCCAACACGCTTCCCTTGTCTTTCGAGCAGGAGCACAAACCACAACGACCTTGTTTGTTCTGTTTCTGTGATGATGGAAGGTCTTGAACTTCTTCAATGTTCAGAACACTGGAATGATTGCTCGAAGTGCTGTTGAGGTGGGCTGATTCAGTCTTTGTGCCATCTGAGGTTTTGCCTGTTATGTCGCTGGGTAATTCTTAGGAATAAGGAATATAGGATTTTCTGAGAAAGAAATCTTGGGAAGTTATATAATGCCACTTTACTAATTACACAGAACTCAAATTTACAAGGGGCGACAACATTTAACCAATAGAAACCCCAAAAATAATTGTGATGACTATGATGATCAAGGTAATTGTGGGGTAAAATGGGTGCAAAATATGTAAATAATATAATAAATATTTTATGCATTAAATACATTAAATTGCAAAAAAAAAACAACTAAACCGGAACTAAATAGACAATATTACCAATACAAGCTACAAATACCATAGTGGGGAAGGCTATGATCAGGGAAATTGTGGGGGTAAAAAAAAAATGTACATGTTCATTATAAACTTTTAACCCTCAATTTTCCTCTTGTTCATAGCCCTCCCCATTATCGTATTTCTAAATTGTATTTGTAACATTGCCAATTTAGGTAATGTTCAGTTCAATCTTTTTGCAATTAAACTTTTTCTTGAGACAATATTTGGCCTACAGCAATATTACAAATAGTACAAAAATATGTTACATTTGCAAAAAAAAAAAAAAATTCTCAGTGCAAATAGGCTACACCTGACAATCTATTATGGGGAAACTCCAAGCATCGCTGATGTGTGACGGTCACCACCTAAACAAAATTGCCAGTGCATCTTGAATCACTGTGTTGGGGATTTACTCCCCTGCTGGTGCTGAGACGCTGGCTTGGTGCATAATCTTTGGCTACACTTGTACAGTATTTTTAAGTACGAGGGGCTATGCATCATCAGCATTAATACTGCATCACATCAACTTAGTAGAGTGGTTTAACAACATTTTTCAGCAAAACCTTAAACATTGTGATACAGGTCTAAAATTTGGTGTGGTGATACTTTTTGTCAGAATAAAATTAGATATAGGGGCATCCTGGAAAACGATCAGGATGGCCGTCATATTGGAAAATGGTGGCAAAAAATAAGTTTTTTTTTTTTTTTGCAATAACTATGTTAACCTTTAATCTGAGGAAAATATACCTTCATACCAAATTAAAGAGCTTAAAATTTTCTACAATACACTTCCTCACAATGTTTTTCGTAAGTCAAGCCATTTTACAGATAATCTAAGTTTTTAATTATCAACATTCTTCACCATGTTAACAAAGCACATTTTCTGTCCCATAGTACAACCCTCTTGCAGAACCTATTTACAAATTACGATATATATATTTCTTCAAAAAGTCGGAGAACTTGGCTTATACACAGAAAAATCTACTTTTCAGTACATTCTCCCACACACTTGCACATTATAGTTCAACTTAATGATATTCTTTTGCACCTGAATTTCTTATTACCATTACACTTGTTTTTGCAACTACATGTAATCACTTCAAAACAGGCTTTAGTTGCCGGCGAAGTGTTGTCCAGGTTGGTCTTCAATTTGAGACCTTGTGTTTTTCCCCATCCCCAGTTCGGGTCAAGATATAATAGGATCGGAAAAAAAGTATTTCCTCACACATGACCAGCTTGGAAGGTGGCATGTTTGACATGCTGTAGTAAAGCACTTGAAGTTGGCGGAAATCTTTCCATGGGTCTACCTTTTTGTGCAAAAAGTTCCTTCCTAGCAATGTTTGCATCTTCTCCGCTTGCCCAATCATACATAACTATAATGTACTTCTCTACTGCTTTGAACTGCTCTTGGGATACCTCAGATACAAGCTGAGATAGATCTGTAAAAACTGATGTAACCTCAGGAAAGGATTTCCACGCATCCCAAGCTTTAGATTTGCCATGCCACATGAAAAATGACACATTATCACAACCAGTATATCTGTGGGAGAACGGCAGTGCTTCTGTCTTATTGCCGAGTGATGTTGTAATTTTGTGTATAGGAATGTATCTGAACCTTTCCCCCGAGCCGAAACCTATCCAAAGTTCTTCAGCTTGCATTTCCATGAAAGAGGCAATTGCTAACAAGACATCAGTATCGACAGTGTGTACAAGGACTTCACTATGCCCCTTTGTACAGCTTTAGTAGCATGAAGGATTAGTCTTGTCAGCTTCTTCGTGGTAACAGTGAAGCAGTACTGGATGGTCATGTTCACTGTTTGTGATAATTGTATTCCTTTGTGTTGCAATAATTTCTTTTACTGGAGGCTTACCTAGCAGGAAAATGAATCTGAGCGAACATACTGAAGAGGTGCTGCTGCTTGTCGTTTTTTCAAGAAATTATTGCAGTCTTTGGGAACTGGAGACGCCGGAAGAACTTTGCGATGTATTCTGGAACCTCTTTGCATTCTTTAGTAGTTCTTTTAACTGTTTGGAGTATAGGTATCAAATACTAAGTCAAGTTGTTGAACTTGTTGTAGATAAATGGGTTTTACATGATAAGCAAATTCATCATCACAGTACTCTTGATATATTGATGATGTCCTTTGGAGGAATTATGTGGACAACTGTAGCAGCGTCAATTATTACAGCTGAATAGTTTGGAACCTCCTGGCTTGGTTGTCCATACTCTTCTAAAATTGTTGGAAAATGTGATTTTTTCCCACTTCTGAAATGGATGGTGGGAATGTTTGATTTTCGTGTTTGAAGAAGGTATCCAAGTCCCCACCTCTGATCTGACAGCCTATATGTAGCAGGGAAAACAAATTTGTGACCATTTTCGCAGATGCAACTTTAAGTGGCAGTTTCGGCTTTGAAGTTTTTTTCTGTGTTTTGAAAATATGTACATTGTTTTTCTTCATTGGTGCATCTATTGGAATGGCACTGTCAAAAAGTCTAAGCTTTACATAGCTTTTATACTGCTCTACACAGAGTTTTTCGATCTCCCACACCAATCCAGAACATGTCTTCGACTTCTTTTTATCAAGAACAAAGAGATGTTTATCATCTTCAAGGAAGGGGTTCCCGAAGTCTCCAGAAGTATCAATCATATTGGTCACTTTAACAAATTGTTTTTGTGATGCCCCTGTTCGTTCATGATGACTATCTGGTTGCTTGTCGTCCTTCAAATACATATTCTTGTATTCTCTCACAATTTCAGGCCCTGCAAAGCTGCAGGAGGCGCAGTCAGTCCTATGACACCACCATCTTCCGTAATCAGTTTATTGTTCCACTCATGGGCTTGATCTATTCCAACAGAAGGAAATTTCCTGTTTGTGCCTTGAATTGTAAATTTACCGTCACTAAAGAGTTAAAGTATTTCTGGATGCAATGTGGGAAACTTCTTATCTCTTATATGTAAGGGCAACCACATACAGTCAATCAGGCCAACTTTGACGTTCAGTGTAACATTTATTCCTCTACTCGGGGAAGAAATAAATCAAAGATGTTATTTTTCCATTCTACTGCTGTGATCTCCTTGGCAGCCTTATATTTTTTCTTGCTATGAAATCAACAGTCGGCCATCTTGCTTTCAGTTGAATGAAGTTAAGTGAATGTGTTTGAGGCCATGTTGAAAGTGCAGTTTTAAAGGTAAATTTTCTTTTTTAAACATTTTAGTTTTTTTGAAAAGCAAATTCTGTTGTATTATGATGTTAGGTTTTGCAATTTTGATAAAGCTTTGTATTGTAAAATATAAAAGGCCACATTTGTGGTACAATAGCAATACAGGCCTAAAAACACCTTAACATGATAGATTAAATTCTGGTTAACTTTGACCCTGGGGTCAAAGTTAACCCAAAGGGGTCAAAGTTACCAGGATGGAACAGATTATAGGTTATGTACAGTATGTGGCCTCCTTTGGTTTGTTACAGAAGATACCGGCCCGCAACAGTGTTTCTCCGGGTACACGGCGTTATGGTACCAAAAGCAACTATACATTGAAGCAATACAAAAAATTCAAAGTGGCCAAATTGGAATAAAGCAAGTTGTAAGGGAATACAGCATTCCTCAAAATACGTTCAGAAACAAGTTGAGAGGCAACCACAAAAAGAATGTAGGCAGACCTCTTGTTTTTACTCCAGAAGAAGAAGACATTTTTAAGAAACATGCAATGGTTCTTAGTGATATGGGATTACCCATTTCCTTGTATGATCTCCGGTTTATAGTCGGAAACTAGTTAAATGCTCAACTGTTCCTCTCTTTAAAAACATGCCTGGATGGGACTGGGGAAAAAGTTTCTTGAGAAGACGTGCTCAGGTTGACAAAGATATGATAAACAAGTTTTTTGATAACTTAGAGAGTCTTGGTGAATGTACCACCACAGAACATATTCAACTACAATGAAACTTGATTTCATGACTGTCCCAAGAAAGGGAAATATTTGTTTTGGCGCCAGAACAGACATCCAGAAATAATTCGGAACTCCACAAAGTCATGCTTCACAGTTATGTTTTGTGGCAATGCTTCTGGAGAGCTGTTGCCTCCATACTTTGTATTTAAAGGGAAGAACAAAATGTCAGATTGGCTCATGGATGGACCAAAAGGTTCCAGTTTGTATGTGTTAGTCTGGTTGGGTTGACATGGAAATTTACGAAGACTGGTTTTGTGAATATTTGCTTCCAAGACTTAGAAAGTATCCAGGGAAGAAGTTATCATTGGTGACAATTTAGCAGTGCATATGAGTATCACAAAGTCCTAAAGCTGTGTGAGGAAAATGACATTTATTTTGTATCTCTCATTCCGAATTCCACTAACCTCTTACAGCCTTTGGATGTCTGTTTTTTTTCTCCACTTAAAACACAGTGGCGAGCTGTCTTGCAAAAATGGCGGGAAACCCCACAAGGTAAGAAACTTGTGTCACTGCCAAACAATGTGTTTGCATCACTTGTCAAAAAAATGTTAGCACCTGGCGAAAAAAAGTGTGCAGCAAATCTTGTGGCTGCTTTCAGAGCTGACCTGACCTCACGAGAACATGTCATTGCCAAATTGCCAGCCTATGCAAATCCTGTTGAAGCCCAACAAAATATGCCAGACACTATTGGGGCAGAGTTGAAGGCTTATGTAGACAGTATGAGAGGAGAGGACCTAGTGCCAAAACAAAAGGTGAAGCGTTTTCACTTACCAGTAATCCCTGGAAAAAGTGTTTCGTTTGAAGTACAAAATCTTGTTAAGGCTCGTGAGGATGCAAAAATAAAATATCCTAGTCCTTACAATATGGCATGTATATACTGGTTTTGTTCCATTTATTTGTCATTGTGCACAAAATCACTTAAGTCAACTGTCGTTTTTTTTTATTACTTGGCAATGTAAAATTTTTTTGTGATTTACTTCTGTTATAATTATAGGTTTAGCATAAAGTTATTTCATTAAAAAGTTTCATTATCAAAATTTAGTTGAACTCTACAACATTGTTTTGTTGCTAGAAAACAATCGTAACCTCAATTTAGCACCAGGTTTCTTTGTAGTTATGTGAGATGACAGCATATATAGAGGCCAAAGTTACCCTAACAGCACTGGATGTGTGAAAGTTTGTATTTTAGTGTAAAACCTAGTTACAGGGTTAAAGTTGTACAAGTTGGGGGTGTAACTTTGACCCCCCTTACTTTATTTATTAAAAAATATTTAGCATAATTGTTTATCCCCAACGTATGGAAGATATTGAATTAAAAATTGAATGACTGTACTGTAATTGATATGATTCATTGCCTTAAACTATGGTACAGTTCCTCCATACTTTCAACTTAAAGCTTGAAATTCAATGTACGAACAGCTTTCAGGAAACAGTTGAAATGTAGCTGAATCTTAAGTATCATACTCCAGTATCAGAACTGAGGATGAGTTTTTTCCTTCTCTTTACGCTAGCTTTCAAATGATCCTCAGGATCAAGCATTTCTATATACTTCTCAAAAGCCGTTTGTTGCCAAATATATAAAGCAACAGCAGTCATTTGGTGTGCATGGCGAGTATGAGCGACATGTGCTACTTTTTCAAATGACTGAGCTTTACCCTCATAGGCAATATTTGCAGCTGTTATCACTGCAGCCTTTTAACAGATCTCTTACAGTTTTCAGCACAGCCATTTCAATATGAAGTGTTCCAAGCAAGACCACATTCTTATCCTCTCGTAAAATATCAGGATGGGTCCATTGTACTTTCTTGGCTAGTGTAAGTGGAGGTTGGTAGACTTCTACAACAGGTATCTGTCCTGGGTTCAGGTGCTCTGTTGAATTTTTTACAATTACCATGGCATGTTTTATCATTGCAGTAGAATTAACAATGTATGGAAGAAGTGGCAGTAGCTTTGATATACATTTCAAGATACTGTTTTTTGGTCGTCTTGACGAATGAAATGCAGACCATTAACAGTAGGCTGGAGGAGCAAAATGGTTATACTTTTAAGGTTGTAATTTGGGTAGGTAATGTACTTTAGTTGCTTACCAAACCTTCTGCTGACAGATTATGGGTGCCAGACATTGCGGGACGCAATGCCAATTTGGTGTAGAGCAGACTCCTCTCCTTCGGGTCGTGTGCCGATGGCCAATGGACGGTGTCCTCCCAGTGCTCTGTTCGTCGTAATAAAAGAAAATATTTCACCTGTACTATGCTCTCTATGTTGTGAGGTCTCAGGGCGACTCACACACCCATATTTAGTTACACAAAGATAGGAACACGTGCATAGTACATTCAATAAAAGGCAGGAAAGGTGGGGGCCTGAGCCTCTATAGCCCATAGACAACCGGCATGAATATGCATAGTCGACACATAGTTTTATTGGGTTTTATATAACTGTTCCTCTAGGAAACAAACTTACACACGTGCCGTGCGTCACCTGCCAGCAGGGTAACACTGTTACAAAAAGGTACGTGGCCCTCTAATAATTACGTGAAAACAAGTCTTCCCCAGCAGTGCTGTTCCGCGGGAAGGGAGGAGTGGAGAATCTTGGGCGGTGAAAATACACGAGGTTCAAGTAAGCTACAGTCTATTGCACGTTAAAATGATTGGTTCAAAGTTTGGTGTGCCGCCCGAGCGCATGAACACGACCCCGTAGGTCAGAATGTCCACCTCCTCAAGACACCGTAGTATGATTAACTCCTTGCCGCGCATGCTGGCCTGTTTGGGTGTGTCAGTGAGCCCCACGAACTACTTTTCTACACACACAAATCCTGCAGTAAAGGAACATATTCACATTTCTTAAAAACAACTCTTGCATAATTAATTACTCTAGCTAGCCATGGCAACCCTTTAATAAGCATAAAACATTGTGTGAAATGAAATGGGGGTGAAACACGTGAAAAATAGAAATAACATACAATTACACCCGTAGGGCGCTTAAATTATGCTAGTGCTCCATGCAGACTTGTTGCATGGACGTCTGTCTTTGACAGTCTTGTAATTACTTGATAATTAACACATACCTTATTTCACAGGTTCTATTTTTAGTGTGGGCATACATGTCTGCACTGCACCTTGCGCCCTCGTCACGAGCGCGCGGAGTAACAATTTCCGTGCAACTGATGCGGGACACTTCTTGACTGGTGCACTCAAGTGCCCGTAGAGTGTGGCTCCCTGCTGCGGGCAAATGGGCTTGGGGGAAGCAACTGTCATCAAATGCCACCCTCCCTCCCCCCTTTGAGTAAATTTGCATCCGTTGACTCACTCGCAGCAGGAGCACCTCCTCGGCTCCCTGCGGCGAGGATGCAGCACGTATGCTTCCCTACGTGCCGGCAGTCTGCTGATCTTCTGCTGCTGCACCCTGCTGCACGCTGTGACAACACTGTACGTGATGCAGTCCCTCGGTGGCTGTCTGCGACTCTTCGATCATCGGAGCAGTAGCGAGCTGGCCAACCCACTGCTTTCATTGTCTTCCTCACTCTTTGCTTCGTCTCCTGCTGCTGAGACTGGTTGTGACCAGGTAGCGTTACTTTGGCAGCCCAGTCCTGTGTCCATACCTCCAGGTCTTCCTCTTGTGCCGTGCTTGTAGTGAGCTTTTCCACAAAAAGGGACAGCTTCTCCCCTTCCGTGTCTTCCTGCAGTGGTGTCAGTGCTGTTCCCAGCTCCCTTGCTTGTACGGTTACACTTGACAGCATCGTTCCGTCGAACACTTGGTCGTGGGTTACCGGGCTCTCCCCTGTCAACACCTGCATATTGGGTGTAACCGGACCCCATGCGTCCTCTCCTGACATACTGGCCTGAAGTGTCACACCACTGTCTCCTGCTGTGACCTCACCAGGGGGCTTGTCAGCGCCAATGCAGTCGTGGGGCTTCTGGTCGTTCATCTCCACATGCTGTTCTGCCTCCGCTTACTCCGTATTTACATAGGGAGTACCTTCTCCCTTTCCTCTTGCCCTGTCGCTGTCCATGGTGGATGTCACGACCTGGTTACCTGCGTTACTGGCTTGACTTGAGAGCCCTGGTGAATTCTGCGGTGTTTGGCATCACAATCTCACTGATATCTGGTGGTCTTTCCTCCTCAGGAGGTCCGGTACCACTTTCTCCTCCGCTCACTCCCTGCGCCTGCTCGTCGCGAGCTTGACAGTCTTGGTTGTTTTCCGTCTCCTGCTCATTCTGTCCAATTACGTCTTCGGCGGCTGCCCGAATGTCGTCCCAGTATATCATGATCAATTTCCTCCCTATCCTAATCAGGTAGGTTGTCTGTCTGATTGATTGTACAATGTGGTGTGGCCCTTCCATCTTGGTGCTAATCCCGCGCAAAAATTTTTGCGCATGTTCAACTGTGGATGTGCCTTAACATACACAATTTGTCCTGGTCTTAATGCGGCTGGTGGTCTCTTACTCTGCGGTAGCCACCTGGCTGTACTGCTGTTCCCATTGCTCTTTGTACCTGCAGTGGCACCTCTCTCTTGCGCCACTTTTTTTGGTAGCGCTACTTTCCCGTACTCACATTTCTTTCACTGGGAAGCATGATATTTTTCCCCAGTAGGACTTGGGCAGGGGATTTTTCCGTGGGGCATTCACCCTGTGGCGGAACGTGAAGAGTGCGGTGGGCAGGTATTCAGCCTAGTTTATATGCTGCTCACCCACACGGAGTCGGAGTTGCGCCTTCAACTCCTGATTGCGCCGCTCCATGAGGTTTGCGCAGGGGTGGTAAATCACTGTTTTCATGTGCCACACTCTCTGGACCATGCACAGCTCTCGTCATTGCTTCCTAGTAAATTGGGTCCCGTTTCTGTCAGGATTTCCTGGGGGTACCCCCAACGTGTAAAGAATTCATCCTGCATACATTTCCCAATCTGTCTCATTCGTGCTGTGTTTATCGGGTATGCTTCGATCCAGCACGAGAAGTTGTCAGTCACGACCAAAATAAACCTTTTTCTCCTGGCAGATTTGGGGTATGGTCCCATTAAATCTAAACACGCAGTTTCGAAGGGCTGGTTGCCATTTGTCCTGCGTGTCTTAAACAAGTTATATTTCGTGCTGCACCTTACGTTATTTCGTACACTGTGATTTAGGCCAGGCCAGAAAAAGTGTTCTAACATGTTTTTGACTGTTTGTTCTGCCCCTGGGTGTCCTGCGGTTTAACTTGAATGAGCGTGCTCGAAAAATTTCGCTCGACATTCCGCAGGCACATAAAGGCTCCATGTTTGTTTTTGTTGTGGGGAGCACGTCTCCACGCATCCCTCCATCATGCGCCATCTTTCCACGTGCTGTGATTCACACTTCCGTATTATTTCACTTGTGAATTTGCAGGTTTTCTGTGCAGCTACAATCTCCTGATACATATCCGCTACTAGCGTGTCTTTTTTCATTAAGTCTATCCAGTTGATTCGGGTTTCGGTGAGCGGTTCTGGCATAACTGGCGGCAGGACTTCTTCCATTCTATCTCGTCCATTACCTTTACTGCGGTGCTCGGCGCAGGAGACAATGTCTAGTTTGTTGCTTTTACCTGATACATGCTCAATACTGAAATTTTATGCCTGCAGTAATGAGGCCCACCGTGTTAGCTTGCTCCTTACTTCCCTCATGCTACTCGGCCATACCAGGCAGTGATTGTCCGTTCGTGATGTAAATTGCCGGTACTTGGCGCACTGCCCAGATAATGGAGAGGCATTTTATTTTGTTTATGTCGTAACGCCTTACTGTACTACCCGGTTTCGCACTCCCGAAATCGATTACGCACTTCTCCCCTTTGTCATTATACTGGTATAACATGGTGCCAAGCCCCTCCTAGCTGACGTCTGTTTGCAGAAATAAGTGGCACACTGGGTCGTATCTTGCCAGTGCGGGGTACGATCGGAACTTCTCCTTGATGTTGAGGAAGGCCGCTTCTTGCTCGCTACTCCACATGTACCGCTTTTGTGGTGACAGCAGGTCCGAGAGGGGCGCGGTGATGATGACAAAGTTCGCAATGTGCTCCCGCAGCCAATAGATTAGACCGAAGAACTTTCTAAGCTGCTTGCGGGTGCACAGCACTTGCTGAGTGTCAATTGGCCCCAGTTGTTCAGGGTTAGGGCTATTTTCGGATTCGTTCGCAATGTGGCCTAAAAAGTACAAGTTACGTCTTCCCTAAGTGACACTTATTTACTGCACATGTTAGGCAGTTAATTTCTAACCTCTCTAGAATGAGTGAGAGCTGGTGCAGGGGGAAACAGCTGTCGTCACGCCGTATTAAAAATTCATTTTCATCATGCCCTTGTAATGTTGTACTGTGGATTTTCTCCAGCCACTTGTACTCATATCCATTGCTTTCGTAATAGCATCTTTGGTGTTGTCTTCTTTTCCAGATACTACTTGTGGCACTTTGAGGTGTCTTGATGCTTGGCACAGGTTGAACTGCAGTATAGTATTTGGGTAGCTTGGTGTGCACAGTTCTATTGGATGATTCAATAGCAATGGTCTTTTGGATTATTTCACCATCACATTCTGGTTTCGGCAATGGAAAAAGTGAAATTCCTGTTCCGTGGAAGCTTTCTCTGGCAGTAGTTAATATAGGATTGCAGTTAATATTGTCAACTGCAGCTACAGTGAAGAGCTTCTTTTGAAGACCAGATGGACATACAACCTCTTGCTATTGGTACTGTAGTATTATATCATTAGCCAACATAACGGTCATGATATTGAAACTCCACAGGAATGAAGTCAGTCAATAATTCCCCAATTCAGAGTTTCAGCATGTTTAACAGAGCTGTGTAAATGGGGAATGGGGTCTCGCGGGATATTTTATGTACTGCATTATGTTTGGTAAGTTGACAAATAGTTGTTGCTGTCTGTAATTTTCCAGTTACTCTTTTGACTTGCTATGTTTTACTCGGACCTTCCAGAAACATTTCATGTGCATACATTCATTTGAAAATGTTCCATCAGAATGTTACTGAAAATGTTGTCTTTAATTACTTTTGAACATTGAGATAGCAGTAGGGCTTCATGAGCTGTTTTGTCATAAGCTTTAATTAATGCCTCACCATCATCTTCAAATACTAGTATTGTGTCTCTTCCTCGCTTATAGCCTTTAAGATTTGGAAAGTTATTTTGAAGTTTTTGTCGTAGTCTAGTGGAATGACTACTGAAGTCAGTAAAACCTTTTTGTTTCATACGTTCAAGGAATTTCATAATCTCTGCTACTTTAAAATCAGGAACATTGTCACTATCTTCTCGCATATCCTCTATATAAGCAACAAGCTCAGCAAAAGTTGTAGAAAAGGCGAGTTCTCTTGCAATGTCGGGTGACTTCTTCTCATCAATAGTCCTAGCCGTATTATATACAAGATTATTACAAATAATTCATCAGGTTTTAAAAATCTGTAATTCACAAAGTATTTGTCAGAAAAATTATGAGCAATACGTGAAAACAACCAGAAACTCTCAAAGTTTTTTCCTACAAATGTTCAATGTGAGCTGCTTTTGTCACACAACACATATCCAGTTGGTAGTGGAGTTCACCCCATACGCGTTGTAGCATGTCCCTGTCGATGGCCATGACAGCTGTGGTAATGCGGTTTCAGAGCTCATGCGGTGTTGGCACGTAAACAGTGTCTTTCACGTACCCCCAAAGAAAGAAATCACACAGTGTAAGGTTGGGAGACTGGGCAGCCATCTGAACAGCGTCAAGTCATCCCAACCACAGCGTCCAATCCAGCAGCGTAGGAGTTCATTGTTGAGCAGGCAATGCACTTCTGTGTGCCAATGAGGTCCATCCTGCAAGTTGGCGGAATCCTCTCTAATTTGTGGAAATAACCACAACTCCAACATGTCGAGGTAGGACAGACCCGTCAGTGTTTTTAAGGAAAAAAAGGGCCAGTACACCTTTGTCTGTGAGATTGCGCAGAACACATTGTTTTTTGGCGAATCCCGTACGTATTGCACAGAAGCATGGGGATTTTCAATGCCCTATATCCAAACATTGTGACGATTCACCTTTCCACTCAAGTGAAACGTCGCTTTGTCACTGAACACCAGACGCGTGGCAAATTCATCTTCCTGCATGTGCTCACAATATTCAACTCTAATAGCGTAATCTTCTGGATGCAAGTGGTACGGTTTAAGTTATAACCATCGTCGCCTACACAGTCGACTGAGGAATCCCAAGATCCCGATTTGCTCGGTTAGTTGATTTTTGTGGGCTACGCACATAACTTCCCCTCACTCTCTCCACTGTTTCGTTAGAAACACCTGGCCGCCCTGTGCTCTTACCTTTACACAAGCATCCCGTCTCCTGGAACTAATGATACCACTGCAGAATGCTCTGGTGACCTGGTGGTTCTGTGTGGTAATGCCCTCGGAACACACGTTGCACGGTAACAACCAATAAACATCTTGCATATTCCAATACACAAAACTCTTTCTGTTGATTTGTTACCATTTTGTGAACTGAGCTAGTGTTGTCACCTGGTGTGATAAGAGAAAGTTTAGACTCTTACAAAAAAACTTTCGAGTTTTTTTGTTTGGTGGTTAGTACGGACCTTTAACATAAATAATTTATGAATTACAGATTTTTAAAACCCGATGAATTATTTGTAATAACCGTGTATGCTGGTCAAACATTTTGCATGATGTTTCACTTGCACTGCGATTGTATCTCCAGCACTCAGCTTTGCAAGTAGTTTCATCTTTACGATTTACAGCAATGTCACGTAATTTTTTATCAAGGCCAAAGGTAGATGTATTTCTCAGTTGTGCCACATCAGTTCGTTTTCTCACACAGAATATACATTGACCTTGGTTTCTTTGTGACCCTAACCTGCAAGCAGAACTTGTAAACCATTCTTTGCAATATATTTAATTACTGTCATGAGGCCTTTTTGTTTTTCTAGATCTTTTTCATTCTGATTCATTAAACTTCAGTCGGCAGCTGTTATGCCATTTAGCTGAGTTCTGTTGCAGTGTTGCTTATAGAGCTGCATCATTATTTAGCCTTCCTATTTGAATATTAGGTGGTAAAGCTCCAAGTTCATCAACCGAGGCTATTTTTTCGGCAACAGTTTTATAACCAGCACCTTTATATTTTCTTTTTGAATCTGTCTTACTTCCACCTGACGTGGGGTTTGATGTAGATGTGCCTTGTAAACTCCTATATCAGTAGAAGTTATTTCACCTATACTTTTCTTCATTATGATTTCATGTCATCTGGAACAAACTATCCAAATCAATTACAAGTATGAAACAAATTGCAAAGGTTTGCAAGACACTGCATTGCACGAGATCCAAATAACACTAATCTATTAATTTCAATAACCTCCTTACCATACCCCTCACCCCTTTCTACTTTTATGGTGGTGTTGTGCCTATCCTTTTAAGTTAATTGTGAAACATGTAAAATATTACATGAGAACGTTTCCAATCCAATACGAAAGGTGCGAAGTTGTACCATGGGATTTTTACCCTACACTGTTAACAATTGACATGTATTTATAATTGAAAACATAAATATTTCCCAAATGGCTGTGTTTACAAAAAAATTGTAAAGACCTTTTTTATAGAGTATTTTAAGGTCGTTATTTTTGTACAGGTGTAAATTTTTCTTCAGATTACATGTAACAGAGTTATTGCTACAAAACTTATTTTTGTTGCCATTTTCCAATATGGCGGCCATTCCAATGGTTTCCCAGGATGCCCCTCTGTCTAGTTTTATTCCGTATGTTACAAAGTACCACCACATCAAACTTCATACTTGTATCATAACGTTCAAGGTTTTTACGCTAAGCCGCTCTACTAACTACTATAACCTATAATTAATTTAGGGTTAACTGTATTACATCCTCGCAGGTCTCATCACTGATGGCGAAATAATACAAAATAAATACAACCTATAAAATATTACACACACTATCACAGTACCAATGTATGTGTATTTACTCACCTAAGTAGGTGCTGCATACAATTCACCTGCAGCGAACAGGAAGTGATGCATACACTCTCGTTGGTCAGGGTACCGCTGGCGAAACATGAACTCTGACAGTTACTTGACAAAGTGGGCGTCCTCCTGCCGTACAGAGGAAGATCGTGCCTCACATCCTGCCACACACGCTCTAGCCTTTGGGCGTTCGCTCCTGTATCGGGATCAACAAAATTCATACTATGATTCATCCGAAGCTCCTCATAGTTGTGCTCTGAAAGACAGAACAGTTGCTTATAATTGTCGTTCCAGGCTCTATGAATTCCTCAATCATGGTCAAAAGTGCCCTGCTAGTACGATTTTTGACAGGAACAAGAAAAATACAATTCGTATTTCTCTCAGTACTGCCGAAAACCCACTGCCCTGGACGATGTGACCCCTATTATATTTAAGTTTCCCAAATTTTGCCTCTTCTGTCTCAAAGAAAGAGCCCCCCCCCCCCCCCCCCCTTGATTTTACCACTTGTCTCACGCATAAACCAGTCAATCATCACTTCACGACAAGACAACCAATCAAAGATGGTATGTTGACTAATATGGCACATTAGACTAATAAACAGGGTGCGAGGAGTATGAGTAATTAAATAGAAATATTTAATCTTACAAATAACTTCAATACTTAATTTACTTTTTTCAAACCACGTGTCTTATCTGACCATTGACAGCAAAATAAATGCACTGTCCTCGACGAATTCAATTACCGTTGTACACGAGTTGCACCTTACCTTACTCGACAAAACACTGTGATCTACAAAAATATCAAATAAAGACCAAAAGAGAGTTAATTCAACAAATTTGCAAACGTCCAGGTAACACCCTCCACATAGGCGACGGTCACGCACAGAAGCACTTGTACTAGCACCCTCTATTTGTATAGTACAAATCTTACCACGGATGGATTAGGATGTCACAACTCAAAGAGTGCAGCAACTTCCTGACCATGAACCGCACTACTTGGCATTTAACCAGAAACTAATGTACAACACCAGCGCAGACTTGTTGATTGGCACTGTTCCGTCGTAGAAGGGGGTACACAACATTTCATACCATTACTTTTTCATTGTACAGTAGGCCCAAGTTTGATACTGTTTGATACCTGTGTTGTATACCTGTATAACCTCAGCAGGGCGGTATAAATATGCCCTGTAAATGTTTTACACATTAAATATTCGTTGTAAACTGTATTCTTCAATGTAAAACAATTCAGTGACCTTATACAAGTATACTCATCATAAACACAGCAATGTTAACAACCCTCCACATCACATTGAATTTTTTTTACTGAAAACTGCTTGAAGCCCCTCAAATTCCTAGTAATTATGATCATATCTAACATATCCAGGTATTGTTTTTTAGATTTTCAAAAATTCTTAAAAATTACCGAAAATGTATAGTGGAAGAAATTTCATTCATCCAAGTGTAATTCTGTCACAGTTTAAATTATTGCAGAAACTATGGATTAAAATTTTCTCACACTGTGATTATTTTTTATTTATTCTTTAAGGCTGTAATATTTCCCTTAACTCAACTTGACAACGAACAGCAGAATTATGTCCACAAAAAGTTACATGTCTTCTAGTATATTTAATCTTTGTTGGTAAGTCTGAGCAAACATTTTGAACATGCTCCTTTTGCGGTGTTCATGTGCTGTGAAAAATTATTCACATTTCTGTTCCATTGCAGGTTTGGTATTATATTACACACATTTTCAAGAGCTCACAACAGTTAGAACACTGTTGTTCAGTTCATTCGCCGGAACCATTTGCAAGTTCCCTACCCTTGCAGTCAGGTTCTGCTCCATACTAACCTCACTTTGTCCTCATCGGCTCTCAAAACATCGAAGTCTCCCACACTCACACTTGATGGAAAGCTGTCCATGAACCATCTCATCACAAGATCAGATTAAATGTCTTTACAACCAGACATGTCAGCAACAAGCAGTTATTGCATACAACGCTCCGCCCCCCCCCCCCCCCCCAGCACAGAAACAGTAAGCACTATAATAGAATTATGAACACTTAGTTTGCAGACATATTTTTGTGCTGCCAGTACAGTATAGACACTTTTTGAGTACTTAATGTGATTTCAGAAACTATTATTTCCATCATGTGGAAAATTACTGTATAATGCAAAAGTTAATTTTGTTGGTTGTTTCAAAACAACCCTTCAGAGAGGAAAAAACTGAAGGGGTTGTTTGTCAACATTTATACGAGGTTGTTAAGAATTAAAATAAAGTAAAATACAGTGTTGTAAAAATAAATTTAATGCTGTGCATCTGAGTGAAATAAATTAAGATTGAAGATGTTGGATCTGTATTGCAGAACACTTTGGGCTCAATGACTAAAAGTAAAGTCCTATGTATACTTAGAGCACTTTTCTGGGGTGTTTTTCAGAATGATTTTTCCTTTATTCCTGAAAGTATTTCTTTTAATACCGTATTTACTCGTGTATAGTGCACCCAAAGTAAAGGAAAAATTTCTGAGCTATGCGCTATACACGGAAAAAAGTGGTAACCATAAATTGTCCAGGGATGTTGAAGGAAGTGGTGGAACAGTCTGTTGTTTCATCTCGCTCTTACATCACTTCTCTCTCAGGAACCCTTCAGTTATATGTAGGTTAAACCCCGTCCTCCCTCCCTTCTAATGGCATCCTGTCACGCTGCAAACTAGAGCTGCCTTGTGTTTATGCCCTCCTCTCCCACACATAACACCCAGATGTTGCTGATCGATAATTCTGCCAGGCCCTCTTTTGTTTCCATGGCAGACACTAGCGAACTATGCTCAGGGGGCGGAGAAGGGACGAGGAGAGACATTTTTTTTGACAGTAAGGTAGTGTGACATTATAGCACAGCAAAAAAGAGCCTTTCACTGCTAACAGGAGAAAAAAGAAAAAGGAAGCCGGAAGTATTGAATAGTAGGAGTGTGAGGTATCTGAATTTTTTTATTTTGGCTTTTTGCATTTGTTATTTAATTAAAGTAGATTCCAAACATATCACAATCACCACACATTAATGTAAAAAAGAATATGTTCCATACTTACTAAGAGTGCGCCACAAATTTTGGTTGAAATTTTATATAAAAAAAAAAAAATCTCTGGAACTTGTTACAAAAACCATAGTGCGCGCTATACACGAGTAAGTACGGTATTGCCCATTTTCAGATTCTAGAAAACAAAATGTCTAAATTAAAATACCAGACCTGTAAACAGTAATAAAAAAAATGAATCCAGCTACTGCAATATCAATAATCAGTATTTGACTGCAGGGATGAGGTCATGGTCAAAGTTGATAAGAAAGCCATGCAATGCATTTTCAGATTATGCTGTTTCTCAGTCAACTCATTAAAATGGCAAGGAGTGATATTCTTATGACTGAAACAGCTGGGTCAACTACCGTAATGTGTAAAATTTAATTGCTTACTATTTGGGTAAATAAACGTTAGGCCACAATCTTTCATTTCTACAGCTTTTGCGAGAGTTTTTTGTACCCAAACGGGAGCAGATATTGTAAAATCCTATTACAATTTGGTTACAAATTGCTCTGATTATGCAGTGTAATTTTTTCAACACAAAAACTTTTATAATTATTACAAATTATTAAATAAACAAAATTTCCATTAATTAATTGGGTAAAAGTGTACACTTTTTTGTGTTGCAAAAATTATACTACACAATAAAAACAAAATTGTAAGAGGCTTTTACACTATCGGCTCCCGTTTGGGTACAAAAAACTAATTCTCGCAAAAGCTGTAGAAATGAAGGATTGTGGCCTTAATGGCTGACAATTGGTCAAGTTCTGGATGTCGTGTAGGGGCGTATCCATATGTTTAAGACAGCTGGTCAACAATGAGATTATATTCTAATAGCTAACCACTCCTGAACAAATATTGGATTTCATAGTATACGAGGTTCCAGTAGTTGTCCGTCCACCTACCTAACACACATACATAACCTACAATTAGCCACTGTAACTGTTGAAACCCGTTCGTACACTTCTTTTGTATAGTATAAAACAAAAAATCACAAATAAATATGGAGATGCAACTTACACTAGCCTGTCTAAAAATTGTACAAACTTTCACAAAACAATTTTACTCAGAATTGCAGCCATTGTATATATTTGTCAGCAAAAAAAGCATGTGTGCCAACTTAATACTTTTCAAAATTCCCTATAGCTAGTTGGTCAAATGTAAGTGAATTTCCCAAATTTCCCTATTATAGGCTTTATGATCAACTACTGGTGTAGTAATCCTACACGTGAAGAATAAAATGGTACTACTGTACCACTATAGCAAAAGCTGAACTGCATTTGTTATTAGCGATTACATCAAACAAATCAACAGTTCAGACAATACCTTGGCATTTCTTTACACCACTGTACATCATTCTGTATAGTTTTCATTCCTGAAAGTACGTTGACTTCTTACAGTATAGCTTAACTTTCAAGTGTTGTTGAATAACCCTAAAAATGTGCTATACAATCACGTCTTATTTTCGAGACTGTTTTTTTTTTTTTTTTTTTTTTTTTTAAAGGTCTTAATCCAACTATGTACTTCAAAAAGCTGAGAAATTGGTGTTCCATTACAAATGGCTTTGAAAGCTTGCTTCTGCTCCCCTCCTTCCAACAAGTTGCACATATCAGAAATAGAAAGTTTATGTACATTCTAAATTCAACCAAACTGCAAGCACACATGGTTATCACTGATTCTACAAATAAATACTTAAATGTACTGTTGCTAACTATGGTATTACCCCTATCCACTGACCTAATACACATTGACAATCAAGTTCATACTTTGTTTTATGTTGGTTCATTCAAGATATTCAACAGCCAATCTCAGCTCAAAACATTCTCATACTATGCCAACTGCAGCACGTCTCAAGCTCGGAAAATGAAGTAAATGTACTTTCCTGGTATTCTATTAACTCAGAATTTGAAGTGGTGACCATAGGGTTTGAATACAGCAATCTGTTCAGAAAAGATGCAGTTTCGTCATTGTAATTTTAAACTCTGTCTTTCGTTAGAATTAATTACATGCACAAATATTTTAACATAGCTAGTTTTTAATGAGCATTTTTGAATTTCAAATTACACAAAAAGAACCGACTTTCATCTTTGTCCTGAAAAAAATTACCTCTAAATATTTTATAGTTTTTGAGAAATTAGAATAATTGTGAAAGCTTGAAATTAAACTGATTTCCTTACTAGGCAAGCTCCTTAACACTTTGTCTCGTTCGACCTGCCCCGCCTCGTGGCGAGGTTTTCGAATACCACCACAGCCATCCCGTGCTTGTCGTAATCGGGACGCGGTAGGGATCTGTAATTTGCCCGTGCTTGTCACAAGAGGCGACTAATGGGGACACGGTCGGACCTGTAATTTGTTCGGACCATCATCTCATGTTTTTCCTTTTTCTTTCCATCTCACTAGGTCCGTCGCTTCTTCCTTCTCAACAGCATCATCTCGGGCCAGGGCAATGTCCTTCCTGATGAGGGCGTGTCCTCAGTAATGAGTGCTGCCTCCAAATTGTGTGGCCTTACGCGCGACACCTTTGTTAGTGAATATTACTGAACCCTTCTCACTGGCCCAGCAAGCAATTCTAGTTGCAGAGCCCAAATCCATGTACACCCATGTAGCTCCAATTGGTACCTTCTTGGCAGGAGGGGTGTCATGGCCGACTAGCCACATGTGCCCAAACCGGTCAGGAATAAGTGTTACCACTGTACGGAGGAGGCCAGTGTAATCAACCACAAGTCCCCTGAACTGGCACCCAAGGATGTCTTCTATAGTGGGGAGCCCTGGGATGTTTTCCCAGGTATGGGAATAAAACCGGCCTTGCTCAGGATGTAAGATTTGCCCTGGTGTACACTTCTGTGTGCTACTGGGGCAGTGCATAGCGGCGAAGGGTAGCTGTATCTAAGTATTACTTAGGTCTGTGGCAGGTTGGTCCTCCTCCTACCGGCTTAGCTCGTGAGGTGTTTTAACTGTTGGCTTCTTTTCTTCCCCTCCCCCCAATCGGCAGGCTGAGGCCGACGAGTCTAGTACAAGGGGCCTTCACCATGGCTTCTAAAAGCTCTCCCTAAAAGGGTGGCACCCTCAACAGCCATTTGAAATGGCATCGCGATGACACATTGATTTGGATTGTGGTTCGGTTTTGAATGATTCTACTCCGGTGAAGTTACCTACACCATGTTGTTTGGTTACCCGAGGTATATAAGGGCACACGTTTGAAAAGGTGTCATCTTTCGAATTACAAAAAGTTATTGATGGAGCAGCTGGTGGTCCTGTTATTGACTGCAAGAAAATCAGTGCAAGGCGCGAACTCCTGGTGGAGACGTCGAATGCTGCGCAGACACTGGGGCTCTTGGCAATGAAAACTTTAAATGGGGCAACTGCGAAGTTCCCCGTTGAGGTCAAGTCCCATGTGTCCCTCAACTCCAGCAAGGGTGTCATTTGGTATCCCGACTTGATATACATCCTGGAACAAGAGATTTGATGTGAGGTGCAAACTCGGTATGTCACCGATGTTCGCCATGTGCTGAAGACTACTGATGGTGTCAAGTCACCTACAATTACTCTCATCTTAACATTTGGTGTGCGTGATCATCCCTCCATTATCAAAGTAGGGTACTTGAATGTGCATGTTAAGTAGTTTATTCCTGCTCCTCTAGGTCGCTACAACTGTCAACAGTTTGGTCATTCCATTGCAAAATTTCCGAAGTGTGCTGACCCACCGCATCCAGATACTAAATGCATCAAGCCGCTGAAGTGTGTGAACTGCGGCGTAGGACATCCGGACTGGTCGAAGGCGTGCTGTGTGTACCGGGAGGAGCAAGCTGTTAGACGGATCCGGGCTAATGACAAGGATTCCTTTGTTGAGGCATTGAAACAATTCCGTACTCTCCAGGGCCCAAAGACTTCTGTGCCTTACAGGGTTCTTGCTAATGCTCGTCCAGCAGTTAAGGATGTGGCTAACCAGACCGAATTGTCTGAGAGTACACCGAAGCCACAGATAGTCCAAACGAGCCAGACTAAGTCTATTGGTACGTAGTGTAGGCAAAATTAAAAGAAACTGTTCTTCTGTTGGCAAATCTCGTCGGGAGGCTGCCACGAAAAGGATAGACAAGCCTGCAAGTGACCATGATTCGCAGGATCACATCCGCTTGCCTTCTCGCCGTTCTATCTCCTCAGAGCAAGAGTATGCGATGGTGGTTGATGTTGATTCTCACAACACTGGTGAAGGCTCAGAGGGCTTTAAGCCAGTGATACAGATATAGAGGGAAATTGAAGTAGTTGTTTCTGCACACTTTCTTTCCATAGCTAATGTTCCTCATACAGTGGAACTGCCGAGGATATTTCAATAATCATGAACAGTTCCTTTTGTCCTGCACACCTACAGTCATTTGCTTTCAGGAAACGCACTTCCATCCTACAGATACAGCCTCCCTTAGAGGTCACACATTCTACCGCCAGAATAACATGCTTGTGGCGGTGTCTGTCTTGTATTAAGGGATTCTGTTTACCACGAAGCTGTTGGCTCTTCGCACTGCTCCGCAGCCAGTGGCGGTTAGTGTTTTCCTTGGTATGTTTGTCACTGTTCGTTGAGTGTGTGTTACTCCCCACCAACATGTATCCCAGATCCCACCTCCATTTTTGATCGTTGGTGACTTCAACGCTTACAATCAGATAAGGGGTTTAGACCACAGCGACGGCTGGGGTCGTGTGGTAGTCATGGCTCACCAGTTCACATATTGCTCTGTTGAACACTGGTACTCGTACATACTTCACCACCTATACTGGCACTTAGTCCTACTTCGACCTTTCATTTTGTAGCCCAGATTTGGTCACCCACTTTGATTGGTCTGTATACCCAGATCTCTGTGGAAGTGACCAAACCTACAGCTACATGTTTAGCTGTCTCATTTAGTGGTCCTTTGATTTTAACATTCAAATCCTCATATGTAATGCAGACATCAACCTGTGGCCTGCCGAAGGAATAGTTGTAGTTTTCTCTGAAATAGACACGGAAAAAGTTATAACTCACAGTACACTTTGGATATTTTTCTAGAAACATTTTGTGAACCTGCTTTAGGTCCAGCCTAGCATCTAAGTACGACCTATGTTTCCCCGTATAATGGGATCTCTTTACATCCAATGTGTTTATGAAGTCATGTATCTTACTGCAAATCTCTTGAGATATAGCATTGGTGCTACGTTGTTTCCCCCGTCTGTCCACAGGCATTTTGCCGTTCACAAGTAAACTGCAAAGCCTCCTAACCCTTTTCATTGTAATTCTATATACAGACACAAATGCATTTTTGCACAAGATATTATATGTAAAAGTGTATTTCCGTGACTCATGTTTGACACTTGAGTGTGAGAACAGCTGGGTGCACTTACATTCATATCCCGAGCAGTTTGTCTTGCTACTGGAGGACACTCGATTGGACCCTGTAGATAGTTGTCTTATGTGCCTTTATTTAACATTCCGTTGAAATGATGAAGGTAATCCATCAAATTGTCATCTGTGAGATTCACAAAACATTTTAGGCTGCACCTGCACACACGTAAGAAAGTTTGATTGTATCGATCTTATAATATTCATAAATATGTACATCTTTAAATATTGCAAAGATACCAGTGTTGCTCACAATGTTATTTTCTTATGTATGTATAATGTGTTATAAACAATGTATTGATAACAGCATTAGGTATCTTAAATAACATTACTAAGATAAGTCTAAATATCACACAACATAGACTATCATAAAACCCAGAAATAAAATACAATTTATTACACCCTACTTGTTCTACCATATGTGGTATATACTACATACTTTTAGGTTATGTTGTACACCTACAGTCTTCCCCTGTTTTCTGCGCTTCTATTTTATTTCCTTTCCAGTTAATGTATTTATCGCTATTAACTGTTGCCCTTTTTATAACATTTCTTCTATAATTGTCACAATTTGACTTTCTTTTAGCATATATTTTGCCCTCTGAACTCTACATTTTACCAAGAAAAGCACACAAATTAAAGAGCAGGATTCTGCAAATACATAGGGTTGACATGTTAACAGATTATTCAGGAAAATTCCCTACTTTGCAGAAAGGACACGTGTCCATTACGTGCCCATTACGTGCCTTTTCTGCATCACTTCAATATCAGATGGCCTCCAGTCACCAGGAAATATTAATTTTGTGTGTGCCCTTTCTGTACGGTTCGATGCGTCTACCATTAAATTATGTTTTTCAACAATTTTTTTATGACGTGTGCTTTCTGCAACTTCCGATTCAATTGTGTTCAGTCCTCGAAGTACTAGTAACAGCACTGTCCAGTTCCACCGAAGTATCGATGGTACTCTGCCAAATCCCCATATGATGTTGTACAGGCCCTTCAGGGTACCTTCCTCAGGCCCAGCTGCTCGATCTTTCAGCTGGCGGAGGGTTCTCTCCGCTTCCTCCCCTGTTGTTGGCGTATGGATGTTGCTGGATCCATCACCAAGATCTCCAACCCCTGGTGGATGTTGTGGTGCACTAAAGATGCCCAGGTAATCCGCCTCAAATGCCTCTATTGGTGGTGTCTTTTTCATCCTGACCACCTGGTTCAACTCCTCTAAGGAAAAGGACGCTGTATCCTCTTGTGTCAATGGGGTCTAGAGGTGGTGCTCCTCCCCCCCCCCCCCCCCCCCCCCATCCGTTCATGTGCCTCATGATCGCGGGTGACTGCACCAGATGTCCATCAGTCTCTGAGCGCAGGTAGCTCCTCTGTGCTCTTAACCTTTCCTG
This sequence comes from Dryococelus australis, assembly GCA_029891345.1. Lineage (NCBI taxonomy): Eukaryota > Metazoa > Arthropoda > Insecta > Phasmatodea > Phasmatidae > Dryococelus > Dryococelus australis. The sequence continues at coordinate 356,658,548 of CM056995.1, forward strand.
TCACCATCCGGTAGATCAAGCTCCATGGGTCTTTATTTCCCCTATCTGTGACAAATTCTCTCCAAGCTATCTGTCTCTTCTTCTTGACCCCTAGCTTGTACTCCCACCTTGCAAAATTGTACCGCTCCACCACTCTGCTGATTTTCTGGTGATAGTTTTCTTAAACCTCTTCCTGAGGTATTTATCCTCTTTTCTCATCACCTCTAGCTCATCATCCCACTAGGGATGATGTGCTACTATCCTCTTAATTAAGGGTATTGCCTCCCCACAGGCTTTCATCACTATTCCCCCTATCCTTTCGGCTCTTTCATTCAGGGACATATGCTGTTTCCTTTGTACTGCGCGCAGAGCAGCACCCTGTCAAAGAGGGGCCAGTTTGCCTTTGCTGTCACATATCTAGGCCTTTGTGGTCTTACCATTCATCCAGATGGTGAACAGGATCATTCTGTGATCGCTTTCCACTTCATCCGAGACTCTCCAATTCCCAATACTCCCAGCAGCATGCGCCGTTGCCACATTTACATCCAGCTACGATTCCGTATTGTGGGCGGCGACAAGTATGTTGCTTGGTGTCGAAGACCTGCAGGTTTTTCTCCATAAGGTATCTGATTACCTCCTCCCCTCGGTCGTCCATCCATGGAGAATTCCGCAATTCCGATTTGGCATTAATTTCTGCTCCAATCACCATGTTCTTCTTGCTGGCTCTGGTCAGTATATTCGCCCACTGACTTAAATGGGTCTCTAGTGAGTCTTAGGGTTGAGTATGACAATATAATCATCACACTCCCCCCCCCCCTCCCATTCCCACTTTGACACACGCGTGATCCGTGGTCGACTGTGCCTCCATCAGGATGTAATTTATCTCAGGATTACATACCCAGATTCCTGCCATCGGATTTTCTCCAAAAAGGGCAAAATGACCTCGCAGACTTGGCACTTTCTCCCGAGCAAGTAGCATTCCTGCATCAGTACCATATCCAGATTTTGCTCCGTCGCAACCGCACCCCTCTGCAGGATTATTTGGCGCAGTACGACTAGTCATACTGGGTTCTGTCGAGCTCTAATGCCAACATTCTCTGGTGGATCGGGCAGTCCGTAGAGCCGACCTTATGGTCCACATCTCTGTGCTTTTCCTTTGCTCAGTTAGAGCACTTCATTTAAGTTTTAGTCTTGTGAATTTATGACCCTTCTGTGCGCAGCTGGAACAGACCATCTCACTTTTGCATGTATCTTTGATGTGGCCGTACCCCTGACACTTAAAGCATCGGACTAGCACCACATAGTCCCTCACTTTACATCGCTGTAAGCCGATATACATGTTACCGTCAACAAACAGCTTCCTGAGGGGAGGAGTCGCCTCAAAGACCAAGTTTACCTTGTCTCTGTCTCTAGGACCGGACCTGAACCTTAGGGTTAATGTTTATTAATTGCTGCTGCATATTTTCATACAAAATTTTACATATTTAATATACCGGGTTAATAAGGAAATCTCCTAACACCACACATCACTGAATATAGGAGAAGATTCATTGTTTTAGTGTCCTTGATGTTGTATGCACTCAACACGAAAAACCATTTGTTGCCACACAAAATAACTGGTCCGTGGTTATTGAACTAACCGTTTCAACAATTTGGTATCTCAGATCTTTTGAGTGGCCGCTGCAGCTCACAATATATAGATTTGACAAAATCTGAAATTGAAGGCTGGAATATGAGCCCTTCTACCACGTTGCAACTCGGAACCAAGAACAAGTATCATAAGGAAATGGCACACCAGTCCCTACCCACAACACCAGGAGCACCTAAGGAAAGTAAGCTGAGTAAAAAGAATTCACTTATTTATCACACACACACATTCTGTAGATTGAAGAAATTGAGGTAAAAGTTGAACTTTAATGGCTAAGCTTACCATTGAAAAATTGCAAAGAAAATGAGTGGGAAATGCCAATTTCATTTTCTATTTTTATTAAAGTATTTTACACACAAATGAGTATATAAAGAAAATATTATCATACCATTCAACAGCAGTGGTCATTCACCTAAATAACTGGATTATTATCATCAAAAAGGAACTAACAATTTTCCTATTACATTTTAAGTGAAAATTTTATGAGACTGAACTTTATAGGTGTATATCTTACTGAACATACAAAAAATACTTAATTTTAAAGTTTAAAGTGGTGTATTTATTCAAACACCTTAGCTGCATGCTACGGGATCGTATTATCATGATAAATGAAAATCATACATCTTTACTGGACTGCTGGCAGCTGCTGATGCTTCACCATATGCACTGTACAGAGCTTACAAGAGGAAATAAATAAGTTGGATCCATAAAATTCAAATGCCCTGTGTGTGGGTGTTAATGAACAGGTTAATAATTCACTTCCAATACTGTAACTTGAATTTCACAAGAAAATTTGTTACAGGTTTCAAGTTCTGTTCTCTTGTTGTAGTTCTCGGAAAACACCAACGAACTAGCTCAGCATGAGTTGGAGACTTTGACTACGTAATAATGAAAGTTTGTTGATACCAGAATTCCCAATAAATAAAAGAAGAAGTTAAAAATGTTTACTGGAGATTTATTGTCATCTCGGCAAAACAAATCAAACTATTGACACTCGCACCTGACAAACAAACGAAAAAAGAACAACACAGAATGGCAGCCTTCATAAAATAAAAATTCTCACTTCGAGAGTTACGAAGACGAGAGAGAATAGTTACTTTTCTCTCCCGGTGGAAAATAAAGTTAATAGATATTTTAATTGAAATGTCCGAAATACAAAAGAAGGTTAAAGTCACGGGCACTGGTCGGTGCGAGTCATGTGATCACATGTTGCAGGCTGTCCGACTGACAGCTGACAAACGATCGTGCTGCGACGAACTGTTGTGATACAGAGAAAGTTCGTGCTTCTTTATATAGTGGTAGAAAGTTTCCTCATTCAAAACATATTGTTTTCGAGCAGTCTGTCACGTCAGCTAAAGGTGACCTCTGTTGTTTCACCATGTTGTGGTGATGTTTTTAGTTTACTAACACATTGTAAAGGAAAAGATGTGCTATCGTCTTATGACGTCTGTTACTACTGATGAAATGAAAGAAATATAAATTTGGAAAAACGAAAATATATGAAATACAAACTAGTTGTCATTGCCATGACCTTTCACCGATTACACAAATGACCATCCTTTACTAAAATATACACAATTGAAATACTTCCCGAATATACCATTCTAAGGTATATTCGGGTATATATAAGGTATAAGGTTTTGTAGGAGTAATTTTCGAAAATTACTCCTACAAAACATCCGTACAAACCCAGCCCTAGCTAACATAGCCCTCTCAAAGTTGGACTCCTTCAAACTGCAAGCCCACTCTCTCATTACTTCCATACCAGCTTTGTTGCTTATGCAAGGGAGTCCGTACGCCTTAGCCAACCTTGCGAGCTCTAAAGCTATAGCGACATCTTCGGTACTCTTGGAGCGGGGCTCTATCAGAGGCAGGATTTGCGAGCCTCTCCACTCGGGCAAAGACTGTGTGACGGCCTCAAGGAGCCCTTGACAATTCAGATCATCCCTCGATACAAATAGGGCAGTTACTAGTGCATGCCAGGAGTTCAGGAAGGTAAAAAATCGTTCCCCTGTGGTTGAATGCAGATTCATGAATCGCTTATCTAATAACTCCCATATTGGAAAGATTTTTGTCATACTTTCCAACCCAGTCTGACATGAGAATATAGAGGGCTCCAGAGAACTGTTGCTGGCATGAGTCCAGTACTCCAAGATACAGTGTGGTTGGATCAAAGCAGTAGCCGTGCTTGATACAGTTGAAGACAATCACGTTTGCGGTTAAATACAATTGAGAATCAAGCGGACGCTGTTTTTGGTGAGATGTTCTAACTTTAGTCTTTACGGTGTCGGCTTGGTGCTTTAGCTTTAGCACAATTACATTCCCACGTAATTGTGGGAATGAAGTCCTTCGGCCCGAGGAATGTGTTGGGAGCATTGCCACTCCTAGTGTCAGAGTGTAGAAGGATAAGTAGCTATAAAACAATTTGTTTAAGCGCAAGTTATAGCCTCTGACATTTCAAGGGAACCCTCCACGTGGTACCACTGGACAATTGCATCAGAGAAAGGTTGCAAAATACCAAAAAAATCCAACTATGTTAGGGCCCTTACGAATTTGAATATAACCTAAAATCCTACGCTCCAATAGAGTAAAAAAAGCAACACCAACCAAAACTAAAACAACCAAAATTAAAAAAGAAAAAATAGATATAAATATATCAACAATTATCAATACAAATAAATTCGAAACTTAATGCACTTAAATCTGCCAAATTAGTATAATTAATCAAAACAACAAAATATGTTATTTATATGGTCCTTTCGTACTAATATAAAAGATTATTCTAAGGATAGAAACCAACCTGGCTCACACCGGTTTGAACTCAGATCATGTAAGAATTTAAAGGTTGAACAGACCTAATAGTTAAACATCTACACCTAACTATAATCTAAGTATTTTTATGGCAATTTTACACTTTCCTATATTCACATAGAAACCAAAATTATTAAAAAATTCCCTCTGGTAATTTAAAACAAACCTTTACGTGTGGAAACAAGGAACTACTGATTAACAATAATAAAACTAAGCACTATGTCATTAATACTTTAATTTTGAATAACACCTTTAAGTATTTATTTTTAAGCAATTATTTAAATTTTATTATAAGATTAGAAAATTAGGTTTCCTTACAAGTGGAATACAGTATTATAGCGGCAACATATTTCACTTGTTCACACTGAAAACTAATATTTACCTTGTTGTATTTCTATAGCTACTAACAAGCAGTCCGTAGTAATTTTTTTTGGGGGGGGACAGGATCTGTAAATAACATACACTGGTATATTAACATGAAAAAATACCATTAATAACTTTACAGAAGCAATAAAACTTTCTGTGCCAAAAATCACATCATAGCATTAGTTTAAGATAGTGCAGTTTCACTAACAACCTAGAAGAAATAAAATTTGAGAACATACTAAAACTAATTATTTGAGTAATAGTTTCAACTTGCAAAATACAAAAATTGGTATGACATTTTAAAGTTTGTTATTAAAAAATGCTATGATAGGAAAAACAATTTTTTGCCTTTGTAACAAAGGTAAACATAAAATTCAAGATTTAATTTTGTTGCCTCTGTTTGCTAGCCTGACATTTTTTGTTACAGAGAAACCTGATTCTTTCTGCGAGTCTCTTTGTGGATCATACGTTTCATGCATACTTTATGACTGAGAAGACACGCGTACTACAGCGCGACACTAGGAACAGTGTCACACATTTTGTGATCACATAATGTTGAAAAACATTGTGGAAATAATTTCTTTATTCCACACTGTGTTAGTGTGCACACACACATGCAGATAGCATTGCAAGCTTGCAGTTTTTTCTTCTACTAGCTTAATTGCATTTTTTGCAGTATTTATTCCTTGCATGCACAGTGTATTGGTAGACTCTATGGTCATACATGAATTTATTGCAGAGTAGAGATACAGTATTATGGACCCATTTAGTTAAAAAAATATTTTTCTCACTCTTTACATAAGCTGACTACATCTAGACAATAAAAACAGTGTACACAGAAGACTGCATCAGATGGTTCTGAAACATGATATGGGTAGTGATACAGATGCATAATACACATGATCACAAAAACTGCAACAGGATAATTACATATGGAACTGTGGTACACCATTCGATCATCTTCAGTAGTGTCACACCCCCTCGCACTGCGATGCATGTTGCAGTACAGTCTGGCATGGAGTACAGCAGATGTCTGATGTCCTGGGGCAGATGGACCTACAATTATTGAGACGGTGTGTTCCAAATCCTGAATACAGTAGTACCTGGTCTTACACGTACTCGATTGAGGACATGTTAGGATAGTGGGCTGGACATAGAGAGGCAGTTCTCGGCAACCTGTACTGTGTGTGGTCAGACGTTAGTCATCCTGCTGGAATCTCGGGCAAAAATTGGAGCATATCTGGTTGTAAGATCTCATACAAATACTGCTGGGCTGTCAATATTCCACGTATCCTGGTGAAAGCAGATTGGCTATTGTAGATTATGGCTCCACAGATCATAATGCCTGTTGTGGGGGAAGTGTGTTGCTGGATATAGGGTGGCAAGTTACAAGTGAACCTGCTCCATCTTCGCCGTCCCCAACCAACCGCCGCCACCGCCTCCACTCATGCTGCGCTCGCATGGGGCAGCAAATTGTTCATTTCAGAGGCAGCGGTTAGTTGGTGATAGCTTCCTGATGACGATATCAGAGGCAGGGTCAAAGATTCCGAGATAAAAGACAAACACACAGTCCATAATAGAAACTGCTCAGCTAGCACGGAAAGATGCCAAACGAAACAGGAGCACGCAGAGGTACGAGGAGTCGAACCAAGTTAAACAGCTATTACTGGTTATAGTACTAACCTTCACTAATTGAATTCTGGTATATTTCCTCATTTTGAATGTATTCATCTAAATCTTCACAAAAAATTTATTTTATATATTATGTTCAATAAAGCACGATTATGCACAAGAATCCTAAATGCAAGAAGGCCTCCATGTAATGCATTCCAAAACACTTTGCTGTCAACTCAATATTAAAATGGAGAGCACTGCTCCAGATGGGTCTCAAACACAAAATGTACCCTTTTTACTAACATGAACTTGATGTACCGGCATTCATGGCCACCGAGAACCCTTTTCAAAAGGAATTCCATAAAAAAAAACAATGTATAACCAACCATGATTTAAAAGTTATATTTTCAGGAAAAGCAATAGAATTCCATTCAATGATAGTGTGTAATATTTGTCAATGTCTTAATTGCAATTTATTCCTCCTGTATTATACAAGTATACAAATAATTTAAATTTTTGTACACCATATTTTATTCAACAAAAATTGATAGCAAAAGTAAGCTTTATGTAACTAAGGTTTACAAAACAAAGAAATACCGTACGTATAAGTGCTGTATCATTAAACATTATTATATAACAGTTGTGGACCAGGGGATCACAGGGGACATGACCAAAAACACTCATCCGTGAAGGCTATAGACCTGAAATGTAACTATATCAGAATAGTTTAAAATACTGATTATATTTTATCAATTAAATATGGTTTCCTACATTTATGATGAGGCATTTTCTGTGACCTGTCCTGAGGATGAATCAGGCCATGTGAAGGAGGATGTCAGTAACTAGATGACAGAGCACTCTTGTATAAAAGACTATTTTTTATTCACTCACAGCTATATATTAAATATCATACAAGATGCACTCTTCTTCACATTAAATCAATTACTCAATGCTACGTTGATTGGTCCAGCCGACCTGCAACAACAAAATATGCTAGATGTACTTGTGACTCGGAGAGTCTTAATATTTAGGATGAGGACTCTAACTCAGCACAACCTCTGGTGCCCTACTGGGATTATAATTACACATTGCTCAGGTATATCCCCTGCTTAAAACAAGCCCCTGTTTACGGTACACGCCAGAGCTGGCGGTAGGATAGGATTACGTCAAGAGATATCCACTAGGTAAACCGCAAACCTGCCCCCTCCCCCAATCTTGCACTGGTGATCCCAGTGGATCCTTACCCAGTCTTTGTAAAGACTACCATCATGTCACACTGACGCAGTTTCCTAAGCAAAGTTCCAACAATACCATGATGTTGTTTCCACAACACGTGCAGAACAATGCAAGAGATTAACCTGTAATTCCTACGCACTCCTTTTTGAGTCTGACGCCTCTGCTGGCCAACCTAATGATAGCTTTCGAGGATTGATGCTCATGACGCTGAACAGGAGCTAGAGTGCTATCACTATGTTTTTATTTTCTCAAAAATAAAATGTGTGTGACCTTTTACTTTGAGTTAACTTTTTTTAAATTTTGTGGTTGTGGTGAATTGATGTTATTTTTTCTTTAATTTCAACCAATTTCTGTAGAGATTTATTGCTGATTTAGGCTATAAATATGCTTAGCGATGAAGCAAGCAAAAACATAGAGTGTGTAACTCCAACATGCTAAAATTTTGGAACTGATGTTAGCGTAGCTAATAAAAGTTGCAGGTATTCTATTGATATATGCAAAAAAAACACTCCACTAGGTCAGTCATCTAGTTTGATTTTTGAGACCCAAGTTTAAATACACTACATACATTTAGTCGAGAGAATTGATTTCAGCTAATCACCATGAATGACATTTAAAATTAAATGTGTTTCCGTCAGTGCTATCTAACAATACAAATATATCAATTGGCAACGTTTACCTTATAAATTGTATACATAAAAAGGAGGTTCATTGCTGCAGTTAAAAATATCTGCGCAAATTCCCGTGTGTAGGCTGGTGTTTTTTTTTTTCCAAATGATAGCAGTTTCAACAGAGCTGGCGAGTAAAACATTTACGTTTTGAGCATAGGTACTGTATTAATATCGCAGACTAGGTGTCAACCCCTTGGCAGGTGTTAAGTTTTTTGATGCTTTTGTGATACAAACTTCCAAAAGAGTACCTCAACTATTGGTTGCGTTTCTACATAATATCAAAAATCAAGTACTGATATGACACAGAAAAGGCATAAATGGAAAAAAGTGGTATTAATGATGCAAATATACAATGTACACACACAATTTGAAATAAAATTGATCTGTGTAAGACCTAAGTTGGCATCAAAATGTCCGAATACAAAACTGTCTAATTTACATAACATGTTTCATGTTTTGTACGGAATCCATAAATTAGGCTGGTTAACACAATTGCTTGTAGGCATAGGGCCAGCTCTAGTATAAATAAGCGAAGCAGAGCGTGTCGCTCTCTCTTGTTATCTCTCTTCTCTCTCTCTCTCAGGAAGATTGTACCACCTGTGTAGGAAAGGTATACATTTTGTTATTTATAATTTCAGCACATTTCATACTAATTACAGAAACAATAAAGATGTTTGAGATTGTAATTAACAACTGAAACGAGATTTTATTGTTTAAATACGTATTATGTAGTATGTAGATGCACCGACATATTTTAGATGCGATGGCGCGACACAGCTCGTTGCACGACACTTACAAATCCAGCAGGTTGGCAGATGTGGCCTAGCCACGCGCTTGTCCCAATATGGCGGACAGGCCGTTTACATAGCGCCTTACGATTGCCAGTGGTGTGTCGCGACATGACAATGACACTGCGTATTTCTGAACGAAACGTCAAATTTGTACTCGTGTTTTTGAAACATCCAAGGGAAGGAAGTTACAATGTTGTGATAAATATGTGTTTCCAGGACAGGGATAGTTAATATACTGTGAAGAGTGTTGTGATCGCCATGTGTGTAAGGGCATAGCCGCCATTTCCATCTGTGGTGGCTGTGTTATAATTGTTGCGCACAGGCCGTGTGTGGATTTCAAATATGTGCAAAGTGTATACGTTTTGACCATGAACTGATGCTATGACGAAGTTACTTATTGAAATTCACGTCTGTTTATCACAACATTGTACCTTTGCGCTAGGTGTTTGAAACATGGTTGTGTAACGAGCTTACGTTTATGTGATTTGAATGTCTGCCACAGTCCCAAAAATAATACTAAGCCCAACCAGATAAATAATATAAACCTACAAACCAGTAAGTACCACTGCATGTAAATATTAGCAGAATAAATGTTACGGTAGGCCTATGTGTTTGCATGTTCACCACTATCTTTTACATTTGTCGATGCTACATACATACAATAAATAAGTGACACGAGTTGCGTGAATTTACTGTGTCGTTTCGTTAGACTGGTTGTCCCTTCGTTTTAATTTTTTATTCCAAACGCATATAAATAACAACAGGGTAAATGCTACTGTTGTTTCCGCCACAGTTGTAACAAACAGTCTTGGCAAAATATTAATGTGTATTATGTGTAACGTGCTATATAGTGTGTAACAAATAGTTATAAAGCTGACCTAAATATTGATATAGGCCTAAATTGTGAACATTCGTAGGAAATATGACTGCATTCTTTGAACCGCTGTAAACAGTTATCAATGCATGTGACAGTTGTAGAAGTCACATGGCAGTGTTTATGTTAATGTGTAGCGGAAGGATACGTAATCAGTAACCAAAAGTAGAAATTTAGTAGGGCTTCAGAAAAGGCCAAAGTTATCGTGAATCAACTATAAGCAACAGTAAAATTGAAAAATTAAATATTATAGTAAAACAGTGAAAGTTGAAGTGTACCCAAGGGGAGTGAAGTTAAACAACAAATTATTTATTGGGGTTAGATACGTCAAACAAAGACTTAAGATGTTTGGGGTGAAAAGTTATTGTGACTCCGCACGTAATGTTTAAATGAGGAGTTGGACATCTTGATCACCTTGACTTGGCTCCGCTCAGTTGAATTACTGCTGAGGGTAGTAGGAGATAAGGTTTTGCAAGTTGGATTACCTTTGGAGGAGTATGCTATGCTGTCTTTTTCAATTATTCAATTATTTTAGGTGAATAAATAATATTGCCCTATTTAATACACATGCTTCCCCTTTTAACGAAATAAGGAAGAAAAATCCTAAGACTTATCACATAATTTAATTTGCAAAAGATTAAATTAATCATGAAACAATTAAAACCTATATGTAAGCACAATTCTGTTTTCTGCAGTGGAATAATGATTGCAGGCCTATGCATCACAAAGGATATACGGTACAGTAAAACTCTGTTAAGATAGGGACTGAAAAAATAATACTTATTAATCAAGAAACCTTTTTAAAAGGGTCAAATTATACATATGTGTATAAACAAGGTCCAAATTATTGAGCAGGAAAACATCTTAAGTAGGAACTTCTTTACAGGTTTTCACTGTATTTATGTGCTTTGTTGATACTGAAACTTGGGTAAGAGTGAACATGTAATGCAATACTTTTAAAGTCGGCACAAGGAATCATTTTGAAAAAAGATGGAATTCACAATTTCCAACTACGAAAGTCCATATAAAATATTACAGCAACTAATTATTAATCCCCTTGGCATTTTCATGTAATTGCTGCATCACTGCAGTATTCTCTTTTACTGCAGTAGCATGGGCAGGTTGGGCAGCAAATATACGTTCTTGCACTGCTGCAGTCAGCTTCTCGGCTTGCACCTTCCACATATACACTTAAAACCATTGAAAACTTTCAAAAATGTAATTGTTTACAAATTATCTGTGAGGGTCACTGGAAAAGTATTTACATAAGCATAGACAGTACACATAGCTCCTTTGCAAGAAAAGTGACAAGTGACAATACAGTAAATTTACAGGAGAGCACAAAATGATTGGATAATTACTTAAATTTATGCACCAGGTACGGCAGAATTCACATAGTTTTTTTTCTTAGAAAAGTCAATGTAATACCAGACATGTAATAATCCACCATGGTAAGTGCATTAATGCTAATAAAATGTACATACTTGCCAACCCTCTCTTTAGGAGGGAGACTCCCACTTTTGTTCATATTCTCCTGCCCTCCCGCTTTTTGTCCCATCTCGTTAGTGCTGGTAGAAATGACCGCTATTTGTGTCAAGGTCATGGCAGTAATGCGCACAGTTGTCCCGTAGCTTGATGGTCGGAAATGTTCGGCCTGCATCTGCAATACATGAAGAAAGTAGCCACTGTCTAAGAGGGGGACGTTCTGACACTTCCTATTCTGGCAAGCAAAGAAAAATGACCCCTTAGTGTTGCCGATAGTTTAGCCAGCTGCCGCAGTGCTACTAAGTACTTCTGCACACATCAACCCTATGACTGCCACCAAGTGATTAGTAGCACTGCGGCAGCAAACGTAATATTTGGCGGCAGTTTGTTGCAATCGCCAATATGAAAATGTTATTTTTTTGGCTTGAGTGTCCAGACCTCTCCTTAGACCGTGGCCATGGCCAATCACCAATCAGCAACTGGTAACCATCTTCATCTAAGTTTGGTGGCGTTCAGTGGCATTTTTGGATTTAGTGTTGACTTCGTAAAACTTGTTTATAGTTGTACACTTGATGCTACGCTTCAAACAGGTTGTACACTTCCTTCAAAATAAAAAGTTGGGCTCTGCCTAGCATCACTGTCAGTAACAGGCAAGAATTCATTTTGAATTGGAATATTGTTTATTGATTGAAGGTCTAAAACACCACAGGTATTTCAGCCTGACATTAACTGACACGTCACTCTTCCCATCTGCATTCATGCAAGTACAAAATCACAGCAGCAGTCACATTAAGTTGAAAAATTACATCTCGACTAGCGAGGAAAAATATACCTTCCCCCTCAGCGCCTAACGACCTCCTGCACCCACGGAAAATAATTTAAAAGATGATTAGTTGTTGGTCCAAAAGCAGTTGTTAATGAAGGAAGATTTAAGTTGAAAGAAATGTTCTGGCCGGCAGCGCTTGTGGGTGCAGGCAAAGTTTGTTCCACTCTTTACCTCTTAGTGGTTGTTGTAATAATGCGGAAAAGTACAGGGCCAGCTACACGCACGTTGGCGCCCTCAGCTAACCCCCACTCTCCGACAAAAGCCAAAAATAAACACTTGGCCAGGGTTGGTGGCCTCCTATTGGATGTCCATGATCGCACGCTACTGCATGGAAGCTGTAAAACTGCTGATGGCATGGGAAAAAGTTTCATCTCAAAAGTTTTGTCACCTCTCTCTGAATCCTGAGAACCAAAAGTGCCATGCAGTACAGATAACACTCATATTACAGCCTCACATTAAAACTGATAAAGCCCTTACTTCTAAACTGTGGCATAAAAGGAAAAATACACTCAATGACAAAACAAACTGAATTTAACCAAAAAGGGAACCTGAAAAATAATAAAGAAACAATAAAACCCTGTATAAATGCAATGCTACATGATGAACTGAAATATATACAAAAGGGTGCAATAGGATACTTTTAGAAAAAAAATTCTAAGAAACAGTAGCTAGCAATGGAAATACCTTTGCATTTTTTAAGAAAACAATATCTTTAGAGGCAGAATGTTGCTGTTGTACGGGCTTGCATTTTAGGCTCTTGCCCCTTATTGGCATCTGCTCTGATAGGAGTTGCAAGTGACAAGGTGTCTCTGGTGACTGACTGTGGGAGTGTGTGATGGCTGACTGTGAGTGAGAAGTCTGCAGTGTTTCTGTGAATGGCTATGAAAGTTGGGATTGGTCTGTGGATGGCTGTGAAATTTGGGATTGGTCTGTGCATGTCTCTTAGGTGATAAGGATGGAGATTTGACCAGAATGTATGGAGTAATTGTCTGTGTTTCTGTTTATTTGCTTTCTGATTTTTTGTTGTAAAGAACCATCAGGCATAACGACAAACTCTGCTGGTCTTTCAGAGCCAATACGAGCAAGTTCTTCTCCGGCTATCAGCCTTAACTGGTCATCCTGCAAAGAAATCATAATTGCACATAAATTTGTTTTAATTTTGCACATTTCTGCAAGGAATGTTTGATGTACAGACCAATACAATTTCTGCAGAACACAAGTGTTTTTGTGTACACAAACACAAAATGTTTTTAAAACATTAGCATGCACACCTACTACCTGAACTCTAGCACACAAACTGCAACACTTATTAACGTTGTTATAGTATCAGTACTTACAAACAATTACACATTAAGTAAAACAATTTCAACGTGACTGGAAACAAAACATTGAATTAAGAACACTGTAGTTAAAATGATACGAGTCTTTAATGATAATAGATACTTCTACCGTATTACATATGTGAACTTTGCAGAAGGCTTGTATATATTGTAAGTTTTTGTCACTTTTTTTGCAGCAAAAAAGTTTCAGGAAATCCCTTCCACCTTCCATTTATATTAATGAATTGTTATTCCAATCGACAGCAGATGTATTTGCATTAATTATACTTACATGGCTCTCTGGTGTGGCGCTATAAATAGCAACACCTAGACAGCTGGGTATCCCCACTATGACTAGGATCTCCGTATCGCTCTCTGTGGGATTACCTGTCCTGTTCTCATACTCCAACTTTATAGTCTTCTGCCTCACTTCGGCTTTCATGTCACTCCAACACTATAACAAAAAATACATAATACTCTCATAATTAATGTGGAAAGTGTGTAGTATATTTCTACGCTCTGTTTTTCTTTGAACAGTAAAATTATCAATAATGTTAGTTCAGTTTTGTATACAATTATGTTTTTATTTACTCTCCTGTTATACAATTTTAGTGTGTGACCACAAACAGCCATACAAGGGTTAAGCTTTCCACTTCACCCCATTCTCTTTTAAGATAATTTTTTTTTACAGAAATAAAGTGTAGTATGAAGGCAGAACATTGCCTTACCAGTCACAGTAAATCATAATGAAACCTATCATTACTATGATTCTTCGCAGTTCTTTAGATGGCGAAAGATATTTAAATAATTAGACAGTGCTTAATGCCATATCTATGGTTGATAACTGAGGAAATATTTTATATACAACAAGTAGTTAGTATTTAAGTTTTGGTAGCACTTAAACTTTACTGCACACAAAAATGTAAATGGCTCAGTCGCAGAACAACATGACTCATGTGCATGACGTATTAAGTACAGTAATCTTTACATTTACCATTTGCAAACAATTATTTTTATTATACTTTGAGCAAATATCACACTTAAGGGCTTTTAAAGACCATAAGAACTTTCAAGGGCCCTTCAAATAAACAATAGAAATCAAGGACTTTTTATGTACTTCTAAGGACCATACGAACCCTCTACAAACATATCTTGCAGTTGTATAACACCTGGCAGACATGTTAAAGCTAATTTCTTGAAACAGCACAATTTATTTCACATTCCTAAAATCACTTTTGTAATACTTAAGGTATCATGACATGATAACAATATTGTCATAAATTAGCTTTCTACCAAACATACACCAACATTATATTGCAAACTATTTGATATGTAGTTCCACCAGTTTGTGGACACAATGGTGTAGGTATTTTTAGACATGTACCTATGACTATTGCATGCGACACTGCCACATATCAGTAACATACAAGCAAATGCGTAAAAAAAATTTTTTGTGTGATTTGAACTCCTGCCCAATAAAGAAAGAAATCAAACTTTCTCTTTGCCATAAAGGGGTTTTCTTGGGAGGGCCTAGCTTGTTTAAGGCATCGCTCAGGTCCTTCCACATTTCTTTCAGCGTAGAACGTCCTGTTAGATGCAAATTCTGTATGCATCAACATATAATCCGACAGGTATGCAACTTGGATAGGATTGGCCCTGGTGCCTCGTGGAAATTTGCTGCAAAACCTTGCAAAATAACATCTGTATACAATAAATTACATTTAGTATGGAGTACAATACGAGAGAAGCTGTGCTGTGCACCTCCTAATGAAACTATAATGCTAGTCCAACAATTTACATTAGAGACTGTAAAACAACCACAATTTTAATGCACAAAATGTATAGGCTAAACCATTATTAACACAACTATCAACCTGTTGCAGGTTACTCTTATCTCAATCACTGCCTTTTCCTTTAATAGTCTACCTTGCAAAAATTCAACTCAGTTACTTGTATAATCTTTATATTCTCAGGTTGCTTTGTTTACACCTGCACAATATTTTTGTGTAGTGTATTGATGGAAGTAATTAGTAGTAACTATAAGAGAAAAGCAATGCTGTATTTGTCCATTTTAACCCTTGACTAGTAACATCTTTTTAGTGACGTTAATGGTAACATCCGTCTGTCCGGCTACGTTCAGATTTTAAATACAAGATCTAAAAAAAAATATTTATCATGAAGGTCAACACTAAGACATCAATTTTCCAGTTAGACAGAAACAATTCAGATATATAAAATTAAAAATTTTCATTCAAATTTTAAAAAAATCTTTATATTTTGCCATACGTTTAGCTGTCATTCTGCACATTGAGAATACCCACATAAGATTACCACTGAGAACAGAAATTAACAGTAAGACATCAATCTTCAAGTTACACAGAAACAATTGAGATTTATAAAAAAAAAATATATTTTATAGTTTCAAAAATTCTGTTCACATTGCTATAAGCCTGTATTTCATTTTGCACATTGCGAATACTTATTGCAATTGCTTAACACATTCAATGCACAGTTTTTTAGAACACTCCAAACAATTTGGTGTTTCACATTTGATGCACTTTTAATTCGTCTTTCTGTGCTTTTCATACGGACAATAATAACAAGCTTTTCTTTTGTCCAGTCAGTCAGTTTGCTCTGTTTTTCTTCCTCCGTCCTGTACGTAGCCCGGGAAAGTATCTGTTATTATTTTCCTTATTTCTGATGGCATATTTGGAATCTGCAGTCTTCTTGTCATGTGTTTCATTATTAGACTATTTGCCAGTAGCTTCATGAAATCAAATCTTGCCAATGTCGACGTTCCATGTACAGCTGTGTGTATTGTATCTGCGTTTACACAGATTATTGAAATCATGTAATCAAAAATTGCTAGGGGCCACCTCCTGGTTCGTCGATTTGGCGAGTAATTGGCACATTTCAGATCCATTGTGTCCACACCAGATTTGGTGGCATTATAAAATGATACTATTTCTGGTTTAGTGTTAGTGGCATCTGTATATTTTGAATGGTGCATTGATGACACTAGCAGCACGGCTTTAGATTTGTTTGGCATGTGGAGCAACAGAGTCATATCGTCTGTGAAGCCACACATCGGAGAACCAACTTCTCTAGTTTTGTCAGGTAAAAATAATTTTGGAACTTCTCTTTTGTTCTTCTTCAATGTCCCGGTGTAGGTGAGTTTTCTCCTTTTTAGTTCTCTGACCATCTCTATAGAAGAGAACCAATTGTCTGCTGTAATATTGCAGTTACTGCCTGATATTGGTGCAGCGAGGCGCAGAACAGACTGTGTTGGTTTGGTAAACTTGCTTTCTTGATCAGACAAGGTCATTCCATCAGTATTCTTCTCCATGTATATGTATGAATTCAGCAAGTAGGAGTTGTGCACATAAGCTTTATACCATACTTCGCTGGTTTATTAGGCATGTACATATGAAAATGGCACCTGTCTCTAAAAGGTATAAGCACTTCGTCTACACAAGCATGTGCTCTAATGGTGTACAATTCCTGAGAATTAGAAACCAGTTTGTTGAAAATATAAGAAATAACTCCAGCTGGATCTTCTTTTTCCCTCTCCTTTCTTGAGAAGGAATTATCAAATCTCAATGCCAACAGGACTTGGCATCTCTTTAGACACATCACACCTCGAAAAATTGGACGTCCTAAGGTATTTGTAGAGAAAAGTGATTGGAGATTCTATCATGATTTGAAAATGGCACAGAGTATAATCAAACCAATCAGTGTCTTTGAAAGATGGAGAATCAGTATTTTTTTAGATAACTCCTCGTGTGCAAATTTAGTGTTCGCATGTATTACAATTTCAGAAATAATCTCATAATTGAAAAATAACCGCCACACTTCAATTACATTAGAATTTGTATTCAAATTCACAGGAGCACCTTTCAATGACTATAATTTCACTTTTGTTAACTTGCTTTGTCTTACTTTGTGGCTAGCTGGTTCCTGCACATTCCAAATAATGCACTTATTTTTACCATAATACACTTGTCCATTGCATGATTATACGTCAGTATTACAATTATTTTCACTTTCACTGTGTTCAGTAACCACACTATGTTCAGCAGATTTTTCCACATGTTGAAAATCATCAGCGTCCGTTTCAGAGTCAGACTCATTGGAACCATAATCATAGTCACTAACATGTGACTCTTACAGGGCTAACTGTACCAATAGTTTGTAACTGTCTGACACATTAATTTTTCTTGTCATTTTCATCCACACTGAAAGAAACCCCCAAAAATATTACAAAACTAATAAGATTGTAAAATAGTGACAAAATTACTTGTAGAACTAATAATAGATAACCTGTAATAAATATAGAACATACGAAAATTTATATGTATGTATGCAGTAACACCAGCATCTAAGGCAGATAAAAATATGTACACTAGAAGTAACATCAGTCTACGAGGCGTATACAGATCTTTCGCTGCCCATGACATCACTCTTTACAGCACGTGGTTAAATAACATGTTCCCGTGTGAAAGGCAAACACTCGAATGAGGCATAGCTCGGAGTTCAAGGTTATATGATAGCCAGTGTAACCAATATCGCAAAAATGTGAACATTAGTAGTATGTGGGACTGATGTTACAAGTTAGGGGTTAAGTTCAAGTAAAAAATTCATTCACACAAAATGTTTGAGAATTCATTATTTCAAATACACGATGTTCCAAAACGATTGTGTCTCATTTAGATATCACTTCAAATTCTTGTTCTGAATCATTCTTTTGTAGTTTCTTTGGATATTTTATGTCAATATTCGACTTACTGGAATAAACAAACATTGTGTGCCATCATTTCAAGATGTTAGCATTCAGTAAATTACTAATTCCTCTGCAGACAATTTTGTGGTGGTACTGTCTTGAGTTTTATATATATATATATATATATATATATATATATATTTTTGGCTTTTATTTGATGTCATATTATAATCCACGTTTTAAAATATTATAGGTTGAAACTCCAACACTCTTGTATATCAGCATTTCTTTTACAAGTCACATGCGAAACCCATTTGAATATTTTTATAAGAATTTTATTGTTTTATATCTATTAGTTTAGTACATATAGGAAATGGGTTTTACTATAATACTGTGAATATTGTTTTCAACGCTTGTGAATCGAATAAACAGCAGTAATGCTCATGCCCCAGTATACAAATTATAGTTTAAAATGTTATTTTTTAATGTGGATGTCTTCCTCGAAACTAAATGCTAATTAGTTATTGTGTAAACAAACGAGTTATTTGTTATGCTCAATCCTTAATGAACCTTACAGCAAATTGTCAGAATGTGCTACAGCAGAAATCTTTTTGTACCCTTTTAACAGACCTTTCTTTAAAATGGGAATATTCCACTCACTAAGGTACAAGCCTGCACCTACCTCCTATGCAGAAGAAAGGGAGAGATAAGGGCCACACTGGCAAGCGCATCAAGTGCCGTATCGTCACTGGGCACAATGCACCGAACTGGGATGTAGCCTTTTCACAGAACCGTCTTTTCTATCGAAATTTAATGGTGACCATCTAATTTTATTGCTGGAAAGTCTACAGACAGGACTATATCTAAGTTTTTTTCTTCTACCCAATTAGCATATTTCGAGATATGGTAGTTTAAAAAGGCAGTTTTAAGCCATGTTGGAGGGCTTAGAAAAAATATTTCTAGTGTGCGTAACGTTGTGAAAGTAACATTCCGTCTTTGTATGAAGGTTGTTTTCTTTTTGTAAATTAGCACATTGGTCACACGTGAAATATTTTCGTTAAATGAATGGATTTCCCAAACCCTTGCATTGCATTTCAAGCATCTGGTAAGCGGCCCCTTTAAGTATCTACCCTATAACTGCTACTCCCCCTAGGTGTTGTATGGTAAAATAAAGGCAGTTTGCAAGTGTCGATTTTGTTTCATTACCTCCTGAGAGAACTATTATTTGAATGCAAGATTTCCAACAATGTAATTTGGATAAAGGTACTATATACAAGAAATTAGTCTCCCACCATCTTATCGATTATAACACCCACTCTTGTGATTAGGGTTTATGTTGAGAAGCCATGACAGTAATTTCTTAAATCATGTTATTTCAACATGTTAACCTAAGCCCGAGTGTAGGACTGAAACTAAACTATAATAGCTGGTAAATTACTGTCTTTCCATCTCCAAGGATATACAGTAATGATGTATGCTAATTTTCAATGTTAGTGTTTGCAGCATTCTCTGTTATAATTTTTAATGCTTTCATCCCATAATTTTTCTGATTCACAGTCTTCCTATTATCACATTTTCATTATGTCGACTAAATAAAACATAACGCAACTACGACATGATTATTCGCCTGTTTGTAGACATAACATGAAGCCTACAATTTTAACAGTTTTCTCAATTTTTGACACAAGTCATTTTTCACAATAACCTAAGAATGAAATGTACCGTGATGTACCAGTACCCCAATACATGTTTGCAGGTGGAAATTAACACACAATCAATCCTTTAAAAACTGCTAATATACATTTAACATACTGGAAGGATTTTGTTCACAATAGATACACAAATATAAAAATGCATTTACCTTGTGGTGCTCAACATCATTCCTGTCTCTTGAAACAGTTGAATAGCTTCTCCCATGTGGTCATGAACTCTGCCCAATTTACTACTGTTGTTTGTTAAAATCACGTGTTCCAAAATTGCTTTGGTCAGCGAACATAGCCTTCTGTCTGGGGTGCTTAGAAATTTATGATATTCAGGCGTGATCGGGGAACACCCGCCTGTGGCTTTTCATTCGTATCCAATAATGAGATGGGCATGCTCACAGGTGGGAGCACCACGTACTACTGCCGCCTACTCAGGCATGCATCTGAGAATAGCACCCCTGGTGAGATGGAAAGTGAAGATGAAGAAAGAAGCATGAAATGATGATCCCAACTGTGTCCCTATTACTCGCCTCTTATGACAAGCACGGGGTGACTGTGGTGGTATTCTAAAACCCAGTCACCACACGGGGGTCTGGGAGGAAGGCTAGCTAATTGTTTGACTATAGAGGATTGATATTCATGTGCTCGGCTCGATGCAGAGTGCCCCTTAACCTTCTCGTGTAGTATCCTCCTTTTGGCTAAAGGCATCAGGATTTTGGAAATTACCCCACTAAGCTGCTTTGCACGTGCGGGAACTCACCTGGTGGAAATTACATCTTTCATTGCTAGGGTGTGTGGCCTTGTAACTTTGGGAGGTTACAGGTCCCCAGCCGAGTTCGCTCTGGGGAGAAGTAATCGCCAAACTAGTACTGCAGTTTCACAGATTGTACTTTTTGGTGGCTCTTCCGTTCCCCACAATCCAGGATTGGTGGAAAGGGATGGTTAACTCAAAGTTTTAATATTACATTCAACATTCACATATGTAACTTAATTAATCCCAAATAAATATGAATTATGTAATTGATTTGTTTGGTGTTACTGCAATCGATAAATTTGTTGATACAGTAGTTATGACGACCATGTTAGGACTGTAAGTGGATGTAGACTCAATTTGTTTCAGATACATCAGACTTTGATTACATAGTTTTTAATGTAAAGACTTACAAGCTGGCATAACTTAAATTTTAATGTAAAGATGTTGTTGAAATAAATTAAATTAACTTAATTTGTTGTTGTTGTTGCTGTCTAATTATAGTGTTGTAATTATAATTAGCTTCCTTATGTACTAGGCAGGAACTACTAAATTCTATTCACAACAGGAAATATAACTTAGCCTCAATTAGACTTTTTATTTTTTGGAATCTAATCGAGGCTAGGCATTAATACTTATTAGTTCTAATATTTAACTCTTTATTTTAAGATGTTAGTTGGATTCTTACTATTATATTAATTTTAAGTAATATATACATGCAAGTTTTTGCTATTATTTATTTGATATTTTTCTTTTTGCAGTATTTGCAGCAAAATGTTGGGCCTCTCATGCCCCTCGTCACAGTTTTTCTGGTACCAAGCGCTCAAGGGAACTCGAGGCCATCCTTCGTCCCTGTGGCGTGTGCTAAATAGTAGATAGGGACAGTGGGAATCTCGTTAATCCATTCATGTGCATCACTAATTAGATGAGGCATTTGGCTTTTTAAACAAAAGTAATTCTCGCTATTTGCGCAAGGAAAGATATATACATTGGAGGAATGTAATCAAGAAGACACTACACCAGTGCTCCTCCTGGGCTACCTGTAGTTGATAATTAGAGGATTACAAAGGTCCAAAGGACTACACCGCCTGGGCAGTGGGAGGAGTCAAGGGAGTAAGGTTTAGGATGTCAACGAACCTTGGCCCTATGTGAAGGGATGGTCCTCCTCCGCTAGACTCTCCGACACCAGTTATCTAGCAAGAGGAAGGACCTAAAAACTCCATACCTTGACTCACTGATGACCCAGGTGACAGCAACGATGGCTAAGTGAGGGGGCCTCCATCGCATAGGAGCTCTCACCCCCTCCCTGTAAAGCGCATCTAGCTAGGGCCCGTACACCCCACACCTTTGGGTCTATCACCCCCTCCAACATGGGGTGCAGCGCCCATCCACTGACCAGGAGGAGCACTCCCACCAGACAACACAAACAAAACATAATACAGAGCTGGCATTATTTGAAAACAACGCATGGCCAGCGATAGCCACCCTACCATTGGCTATATACAGAAACAAAAGCACAATACCCAGAGGGTCTCAGCGGACGGTGGTAGACCGCATAAATCTTCTCCAACATAAGAGTGTTCCAAAAAGAGTCCTAGTCATGAAGGATTTCAGGAAGGCACCACCACCAACAATGTCCTGAAGTTCGCCTGCGGACTTCACGAACCAGGAACCCTTCCATGTGAGTGTGACTGGAAGAACACTCACCTCCTTGACCCCACTCTCGGCCATGCCAATAGATATTTGGTGGCATATTTCTTGATCTTAGTATTATATGACCAATCGAGGTTGGATGCCTGGACGACCTGTACATCTATGATGACTGCCTTCCCAAGTTCTTTGTTGACAGCCACCAGATCAGGTTGCCTTGGTCCTATAGCGAGGCTCCCTCTTAACCTCCCAGCCTCTCTTAACGCACTTGTCGGCCACCACCCGGACGATATCATGGCGAGCGATCCTAGCCTCGTGGGTTCGGACGCATTGCTGTGCGATATGGTACGCGGATTCGACATCATCGCATCCTGCCCAACATTTGGGGAGGGTGCCCTCGGCCCGCC
Organism: Dryococelus australis; assembly: GCA_029891345.1. Lineage (NCBI taxonomy): Eukaryota > Metazoa > Arthropoda > Insecta > Phasmatodea > Phasmatidae > Dryococelus > Dryococelus australis. The sequence goes on from CM056995.1 coordinate 356,681,399, forward strand.
TACCTCGACTAGTTCTTAGTCTGGTAGGCAGGGTATTGCTGATGACTTGCAAGTAAGATATATAATCTCGAATCTGCCACTAGCCAGGCGGTGGACAGCTTGGTTGCCTTAGCTGGGACAAGGTCTTTCCCGTCAACAGAAGCTAGGAGCCTAGCAGACCAATAATTTTTCACTTTCAGGTTGGTATCTAACACAGTTCCCTTCACTGTGGCCGCCCTCTCGGCCCATTCCACACGCCTCGAGAACAGTGGACAGTCAACCAACGAACATGCTGGGGGATATTCGGACTTAGACACGTTCCATATAGGCACGCTCCTTAAGAAAGATGGAACTCCTAGACCAGAGGAACTAGGAGGGGCGTGAAATATCCCTAGTGCCACCGTCTGAGGCCCTTACCACAACATCCAAGGCTTTTAGGATGCCCATACTCACCCTGGCAAAAGAGAGCTGGTGAATCAAAGATGGCATCAGGAAGTTCCTCAAGATTTCCATCTTCTGATGAGGCTTCATAGGAGCCTCAGAGATACGCCGAAGCGGCTCCTCCAGCTCCTTCCTGAATGCCTTAACCCCACGTGACGTGAAGGAGATACCAAGATATCTCCAACAGTCCGTAATGCCCAGGGGTGACAAATGAGTTGCCCACCCTTAGCGTGGGTTCATCAAGGACTTTGATCTTTCTTGTCTTGCCCACCGCAACAAGTGCAAGTTAATGAAATTTCTCCACAGATAACATCAGCCCCATATTTGCCAGTCCATCAAGATTAGACTGAAGGCCAAACGAGGACCTGGCCATCAGAATAAGATCGTCCGCAAAGGCCAGATACGAGATGGTATCATTCCCCAACTGAATGCTGACATTAGAATTCAGCTTAGCTAGGGCAGAGTCCATCACCACATTAAACAGGACAGGGGACAATGGATCTCCCTACCTGACACCTTGATGAACAGGTATTCCTTTTAGGACCTGCCCTGGTAGCTGAATGGACGTGGTGCCCTGCGCATAGATCTTATGAATATGGCGCAATATGAAGAATGGGGCACCACGAGACCTCAAGATGTTAAGAAGAGGAACATGCTGTACCGTGTCAAAGGCCTTCTTGACATTGAGTACAGCCATGTATGTCGACCTCAGCTGGGAAGTTGCTGAGTGGAGAACCTCTGAAAGAAGAGAGAGGTTCTCTGCCAAACCATCAGCACTCTGAAACGCTCTTTGCTGTGGCGCAATCTTGATACAGTTCTGGATCCTCTGGGCAAGGATCTTGTGATAGTGCCTCATGATGACTGAGGATATAGAAATGGGCTGGAAATCAGATGGTAGTGAGGGCTTATCAATCTTGGGAAGCAGGACGGTTCTGGCCTGAAGAAGCCAGTCTGAAAAGTCGTCGGTCAGAAGAAAAAGGTTGAATAATACAACCTTCAAACCCGTAGGGATCTTTCTCCAATGTTGTACCATAATCCCATCGGGGCCAGGAGCACTTTGGCCAGAAATCTCAGACTTCTCAACCTCCTCACTAGAAATTGGGGTGGACATCATCATCTTCCGGAACATCAAGCTCGCCAAGTCCCTCGCCTCTAGAGAACAGCTCAGCCCACCAACTGGCTGTCTCAGGCGGAAGATGAACGACACCATCAAGTTTCTCCCCTTTCAGGATACACCGGGCGACCCTAGCCCGATCACGTTTCCACAGATTCTGCACGGTGGCGTACTCATGGCGGCGCTGAGCTCGCTTTGTGGATGCAGCATAGGGCCGTACCAGTTTACGAAGGGGGAGCGCCTCATCTTTGACCTTACATGTGCTCCTGAGCCACCGATCAATTCCTTCCCTTGGTGAACCACAATCCAATAAACTTCTCATCGTGACCTCCAGAATATCTGGTCTCCAGGACTCATCCTGTACTTCCTCTAAATCCTCCAACAAAACCAACAACCGATCGGCCTTGGAGACACCAGAGGTGCTCGCCGTCGCCATATGCCGAGAGCTAGCGGGTCTTCTCTCAATAGTGGTCGCACCTCTCCGCCACCATTGTTGGAGGGGAGAGAGTGCGTCCAAGACCTCCATCCGTTTCTCCTCGCCGAAAATGATCTTATAACGGGAGCTCTTCCTCTGACTCTTTATTGAGTCATAGGTTCGGTCGAGTAATAGGCCTTTCCCGTGGACGGCCGCGACCAAGGCAAGATTTATGTGCCTGGTACTGGTTGGCAGGTAAATTTCCTCCAGTGCCAGAACGTGGAGCTCCTCATCCGTCCAAAGGGTATGTCCTTTTGGTGGACCCTGTATAGCGGCATTAAATTCAACTTCATGCGCCCTCTTTTCATGAAGTGCCGTCATTGTTTCCTTTTCACTGGGTTAGTAAATTAAACACACCATCGCCGCATTGCACGACATGGTGAAACAAGGAAAATAACAGAGGTCACCTTTAGCTGACGTGACAGACTGCTTAAAAAAATACATCCAAATTCAGGAAAATACCACACCCGCAATGCTACGATTGGACCACTTTTCAGTGAAGAAACTTTTGATCAATATATAGGGAAGCACGACCTTTCTCACAGTCAACGAGCACTAGCACAACAGTTCGTCGCAGCACGATCGTTTGTCAGCTGTCAGTCGGACAACCTGCAACGAGTGATAACGTGATTTTCACTGACCAGCGCCCACGACTTTAATCTTCTTTTGTATTTTGGACTTTTCAAATATCTATTAAATTTATTTTCCATCTGTGCGAGGAGTCAATAGGGTGCTAGGAGAGAAAAGTAACGATTCTCTCTCGTCTTCGTAACTCTTGAAGAGAGAATTTTTGTTTTGCAAAGGCTGCCATTCTGTCTTGGTTTTTTGTTATCTGCGAGTGTCAATTGTTTGGTTTGTCAAGACGACAATAAATCTCCAGTAAACATTTAACTTCTTTTATTTATTGGCAACCCTGGTATCAACAAACTCTCACTATTATGTAGTCAAAGTCTCCAACTCACGCTGAGCTAGTTCGTAAGTGTTTATTGAGGACTACAAGGAGAACACAGACAGTAACCAGTTAGATAATCAGTGGCGGATTATTTGCCCACACAATTTCTGGAGGGCAAGAGGAAGTATACGCTCATTTACATCCTGCACAAATAAAAGGATTCATCAGTCCCGTGTGCCCATCCATCGACAATAACATGGCAACAACCGACACCACATTACACAGTGTTACGGACATGGTACCGTGATGCTTGTATGTGGACAGTGTTACCGTATTTACCACAAATGGTGTGTCTTCGCGGGAAATGTTGCAGAATAAACATCGGATTGGGAGAGAGTACAGCAAGAACAAATGAGGAAAGAAACAACAATGCTGGGATTCCTGGGTATACCACCAAAATCTGAAATTTACCGCCCAGTGGAGATGGCAACGCATGACATTTTTGAGCAGATAGCACGGGAGAAGCAGTGTGTTCTACAGCTGATACTGCCATGCCCAACTGTAATGACACCTATCGTGCACTCAACCCCACTTTTGCAAAAAGTGCCAACCATACAACATGCAAAATGAAACCGGAGATATTCCGACTTAGAACAACAATTCCACATACCAACAAAATTTCAATCACTGCCAAGCTGTTCCGGCACAGCAAGTGAGGCTCCAAGTGCATTCCTGAAAGATTGCGAGAATCGTCTGTGCATTTATGGTGTGGATCAAGAGGATTGGCCTAACTGTGTGAGAGAATGTTTTCACGGAGAAGCCAAGACCTGGTGGAGAGGAATCACACACTATGGAATTACGTGGGAAGAGCTACGCTATAGTCTGAAAAGCAGCTTTGCAAATACCTTCATATCGTTAAGGACGAGAAGTAAAGTCGTGTTAGAGGAGCAAGGAGAGGGATCCTTATATAACTTTGCGATACAAAAGATCAGCCGTCTCAGAACACATAATCCGGAACTTGAATTAAAGGACACTCTTGAAGTTGTAGCCAGTTCTGCATGGGCAGAATACCGCGCCGCGACATAGTGATGCTGCAGCGTATGTCAACAAACAACGCAATCTCAAAAACAGACACGACAACATTAACAACTAACAGTACAGTGCCGCCACGTTTTTGTGGAGGACCCCGACAACCGTCATGTCCGTGCCGATGGTGCGGAGACACACACTGGGATACTGATTGCCCGACTTGGACAGACTACAACAAATGAGAAATGGCAACTAGGGGTGGAGCAACCTGACGTCACTTGCCCCGGAGAAAAGGTAAACAAACCTTATTTGACACCACAAGTTCTTTTGTCACAAATTATTAGTCATGACAGCCGCTTAATTCATATTCCAGTGTTCGTAAACAACATACCATGTCAAGCTTTAATAGATACTGCAGCTACCCATAACTTGTGAGAACAAATTTTATAAACATCACCACAATAAAACCAACCAAACAGAAAATCAGCTAGCAACATAACATTCAGGAGATGTCATTGATGAGGTCACCATCACAGTGAAAATTTGCAACATGGAAACAGTGACTACTGCTTTTGAGTCAGATGACATCCATGAGGATGTCACCCTTGGCGTCCCGTGACTGTCAGAACAGAATACCGTCGTGGAACTGGCTGCCAGGTAAATACATTTTGGCCAGAAATAGCCACGGAACATTTACAACCTGGAACCTCGGGCCATCCAGACAGCGCCGGCGGCATTCTTGAGTGACCTTGACCATGCTGTGCCACCTTAGTGTCAGGACCAATACAACGCATCTTAAATGAACAGCAAGACGTCTTCACTGTAGCGACCCCTTGCGTCGCACATCAGTCGCCGAGCACTCCATCGATCTGTCAACGGACAAACGCTGTACGACAGCCCACGCCGATATTATCTCCACCAGTGCAAGATAATCAAGGAGAAAATTGCCGAAATGCTAGAGGAGGACATGATAGAACCATCACAGAATGAATATAATTCCGCGATTACCTTGGCGCCGAAGGACGGAACATGGAGGTTCTGCATCAACTTCCGACGCCTGAAACACATCACCAACAGTGTACCAACCCCCTACATTCACGTTAGACGCCCTCAATACCCTGGGGCGTGCGAAGGTTCTCACCACCATTGACCTTCGCAGTGGATATTGGCAGATCCCTGTGCGGCGCAGCGATTTACAGCCCCAGATGAACGCTGCTTCCAATTCTGTGCTATGCTGTTTGGGTTGAAGTACACGCAGTCGACGTTTCAATTGCTGATGGTGAGTGTTGGATGGCTTGTTGGGTGAACGTGCACTTGCTTACTTGGACGACATGATTTGTTTGGTAAGAGTTCTGGTCCATCACTTGTCCCTCATACTGGAGAGGCTCACCATCAACGGCCTAACCTGGGCTAATAAGAAATGTTACATTGGGAAAGAGAGAATTCAGTCCCTCGGTCACGTTGTAGACACGAGAGGCAGCAGACCACCAGCTGAACAGCTCCAACCAATTGAGGAGTACCTGCCACCCACCATGTGTTAAGCAGGTCAGAAAATTCTTTGGATTGATCAACTGGCTGTGGGAATACATCCCAGAGTTCGCAGTGGTAATGGCACCACTAACTGCACTTATGTCAACAATGGTCCGCTTCAAATGGCAAGCGGAGCAGCAGGCACCTGTATGTACAAATCGACACCAGTGAGAAGGGGCTGGGAACAGTATTATTCTAGCTCACGAAAGATAGAGCCTGCCGAATTCTCGACTTCGGAAGTGACAAGTTAGGGTCGGTCGAACGACGTGAATGAAAGGGAATGCCTCACTGTCATGTGGGGCCTGAAGAAATACAGACAACTCCTGGAATACATGCATTTTACATTGTGCACAGGCAACAATATTGTTTCGTGTAGCTTCATAGCATGAAAGAACGTCACAGCAAGTTGACGTGCTGGGGGCCTTACTTTTTCAATCTTATGATTTTGAGGTCCACTACGTCGCGGGAGAAAAAAACCAACTGGCCGACTACCTCTCCTGTTCACCTGGGGACACAGTTACATGCGACGAGGAAAAGTGGGAGGAAGTGCTACCCCGCCCCCGCAAAAGTGAGTATGGCAATAACGACACCGAGACATTCCATGTCAAATCAACACAATTTGAAACAAAAAATCTACCTCGACCCCTCAGATTTTAATGTAACTTTGGTTATAAGTGTCCTTACATAGTTATGAAAGAAAATGCTAAACCTATTTTTTGTAATAAATTTAATTCAGAAATTGTTAACAATTAATTATTGTATTTTTCATCAAAAAATTACAACTTTCTCATAAACTAAATATGATAGAGGCTTTATTGATAGCTCTTTTAATGGGCTTTCATTTAACAATTTTGGCATTGTCACTTTTACATACATGCACATCACAGTTTATGACTTGCCTCACAAAATAAATAAGTAGTTTGCATGTACAAAAACAGATGATGTTCCTAACTTAAACATCTTGGTCTTTGCTCAATTTCAAAAATTCTTCAACTGTTCTCTCAATCTTATTTTCATCTGGCAGCAGAGTATAGATACAACTTGTTGGCGTGATAGGATTTACTTTACAGATGACATCTCGAAGAAATCCAGAGAACATGAGGCACTGAAGGGTAAAAAAAGAATGAGCTGGTCCTGATAGATGGAGAAATGTAACTTTTAATTCATTATCTCCAGCATTTTTGTCTAAACTCGGCCACCATGTATCATTGTAAAAAGTTACGAGATAATCAGTTAATTCATCAAAGCCTAAATTATCCCCATGAGACATGACTGGATAGGTTTTTGATGATGATGATGATGAAAATATCTTGGTTTGCACTCTTGACCATCTTGAAGGGATAAAAGCATGAAGTGTTTGGGTTCAAGGTACTGCTGTGTGTACTAGGTGTCACTCAGTTTTTGTATATTCCTCTTGGGTCACATACGAAAATTCCATTTTCTGAGACAAGTTAAGTTTTAACCATTCATAGAGCTGAAATTGTCATGATTTTATTTTGGTAATGTCTTTGTAGACTTGCTCTTGCTGCCTCCCTTTTAACTGTTCCCCCAACACCATCACATGGTCCTTTACCATGAGCTGTAGCAGAAAAGTGCCATTCTGCTGCAATTCCAACATCATTCTTGTGAAATAAGTACACAACTATGGTTTTATGTTCAACACACTCGGAGATGATTACAATGCTATGATGATCAACTTTGTCTTTCCCTTTAAAATATATTACAAATGGCTGAATAGTAGTCTGAGTTTTACTCTAGTGATAAGATTGTGCTTCATCTTGTAAAACAAAACTATAATATTCTGAAGTCCCAAACTATTGCCATTTCAGAAGGCAACAAATTCTCCTTAATATTACACATAAAAGCACTTTGCTGTAGTCATGGCGAAGAAGAATCTGAAGTTTTTCATAAATGAGATTAATAAATTCTTGTACAGGCTTTCTAAGTTGCACTGATAAACTGCAATCCACTGGCGAAAAGCTACGTTTTCAATTAAATTTTCTTCAAATCCATCATCTAACATTTAATATTATCAACACCAGGACAATAGAGACAGTTGGAAAAAAGTAAATTGATGCTGGATTACATATCGTTTTGGCAAGACAATCTTTATAGCTTTTCAATTGCCCATTAGTGGCAGAATTTATTTTGCAGTTTTCAAACATTAGCTTCACATTTTGATGGATAGTACAAACACAGACTGTATATGTAATACTTTGGCCAGCTAGGACACAGTGTTTCAGATGCAGTTCTGCAAATTTAGAAAATCCAACTGTGGTATTTGGAAACTTTTCTTGGAAGAGCTTGTATGTTTCTTTCAAATTGCAGAGCATTAATCTTTTATAAACTTTCGCTTTCTTACCTCCATCATGTTTCACTGAAACACAATCTTTGATTCCCGACATTGGCCGACTCACTTCTTCATTCTCAGATTCATTAATTTCATTCACAGTCTGTGTAGACAAGCTTTTTCCTGGTCTTTGATCTGCTGTCGACAAAATGCATTTTTGTTTAAAAAGTTTCTTGGCTTGCCTAACCTGATAATCTGGAGCTTTGAAATCTTTAATAATTTCTCTTTTGCTCCAATTCTTAGGCAACGAGGTAAGAATCATGACTTTCTGCTTTCCATTTTCACACTTTTGGTAGGCATTCCATAAATAATTCAATACTTCATTTCTTGACTCACTACTTTGATCAACAGATGAACTGGCATTTTTTTTAAGAGTTATTTTTTTCATTTTTTAAAAATACTTTCTATATTTTACTTTTGTTCTATCAATTGATGCTTCACCAAGCTCCATAAGTGATGCATTAAATAATTCCAAGGATTCATTATGATTTAAATTAGAAGCTTCAGTCACTGTATTCAGCTATATCAATTCCATATTGACGATAACTGGTGCTGGAGGGAGATAATTTTCATTGTGTCTACTCCCATTCTTCACCTTTGAAAGGTTCTTCCTGAAGCTATCACAAACTTTAGAATATTCAGGCATTTCAGTAATAAATGCACACATCTATGGCATAACAGTTCTTAATCCCTTTCTTACATGAGAGTGATGAGACTTTTTCAGGGTATTAAAACACTCCAAGGTTTCTACTCTTCTAGAATCCATATTGGTGTGGAATCTTAAACAAAGGAGACAGTCATTTATGGCATTAATGAATAAAAACACAATCTGTAGATTACCGAAACACACATTACCTAATCAAGCATAAAGGATTATAATAAACATTATTTTATTTTAAAACATATGACAAAAATAATGACATAACCTAAAACAGAATTCACCTTTTTTTGATAAGATATTTCACTATTGTAGAATAAGTTAACTGTTTCATGTATTTAGTAATTTAAATTAAAAGTGCTTATTAAACAGCTTACCTTTCACAAAACGGCACAGGTACATGATGTACCCTTTCAACTAGCTGTCTGAACACATGTAAACAATCAACTGTTTTCACCCATGATAAAACCTGTTGAAATAAGCATTTACCAACAGCCAAGAGAAATAATTTGTTCTATGGTATTTAGCCAAAAATGAGAAGGAACAAAAGACATGTGTGTTATTTTCTGTGATATTTTACAATTCTAAATGACTTGAAGTTAGGTTCTGTTTTGCATCAATTTAACATGATAATTAAAACTTTCCCTACACGTTAAATAATTTTACTTCATGTATCTTTTGATCCCATTACAATCCCAAAATAAAACTTGGGGAAATGTAAGAAAGCTATTTGTAGTACATTTGAGAATTTTAAAAAGCAGCTTTTTGAAAAATGTAAATTAAAAAATGTCTTTAATTTAAATTTAAAAAAATTTTTTTTACAGGATGTACCATGTTGCATATCAAACAAAAGCTCATTAAAAGAGCTTCAAAATTAGCTATCAATAAAGCCTTTATCATATTTATTTTATGAAAAAATGGCAATTGTGTATTTCAAAATGTAACAACTTTTGATGAAAAATGCAATAATTAATTGTTAATAACTTTGGAATTAAATATATTTAAAAATAATAGTTTAGCGTTTTCTTTTATAACTATGTAAGGACACTTGATAAACAAAAGTTTCATCAAAATCTGAGGGGCCAAGGGAGAAACAGTGCATTGACATGAAATGACTCCACCGCATTAGCAGTACCACCACCGTTAGATGAAGTGCGCGCGTTGATAATTGGCCAACAAGCCGAGTGCCCCGTCGTTATGAGAGAGTGCAATGAATGTGGTGAGCGCGCAGTTGAAACTTGGAGGGTGACCGACCATGGCGTCGAGTGAGTAAGTGTTATTGTGGGGGCGTGCAACAGCAAGGTCATTAGCGCCCACAGTAACATTAAAGTAAAATGCAGTAAAAACCTCCACTATTGCACTATTCTGCCATATTGTAATCTAATTAGAATTGGTAATTCTATATATTTGGTTACACGGTGGAAGGTTACATATTTTGTAAACAGCTACCTCGTTACAATTTGTGTTATATATTATACTGTATCTGTGGAGCAATCAAAATTATTTGAACTTAACTTGGCATACTGGCAGTCATTAAAAGCACCAAATACACTAATCGATAACTTCTTTAGCCTACCATAATGAAATATGACACCTGAAGTCTGAACTTGGACATTATGCTTCAGTAACTTTCTGACCATTTACCACCACTTTTTGCATGCAAATATTACTATGGGAGGATACCTAAATTTTGACGTGAATACGTCCGTGAAGGTAGAAAAACGGGAACGATGGAACGGAAGGACGGGGTGTGGGTTATATATAAAGTTTTCCTCTGCTATTACCCAGTTTCAATATGAACAGGAGAAGAACATTCACAACACCTTACTGGTAGAATAATCCCATCTCATAATCTCTACTGACGTTTGAGTAGCAATTGAAAATAAAAATTACACACACAGACCAACAGGAAAGACATTTCTAGCAACTACCACAATATTACCCATAGAAAACAACAAAACAGGATAAAATACCCCAGAGGAGCAAAAACACAATAACGAAATAACAAATCACAACACATTAAAAACACCAGTCGCATGTAAAAATGGGACTATGCCGCTCACAGCATTCGCCGTAGGTCGCCAGGAAGAGTAAAAGTGCGACGAGCCTGGCCATACCTGCGACACTCCAACAAAATGTGCCGCACAGATAAGGTAGTTCCGCAGGCATCACACTCAGGAGGGGGCTCTCCACGAAGTAGGTTCTTGTGGGTCAGACAACTGTACCCGATATGAAGGCGAGAGAGCACAACATCCTCCCTGCGGGTACAGGAAGCAACAGGATGAGGGCAAACAGGCAAGTCAGAGATGGCCCTTAACTTGTTAGACAGTGGGAGAGAAGTCCACTCCCGCTGCCAAGCGCGCCAGACCAGACCACGAACGGCATGGAGCACATTGCACACAGAGACACGAGAATCACAAGGTGGAAGGCTGCATGCCTCATGGCGTTGAGTCGTGCACGAGTGAATGCAAGAATTGGAGGTTATTTGTACCAGCGACGGCACACAATAAAGTACTACAGTATGCGCATTCGTTTAATTGTACAGGACATCCAGGTGCCGCGCAAACAAAACGTAACATATTGCAATATTTTTACTGGCCTGGAATGTCCACACACATGCATCAGTTCATGCGCAGATGTGTAACGTGTAATAGGTGCACAAGAATCTGCGCACTGACGGAAGTCAACAACAACCACCTTGTTTGCCAAGTGAAGCCTTTGAAACTGTGGCGTTGGACTTGATGGGTCCATGCCTGCGACATCAACAGTAAAATGTTTTATTTTCATGGTTACTGACCTCTTTTCCCGCTGGACTGAAGCCTATGCAGTGCCCGAGCCAGAACTGTGGGAAAAGTCATTGAAAACAAATTTTTCTCGTTGGGGTTACCTCAAGAGTATTATTAACCGACAGCAGCACTTAATTTACGGGTAGAGTATGGCGTGAATTTTGTACAAAGTGGGTTGTGCGCCACCATACAACGGCAAATTACCATCCTTGTGCCAACCTGACCGAGAGAAGAAATCAACATACTTCATTGGCAGAACAACTTCCAGCTGCATTGTTTACGTTTTGCATGCGTACTAACCAAGCTACAGGAAAAACCCGGCAGAAATCCTACAGGGATGTAACCTTCCCCTGCCAGGCAAATTCATAAGTGGAGTATGTGAACAAAACAAGGGGTGAGCAGAGGAACAAAGGGATTAGGCAATAAGAGAAGGCGAGGGAAAACCAACCCCAATACGCAGCCCATTGACTTCCAGGAATTGCGCATCTGCCGCCACCCCTGCATGTTGGCTCACTGATACTCGCCAGTTCATTTCAGGTGTATGTAATGTGGGGCTGTTTGCCTATTCGTCGTTGTCCTCCTACATACATTTCAATACCTAGATCTTTCTCTCATTTCAAGGTCTCTATAGAATTTATGTTTGCTTTGAAAAATACAGAGCGCAGCACTTATTAGTATTAATATTTGGGCATTGTTCTAATTAGAGAACAAGTAAAATACTGATGTGTACTGCTTTTCTAATTATAATTTTATGGAGGAAAGTACATCTTTATATTTTTGCGGCACTTTGATTGAAAGGGTTCAAAATTAACAGCTAGAAGTAATTCCGAAAAGAAGAAAAAAGGATCTGTACTGAATCAGTTACTGGTAGAGTAGCAAATTAAAAGTATCAATATCAGTAATATATGAGTAGTATCGCAACATATAGGATAATTTCCGCCCGCAGTCACCCTAGGGTTACAGAGCCATTGACACACAGGATACTTACTGGCCACCGTCACCCTAGATATGAGGTACAACGCAGAGTTTGGTTGTCCCACAATGGTCTGTGTGGGAACCCAGTGCAACTGCAACGATTTCTGAGTCAAGCTCGCAATGGTATTGGTTGGGACCCAATTGCGCAATGCAGAATTGGGAGACCTATTACCTGCCACAGTCTCAGTTGAGATCCAGTGTGACGGATGCGATCTCAAACTACAGCCTGCAGAGGTCACCATAGAGGAGAAGGACCAGCCAGATATCAAACCTGTGACACCTGAGAAATTCAGGGCTGCGTCGGGGACAGCATCTGCCGTTTCTGACAGGTTATATTACGGCCAGTTGAAAACTTCTAGACATAGAAGACACGAGTCGGTGGGAGTCATTTTACCACCAATGTTAATTTTTATTGGCATATTGCAACAGAACTATATGCTCTTTTGAAACACAGTTTTCAGTACACTCAAAAGGTACTTGAAACCTTCAGAATAGTACTTTCAAAATGTTAAAATTATCATTTTAAATATTAATTTATGCCACTTAAAATGTGCAATTTTTTCATCAGACATATTATACGAGAAAGCATGTGTTTCCCATCAAAAACCTAGTAAATGTTTTTATATAGCTGGGTAAATAATTTTATTTGTGATTTAATACTGCATTCACCATTGACTCAATGTTAATACTTTATAATTAAATTAACCAAATCTGTTTTAATGTATAATATTGCAAAGTACATTTTGGACATAGGCATGTTTTGAACTTGTACCAGGTGGTACAATTTGACATGCATGGGTTAACACAATTATAAACACTATTTATTACAACCTTTAGTACAGTTTCAAATTTTTCATGAAAGAACAGTCTTGATTAGCAAGTGACTTGCTGTGCAAAAAATACAATTAACTTTACTTGGTCCGCTAACGTGTGAATAGAATCTCACACTAAATTGATAAACATTCAACAAAATAATTAAGTAGCCCCAATTCCATTGCATTGCAATTGGACAATTAAATAAAGTAAATTGCACTTTGTGTAAACATGACTGGCCTGTAGGCTGAACATATTTGAGACAACTACATTACCAAAGTAATTCTTCGAGATCAAACCAACATCTAAATTACGGCACAGTATTAAAATAATTCCAGAAAATATTAAACCTTTTCCCCAGAGCTGAGCAAAATTTACAATCAAATGACTCCATTAATGCTTGTGGGTTTTTCAAACGAGTGGTAGAAACGTCTTTTCAAACACTCCAACATTTACAACAAAATATAAAAGGCGTGGAAGCACTATTTAATGTGCTAAATCTCTTCTGGTTTACGCCAAATTAATTGGTAGCATGTGTCGTGGCGGACATCGCCCATTAAGGGACACGCGCTGTAAAATGCAACAGATGGGCAAGCAGCTAGTTACGGCTCATTAAAGTTGCACCATCCTAAAAAATAATATTAATTAAATACATTTAAAACCGCGACAGTGAGAGTAGTGGACGCGCTTATGTGAAAAAACTAGGGCAGTCAAAAGGGGCTGTTCGACTAACCATACGCCACACACTCACTAAATTGGCGAATAAATATATAAATATAAAAAAAACAAACTACAAAGCCAAAAACTACGTAACTACCATTTTGAGGTGCATGTCGAAACAACGGCTACATTCAAGAACTACTGCACGTGCTCAAAATTACGTTAGCATTTCAGATAATCAAAAATTCTCAAAGACTATGTGTCCATATGCAAAATTACGCAACATTCCACCACTCATTCTGGCCCTACACCTTCCGCCACAATATGTTTAAGCATACTAAATTCTCTAAACATTTCATTACTGACTATTAATAATTGCTGAGCCGAAAGCGTAGTTCTCATGATGCCCCAGTTGATAGTAAGGTAGCTGCAGAAAAAACTTGCACCAAGCAGGCAGAAGGGCATTGATTCACAAGTAGCAGCACGTGGAGAAATTTCATATTAAAATTCAAGCCGCACTCGAGAAAGGGGAGGCAGGGTAGCGGCTACGGTAGGCGAAGGGATAGGAACCAAGCCTCCACCGAGGTGAGGGAAACAGTGCTGCCCGCTGTGACAGCGAAACGCACTATCCAGGTGTCGGGATTTCTAAATGCTAATGCAAACTACAGAGTATTTCACATTGTCTCGAACATATCGTCTCGTGTGATAGCTTGACACATTGTGGCGAGCAACCACAGAAGCCTGTAAAATCCTCGGACGCATTCTTTACCTTTGTAAACTGATATTTACGATTAGTTCATTTCATAACAGAATGAAAATACTTTTTTTCTTATTGATAGTTTCTAAAGAATATAAGTTTTATTACTATACATGGACATGTGTTTCGGCTAGGTTCACTCAGTTCGTGGTAACATTTTTTGGACTTCTGGGAAAATGTGTGTATGTTTTCGAAATAATATTAGCTGAAATATTGAAGTTCAGTTTTTCACACTAACCTAAATTATCACCTACAAACTACACACACACGTCAGTGATCAGACCGAGATTCAAACTAGAAACCTTGTGGTCTAAAGGCTCCTGGCATTTGCTGGTTTTTTTTTAAATAATCCTCTATGGCGTAATCTGAATAGACAAATTGTTTTATCCTCAATCAATTTATGAATCATTGGAGAATAAATAATTCCCAATAAATTCTACGATTATAGACCATATCGCCGACCTCTCGTGTTGCAGTCGGTTGGTGCGCTGCCAGTCTGTGGTGCGGGAGGTTCTGGGTTCGAATCCCAGGTATGGCATGGGTGTTAGGCTAAGTTAGGTCATCAGTTACTTTGTAAGCCATCCCTTGATAATCCTTCAGGCATAATACTCGGGGACGTTAATAAGCCGAATCCAATAGACATCATCTTGTTTAATTGATCGTTAATTTTAACGCATGTCTCAAAGTGTAGAATTCAAGTAGGCACATCAATAAAATTTTACTGGTTACATTTTTGTAGTTGCAAAATGTCTAGTTTGGTGTTTGTAGTTTCTGATTGTTTCCCGTTGGATAAAATCAAATTGACTCGTAGCGAGATGTCCATTTTTAAATAATTATATTCTGATGATGCACCAATAATTCCCGTATGCTACAGTATAGATATATGAGTAAAATACCTAATCTGTCATGTCTTAGTATCAAATATACTGTATTAACAAAATAAATCACATAGGCTATTGTCATAAATGTTATGCTATGTAAATTTGTTGTTTCAGTATTGTTAGTACGAAACTTTTTTTTCAGGAGTGAACTGAATGAGAGTTTTCACCTGTGTATATAAACTAGAAACAGTCTGCCAAAACTAAATACACAGTAGTTGAATGATGAAAAAATGTTGAGAAGACTTTGCCATTTGTTCAGTCAATAAATCCATTATTTGCAACACTGTTTTATATAGTGCAAAATATCAATAATGTGATTGTTGTTTCTGTTCAGGAATATTTATACTACGATTTTGAATAACTTTTGTGTTACAAAAAAAAATATGGCTAAAAGTAAAGTTTATCATCACTGAGAAAAAAATTCCTGTAATTATTATTGTTATATTATCTTGATTTTCTCCAAGATCCCTCTGTCCTACTCCCAAACGCCCCACCAATATGGAAAATTTATACACGCTATTGAAATGTTTTTCGCTTAAACTAAAAATTATATATACTAAAGTAATATTATATTAAAAGAAATTATCTATACTAAAGTAATTAAAAATTGAAAAATTAAATTTTCTCTTATGTATATATTGAATAACATTTTCCGAAGTACATTAGTACACATTCTAATATGTTTAAGAACAAATATCAAAGAATTTGAAAAATGTTCACATGAAAATGCTCCGTTTTGCACTATTCCCGCTAATTCGTAACTTGAGACTGCCAGACATCAAAACTATTGCAGAAAGCAGAATCAAGACACGTCTCTTTAGCATTCTCACGTATACAGGAACAGCAAGGAGACGAGCTGATATTTACAGCGATAAGATAAAAACTACAGCTGATCAAGCCAGTAAGAGTGTTTTGTACTATGGGCCCTTCGCCCTATGCAGAGTATGAGCAGTGTTTTCAATAATGGTCAAAGTGTTGTGCACTATTGGCCCTGCACCCTATGTAGAGTAGCTGTGTTTTCAGTAACAAGTGCGTGCCAGGGGGCCAAAACCCGGCAACTAACATGGTACCATTTAGCATCAGTGTTGGTGAGCACGGTGAGTTGTCTCAGCACGACTGAGACTCCAGGGATATCCAGTTGGCCGTCGGCCCATGACCCCATCACAACTACAGCTCGACTGAACTTGGCGCCCGGGCATCTCAACTCACCCCTGTCTTGGGTAAGAGGCAGGGTGAAGTCACCTTCAACTCCCTCCCTGAGAGTCGCCCACGTCAATATGTAACTTGAACACAACACTTACTGCTTTGGTTGGTTACGTTGCAGGTTGTGCCTGGCTTTGCATGTGTAGTGATTTTTATTTATATTTGCACTTCTTAGCACGTGGTCAATATGTTACATCATATGTGTTTGTGGTTCATGAACCACGTATGTAAACTTCATTGGCACTTGTAAAAAAAACCCTAAAAATAACACACATAATTGCACTGTATTGCAAGGGCGATGGAAACATATTTTTAAAAAGTAATTTGAAAAATACAAGTCACACTAACGCACTTGGTGCCCCATACTTTGCACACATGATTCAAAAGGGGCTTTACTGTTGCATTAGGATACTCTGATTAAATCTAGATATAATAATAATAAAATAGTCAGGGCCATGAAAACAAAACAGAAAAATAAATATACATTTTGATTCCACCGCACTGCACTAGTGCACTCGTGCATACATGTGGGACACTGGCTTCAGCTAACAACTGCTGACATGTGATGTAGAGGTGACTGGTAGCGGTGTTGCTGGTAGGGTGGTGAACGGGCGCTGAGGAAGTAGTGTCCCAGTCACAATCTAAGAAAGACAGGTCTGGACGCTGGCGTGGAAAGCTGACTGCCTTATTGAAAATTAGTTTGCGAATCAGCTGTTTGGCGCTGCAAGCGGTACAGTCATAAGTTGTTGTGTGTAAAGGCGATAATTGGAATCATTTCAGTTTTTGTAATTAAACCATGTTTTAATATTAAGGAAAAAATTTATGTTAAAAGCAGTTGTTACTAGATTAATTAAGATTTTTACAGAAATGTTAGTGCAACCTGCTGTTAACAGTAAAATGACATTTAATGTGACTTTCCAGGTTATGCGAAGTAGACTGCAATGTGTATTTTTGTGTAGCATTTGAATAGTGTAAAGTCGACTCATCAAACGTTGTTTAAAATAGGTAGTCCAATTTTTCAGCTTAATTACAATTTGCTGTGGCATCTTGATCACAAGGAAGGACTTTCTTTGAAGTAGTTGTACTGGAAGAAAAAGCATCTTTTAAAGACAATATTTTTCATTTGTTCTTGAATTCAATCTCGACAAGCAACAATTTTTGTGCATTCTATTTTGCATTACATTACAGTAGTTTGTACTTACCTATTGATTTAATAGATTTGTTTACCTTTTTTAAGGGGTCATTTTTGTGGTTACCTAACAGAGTGGAACATTATGTGAAAGTCCTCAATTTCTGGAGAAAAATATACAACTAGGTTTTAACAAGTGGCGTAGTTTTATTTTTCTTATGTTTAAAGAAAGGTACATTTTAACTGTAAGCAAAGAAGAAACGAATTAGCCTATTAGAACTCACTCTGCTGCTCTCCAAGAGCATTTTCCATTCCATTTTTTTGATTTTTGGTGTAGCCTGCAAGTTTTATGTGAATTTTTAGTTCAGCTCCTTAAAACTAGGTAACTTGGACATATTAATTTTTTCAGTGTGTAATTTTCAGCATTTGTTTATTTTGTTTTCCAATATTTAAACATTCCGCCAATATGATTAGGGTGTTTCAAATTCACTTGAGGCAAACCGCAGATAATTAGAATTTTATGGCGGCATCACATTATTCGTGGTATGTATCATGAAATGCTTTAGTGGGAAGGCTCTGGTGATTAGGTAAATTGTGGGGTAAAATACATAAAATTTATGTTCCTTGGGTTGCTTAGCCATTTTTAATGTAAGAAGACCTCACGAAACCAAACCTAAATTCACAGTATATGAATCACAGATGATGTGTTAAGGATTTACAGTAATACACTATGGTAGGCAAACCATGTCAGAATAACAAGTATTTTGCAAGGCTTATTTTGTTGATGTTCACAAGAGGATTGGATTGTATTGTGTCCTGGAAATAATACAAAAATATATAGATTGTAAAAAGAGGTGTTGGAAGACTTTGTAGTATGAATTTATCATGGCAATACATGCATACAGTGTTGTGCTGAAGGAAAAAAATGTGCATAAACAGTGGCCATCCACTATTAATTTTACTATAGCATACCATATAGCAATTAGTTGAAGGTTATATGCCAATGTGTGTGCAATTGGCACTCCTTGTGAATAATGAATGGCGAGTGCTATGCGAGTGTTTCTTGGCAATTATTTCAGTGTGAAGTGATAAATGTAGTTATTGTGCAGAAATACAAATGTTTGTGGAGTTCAAACTGATTATAATAGAAAGTAAACATGTCCTTTGCGTGAGTTATCAGCAAAACATCACCAAAGAGGTACATCAGTAATTATTAAGAATAGGGGCTTTTCTGAGAAAAAATCTTGGAAAGTGGTATAATTCCTCTCTACTAACTACACAAAACATTAATTTACTAAGGGCATCAACATTTGACCAATATAAACCCCAAAAACGATAGTGGGGAGGGCTATGAAGATCAGGGAAATTGTGGGGTAAAAAATATATGTATGTACACTTTCATTATAAACTTTTACCCCCTCAATTTCCCTTCCCTTCATAGCCCTCCCCACTATCGTATTTCTAAATTGTGTTGGTAACATTGTCAATTTAGGTCATGTTCAGTTCAATCTTTTTGCAACTAAACAAGTCTTCATGATACAATATTACAGTAATATTACAAATCGGGTGCCAGCGAAAAAGAGTATATGTGAAAAATGAGATTAGTCAACTGGCTTGCTTACAATAAGGGCTCGCACATGTGATATTTAAATTAGTAGTGAAGCATGTGAAAGATGCTATAGTTGATTCCAATAATGTAAGTTAACTGCTTCATAAAAATTTCAGGAAAAGGAGTAAAAGTCAACTTATACTATCGGTGCCAAACGAAAGATAACAGGACATGTCGATTCATACAGTTTAATGCAAAGCAACAATATTAAATCATGCTGGTATGTGTGGCATGTTATCTACAAGTAAAGAAAGGTACATATTTAAACAATTTGCGAACATGAAACATCTTGTAAAATATTTACATTTGCATTGTGACAATCACAACATGAAACTTATCTTTCAAAGCTATAGTTGTGCAACATTTAATTTTCCACATTTATATTTTATTACATTATGAAATGCCAAAAAAGTAAGGTTATAGCTTTTGTTTTAAAGGGTGCATTGGAATGTCTCTAAAGTTGAGTCTGTATACACTACAAAATTTCACAGTAATAATAATAAAACTGTGATGTTAAAATTGTAAACCTCAAGATGGCACCAGATGTTCCCCCTTAGTAAACTCTCATGGATTATTCCATACTATGCATTGTATAAACCTCCAAAGATACTAGGAGTCTATCCTCTCTCTATGGACGCCTTAGTGTTTGTTGTTGTTGAGATAGTTCATTGTAATGTGAACATAGGACAATAACAGTAAAGTGAAGATATCTGCAACATCAATGAAGATACTACAACTTGCCAAGACGTCACTAACAGATGGCAACAAAGAAAAAAACAGGTAACTTGTTTATGTTGATAATTTTTCCAAAGGAGTGGGAGGATATTATCTAGCAGGTAGTTATTGTGTGTGATTATATGGTGTTTCAGTTCAAGGAGACATTCAGACACAAGCGAGGAAACATAACCTTGACAAATAAGAAGTTTCCGTGTATCACCTGGACTAACTAATGAGGAGATGGGGGTAATAGAGGATTGTAAGAATATATGTGTTAGCGATAGTGAGATCAGTGACATTGATAAGGATTATGAACCAGAAGATAGTAAATCAAGTGAGGATGAAAGTAACAATGTTTGCAAGTTAAATAGCGGTACCCTCTAAAAGGAAAGAAATGTTACTGAACAAGAGAATGTCAATACTTCTCGTCAACGTACTGGTTCCCATTTCCGCAAATTGAGAGCAGAAAGGAGAACGAAACGAAACACAGGACAGTCATATACTACAGCAAAAGGTAAGGAAGTTAGAGGTAGAGCTCCAAAACCTATACACATGTGCCATATGAAATGCAAGGAAAAACTTGACAGACTTATTGATGAATGGCAAACAGTCAGGGAGAAAATATTTCATGAATATTAGATGCTTGGAGACCGGGGAAAAAAGAGTAAGCTATGTGGTCAGCCGTGTTGATTCTAAGACACCTGCAGTGACACGGAAGAAGACTCTAGATCCTGACAAGGAAAAATTTAGGCAGGTGACTCATTTATTCCATTTCCGAGTAAATGGAGAATGGTTTGGAGTTTGCAGGGGATGTTTCATGAAGACCATTGATGAATCTCAGGTGTTCACAACACTTGCTCTTATGAATCATAATGGTA
Organism: Dryococelus australis; assembly: GCA_029891345.1. Taxonomy (NCBI): domain Eukaryota; kingdom Metazoa; phylum Arthropoda; class Insecta; order Phasmatodea; family Phasmatidae; genus Dryococelus; species Dryococelus australis. Next base: position 356,702,275 of record CM056995.1, read on the forward strand.
ATGTATCCTGAATCTCACGTATCGACACGAGAGGAAAGACACCAAGTAACAAACATACACCTGAGAAATTACAAGAAGTTAAGGATCGCATTTCATCATTTCCTCTATATAAGTCACATTACACAAGCAGAAAAAGTAGCAGAACATACTTACCACCTTACCTGTACTGTGAAGGCAAGGAGAAGCCAGTTTCCAGAGGAATACACGAACATGAATTTCATAAGATGAATATTAATTTTAAAGAGCCAAAGGTGGATGCGTGCCACAAATGTGATGTTCTGCAAGCAAAAGCAAAATTTGCAGCAATAAACAACACAGCAAGGGAGGACATTGATGAAGAGTTAGCAGTTCATCATACGAAGGCAGACAAAGACAAGAAACTTGCTCTTTCAGATAATTATTTGCTGTGTTATAGATGTGACCTACAGCTATGTCTTCCAACACCATATTTGAACACTTTGGGGTCCTTTTATAAAAGATCTCTCTGGACATACAACTTGATCATGCAGGAAACAAATACAGGTAATGTAACATGCTTTATGTGGCATGAAGCAGAGGAAATCAGAGGAAATGGAGGAAATCAGATAGCTACATGTGTTCTAAAAGAACTGGTATCATTTCCTTTGGAAGTAAAACAAGTCACTTTGTACTCGGACACATGTTGAGGACAGAACAAAAACGAACACCTAAATTCTTGGTAAGTGGTCACAGTCACTTGGAGTGTGATGTTGATCATGGCATGATAGAAAAACCAAAAAATAAAATGCAAGCACTAGTGGCTCATCCGCACAACCGGTATCAGCTGGTATGCTCTGTTGGCACGAAAAATAAATTTAGAGTTGTAGAACTGTCACACAATGACTTTTTGGATTTTGCAGGTATGCTTAAAGACACCTTGCAACTTCGAAAGAAAGACACAGAAGGGAATCAATTCAACTGGCACAACATTAGATGGTTTCGATTCCCAAAAGATTTTGGGAAAGTGTTCTACAAGAACAGTCTAGAAGAGGATGAGCAGTTTAAGTCATTAAACTCTATTTGTAGAGGGCAAGAAGGTGCTTGTCTGAAGCCTGCAAAATTTTGCAGTGGCCCTTTACCAATCTCAAACGAGAAAAAAAAGGACTTTCTGGATTTACTTCCACTTATTCTAACTGTATTCCATAACTTTGATAAAGATCTACAAACAAATGATTTTACAAGGGACTATCCTGACATAGATGAATTTCCTGGAGGGTGAATGAAATGTTATTTTATTAATAACTTAGTTTCCTATGAGTTGTATGTCTGTTATAGAATCTAAACTTGTTTAAGTGTAATTTTGTTGTGCTTGTTTACTATGGTTAAAGTAGTATGTCATGTTCTGCATGCGGTCGAAACAGTACAAGTCACATGATTATGTAAATACATAACACACTATTATTATTATTGATCTTATCCATACAATCATTAAAATGTCTCTTCTGAAAAATGTGTTTTTTTTTTACTTATAATCTTTTTTCCCTGGTGCCCTATAAATAGTACAAAAATATGTTAAATTGCAACACACACACACACACATTATTTCTCAGTGTAAATAGGTTACACATGACAATCATTTAAGGGGAAATTCCAAGCCTCGCGCCACCACGTAAAAAAAATTGTGGGCGCCTTGAATCACTGTTTTGGGGGTTTACTCCCCTGCTGGCATTGGGACTCTGGCTTGGTGCATCATGTTTGGCTATGCTTGTACAGCATTTTTGCCAATAAATATTACATTATATACATATGTTTCACTCGTTTTACCCCACAATTTCCTGATCTTCATTATCCTCATCATTATTGTTTTTGGGGTTTCTATTGGTCAAATGTTGATGTCCCTAGTAAATTAGTATATTGTGTAATTAGTAGAGTGGAAATATACCACTTTCCAAGATATTATTTTCAAAAAAGCCCATATTCTTACGAATTACCAGTGTATCCACTGTTTACATGGGTGGTTGTCATGTATAGAAATTCAGTAATGGGTGGTTGTCATGTATAGAAATTCAGTAATGGGTGGTACATAGTCTAGTTTGATTTGATTTATTTAGCCTCCTGGTAACACAATGAATGTGCTGAGAGTTCTCAATTATTACATACAATACATATTACAGTGGTACTGTACGTATATGAAGAACAATATGATATATATCTATATTTTATTAAAAGATTGTAATACATGTATAACCTAGTTAGTGGATACACACAGCAATAAAATTACTTACAATATTAGAGATAATACAACATGATCACTGCACAGTACTTAAGCAATTTTAAAATGGATAAATTATAATAAAAAATAATCAACACTGCAGAGAGCCTTTTTAACAAGATAACTTTTTAATGTGTTTTAAAGATTGATAACTTACTAGTTTTGAGGATTTATTGCAGATGTGGTGGTATTTTATTTATTTATTTATTTTTTTCAAATTTACTGGCTGCAACAAATGAGCTGACCTTATATCATTTGTTAGTTCTATCAAAAAAACAAAATGTATGGACTTATTCCTAGTAGGCCTATTGTATGAATGAATTTCCTGATTAGTTCTATTGTTTACATTAGTTAAAACAAATATTATTGTATGATTTTATATATATATATATATATATATATATATATATATATATATATATATATATATATATATATATATATAGAGAGAGAGAGAGAGAGAGAGAGAGAGAAACTAGGTAAAGTGAGTACTCGTTAGATTTTTTAAATGGTATTTGTAAGAAGAGGGAAATTTTATATTGGCAATAACACTTGCTATTTTTTACTGCATTTTAAACACGTTCTTCCAGTTTACTGAGACACCCCAGAGTATTAGGTTAATTAGAGAATTTACTGTTGCAAAGTAAAGGATAAGTACTGTCTTTATGGAGCAAGTTTTTTTGATTGAATAAAAAATAAGAATATAAAGAACTTAATTTCGTACATAGTGCTGTAGTATTTAATTTCCTTAAAGCTATTGTCAATAACTAAGCCTAGAAGTTTTGTGTTACTTGCTAAAGGCAGCATTTAATTATTAACTTGAATGGCTGATCCAGAAAACTCATTGTCAATGTATGTATCTTTTAGAAGTAAATAAAATTAGGGAAGATTTACTTATGTTAACGATTAATTTATTTTCTTTAAACCATACCTCCATGGCTTGTAGTGTAGCTATAGCGTTCACTAAGAGTGTGTTTTAGCATGGAAAATTTATTCAGTGCCATTAGAGTGATACTGTGCTGGCCTTTGTAGTTATTACTATAACTTTCAGAGTAAGCAGGGGATTGCAATACAACAGGCTTCCCATCAACATTTTGGAAAATTCCACCTATCCGCAAATGGTTTGCTTAGGTTGAGCCAATGGTCTGACGTGGAAGATGCCTGAAACATAAATAAGAGATTCTTACATATGAATAGCATTAGGCCTACTTTTGCTATAGCAGAGTAATGTGGTGTGCTCAAAACATAATTATGATTCCTATTTTCCCAGGATTCCCAGCTGACAGACACCTTGGACAGTGAGACTAAAGGTCTTAACGATGACGACCAGGACAATACAAATGTCCCGTCCAATGTGGAAGAAACTAGGAGCATCTCAAGATCGAGCACATCTACTCCCCCCCCCCCCCCCCACCTGCAAAAACAAAAAAGTTACACCTACAGACAAGCATTCTATGACTGATAGAAAAGGCATATAAGTAAGACTAAGAATGACGATGAGTTTGGAGCATATGTTGCTCCAGAAATGCGGCAACTTTCCACAGTTGCTCTGAAAGGGAAAGTGAAGACTCAAATACAGAGGATCATTCTTCAAGCCAATGAAGAAGAAATGACAAATGCTGACAGTACCACTGCACACCACTCTTGGACAGTGGCGGCAAAGTACATAATAAGACGATTCTGTTCAATCTTCACTCGATGTGAAGTGCAAAATCAGTATACCATTTATTTCTTACTAGACTGCATGTACGAAATCCAATTTGTATCTATATTCCATGCACTTCATAAATTTAACATCATTATTAGTATTTTTGTTCAGTAGATAATATCTTATCTGTTAGTGTGAATGGTAATAAACTAATAAGTAAACCAACTCTTCATTGTTTATATTTTGTACAGGTACAAGTATTTAATATCCTAACTCACATTACAGTAATCTATCCCCAAATGCCCTTCTCACCCCTTTCTTGAATATAGCAGAGTGGCACCTGTTTTATTATGATTTTAATACATACTGTTTGTATTGCACACCAGTCTGTATACATAACTTCAAAAGTTATTTACTTTACCTTCATACATTCATCCTTTAAGACATATGTTAAGGCCTTGCAGACTTCAGGGATGATAATGCAAATTGTGCATGTTGGTTTGCAAAATAGGTAACTCAAACTTGCATATAAATCTCCAGAAACGAAAATCGTTTTTTTCAGTACAACCTAGTCCTTCACCCTGCTATGCTAGAGTGTCACCATTTCACATTGTTTCAAGCGCATATAATTTGCTTTAAAGTTGTGATAAAAGTAAATAGGCTATATGACGTTCAAGAAAATATAATTTTATACATATCCTTTATATAGATAATATTACTTCACCTTTACGAATTATTCCAATTCCCCTGGTCCTGCTGTCTCACACACGTACTGCTCCAGCTTGCTGCTAGCACTCCCAGGTTACTGTGTGGGCAGTCCAAACGGCCCTCCCGTTGTCACACACCAAATTGACTGACCCACAGACACTAGACTCACTGTAACAAAGAAAAACCTATTAGTCACTGATCCTAATTAAAATATATAGACTACCTTTTTCGAAAGAGTTACGGTCGCGATGCCTAAATCTGCATGTATGTCCCCGCTCTCGGCCCATTCACGTTCTATTTGATTTAATTTTAAGTGGCTTTCATACATATAACACCATACTTTGACTCTGTGCCTTTCTAAACTTTTGTATGCACATATTCGTTCTATTATTATTTTCTCACTAATTTTGTTTTAATTGTTTTGTTTCGTTAGGTGTAGTGTGTGTTGACTGCAATGTGATGGTGTACGAGGATGTGTTATGAAAATGAGAAAGCGGGCTTTAAAAATGCGGTGTTTGATGACCTTGTGTAAGTGTGCTACTCCGCAGGCTTTGTGTTTGTGAAACGTGTGGTGTGGCAACATCTGCAAGTGCGTGGGGGGATTGCTGAACTTGCGCTGTGCGCTCATGTTGGTGTGGTGTCACGGGAGCGTGACCATGCTGTAGACACTGGCTTCGCTAGCAACGCGGAAGAGTATCGTGGTGTGGCCTTGTGTTCAATGTTGTTTTCCGGGGTCTGTTTGTATGTTTGGCGTGTCAAAAGTGTACTTGTTACAATTTCCATGATTTTGCCCCGGCGTGTGCTTAGTCTGTTTTGCATGTTATGCTTGGTTATGCCTGCAGCATGAGTTTCCTATCTCGCAATATGTTTGCCCCTCAGTTTGTTCACTTCAACTTACATTTATGCGAAAACAAAATTTAACCATTAACACTTACTTGTTTTACTTATCAAACCCAAAATGTATGCATTCTCTGGTCTCACTTACCGTAATTTATTTAATGCAAGAAAGTTGTAGTGGGTCTTGACACTTCCCTGTTTTGAGTATTTGTGCGTCATATGTTAACTTCTATTGTATGATGTTATGGCAATTTAAATTCATATTTATGTTAAACTTCAGCAGCGCGCGCACATAATAAAATCTCCTATGCTAGCATGTTATACACTTGAATCTCCTTTTATATAAAATTAAAACATACTTCGTTGTGTATACATATAGTTATTATACCAGTTTTTGCAAAAGGTTATGACTTCTGTTGTCTCCTTGTGATGGCTGGAACTCTCCATCCCAGCAGTGGGTTTAGGCGCCATTTGGATTTTTGTTTCTCCGCTCAGGCGAGAAACAATTATTTTCGGGTTCTACCCGATGCGTCCATATGTGAATAACGAAATGAGTGATTTCTGTGATAATGGGTGGGGTTGACTATGGCAGCAGACAAAATGTCAGATAACGTAGCAAAGTCCGTGTTGTGCAGACGCCTCACGTGAACCTCCCATATGGTGTAGGGCCTACCTCAAAATTGTATTGTTCAGTATGTCAATTTAAATTTGCCTAAGAACACAGAACTATATTCTGCCCCTTAGCACACGGCGGCCTATTCAGTGCCATAACCATATATCTACGCCCTTTTTATGCAGTGGCTGCAATTTGTTACCCCCGTCGTCATGCCCTCAATGAATTTTTGTTTTGAGTTAATGGAGCCACATGTACACACATCTCTAAAATGGCTATACAGAAATACTACAATTTACTTCGTTACTCTATATCATTTCTGTGACATTTTCGTAATTTTGTGCTATACTGTAGTAAGCTTTAATTACTTTAATCCTTCGAGGGATACATGCACTGTGACAACTAGAAATTAAATGAAAAATAAACAGAAATTATGATAGCTAAAATAAAATTGTGCACGAGGGGCCGGGGGGGGGGGGGGGGTGAAGACAGTTACCAACTCTTTACTAAATGAAATGAAGTTGTGAACCACAGGTATGTGCCACGTTTCTTTGTAACTTAATTTTGCGTGGGCGGGAGGGGTTCTGTCTTTTACAGATGGGGGAGGTGGTTTTCTGCTACTCGGGTAGGGATTTGACCTTCAAGTTTCCGCTTTATATTAACATACATATATAGCCTTTACTCCAGTGGTGAATGTGAGTTTGATACATTATCATCACAACGAGTTTGGCTCGTGTTGTGAAATGACTGAGTATCTAGTGTAATTGTAACTCTGCACACTGTGTAAACTTATATCTACAACAAACTACTAGGAAAAGAAGTTTGAGCGAAACACTTCGAAAACACACCAACACAATTGAAATGTTTCTGGCTGACAAAAAGGAACAGACATTCCAACATGCAATTTACAAGTGTGTTATTCATGCATAACATACACACACATAAAAGCAAAAGCGTTCTGGGGAGAGGGGAGGGCAATAACATTGCTGCACCGCTGCGTTCCACACGTGGTGTCATGATCTACCTCAATTGACATGTGCTGTGTGCTAGCCTTGGCCGCAGGGAATGCTAACAGCTGTTTGCTCGTGCGCACGCCTACGGTAGGTGACACACGTTTCTAGTCAAGTGAATCTGGTAATTCCTGACTGAAAGGCATTAACTGAAATTTTATTACTGCAAAAGGGGGTTAAGCTGTCTTTACACGAGTCGTGATTAGCATGTGTTTTTCGGTGCAAACTTCAAATTTAACTAATGAATTTACGCGTGTGGTGGAGTTACTGCTTTATATTTCTGATTGCAAGTTCTAATAAGTCCTACTTCACCTTTACTCTTAATGGTGGATGAGGGTTTGCCCAGGAGGTTTTACTAGATGGTAGAGCAATGATAAGTAAATTCTACAAAATACTTTTTATTATAACCACCAAGTTATCTGACATACACAAAGGGATGAATTATAAGATGCAATACAATATTAGCATGATAATAAGTTATACAATAAGGGATACAAGCTGCTACGTAAACTCTAGGTCAGTTACGCTTCAATACATATAAAAGGAATGCTGATATTACAAAGTCTAATTCAGCTTACTCTTACGCTTAATTCAATGCTCAAGATAGAATTCTTTTACTGCCTATCCTTGCCACGATTATTACAACAATTACGGGAACTCGAGAAGGGATTGCCGCCCTACTGCTTGCCGAGGTTATGCTCACCACTTAAACAGCTCGTAGAAGTCGTTGGAAGACCGGAGCTCCCCAGACCCGTGACGTTTGCAAGTACTGTGCTGCTCCGGCACCGACGTGGAATCTTCGGCCGCAAGTAGCCACTAGGGCAGGGCGGAGCGAGCCTGATGCTTAAATTGTTGGAATTGTTAGTAAAACAGGGGCCCACAGAGGAATCTATAGTTCATCCAAGCTAATCTTATTAAATGCAGGCCCCTAGCGTTCGCTACAATATGTAAAATACTTTAGTTGAATGATTTGTCAGTTTAAAAGCTTATGTCCAGTTACAGGATGAAAAGGATCAACATAATGGTGTAGAGACAAGTGTGTGAACAGACTTTGCTGTCAAGTTTGTCTGAATATACCTGACATTTTCGTGGAATTTGTAACACAAATGACATTAAATTGCAGCTTATTAATTCTTGTTCAGTGTTATCCATTTCATGTTGTTGTGCTTTCAACTGTTAAATATACAGAAGGTTTAATTCACCTAATGAATCGAATTATACACATACAAACACAGATCAAAAGGGCTTAAATTGCCATAAGTGATGAAAATAGTAGAATTATTTTTAAATATGGAAGCTAAATAGGTGTACCAAATGGATGGTTTTGGCATATTCAACATCTATGATTTGTTTTACATAAACATGTAAAATTTACAGAGCCTATCCAACTTTGTTTTATACCTCCTGAAAAAGTATGATTTTTTACTTAAGTCCCTTTGATCATGCATCAAAGATTTAACCTAGTTGTCTGTCAAACTTCTGATTCATGCAGGTGAACTGCATACAGTATGTACTCAATGTGGATGTTCATTCACTTATTTTTTCGGGTCGTTTATTAATTTCCTACCAAAATATTATATTTCTTGCATGTGTTGGATGTTCATTCACAACATGTACATGTGTACCCAAACAGAAAGTGCAAAAGTAACACTTCAATGGAAGTGAATGAGAAATACCATGTTTGTTAGTGGATCTACGAGAAAGCGACACATGAAATGGTTTGGACAATAGTGATGTGGAAAAACCAGAAAAACAGTTTATTATCTGTCAAGTATAAGACTATCAGAATTCGCACACCTGCTTACTTTCCAGTTCCTTCCTACGCTCTAAGTAGTCTATATTCCAGGATGCAGTTGGCATGCACTGGTTGCACAGTTAACAGAATTTCACAGATTTTGTAGTGGATCTGCAGGGCTAGATGGTTGTAACATAGAATTGTGCAACATTTACGATATGATTTTTATTTATCCTAATGTCTTGTCGAAAATGTGGTTATTAAGAGACGAGTACATGCAACACAACTGAAGAACGTCTAAGTTACGAAAACTTGTCAGCATTTGCCTGTAGTGATTTTGAGAAACCATGGAAAACATAAATCACTACGGCCAAACAAGGATTTGAACCCATGTTCTCCCAAATGCAAGTCTAGTGTTTTATCATTGTGCAACGTGTTTGAGAAGTTTAAGAAAGTGCATAGGTGTTGGCTACATACGTTACAGGAAGGTGTACGTACGCTTACATTTTTACAGTCACTTTGTATGAAAAGCACTAACTGATTACACACAGTTTACAGTTAGTCTCTCACCAAAGTTGTCAGTTACGACTTATTTACTTGTAGCTGGTCGTGGCTACCACTAGGCAGAATTCCACTTACACCTCGCTGCCCAGTAGCCTGCTTTCGGTGGTATCAAGGAAGGAGCAGCAGAAAAATTACAAAGTGTTGTGGTAAGTGCAGGAGAAGATTTAACCCTTACCAAGTCAATTTTTTATAATGTATACTCTGAACGACTGTCAAACACCAATGGGTCATATTTGGAACACACTCTGCACGGGATACAGGCTTACACTGCTATCTAGAGGCCGCCTAGTGAACTACATGCTAATTGTCAATGTTACATCCAGCAATACATCTGATTCTTTGAGGTAATTTATGACTTACAGAAAATCACAATTGTGTTTCTTAAATCTATTTAAATGTATAATGTAAATTATCACAACAAAAATTATGTTAGGAACTTACAACTGAATAATAAATGTATGTGCATATTTGACCCATTGTGCAACCAGGGAAAAAATATATACGGGTCAAATCAGTCCCATTGACCAGTAAATGATACAGCACTGTTTTTGGCTAACCTATTTTTTATAACAATAAAAAATAGGTTAGCACAAGTGTTAAAAAAATTTGTTTGATTTTGTTAATCGGGTGGGAGAGTTAGTGGGGTTGTGGGGCGCACAACAGCGAGGTAATTAGTGTCCAAAAGAAGTTAAAGATTAAAAGACAGTAAAAACCTCCACAGGAGGTGAAAAAAGGAATAAAAACCTCAAAGGAGACAAAAGGACAATCACAAAACAACAAACAAAACAGGATAAAATACTCCAGAAGAGCAACAATACAAGAACAAAAATCATGTCACAACACATTAAAAGATCCACCGCATGTAAAAATGGAAAGACACCACTCACAGAGGAACTACACACTATTCGACATAGGTCGTCAGGAAGATTAAAAGTGCGACGAGCCTGGCCATACCTGTGCTAAGAGAAGCAAAATCCAAACTAATAAAAGTCTGTAAAGAAAATGTCAAATTAAAAAATTAATTAGTTAAACAAGAGAGGTTAACTAAAGAAGTAGATTTCTTGAAAACCGAAAATGAAGACCTAAAACAGTATCGGCGTCAACAACATCAAAATGCACGGACTCCCAGTTGTAACAAATGAAAATCTGTTGGAGCTGATAAAGAGCGTAGGGAAGGCTCAAAAGATCGCAATATCAGACCAAGAAATAGATGCCTGTCACAGACTACCAACTAGCAAACAAGATATTCCTCCTCCACTGCTAATGAAATTTGTTTGAAGAATAAAAAAAAAAAATAATAATAATAAAAGCAAAAAAGACCAACAGGAAGCACTTAACATCCTTGGACAGTGGGATAAACGCACCTTCACGGCCAGTATTTATAAATTAACACCTGAAGAGACCAGAGGCAACATGGGTAAAAATTTGTCTGGGCGCAAGACTGCAAGATTTTCGTATGAAGAAACGCGAAGGACAAGATAAGAAGAGCTAAGACTGCCAAAGAAATATTGACAAAACACCAACAATGCTTGATGAATCTCTTTTCTAGAGTCCCCTAGGTTACTGCTATTGAAGAAATGTTATTCCACCTAGCAAACAATACTCATAAGTCATATACATAAATGCTAAAAGCACTAGGAATAGATTTGATGATACTGAAGTCCTTGCAAATTCACTCAAGGTAGTTTTATGTTTTGGTCATTGCTGAAACATGCATCAATAACAAAATTGAAACTATAACGTAACCAATAACAAAAGTTTCTTTGCCTGCAGTGATGATACAATCAGCTGGGCTATTGGTATTTACGTGCAATACTCGCGGGACAGTTGTGACATCAATAAATATGAAGGTACTCACAGCTTATTATTGCTAGAAATATCAAGTACCAGTAACTTAACAGCTAAATTTACTTTGCTGGGGGCCTATAATCCTTCACGTACCAATGCGAATATTTCTCGATTTTCTTGACAGTTAACTGTGCCAGATAAAAAGCAAAAGTTCAAATATTGTCCATGATGTTAATTTTGACATACTCAATGTAGACAAGTTTTCTGATTATTACAAAAATCCACTGTGCTCATGGAGTCTTGTCATATGCAATACTTTGTACCCTACATGTATAACAGAAAATAACTCATTTTTAATTGACCCTGTAGTAGTCAATAATGCCGAACATGAGTATCAAATATAAACACTGACAGTGACTAACATTTTAATAACTGACATATTCACCAATATAAATAAAATTAAAATAAACTATCCAAAACTAAATTTAATATTAATGCATTTCAATTTTGATTCTATCGGCAAGAACTTAAACTACAGTCTATAATAAGTTTGCTAATGCTTTAAACAGTGTCATAAACAAATGCAAAGTAAAAGTAAATACTACAAGAAAACAAACTACTGATAGGCAAATAGATCCTCTTTGGTTAACGGAAGAATTAATTTACCTTATAAATAAACAAAATAGGATGCAAGTTCAAGATAACAGCTCTACACATGCTACATCAGATAGAATACAGACTAGTCAGAAACAATGTCACATATCTTAAAAGAGTCTTTGATGCATTTCAACAATGGTAATTAGACGATATCAGCTCTTCAGAAAGCATAGCACTGCAACTGATTTCCACAAAGTTTGCATTACCATTTATCTGTGATGGTAAAAGATTGTACAGTCTACCACTGCCAGAATGGACTATTCCAGCTGCAGAGATTGTATTATTCAGCGGCCCACCAAAGTGATGCACCTCAAGACATTGAGTACTATTAACCACCGCTAGATGGCTCCACTAATATGTTTAGTTGATTGTCTCCTCTCTCTGAAGCCGGCCAGTGATGTAACGCCAGAGAGCTGCTTCTCACCACCCCTGCTCTGCCGGCCGTTCCTCGCCTACAAGACGCCAGCCAATGAACGCTGAGGTAGTTGCCCGGCAGAGTATAAATGCGGAGTCGAAATTTGACTCAGGACCAGTCTTGAGCTACCCACTGTACTCGCTGCCAGATACACTGAGCAGCCTGCAAATCTCCACCATGCTAGTCGCCAGAGATCTCGCCAGCTTCAATCCTCGCTATACCTTCCTGCCTTCACCGCACCTTTGTGCCTGAAGAAACACCTCTTCCTAATCCTACCACGCACTGCTTAGTAATCCAAGCATAGTGCCAGCCAGTATCACCACCATGTCGTCTATCCACACTAGACACTACGGCCCCTTCTGAGCAACAATGGTTAGTGAGTCAGTATAGTTATGAGTAGTTGTAACAGCGCTAAACTACCCTTTCCTTTGTAGTTCAGAACCCGGTCTCCTCTACCAGCTATTGCATAGGATCAGCTTCCCGTAAACTCTTGATAAACGCAGGAGGTAGTGCATAGCCATGTGTTTACTTACAATAATACAGAATAAATATGGTGTGGAACCGATCCCCTAGTACCACGTTCCTATAGACTTAACCGTTGAGAGAAACGTAGGTGACCCTGGGAACAATACTCAAATGAGCCAAACCCACAAGCACTAACCACGGCCAACCTTTCTACATACTTTGGTAGGTATAACGGCGGAGCCGCATCATATTTACAGTGTCCAGACCCACTTGTCAGTTCACTGCTCGTCCTTTCTACCCCACTTTTGTGCCAGAGGGGACGTTCCCTGGATCGGGAAGATGCGGCTGAAACCAACGCCCACATGCAGGGACTGCGTACAACGAAGTCCGACTTGCAACACTCATTGCGCCTTAGCGCCAAGTGTTAGAATAAGGTGTCCTCCAGTCTGCAGATGCTCATGTGGCGCTACACTCTAGAAACACACAAATTTTACTATCTCTCTCAAAGCCATTTGAAAAAGTGGTACCAAAGCGCTTGGTTGACTTCCATAATAAATCTCGGTTTTTGTACAATAAACAATTGGGTTCAGGGAAGGATAAAATACTGAGATAGCCACTTTAGATTGTCTCTCTCATATAACAGAAATTATGGATAAAGATAAAGTTGTTGCATGCCTATTTATTAATCTTCAAAAAGCTTTTTATACAGTAAATCACAAAATTTTACTTTACAAATTACAAATGGCCAGGATAGGGAGGAAAGATTATAAGAATGGGTAGTGAGAAAGGATTACCTTATTAGGAGAAAGGAGTAGGGATGATGCACGGCAGATGCGAGATTACAAGCCCCAGAAAAGGCAGCAAATGATGAGAAGACATTGAAGAGAATGGATCAGCAAAACCATTTCGCCCACGCCAGTACGTGCCTGTGACCCAACCTTCTTTTTTCAATTGTAACTTGACGCATGCCAACATAATGTGCAGTGCAGATGCGCGCTCTACGGGCGACTTCGCCCCATCTCGAGCCAATGACAGCTCGGGGCAAGGTAATTTCACGTATCGAGCACGGAGGCTCTACGCATTGGACAGCTGCATACGTAAAAGTAATTGACGCGTTTAATTATGAAATATATGGCCCGCCCTAAATCCCGCATGCAAGCGCCACCCCCACAACTAAATAAAATATTTTTGACGAACCACTACCCTACAGTTAGCTGTGGAAGAAATTCCAGCAAACCCACAAGATGGCAGCACCCCTGTGACCTTGTGAAATAACATCCCGCCAGCCCCAAAAAGAGGTGTTTTAATTTGTTGTCACCTCCAATCGGGGAGATAAGAAATGAGCTGCGCTGCTGCAACCCCTGATAAACCTACCCCTGCATTGGAAGGCTACTCTACCCCGCACCCCCAGAAGATCGCTGCTCACAGGATTTTTTCATATATAAGGAAGTCCAGAACCACGCTCCAGCAGATACGCCAAACTCACCGGTCGCATACGTCAGTGAGCACTCCCTGGTCTGCGGAAGACCTCTCGTCAGCCTGCGACACAGCTCAGCATCCAGAAGCGTGCAAGAAGACTTCAATCCACCTCTGCAGACTGTGAAGGCTGCACCATTCCCTGCAGCTTGGATGTTTGTCCACCATTGCACCAGCTGACCGTGAGGGCAACACCTCCAGAGATAATCCCACTCCTGCACTCTGCACCCTCTACCCCAGTCAACTTTCGTGACTCCACGGTAGCAGGTCGTCGCGCCTTAGTTTATCCTCTGTATAAATCCCTGTAAATTGGAAGATGCTATAAAATTGCATATAATTTACCATAGATTCATTTCTGCATTTGATTAATTATTTTACCAGGCTCACCTTCGCCTGTTTCAATGCGTTTTTTTTTTTTTTTTTTTTTTCATATATTTTTAACTAGTTTATTTCATGTAATTGATTAGCCGGGACTTTCCACTTTCATAATAACGTAATAGAATTTACGTGGAACTTAACTTGTCCGTTTACCATCATTATAAAGTTAGTCCCTGTGTCATTAGCATTTTAGTTTTTCAGTGTGTTACTACAGCTCCTACCAGTATCAGAAACTAAAACCCGCTGGAGAATAGCCATGTAGTGCACCAAACTCTACAGGAGACAGAGCTTGCAGAAAGCCTCAGTCTGCAGAAGATACGCCGCACCTCCTGGGTTTCCGGTGTACCCGCGTCTACCTTCAGTGACGTCCCAATACTGGACTGCACTTCTACACGTCAGGGCCTTGGGTAAGACTGCATAAATCACGCCCCCAGGACTGCATGTTTGCAGAAAGGTCAGGGGACAGGACAGATGCATAGTAAGAAGAGTGGAGTTCAGTGTCTTAGACGACATTGAGAACGCCATGCCTTAGAAAGATCTCTCAAAGCCAACCCCACTAACAAGGACACAAGC
The DNA here is from genome assembly GCA_029891345.1 of Dryococelus australis. NCBI lineage: Eukaryota > Metazoa > Arthropoda > Insecta > Phasmatodea > Phasmatidae > Dryococelus > Dryococelus australis. The sequence goes on from CM056995.1 coordinate 356,717,372, forward strand.
AAGGTAGAACTCCCTCCTTCGGAGACTAAAGTAACACCAAGGCTATTATCACCTTTCATTCCCCTAGATCACTGGACACCCTTGTACAAATATTTACGCGCCTGTGGCCGGAGTACGACCCGGAGGGACATCACTCTGCTCAGCCGGAGTCCTCACTAAGGCTACCAACCTTAGTTACCACAGCCAAGGTAGACCCACTGAAGGATGAACCTAACACGCGCCTCATTAAGCTAGCTTCGTGGAAAACGGTCAGGGTTTGACTCCCGCCAAAGGTAGTCCCCAAACCCGTGTGATATCGTCCCACACAAATTACGTTCCCGCATGCCGACCCACTCAGCCCATTTGAATAACCCCGATCTCCCCAGCTAGACCATCCTTTCCCACCCCCACGATCGCTTAAACTGCATCGCCACTTTATACACCCTGGGAAAACTGGCATCCTGTCCCGCTTATTGGCAACCCTAGAAGTGAGGAAGATAAAATTCCCTGGGCGGAAAACTATCTAATTTTGCCCCACTTTGGAGTGACTCCCCTCATTTCCGACAGTACCCTTCCATTAAGCAGCCACCCATGGAATCTAAAACCACCGCAACCCACCGAGCCAATATCATTAACCAATCACGCCACGGTAGGCTTTACCTGGTGATTTAGAGGGTGCTGTCAGCACCTTAACCACCTACCCACCGAAGTAGGGCGTGTGTCAAACTTAAAGTACTTTCGGCAAAGAACATTTTTCTACTAAATTTCTCCTGCTGGTGTGGGAGGTCCTGCCTTCATAAGTCTTTGCAAGTTTTGGAGAGACAGCATTGGTACTGAATTACTGCCATGCTGTTCTGTCGTAATGCCAAAATGACAGTATGTGTATACACAGTTGTGAAAGTGTCAAATGAAGATTAAAAAAAAATAAAAAATGAATTAATCTAAGACTAAAATACATTTTTTTTATTTAAAATGGTGCCCTTTAAAAATCACTTGTGCATTTCAACTAAGCTAAGATGAGCAGTGACTTTGAAGATTACATTTTTGGTAACTGACTGTTACACTCTATTGTCAATCTTTCTCTTTGTTATAAAAAATGTAATTGTACTGTATGTTTGAAAGGCCTATTTTAATTCATTCTTTTATTTTGTTTAATACTGCATGTTATCGTATGTATTGTATGTTACTTAAGTATGCATCATAAACTGCCAAAATCTTACTGTGTACCATTAACAGGGTTGTTCGTGGAAAATTGCAATGAATAAATAAAAAAAAACTTAACCCTGAACTGGTGCCTTGGGGGGGGGGGGGGGGGGTCTGGGAGACTCCTAGGAAATTTTACTATGGTGTTGTGCACCTGTCTCTACCATTCCCATTTCCCCTCCCAATACCTTCAAGTTAGTGTGTCGAGAGCTGTCATACGTGATAGCTGTGATGCCAACACGCTACATATAGGCTGTGGGAAAAAAAACTATGTTCTGCCAAGGTCACTCAAACTCTACACCACCAGTTACGTTATGTATGTTGAATATTATTATTATTATTTTTTTTTATATCCCATCACATTTCTACAAATGACTCAGACTAGTCTTATAATGTTCTAGAAAAGTTTTGAGTGAGTAACAGTGAATCTGAAATGGACAATAGTGATGCTGATTCGGAATATGAGGTTAGTGACCATGAGACAGAACTGCAAATGATTCTCAAGTACTGGAAGAACAGAATGTAAATTGTAATGTAACTACTATCTTAACTACCTAACTACTGGTAAGCAGTGGTCAAAAAAAGTGTATGAACGTAGAGTAAGGACTCCCGTTCATATTCTACGAATGATGCATTTTCCTGGAATAATTGGTCCAACAAAGACTATGATAGTAAGTGTTCTGAACTTAAAGCTTGGGAAAGCATTGTCACTGAGGATATGCTCAGTGATGATATCTGCACAAATGAAAAAGTTAGAGGAAATGAGAACAAAATATAATGGGCCTGAAAAAATTGAACTCTGAAACACAGATGTTGGAACCAGAGCTTTTATTGTTTTGTTTTTTTTAATTCTGGTATTTTCACGTCAAACCATAAGGATCTGCAATCATTATATGCCAATGATGGCACCAGTCTGATATTTTTAGAGCAACCATTTCTCTAAAGTGCACTCCGACTTTACTGTCATTCCTAAGATTTTATTATAGGAATTAAAGACGAATGAGCTGCTCATGATAAAGCAGCTGCAATTTCCTGGCTTTTCAATTGACTTGTTGAGAACTCTCAGCTGAATTATTCTCCATTTGAATTCACCCATGTCGATGAAATGCTTGTTCCCTTTCGGGGTCTGTGTAAATTTAAATTATACATGCCCTTAAAACCTGCGAAATATGGCTTGCAAGGTAACACTCAATATTCTACTCTGTGGCACACCATTCTCTTGAACGAACTCCCGAGAATAGGAAACACCATTACGAACCCTGAAGGTAAGGAAGTATATAAAGTGCTGTATGGAATCAGGGAGACGTCCACGAAATCCCCAAGTGGACAGCTGTCTCAAGATATCATGTCGCCATGTTGTGTCATATGCTTTCTCCAGGTCAAAGAAAACAGCAAGGAGGTGCTACACTCGCAAAAAGGCAGTCTGTATGGCGGCCTCCAAGCTGACCAAATGATCCACCGCAGAAATATTTCTGCGGAAACCAAATAGTTATTTCAAGGCAGGGTAAGACAGTTGGATCTCTTTGGTCACCAACATGTAGCTCACGAGTGTGTAGTTTATACTTCAGAGAAAATGATTTTTAGCATTAGTAGAACTTCTGAAAGGTTACTGTCTAATATAGTTCTTTGCCAACATACAGAAATAAATTTGTTGTTATAAAATGCAAGTATAGACTTGAAACAGTCTCATGACCGACTAACTCAAATGGTCAATAGATTGAGAAAAAAAATCAGAGAACTCAAAAAGGGTAACAGTAATAAAAACACTGACCTGGGGGAAAGAGTAGAAAGAATTAAAAGTTATGGTGCAAATGGTGGATTAAAAGCACTTTTCTTGTTAGAACAGATTGATAGTTATGGAAAAAAATCATGTCGTTTATGGAGAAACTACTCTCAAAATTTGTGTCCTTTGGCACAGGAAAGCAGCAGTTGGATACATTTTCGTCAGGTCTATTAACTTTTTGAAAATACCCCATGAGAAAACCTTGAAATGTTATTTTGTATGTGTCAGTGGTGAAACTAGTATAACCTCCCTTATCGAGCAACGCCTTGTTTATGAGGCCAGCAATTTGCATCAGGTAGAAGAAAAGTTAGAATCTCTGATAGTCGATGAGATGTCAATCAAGGCAAAAGTAATTATGATTGTAACCTATATCAATTCCTTGGTTATAAAGGTAGAAATAAAGGAACACCGTCTCGCATGTCTCCTTGAAGGCTTGAAATGAGGGAGTGTAATGCGCACTGCTCGAAAAATCTACAAAATGGTCCAGGCGTAACAGCGTGACATCACAGGTGGCTATCTGCTTGCCACAGCAATCGCGTAGCCCAGGCTTGCAGCATATGGCGTAGCGCCAAGTCGAGTTTCGTAATGTGTACGTGCAGTTTTATTTGCTTGAAATGTAAACTGTTTCTCGGAAAATGGATATGGATAATGTTTGCGCCAGAACAGAACAAGATGAAAGTAACAAACAGGATACCGGGTCTGGATCATCAGCAGACAGGCAAAATAATATGGACTGGTCTGAATGTGGAACATGTGTCGGCATGCTAAAACCTGAAGAAAACGTGTGCTGTCATGAGAGTAATCTCATTTCTAATCTGCAAGGAACTGCCGAGTGTATTACAGCTCGCATATCCTTTCCTCATGTCGTTTTAAATATAGATACTCTTAACATAGCTAGATACGCGATGATGGTGCACACAAAAACAGATTCTGAAAGACAAGAGAAGGCAAACATTACCAACATGGTCCTACGATTTGCAGCATACGAACAGTTTGTATATTGGGTTAATTCTTGGGCACCATTTGGGGGGGGGGAATTATTCCTTCGTGTGTTGTTGAAAAAGTTAGAATGGAATATCCAGAACTAGATGAGGGCAAAGAAATTGTGTACTTCGATTAGGTTTAATCAAAGTAAATTATTTTATAAAAAATGTGTTTTACAAGTTTTAGGAGACGATGTAACAAAGTCTGCAGCTATTAATTTTTTTTTTTAAACAATACACCATACATTTCCTTATGCAAATGCAAATATGTTGTTTCGAATATTCACGTGACATAGGCCTATAGTTTCAAGTAACACAGGCACACACTCAATAACAACCTTTTGTGTTTAAAAATAAGAAGTAAGTAAATAAGGAAGTTCTTAAACTTCAATTTGTAATGTTGTAAAATAAGGAGACCTCAGTCATTCAACAAATAGGAGGTCATAAAGGTAAGTGAAAAACTCCATTACATTGATAGAAATAGGAAGTACAAAAACTAGCAACAGCATTTGGCCAGACAAAGGTTAGTTTTCCTTATGTACCTGTCGATTCCAAGTAACTTATTTACACGTCGGCAAATCTTGAAAAATTATGTATCATTTCTAGTGGGTCAGGGAACTGGAGCAATGTAATTTGGTACACTTGTAGCACAATAAAGGTCATTGTCGAGTTCCAACCACAGCACAGTGTGATATTTTCTTAATCTAGAGGGACAAAAGTCTTGAACTCAAACTATACAAGTTTAATACGAAGTAAAATGTATGGGATGAAATTTAAAAATACTGTCAAGATTTTAGATGTATATTGCAACATATACACCACATATTATACACTAGATTTTACATTATTGAGTTTCAATATTTATGTTAGACAATTAATAAGCTAGCAATACAAAAAAACAACACCAATACAGTAAAATATACAAACTTATAAGACAAATACATATCCTAACATACAAAAAATACAATATATAATGCATAGATTTATAAACTAATGAAGTCAGTTGGAATCACTATCAGATTCTTTTGAGCGAATTTGTGTGCAATGGTAGGAGTTCTCATCTCTAAAAGCTTGCAATGATCTGAAGTTATAAGTAACCTATTCATTAAATCTGTATTTGTATCTCCGCCTGATGTCTTTCAAGTGAATAATTCTCCGAATTTCCTGTTGTGCTTATTTCTAGCCTCCAGCTTCTTCCGAAAGTTGACCGATTGGAAGAACATGAGCAATTATATATTTTCCGTGGAAAAGTATTTTATGTACACTTACAGGCATTGAGTACCATGATTACTCCTTGACGTAAAATTCTCTCGTTTGCTTGGCGTATTTTTGAAATTTGTTGATAACAGTAGGACACCCGCTATTTATACGCTCTAATATGACATGGAAGTGTTTAATAAGCTCAATATTGACACCAGTAATTTCGGCTGACTTTTCAGAATTTCTGAAGAACTTTCTAGCTGTGTTCCTGTCATTAGTATTTCCTGTTTGTTGCTTAGGAATATCTACCAATATACCTAACTCACTTCCAGACTTTTCTTGTGCTAGTTTTTTTTCAACTACTTTTTTTTGGTCTCATCTTTCCGAGCCTGGCATGATTTTATATCAAGTTAATACGAGATGTGCAATATGCATTCAAAAAAGCGAGTCCAAGAATGCAGAGGTGACAGGCCCACAGAAAGAAGATCGCTATTTACCGGCACATGACGCTTGGGCATTACAAATTTTGCAATCAATCATGCTAAATATCAATATTGGCTTTACCAAGACTTCCATGTCCTTTACAATAATTTTAGTGGGTGACAGTGATGCTTCTTGTTCCTTCATTTTATCAACTTCCATCATTATAACATCCACGGTTTCCTTGGCAAACACTAATTTAATGGGTTGACAATTTCTGGTCATAGAAGGCGAAGGGTTTCTCCACACGATATTATTTTCGCTTTAGTAATATTCTCTGTACTTTTGAATAGGCACCATCGATATGCTGAATAAACTTTCGTTACTGCAATTTTCTTTAGAAAATTTTTGCTTGTACTTATTTTGTTCCGCTCTATCACAACCCCATGTCGTAAGTATATCAAGACTTTTCATATCATTTATAGTCTTCAGGACCTCTTCTTGCGCTTCGTGCAATCATGTAATCGTGTGATCCATAAGAGATTGCAACTTAATTTCAGTGTGCCTTTCAGTGACAATGTCATTGAGGTAGCATGATTCTTTTGTCTTTTTCACTCTTTAATAAGGTGGATACATTTTCTTGTCAATATCATTTGATTGCTAGCGTATTTCGTTATATTGGTGTGTCGAGAGATTTGCATCAATCATTAGTGTGAGAGCTTGGTCCTCCGATAGTCCAACTGGTTTTGAGGTCTCTAAACAACTTCCGCACTTTCTTTAGATTAGTGCCTCTTCCAAGCGAATTGAGACAAGGCTCTGTTACTATTTCTGCAGAATCACTTTTTCCTGACTTGCGAAGCTGTACTTCGGTTGCCAACAATATCTCTTCCTGACTTTGTGTTTCAAAGAGATGCTGGATTCTCCGTCTTTATTTTGGTGCTTGAACTCTCAAAGTCTTTTTGTGGCCTTCCGACCAAACCCGAACACGTTCCAGGTAGTGAAACTTCTGTGTCAATATCAGGTAACGATACATTTTCTTCTAAACACTCAGAATTTGTGTTTAGAAAGCAATCTCTATGTCTTCCCAACTTCTATCATCTTTGTTCAAATTTTTTGAGAAACACTTCTGGTAGATATTACTTTTGACAGCGAAAGGTAAGTTTAAGTTGTTGCTTATTTTTCCAGTTTGTTGTTGCGGGAAATACTTATTTTGTGTAATAACTGTTCCCGCAGTGGTCACAGACTACTGCCCTAGCCATGAAGCCTTGAATGCTTTGGTTTAGCAGTTTCACAATGAGGTGTGGCATCCGCCTCCTGAAGTAATTTTCGGCCATCCCAGCATTGTACTGGCTGCGGGCGAAGCCTGAATTATTCAAACAGACCATTCATTTGATTTATTCTTAGCATGGAAAATTTGTACTAACACCTAGACCTTGAAACATTGTTTTTGGACTCTGTTTCCCCTTGCAGCCCCTTTCAACACGGACTTTGTTTAAATTCTTTGGTCATTCCAAGAAAGTTCAGAATATAACAAAAAAAAAATATTTATATAACCTTTTTGCATAAGGGCTTGTGTCCTTTGCTCGGCAAGATGGCCGTGTGTAACTTTTGTCTTTTTAAATAGGAAAATAATTTTTTTTCGCAATGTTTCCTTGGGATCCCAATTTGGTTTTTTTTAATCTAGTAGACTTTATAATAATAATGAAGTGGTATTTACAAAACCTTTGCAACTGACAGGAGATGTAAAAAATGATATTAATAATTTATTTAATACCTGATAATGTGGAAACCTAATTATTATATACTCAAAAGAGATAATTATAATAAATATTGTTATCCTTCTGAAGTAAAGCTTTCATTTCTTTCTTTTTTAATGGTAATTCATAACTTGAGTCCATAAACCATAGTGAAAAATAATTTCACTACTTACTAAGTGTCTTATGTGTGTGATATGTTATAAGTTTAATAAGTGAACATGATATTTCTATAATTTTGTTATGCTGCCCTGAATACTGGTTCGACCCTCCCTTTTGCTTTTACTAACCCAGTACTGCACGCTTCGCTTCTTGTGTTGTGCTGCCTAACTTACTTTGTGTTCTGTGAGGGGCAGACTTTCTACCCCCTGTGGAAGTGCTGTGAGCTGGGTAGTTATAGCACAGAGTGACGAAATGAAGTCCCTCCTAGATGTCCGCCGTCTGTCCTTGATGACACGTCGAGCGTGAGCCAATAGATGCGGAAGAGCTCCAGGTTAACTTGGGTGGGGTAAGCACTAAAGCACCTGAGTGCACGTCGTCGAGTATGAACAGCATCCCTGCATTCGTCACTCTACCGAGGAACACACATATGACAAGGTGAAGATTTGGGAATAGCGGCCTCCCCAGCTATAACGACAATAGAGTTGAAGAGTTCCATTACCACATTCATGTCAAGAGGAACGTCCACTGGGAAGTGGAGGGAATGTGGCCAGTCTACTTTCTTAAGCATTTAGCAAGGAGGTGTGGATGGGGCTGCAAATGAATCATGATCTAACACAATTGGAAAATGTTCACTTCCGTAGAGATCTAGGTAAACAGACCAATCAAATGGGTGACCAAAGTTGGGCTACAAAAAGAAAGATCAATGCAGGTCGAAGTGCCAGTATGAGTGATGAAGTGTGTAGGAGTACCAGTGTCCAACAGGATAATATGGAAACTGGTGAGCCACGACTCTACCACACAACCCCGGCCGTCCCGAAGCCCATATCTGATTGTGAGCGTTGAAGGCGCGAACTATAAGAAATGGAGGTGGGAGGTGAGATGAAAGGACCCCAAAATCAGCCGACCGTACATGCTGGTAGGGAGGTACATATACACAACAAACACTGACAAACATACCAAGGAAAACAGCTTCATGGTAAACAGAATCCTTCACCACAAGACCAGACACTGCCACAAGCACCGTATCCTAGTGGTAGAAGATGTGACCTCAAAGGGAGGCCATATCTGTAGGATGAAAGTGCGTTTCCTGAAGGCAATGACTGTAGGGGTGAGGGACATTAGGAGCTGTTACAGTTCAAGATTATTAAAATATCCTCGGCAGTTACACTGAATGAGGGACGTAAGTTATGGAAAGAAAGTGTGCGGAAACAACTACTTCAATTTCCCTCTGTCTATTTATCACTGGCTTAAAGCCCTCTGAGCCCTCTCGAGTGTTGTGAGAATTTGCATCAACTGCCATCGCAGACTCTTGCTTCGAGGAGACACGTCAGCGAGGGAGCGAGCTGATGTGATCCCGCGAATCATGTTCACTCGCAGGAAGGGATACAAGAGATGGAGTCTTTAACTTTTCTATCCTTTTTGTGGCAGCCTCCTGATGAGATTTGCTAACAACAGAAGGTTTGAACAGTTTTATTTCAGCTAGCCTACACAGCATACCAACAGACGTAGTCCAGGTCATCTGGACTACCTGTGGCTTTGGTGTACTCACAGACAATTCAGTCTGGGTAGCCACATCGACTGTCTGTGTAAACACATCCTTAACTGCTGGTAGAACATTAGCAACAACACTGTACGGCACAGAAGGCTTCGGGCTGTGGATAGCACGGAAACGTTTCCGTGCCTCAACAAAGGAATCCTTGTCATCACACTTCGGACAAGCTAGTGTATTCCGACATTTTGCAGAGGAATAATCAAACTGTTGACAGTTGTAGCAACATAGAGGAACAGGAATAAACTGCTTAACACACACATTCAAGTACTCCTTTTTGATAATGGAAGGAATATCACACAGACCAAAAATTAAGATGAGAGTAGCTGTAGGTGACTTGACACCATCAATAGTCTTCAGCAAACAACGAATATCGGTGACATAATGAGATTGCAGCTCAAATAAAATCTCTTGTACTGGGATGTTGATTAAGTCGGGATACCAAATGACGCCTTTGCTGGAGTTGAGGGGGACACGGGACTTAACCTCAACAGTGAACTTTGCCCCAATGAAAGTCTTCATCGCCAAGAGCCCCCCCCCCCCCCCACACACACATCTGGGCGGTATTCAACGTCTCCACTAGGAGCTCGCGCCTTTCGCTGATCTTGCAGTCAGCACCAGGACTACCAACTTCTCCATCAATAACATTTTGTAGTTTGAAAGGCGACACCTTTCAAACATGTGCCCTTCGATACCTCGGATAACCAAAAAACGTGGCGTAGGTAACTTAACCGAAGTAGAATCATTCAAAACCGAATCACTGCCTGTGTCATCACGGTACCATTTCAAGTGGCTGTCGAGGGTTCCACCCTTTTTGGGAGTGCTTTTAGAAGCCATGGTGAAAGCCCCCATACTAAAACTTTGCCTCAATCTGCCATTCATGAGGGGGAAAATAAAAGAAGTCTGTGGGAGGTTGGTCCACCTCCTAAGTAGTACATAGGAACAGCTACCCTTCCCCGCTATTCACTGCAAATTACTGCTCCAGTAGCACACCAAAGTGTACACCAGGGCAAACCAGGTGCAAAATCTTAATCCTGAGCGAGGCCGGTTTTATTCCCCTACCTGGAAAAAAATCCCACGCTTCCCACTATAGAGGATACCCTTGGGTGCCAGTTCAGGGGACTTGTAGTTTATTACACCGACCTCCTCCCTACAGCGGTAACACGTATTCCTGGCCAGTTTGGGCACATGGACTAGTCGGCCATGACACCCCTCCCGCCAAGATTGCACCAATTGGTGCTACATGGGTGTACATGTATGTTGACACTGGCTTCGCACCTAGAATTGCCTGCTGGGCCAGTGAGAGAAGGGTTCGCTAGATCGTCACTAACAAAGGTACCACGTATGCTTACACAATTTGGAGGCAGCACTCATTCGTGAGGATAGACCCTCATTAGGAAGAACTAAATCACCCTGGCCTGAGACGATGCTGTAGAGAAGGAAGAAGCAATGGGACCCGGTGAGCTGGAAAGAAAAATGATGACAAATGAGAAGATGAAGGGAGAAGCAATTGCAGATCCTGACCGCGTCCCGATTCGACGCCTCTTATGACAAGCACGGGGTGGCTGTGGTGGTACTCTAAAACCCCACCACCACACAGGGCCACCGTTTTCGAGAAAAAGGACTGGTACGGTAGGTTCGACACTCAGTATATAATTAATCACATGACATTATTTTTTTGTATGTACAAGAAGTACAGTGCCTTGTCAGCATGTGCATCTAGGTTAGTTGGTGTATGTTCAATGACAATAGTTTTTTCATGATTACAAGTCTGTCCGGCAAGTGCACACACACTCATATATGACTTATTTCAACTCCTGTCGGCCCACATGCAATGGTAGTCTTGTGGTAGCACACCAGACTGGCGACCCACGGGTCACCGGAACGAAACCGGACACCAGCAGTTTTGAGTGCACACTTACAATAAATTACCAGCGTTGTTGCCGGGCAATGAGCAAACACAATATGGCCACCAGCACGCCTAGCTGCCACCACTGGAACTTCACAATGGTGGCGAGTGCGAGAATCGGTTGCAAGCACACACTAGCGGTCAATGTGGGAATCAAAGTGGATGGACAACAAGGTATATAAGAAAACCCCTCCAAGAATGAGAGGTGAAATGAAGGAAGAGAAGAAGAGAGAGAAAAAAAAAGGTGGAATGCAAAATAAAGAAAACCCTCGGAATGCAAATCCAAGATGGCTACCATCAGAGACAAATGACTGATCATGAATATTTGAAATGGAATGCAAGAGAAGGAAGAGATGTACTGACTGACAAAATGGCAAACAGCATACTGGCAAGATGGCCACTATCCAAACTGAAAGATAAGAGCCGGAAGTTGGCGCCCACATCTTCCAAGGTGTCGCCAATCCGGTTCCAGTAGTGCCAGCTTGCCCCTTACCTATCTACTTTACCTCTTTCGAATTTCCCTAGATTTATGCCTCTCTAGGTCTGGGGTTTCCCTAGATTTCTACCTCCCTAATGGAGTGTTCATTTCATTCATTTCCTCTGTCAGTAACCATTGAGATTTTGGGTGAGGCTCCTTTGGTGTGAACTTTAATTCTGCTTGACTATTTTCTTTTTTGTCTCTTGAAGTATACTTTAATGTTCTATCGATTTGATAAAGCAGTAGGTATGCCTCCCAAAAGTAAGAGGCAGATTTTTGTAAAGTTGGATGATAAATCTGTAAAGTGTACCGTGTGTGCGAAAATACTAAAAACTTTTGGTAACACCAGTAATCTTAAGTGTCACATTGAGTCAAAGCATTAGCCTTTACTCTCTAAGAAGGGGCACGAGTTTCATGAAGACGTGGAAGAAAATGAATGCGATGTTCCCGATTGCCACATCACAGCTGAGACCGCTTCTATGGAAGGACCATCATTATCAACATTTCTTTCTTCGAAACCAGGTACATCATCAACGCCTACCCCCAAGCCGACAAAACAGCTGTTGTCTCAATCGACAATGAAAGAGGCCTTTACGAATGTATCACCTTTTCAGGAAGGTGGCACTAAGTATACTGAAATAACTAATGTCATTGTGTATATGCTAGTTATAGACAACTTGTTATTTGTAACTATAGAAAAACCCCGATTTTTTATATTTCTTGAAGTCACTGCTCAGCAGTACCGGCCACCTTCTCAAAAACTGATTGAAGACAAGTATGATTGCACTTCTAATGTTTACAAAGGGAAGTTTGCATTGTTAAAGAGTTACACAATAACCACTGACATATGGACTGTGCTTATTAGCACACTAGGGGTTTCCTGAGCATAACCATTCATTTTTAACTCAATTGTTAGAGTTGTTAGGTGAGTGGCAATTGGACCCTGAGAACGTTTGCTGTGGTGTCACTGATGGTGCAGCAAACTTGAAAAAGCCACATGTTTAGCATTTGGGAGAAATAAGCACTTGTGCTGTTTAAACTTGACAGGACAACATGCTGTGGAGCAAAGGGAAATATCAGAAATCATCGCTAAGGCAAAGACGATTGTGTCTTGGTTCAAGTGATGAGGTGAGACGTGTAAGTAATATGAAATTAATCAATATAGATACTCATTGGAATTCTATACATTATATGATAGAAAGATTCCTCATTCTGAGTACCCGTGCAAATGATATTTTGAAAGCTGCACTTTCTGCTAAGATTAACAAGAACTATCTGCTTGTGAACAAATCACTCCTTCTGTTGCAACCATCCTTGACCCAAGTTTTAAAACCATGTACTTCAGATCCCCAGGGGTTGTTGCTGCTAAAACACTGAATGAAGTTAAGTACCTCAAATCTCAAAGTCTCTAGCCATCTTGTCTGAAGATTCTGATCCTGGTGAATGTGGACCTGCAGATAATTCTATCTTGTTTGCACCCCATAGCAGACTGGTACACACTACATTGAGAAAGTCTGCACCTCTCTCAGCAAAAATCAATATGCCTGACCAGATAGCAGTTACTGGATTGGTATGAGTGTAACAGCTCCAAAACTCAGTCAAGTGGCCTCGGAACTTTCTTCACTCTGTTGCAACATCAGAGCCATCTGAATGGGTGTTTTTGGCAGCAGGGCGTATTCTTACTTATGACAGAAACCGGTTGAAAGGGAGTGTGCTTTCAAAATTGTTATTTTTGCAAATGGTCAATGGAGATTTGTTCTTTTAAATATTATTTATTTGGCCTAGAGATAGTCATCCATATCTAGGTGCAGTAATTGTTCTTGCACACTGTCGATAAAAATTTGTTGTATTAAATTTTTATTCACTTGGCTTTGACATATTTATTCACATCCATGCACAATGATTGTTTTCGCAAACAGTCAATAAAGATTTGTTCTGTTAAATTTTTATTTACTTGAACTAGAAATATTAATCACTATCCATGTGCCTGTAACTTCTATTACTCTTTTTTCAAGATTTATACACTCCATGGGACATAATTCTCTGTAAATCTTTTACTTTCTGTATTAAGGTTAATTTACTTTTTGTAAATTAATTAAATTAGTCCCATAAAAGTAAAAAAAAAAAAAGGCCTCTTAGAAATTCAATACAAATCATGACTGTGTTGATATCACATGGTATTTATTTTAGTTACTCTTTTTTGGCCTTATTATTTGCTTTAAATCATTGATACAAATTTTAGCAGACGATCATCGATGGACACAAACATTGATGTTTACTGTTGATACTATTGATGGTAGAAACCATCGATGGCTCACTACCAATGAATTCAAAACATCTATGTTTACTATCCGATGACAACATCAATGATTTCCTTTCGATGTCCCATCCCTAGACTAAATCATTAAAACAATAATTCAAGGCGTGCCGGCAATTTTTTTTGGTGGTGACGCGAAGTGTTACGCATTAGTGAAACTTGGAGTTTCCCCAGGAATGATTTTCAAGTGTAGCCCCCTCGCAGGGAAAAATACTATACAAGCATAGCAAAACATTATGCAACAAGCCAGAGTCCAACGCCAGAGGGTAGTAAATCCCTAAAACAGTGATTCAAGGCACACCAGCAATTTTTTTTGTTGGTGACGCAAAGCGTCACATCAGCAAAGCTTGGAGTTTCCCCAGAAATGATTTTCATGCATAGCCCATTTGCCATGGAAAATAATGTGTGTGTGTGTGTGTTTTTGCAGTTTAACATATTTTCGTGCTATTTGTAATATTGTATCATGAAAACATGTTTTAATTGCAAAAAGATTGAACTGAACATTACTTAAATTGACATTGTTACCAATATAATTAAATACGATAGTGGAGATGGCTATGAACTGGAGGGAAATTGTGAGGTTAAATTATTTCATGAAAACGTACATATTTCATTTTTTTTACCTCACAACTTCCCTGATCTTCATACCCCTCCCCACTATCATTTTTGGGATGTCTATTGGTCAAATGTTAATGCCCCTAGTAAATTAACATTCTGTGTAATTAGTAGAGTGGAATTATACCACTATCAGAGATTTTTTTTCAAAACTGCCCCTATTCTTAAGAATTACCAGTTTTTCTTAATGTTTTTGAACAAGTAGATTTAGAGATACAGAAAAAGCTTTTTTTGTAGCATTTCATGTGGGGTAAAAATTGGAAAGTGTAAATTTGGGGCAAAAAAGGGACACTTACCGACAGTATATATAAATAAGATAGTGACTGTATATAATAAATGTCAGTAGCAAGTTTATAATCTGAGCTGCAATATGCAATAACTGAATCATATCTTCCTGGTTAATGTCTCATAAAAAAATAATGAAATAGGCACCCTTACTGGTAAAGAGCAATTTATTTTAATTTCTTTTGTTAAATCTTTCACATCTGTGGTCGCAGGTCTGAAACTACAGTTTATTTATTGTTAATATTGTTAAATATATAGTTTAGGCAGGCCGTGCTATCATGAGAACATTTATTGTTAAATCGTGACTGTTCGAAGTTTTCAGGTAAATATGGGACAGTTTTGTGGATAAAAGTGAGACTGTTGGAAAACCTGTTTTCACTTCCTTTATTAACAATTTATACACATCTTGTACAGTATTTCCACAATTTCTCGTCCCCCCCCCCCCCCCCCCATATTAATATATGCAAGTGATCTATGCATGGTGTGTAGGTGTATTTATTGTGTTATGTTGCAGATTAGGTACTGGAACCATGTGTGATACCAGCGACTACACCCTTGAAGAGAGGATTGTTGTGAGTGTCTGGGTAATCGAACATACTCATACTGGGAAGGCACTGCGTGAAGTGCGTGCCGATTTCCACAAAGAGAGACCACTAAAACAGACTCTTCTGCGTTGGGAGCATAAACTATTTGAAACAGGCAACATCAAAGATAAACCACGAACAGGACGACCATCAACCAGAGTGCAACGGTGTCAGGCGGTCAAGAAGTCGCTCCGCAAACGATCAGCAGAGCTTGGAATACCACGAACGACGCTGCTTAAGCACATGAAGAATGACCTGCACCTTCGTGCATATCGCCCGATGTTTGTTCAGAAGTTATCTGACTATGATTTAACCTGCAGATGGGATACATGTGCGTTGATGCTTCAGACTTTCAACACAATCCCAACACGTGGAAAGGTCATCTTCAGTAATGAGTGTGCCAACGTCATGTTCTGATACAAGGAAAACCCACATTCTAATGATATTTTTTCTACTAATATCACAGTTATTTCTGTAAGTATCATAAATTTCAAGCCGATTGTGCGGAAATATAATAATATAGGTTTTAAGTATGTCGTAATTGCTAGTAGAGGGGAGGCACGAGTAGAAGAGGAGGACTTTCTGGGTTTTGAGAATAATGGGGCAAATGAGGAAGCCGAAGTTAACGTGTCCAATGTGGTAGCAAGCCCTTCAGGTTCAGGTCTGGGTAGTATAAATGTGGAAACGTTGGGGATGAGTGAACAGGTAGGCCTATAGTAAAACTTATTACAGAACAAAAACATTCACTTAACGAACAAAAAGTAGAATTTGCAGAAAAATTCGACAAAGTACAACATGCAATAGATAATAATAATAATAATAATAATAATAATAATAATAATAATAATAATAATAATAATAATAATAATGTTATGCAGACGTAAAATTTGATCAAAATGTCAAATTGAATGGGGTTAGGGAGGAATGTGCAAACAAAGTAAACAAGTGTGAAAATAGGGTTGTAGAATTGGCAATGGGGGTTTCGATGAATTGAAGTGTACTTGTAAAATGTCTAAACAAATTATAAACTGTAACACAAGATTACAAAGGTTTGGAGATCAATGTAATAAATTTCAGCGAGCACAGCAACATGTGAAGGAACTTGTTTCCGCACAAGAGAAAAGAATTTTAGAAAACAGTCAGGAAATCGAAAGGGTAAAGACAAGTTAATCAACAAACAAGAAAGGTACAGCAGAATGAAATCCATATACAGCAGGTGGAAGAAACGTTAATAGAAAATGTTGAAAAAATTTCCCAGAAAGTCCGGCAATAGGCCAACATTTGGAAAACATTAGTCAGGAATGTAAAGAGCAGTGCGAGGTGAAAATCAGCTGCAGAGGCGAGAATTCTCTATAGCTAAAGGGGGTAAATTAGTTTGGACTAGTGATGAGATAACTACTTTTAAAGGGCAATACCTCGATTTTACGGGGACAAAAGGGGACCGAATCCAATACAGTTCATATACATAAATGCAAAAGAATATTTCATTCTTGAGAAGGGGGGGGGGGGGAGGTCAGACAAACAACAGGTACAACTTTTTATGAATTGTTAGAAGCAGGAGCTTCATAGTGTGCACTGTGGAAAGAATCGGAATGGACAAGTTCCACAGAAGCCAAGGCAGCTTTTCTGCACAAATATTGTGGAATTCATTTGGAGGATGACTTTACAGTTTTATTTATAGGCAAATTTGAGGATAAGGATGTTTTAATGGCAAATTAAAATGCAGAGGCTCTACTTTCAGTCAAAATACTTGGATAATAAGATGACAGAGGAAAGATTTACCTCTCATATCATTCATTTTAATTGGCACATATAAGACTGTATATTAGGGATGAGAGCTAAATCTGTCGAGGAAATGGTAACCCTGTTGGAAATCCTCGATAGGAGGAAGGAATGTGAAGAAGATTTAAGGGGTAGGAGGCAGGACCAGCAGAAACATTTCAATGCTTAGGAAGGAAGGATCAGTCCTCGGATGCCTCCTTCGCAGAACAGGGAAATGATGAATGTAGAGTGCGGAAAAGAAATTACAACAAAAATTTCGGCAGGGAAAATTCGGAAGTGCAATCAGAGAGGGAAATATTGTTAGAAGAAAATCCAACCGAAGGTTTAATACTAGGGAAAAGGGGAGTATGTCGCTACATTCAGTGATTCATTACTGAGACCGGGGTCGAACTAAACATGTTAGTGGACTAGGGAAGCGAGGTGGCAGCTATATTGGAAGAATTGCTAAATATCCTAAATAAGTAATGAACACATAGTAGCAACTTTGCCAGTATCAAATGTTACCCTTTCAGGGTCTACTGGGGTACGAAATCCAAATGTTAAAAAACAGATTATTATGGAAATAAACATAGCTCACCAGAACATGTGGATTGCCTTGTTAATAGTGAAAGGGCTTAGTGTAAACGTAGTACTGGGAGCATGACGCTATTATAAATTATGCATAGAATTGTGTAGAGATAAGGGAACCAAACTTCCTTTCGAAAAAGAGAAAGCTTTAGAAAACTCTCGGTCAAATGCAAATTGTTTTGAAGGATGAGGACGACATAGTAATTTTATAGAACAGGATTATGTCATGAAAGATGAGCTAGAGAAAATTGTTATGCAAGGAGGAACAAGTGAGGAAAAGTAGCCAATTGGATGGTCTGATGCCAGAATGAACCAACTCCATGTTTTGTGTTTTGGAGATAAAACATATGTTACTGTTATTTTGCCAGAGTGAACTGAAGTGTTTGGTGCACTCGTGTCGATGATACGGATGGTAGCATGTTCTGGTATGTGAGGCAATGTTGAATATTTAGGTTGGCAGAATCAACCAAATCAGTAAAAATATGACGAATGAGCCAGGTGTGGTTCAAAGTTGTTCCAGCAAATGTAACAATGATGTGTTGGGTAGTGATGATTCCTTAGGTTTAAACGATGTCACCAGTGACGAATACGGGTCTCCTTCATCTGAAAGCAGTTCAGACGGTATAATACTTATTCTTAATTTGTATTTAGATCTGTTGTTTTTACCAATAATGGTAATATGCCAAAAGTGAACTAACTCTATTTCATTTGCTGTCAGTACTCTCTGTTGGCCAAAGTGTAAAGTAACATCACACTTCACTGTTTTTGTATAATATCTATAAAATGTTTGAAGTGAAAAAGGCCGCCATATTGATGCAAGAAGTTGGTTCACTTTGGCACAAGAAGAAATTGAGTAACATGACATACAATAGTAATACACGGAAATATAAAATATTTCATTATGTAAATTTAGTTTATCTGAAAATAAGATATTGTAACCTTAACATTACATGTTGCGTGCATTCAAAGGAAATCTAAATTCTTATTAGTAGATAAATTTTGCTACTTGTAAGAATATTTGTGTATTACTTCCATTGATTTGCCAATGTAAACAAATGTCTCTTAACCAGATAGGGTTATGTTGTTACGAACATAGATGTGTGTACAGAAGACAGGTGTAGCTGTACTACGCTACACAGGCTACACTGTTCATAGCTGGAAAGAAGAAGAAAACATGTGTGTTTTAAAAATACACACTGAAAGTTAGTGTACATTTTGTTGCAGATGGAGATCCTGGAAATCTACCAAAAAAGGTGGAAGAAGAATATTAGGAAGAAAAGACTATACACTGGTAATTCGTACATTTCAACTACAGGCAAGAAAGTGCAAGCAAAATGTTTAGGGGAATATTTATGCTTTTGCAAAAATAAATGCTGGGAAAAAGTAAGCATAGCAGACAGACGTAGGTTTTATGAAATGTATTGGAATGAAGGATCCTTTGATGTTCAGACAGCCATTATTGAGTGATCCGTGAAGATAAGGCAAAAAAAATTGAAAACAAGGGAAAGGATATCAGGAATAGGGAGTTTTCTTGCAAATATTTTATTCCTAGCCAGAATGGGGATGTTAAGTTATGTAAAAATATGTTTCTTCAAACACTAGTGCCAAGGTCCACCAATCATTGCAGAAATCAGTACAAGACATCTCGGACAAAAGAGGTCTACACGTGGCGCATAACAAGCTTCCTGAAGAGCGTATTGCACACGTAAGAGACCACATCAGCTAATTTCCAGCACATACAAGTCATTACACTCGCAGATTCAACCCAAAAAAAAAACATATTTGAGAGAAGGTTTAAATTTGAGTTTTATGTACCGATTATACAAAGAAAAAATGGCAGAAAATAATTTACAGGAGCATATTATTAGCCAGTCTGTTTATGAGAAAGTATTTTACTCTGACTTTAATTTGGGGTTTAAACGTCCCCACAAAGATACATGTCAAACCTGTGACATTTTGGACATCAGAAAAAAAGTAAGAGGGGCTGAACCAAACAGCAAAGAAAGAAGTGCAAGTTTGGCTACTGTGAAAGCAGAGATTGAACTTCACAACAGAAAAGTTAAGTTAGCACAAGACTCAACAAGATTAGACAAATAGGCAGCTCAAAATGGAGAGTGTACAGTTCTGACCTTTGATCTTCAAGATATTCTCTCTGCAAAAGGTTCCTAGAAGAGTTGTTTACTTTAAACAACTATCATGCTTCAATTTTGGTGTCCCGACTGTGCTACATCGAAAGGTACTATGCATCTGTGGCACAAAGGACTTGTAGGTCGCGGCCCCGATGAAATTGGTTTGTTTATTCTCAAGTATGTTTAAGACCATCCCACATGGACAAACTTATCCTATGATCCGATTCGTGTGGTGGACAAAATAGAAATTTCAAGCTTGTTTTCATTCTGATTTACATTGTACAAGACCCTCATAATAACATCAAATAAATTGTTAAGAAATTTGTGATCCCTAGCCACAGTTATCTTCCAAACGACAGTAATTTCTGCCACATTGAAAAGAAGATGCATTATCACCAGCATATTTATGTTCCAAGTCTTCTTTCAGACATCATAAAATCCTGCAGAACAAAAAACAATGCCCTTGATGTGGTCTCCATGCAAAGCAGTGACTTCTACAGCTCCAAAAATATTACAGGTGTAATTGAAGTAGAGTGGTTGAAGATAATATGTTTGCGACCGTCAGAAGAAAAGCCATACGTCATGGAATATAAATACACACAGAGAGACTTGATGGCATATGAGTGTGTCAGATTCTGCAAATGGCTGAAAGGAAGAGCAATACCTTTACACTTGATGGAGCAAGGATCTCACATCAATGCTAAGTTTAGTCCCACAAACTTGTGTGCAGCTGTAAAAGCAAGCAGTCCTACACTAGCACCATGTTATGATTATTTGGAAGATGATAGCTATGAATACTAATGAATGTGAAATTAGCTTTCTAGCAAAGGAGTAATTTATTATAATTACTCTTTGTCAAATGAGTACCTGCAGATTGGTTACATTCTTTGGTTTGCTTTTGTTTAATAGGATGATGCTATTTTTGTGTAAAGGCCTCAAACCCAAGACTTATTTTCAGATTATATTGCCTTGTTTGTTTTCAACTTTTTGAATGGCATGCTATGGGGTGTACAGTTTCTCTATGTTGTGTTCATGTGGTACCAGTTTACCACGATTCCTAAACATTTATGTGCCAGACTGAACTATGTTTATGTGATTTGTAATATTATTTGTGTTGGCAAATAGTGCTGAAAAATCTATACTCTGTTTTCATTATGTCAAAAGAACATTCACTTTCAATTTCTTAAATAAATTTATTTACATCACACGTAACTGCACTTAGATCTATCTGCCATAATATATACCAGTCATGTATTTCGTATGCCACAATGAACCAAGTGTGTTTTAACAAAAATAAATAAATTTAACACATTGTTGTTTTTCCCTGCACATTTCTATAGCATTGGATTTGTAATAAATAGTACAGAGATTTAGCTTTAGAAGTACAAATTACATTAAGCCATCAGTTTTTTATAGTCGCAATACAGACTTAAAACTTGAGTACAACAAAACTAAATATTTTGACTTGGTTAGGTCTGGCATCAAACCATCCAACTATCCAGGGTTAAATAATAAATGTAAATGCCACCTAGAAATCAAGGCATGCAAACATTTCATACAGAAACCATATCCAATTGCGTATGCTTTAAGACCAGCTATAGAACAAGACTTGCAGAACATGATAGAAACAGACCTTGTAGAGAGGTGTAGTTCAGAGTATTTGAATCCCATAGTAGTTGTCAAAAAGAATACGGGGGGGTGGGGGGGGTTATGTTGTGTTTGGATACAAGGAAATTAAATCATCATACCAGACAGAGATTCACCCGAACCAATGGACGAATTATTACAGAAATTTGAAGGGTGTAAATATTTTTCAAAAATTAGCTTCATATTGACAAATTCCTTTGGCACAGCAGTCAAAACATTACACTGTTTTTCCTCATCAAGGAAAGACCTACTGTTTCAAAAGGCTACCTTTTGGTTTAGTAATTTTATTAAAGCACTAAGAAGTTCTAGGACCTGAAGTTTTGGAGTTAGTTACCATTTATCTTGATATTCTGATTGCTACGAGAACTTTTAAGGAACACTGCCGATTCATACAGTTAGTATTTCGAAAATTGAGACAAGGCCAAATGACTGCTAGCCTTAAAAAGTCTGAATTCCTGAAAATAGAGATAAGTTTCCTAGGTAATTTAGTTAGTGTCAAAGGTATTTGTGTAGACCCAAATAAGGTTAAAGTTATTAAGACTACCATATTCAGTCAATTGTAAACAATTGGAGAGACTGGTAGGAGTTTTCAACTATTTCAGGAAATATATTCCAAATTTCAGATATATTTGTACACCTCTGAGAAAATTACTACAAAAAGGACAGCCTTGGGACTGGAAGGCTGAGCAGAAAGAAGCTGTAGATAGACTGAAAAGAGAATTAGAGAAAGAGATGATGCTACACCATCCCAGGTTAGATAGGAAATTGTTCATAGCTTGTGATGCTTCGGATGAGGCTGTAGGTGCTATGTTATTTCAGGTTAATGATCAAGAGAATGACTGCGTCTCATGGAATGGAAATTGGTTGAATGGGATTAAAGATGTGGTGAGGTGTAAGGTCTGTGGAAATTATGAAATTACCAGACCAGGCACCAGGCATCGTCAAGGAGACGCCATGATGGTGGATGATTATGTAGCACGGTTTTTGGCAGTTGGGAATCTGACCTGGTAACTCCTAGTGGTAACCGTCGGGCAACATACATTTTTGTATGGCTAAATCCAGACAACAGTGCTTAGGTGCCAGTGAATTTTGACAAGGATTGTTTATTTACCCCTGCCCGCTAGTTGGGGTTCCTGGCATCTCAGCTGTTTTTGTTGGTGCTCTGCAGGATGC
The DNA here is from genome assembly GCA_029891345.1 of Dryococelus australis. Classification (NCBI taxonomy): domain Eukaryota; kingdom Metazoa; phylum Arthropoda; class Insecta; order Phasmatodea; family Phasmatidae; genus Dryococelus; species Dryococelus australis. The sequence continues at coordinate 356,739,891 of CM056995.1, forward strand.
AAAGTCAGAGCTTTGCCAGTGCTACAGGGCATGGTGTTCACGAACACCATGAACACCCTGTCGAATTTTATACTTCGTCCCTGGACCATCTAAAGGATGCGGTAGATGGACTGAAGAGGAGATGGACATACTCGCTCGCAAGGAGTTCTATCTTCCTCCAGGTAGAAGGCACGTCAACCTTGCCTTGGTGGCAAGGGCTGTTTCTGGACAGAACTAATGATGCCATTAAAGCCAAAGGAAGTTTCCTCAATACAGTACAATTTTCCATGAGGTGAGTAGGCACAAACAGCTTGACGTTCTCTCCCCTTTTAATAGAGATATGAGAAGGAGGAGTGCAACAGGGTCTTTGAGAGGGCAGGCTTCTTCCTCTGAGCCGATTGTGACAGCTTCAGTGTACGTGTAGTCTGACATATATGTGTATGTTTACTATGTCCAATGTATAAACTTTGTATACTATAATTTGACATGTCCAATATCTTTGAAAAAAGATCTTACAGATGCAATACAACAAAACATGACTCTATGATCTCAGGATTGCTGGCCGTGCGCCAGGACGAAAACTCCCGTTGACTTATTGAAGTTGGCAGCTCCACAGTTAAGGCCGTATATGCTATTGTTGGATGTTTCCTAAACGGTAACCCACGATTATATGCCATTCTGTTGCAGTGACATTTTGGCAGAAAACTGCAAACCCCTGTACGTCGTGCGATGTAGATTATCGGGGCTATCCACACGCCCATAAGGATACGGTACACTTACTCAAGATACACGCTTACATTGAATTTAAGTCCTGATGAAATATACTTGCTCTGAATGCAGGTACTGTTAGAGCCCGTCCCCTTAAGCACCTTGCTGCAACCAAAATAACTTATGCACTGATGAGTTCTCAGGGTATTTATTCTGTGACCTTAACACCCCTCACAGGGAGACAGACACTTAACAAATGCATTGATGGCTTAACCGGTTACACTGTAACACTGACTTGCCTCATGCAGAAAACTTACGGAAGATTTAAGCTTCCCCCGGTGATGCTTAACAACGGGGAAGTGAGGGTGGTGTACCGAGCAACGAGAAAAAAACGTTTACGGAATAATTAAGCTATTGCAGTGAAGTGATCACTCTCAAAAGATGCATGCCGCCCAGTGTGAAGGAAACACGGAACGCGCAATCACCCTCGATAGATGTCAGACGCTTACTAACTCCTTCCTTGTCACATAAGCGGGCACGGGCTGACTGGCGTGCCAATGTTGGAACTACTTCCTGCACGACACGTGAACTCCTGCTCTACTTGCTGCAACTTAACATTGCATGGTACAATAAATGACATATTGACCCGGAATGAATATATACATAGTGTAAGAATGGGGGTGAAAATATACACTTGCAGAGAAACACAACACTGGCAGGACAAAAGAAACAGAATAAACTAGTGGTGGGAAATTCAATTCTTCGATTATCTTGATTCTTGCCGGAATCGAAAATCAATAAAAAATTGCTCTTCTTAAAATTTTGATTCTCTCTATTTTCTCATTTTATTTACTTTGGGGGATAGAGAAACTACAGTGTAACGTCGTTACTACGAGACTTTACCAAAAAATTGTTGAATTACGGGTCTTCCTAATATACAATGTATTTATGAAAACCCAATTTTCATATGTTCCGGAAAAAGGGGGGGGGGGGCGGAGATTAGGTAATATATCATTAGCTATTCTAATGTACATTGGGCAAAAACGGCATCAAAGCTATGTTTATTGGGAAGGATGTTCGACGAGAAGCAATTCTGAGTTATATAACTGTTTACACAATGTACCATAAAAATGGCAAAAGTAAAACAAACGTTGCCAATCACATTGAAAGGGAGCATACAGCAATGAAAGAGGTGGCAATGTACTACTGTAAGAACAGCATAGAACACGCACATTGACATTGCAGTAAAATATTTTAATCTCTGCATTTCTTTTTAATTAATGGCAAATTAAATATCTCAGTTTCAATCAATTTTGAGCCCTTGAACAGTAGCATGGTCAAATGTATCCCTTCACCTAAGAAAAAAAAAGGTAGGATCTGGCAATTCCAACCTGTTTAATTTTTGTTATGATGAAATACTACAGTTGGGGTTCTGTTTCTTTTGTTGGTTGGGTAGAGAATTTTAGTTTTACGTCTTTCATGAGAGGTGTATTAGCAGCGACTCTGAGACAACAGCAATTTGAATTGCCGTGAATATTTCCAAAGACGCTAATCTTGAAGGAACGTCAATCTGGAATGTCAATCATTTTTGGACACGTACATTTTAACATTGCAACAGCAGTTTCAAAAAAAAAAAAACTTACATACTGGTTTTAGTTCATGTCATAACAACGTGCTGTTGGTTCTTAATGGTCAACCTTGACGATACATTACTTAAGTCACTTTTGTTGGCCACTGATACAATACAAATCACTTGCAAACTCATTCAATTAACACAAAACTTGATCAGATTTTTTTAATAGACTTGATCTAATACACACGCCAGAAAATGGTGTGGTACCAAGACACCAAAAACCAACATACAAGCAATAATACGAAATGCACATGCCACAAAATACATTTCACTCATCTAGAGGCACTAATAAAATCCACATTCAACAAAATATGCTACGACAAAAATAAGTAACTGACGAGATAACTTTCAGTTTCCGACAACACTTGCACTTCATAAAAACAAAAACATGGAGAGATCTGTGGCATTTTCTATGTTCGAAATGTTTCACATAACTGTAATGCACTCATCCTTTCCGTAATTTTGAAAGTCATAAAGTAAATAAACGGACATGAATTGATTGATAGCAGCTCGTGTCACCTGGCTGGCGAGTCAGGTAGGGTCATGACAGCGTTGCCACATCCAACTGCAATTCCGCAGTTGCCATCTTCCACATCGCACACACACACAATGCGCCCAGTTCATGCACACCGGTATTTGCGGGCCCGTTGCCGATATTACGGCAAAAACGAAAACACTTTATAAATAAAGAAATATTATATTTTTTATAGTTTACGGGCACAATTTTTACAGGATTCTGGTGAAAAAATGGTATTTGCGCGAGTGTGAATCAAGTGAAGATTTCAGATGCATTTATTTGTTCAATAGTGAAAATGAGTGAAGTTTGGAAGTATTCAGCATCCTTTACTGTAACAAAGATTATACCAGTTGTAATTTATGTTCTTCCAAAATTTCCCATGGCGAGAAATCACACAGTACTATGAACATGAAAAAAACACTTAAGAGAAAATACATCAATTTAATGTGTCAAATGCGAAAAAAAAAGTAAAATGTTAACCAGCGATGCTTAATTTTGGCCAGCCATCAAATTTCAGTTACAGTTCTGTTGATTAGGGCTTTGTGCATCTCCAACAAATAATTCAGATTCATCTCCTACTCCAAAGACCAGCTCGACAGCTTCACCACAAACAGAAGCTGCTCAGTCTCACATTTCAGTACAACCAGTACGTTCCATTACACTCAACTCACTCTCGCACATTGTATACAGAGAAAAAGAGTAAGGAAATAACTGAAAAAGTAGCTCGCATGATATGCATTGACAACCAGCCATTTAGTATTGTTGATGATCAGTGTTTCTGTAAACTGTTGGAGCATTTGGAACCAAGATATTCTCTGCCTAGCCAGAAACATATTTCTCAAAAGCTGATCCCACAAATGTATGCAGACTGCAAAGCTCAATTTGAACTCCTGTTGCAAAAGGCAGAATATGTAAGTATCACGATAAATTTTTGGACATCAACAACTAATGATGACTATATGAAGTCTTACAGTTCACTTCAAGCCACATCGTCTTTGTATAGAAGTGGTTCCATTTCTAGAAATGTTGCATAAAGCAGAGAACATTTGTCATAAAGTTGTCATAGTAGTTCGAGACAATGTTAGGAACACCATCTGCACCTTAAATTCATCTAATTTTGACCATCTTCTATGTATAGCACATACACTACAGTTAGTCATCAAAGATGACTTGCTTAATACACCAAGTATTAAAAACATGGCGACTAACTGCAAACAGATTTTAGAACACTACAAACATTCTTCGCAGGCATGCAAAATCTTGAAAATTGAACAGAAAAAATTTAACCTCCCAGAACATAAATTAGTTCAAGATGAACCAATCCACTGGAATGCAACACTCCATATGATGAGAAGGTTACTTCAACAAAAGCAGGCAATTATTCTTTCCTCTTCAGAAATCAAACTACCTGTACAGCTCAGTCAGTCACAGCGGGAGCTGATGAAAAATGTTATAAACATCGTGAACATTTTTAATCATGCCACACTTGCAGTCAGTTCATCCAACTAACTGCTGCAGAAATAATTCCTATCGTAAACTCTACTAAACGGAAATTAGAAACGGTGGTAGTGAAGGCCATAAAGAATGACCTTGCATCTGTCAAAGTTCGATACAGTGATGTAGAGGAAAATCAGTTCTATATAATGGCAACTATACTGGATCCTAGGCTGAAGATGTCTGTATTCAGCTCAGATGAATATGCAACTAATGCACGGAGAAAACTCATAAATGCTGCTGAGTTACATGAAAAAGCTTCCAGCCCAGACACACTGGCTCAGGTAAGTTCAGTTTAAATTCCTATTCTCACTTTTCCTGAGCAAAATAATTTGGTTTTTTAAATATTCACTTGTAAAGTTACAGTTTGTTATAAGAATTAGTGAAATATAAGATCAACAGTTAGGCCAGGTGTAGCAAAATTAATTTTTACAAACTCATTAAACTCGATTCTTTAAAAAAGCAAAATACAGATGTGTTGCTATATTGTGTTTGCTAAGAGAAATAATATGGTTTGCATAAACTGTTCAGCTCAGGAAGTCATCATGTTTGGGTTAAAGACTTTGAAGTACGGTACACATTATATAGTCCACACTTATACCTACATTCTTTTACAGGTTCAAGATTCGTCATTGTCCAAAAGTGATAAGGGACATGTCATGCAGAGTTTTTACTCTTCTATTATGCGATACCATAACGAAAGATCAGCATCAAGTGGTTTGTCAGCTGCAGGAGAAGTCAGCGCATACTTAGCAGAGCCCTTGTGTCCACCTAACACAGATGTTAACCAGTACTGTAAGAATCATGTAAATTTTCCGCAGCTGAGGGCACCTATCACGAAAATTTGTCTATACCCCCTGCCACTGAATATTCAGAAAGGTTTTTTTAGTACAGCGGGGCTTGGCCAAAAACGAAGTCGTCTGGATCCAGATAAAGTAAAATAATAAGTGTTTTGATGCATGACGTCTTCTCTAATATAATAAATGACTGCTACTCATCAGTCAACTACACTCCTCACAGCTTGTCCACGACTCACGTCGCTGCCGCCGACATCTGCAAACACTGTATTACCTACCGGGATGGAACAGGCTTTCCAATGATTATTATTATTTCGCCCGATGAGCCACCGAGACTATGCGCAAGAGGTCCATGGCAAGTACCGCAGTGTGCCGCTAGATGCCGCCACATACAAAAGACGTAGATCCTGACGCTCTACACTACACCGCTTGCTCAGAGAATCCAGATTCCGGACTCGCGCCTGCTGTGCCCCCTCCTCAAATGCACTACGCCAGCAGAAGGAGGGATGGCCGAGAAGTATAAAATGGCCGGCAGCCAAGCCTCCTGATTGCCAATTGTTCTCAGTACTCGATCGCTTCCTGAGCTCTCACAGTCCCAGTTACTGGTGCCAAAGCTCTAACCTCTCCTCAGCTTCACCGCTCTCTTCGTAGGACCGAAGTTCCTCTCCAGCGGAATCCTAAGGAAGACCCAGCTGCCGTCAAGAAGTTACAATTAGACATGCTCAATCCCTTACAGACAGACACCTGAGAGTAGAGCTCGCCTCAAGGAAACACGCATTATGTAACTGCTTAATCCACCCAGCTTTGCACAGGGTGCCTTCCCCTGTTTACCGATAGGGTGTTTAACCTTCCGTATACTCCGTGGGGGAATTAAGAGTTAGCACTTCTGCCATCAGTGTTTATTTCACTTCGGTAAATAAACAATGTTCTTACCAGTCATCTTAACTTTCACTCCAAGATTCTTCCTGCATCACATCGGTGCTGCAGGACTTGACTGGAGACCGGGTTTTGATACTGCCGAACGCACACCGCACAATAGAACAAGTACATCCTTGGAAGGCCACCCGTTCCTTGTACATCGTAGGAGGAACGGTAGAGCCATGAGATTAGGATACTGTCCTGTGGAAATTAACTTGTCAGCTCGAAGTCGCCCCTTCCTCATCGCTCCCTGTGTGGTGCCGAGGAAGGGTTCTTCTTTGAATTCGGGGTGACTTGTAACCCCGGGACCCTCACCACACCACCACTGGAAGACTACCTATTCCTTGCACCATGTGGAAGGAATGGTAGAGCCACGACATTACATACGTTCCCAGTGGATTGGACTTGCCAACCAGGTGCCCAACTCTCATCGCTCCCCTAATGGTGCAGAGTGGGCTGTAGTCTGGTACAGGGAAGACTACTCCCACGGGACACCTGCACACTGTTAAACACTGACACGTCAACTCTATACCTCATGCCATACACCCACAGGGGTGGAGTTGACAGACGGACCAGAAAGGCAAGGGCAATTGCTAAGCTTCTGCAGGGAGTACGTATCCTTCCTAGCGGGTTCAGGCTACTCAGTCCACAGGAACGACGATGCCTCAGCATACCAGTTCCAGACATTGTTCCTGTCAGATTGTTCAAGCCACCCACCAGGGTTGCGGAGGGATACCATTCTATAGTGCAGGAGGCACTGTTTGGTATCAGACAGCCAGATAAACCCGAACCACAGCCAGAAGTACCCATACTGGGGTTTTGCCCCAGTCAGTGCGAATACACAGGTACCCGCCAACCACACGCCACCTCGCTGAACTGTGGCACCACTACCCAAGCCAGTACCTCGTAGGGGGGTCAAGGTCGTCGACCCACGAGGCCCGTACTATACACCGAGCGGGTACCTGCACCCCGGACCGAATAAAGTAAATTAGACACGATTCGCCTAGCGCCACCCAAGTTATCTAGGGGTGGGGAAAGTCTGACAGCCAGGATTGTCATGCGCCAGTTTTAAAAAAAAAGCCTTAAATAAGATTAGATACATAGGCATGCATCTCAAATGTTGAAACAATTCTAATGCAGACTTTCATTAAAATATGTGTATTTGCTTTAAGGGGAGAACCCTTAGACATCTTGTTCTGTTGTGCTCATTAATTGAACATGTGCATCATACATCATCCACTACATACTGGGTAATGTAATTTGGAATATGTTACACACCTTATTAAAAATATATTTTTTTTTATTTTCTTAATGTGCTGTATAATAAATGAGATTTTTCTTTTTTTTAAATTAGTGACAGTCTTCTTTAATGTCTAATATATTTAACCGATTTGTCTATAATTTTAAACGTCCATTGTCAATTATAATAATAGGAAAAGCTATCTAATCAGACATTTCGCAATTTGGCTATATAGTATATACCTTTCAAACAGTTTGGATATATAGTATATACCTTTTAAACAGTTTGGCTATATAGTACATACATTTTAAACAGTTTGGCTATATAGTATATACCTTTTAAACAGTTTGGCTATATAGTATATACCTTTTAAACAGTTTGGCTATATAGTATGTACCTTTCAAACAGTTTGAAAGGTATATACTATATAGCCAAACAGTTTGGTTTACTTACCTACATCATTAATATTACGAACAATACTATTATAGGTAATTTCAAATAAGCTCTTATGTACATTATATACTAGTAATTTTTGTGTTTAGTTAAAAATGGTTCACTCATCTACATCACATTATTTTCACTACCTTGCTACCACTGATAGCTACAAATAATACTAAAAACTTAGTGCATTTACAACATTATATTATATATATATATATATATATATATATATATATATATATATATATATATATATATATATATATATATATATATATATGTGTGTGTGTGTGTGTGTGTGTGTGTGTGTGTGTGTGTGTGCGCGTGTGCGCGTGCGTGCGTGTGTGTGTGTGCGCACGCGCGCCCGCAAATAATAGCAAAAGGTAAGTAAATCAAAGTTACTAACCAAATTAAAAAAATAGTCATTATGTATTACTGCCTTCTGCCTAATTTATTTAATGAATAGCATAAATTAAAATTATTCAGAACTACCTAGAGTCGAGATAATCGAGAAAAATACTGCTGGAATCGAGAATCGAAAGAAAAATGGAATTGTCCCATCTCTAGAATAAACTCTTTATTAACAAAGCAAATATGAATGACGGCAACAGCCATAAGCCCTTTTTTAAGTGCATTGCAATGTTCTCCTGTCATATCCCTTCGCCTCACAGAATCTCCCTTTCTCTTGGGCAAACACCGTCTACGCTGGCGTGCCCTAGGTTACACTTTACTCGTCACGCACTACAAACACTCTGTCTTAGGGAGAGGGGAACGTGGCACACGTCAGGGAACATGTACCAATTAATTTTGCAAGTAGGGCACTTCAATACTGCAGAAATAAATTATACGGTCACAGAAAAGGAATTGCTTAGTATCATATTTGCATATACAAAATTCTGTACATATATCTATGGCATGGATACAACTGTGTTGACCAATCATAAGGCCTTATGTCATCTGAATACTTGCAAACTGCTACATGATAGGATTACAAGGTGGATTTTATCTTTACAAGAACATAATTTAATTATTGAACATGTCCCTGGCAAGGCACAGGTAGTAGCAGATGCACTTTCAAGGGGTAAGGCAGATATACAGGCCGCTCAGGCTACGGAATTTCAAATTCTGTCTTTGAGGCAACAAATGAAATAAGTAGGTACAGGGTTATGGGAGATTGCAATACAGTTTAAAACAGAGCTATCAGAGGATTCTCTGCATTAAAAGGTAGTACAGAAATTGGAAACAAGTAATTGTAGAGATATCATTAAGGAAAAATTCATGACCAAGGATGGATATTTGTTTCAAAATATAGGCACCATTGGTGCGAAATGGATTCTGTGTATACCTGATCAACTCAGTAAAGAAGTATGTGAATACATGCATAGTGAATGTGGACATTATGGTGTTACCAAAACAGTAATGTACATGCAAAATTGTTGTGTATTTAGGGACATGTATCGAACAGTAGCCAAGGTAATAGGGTCGTGTTTAATATGTGCAAAGATAAAGACACCCAGTTGGAAATGTAAAGGTATGATGGGTCATGTACTAGCTACAGAGCCATTGGAAATAGTTAGTGTAGATTTGTTTGGCCCTCTGCCAAAAGGTAGAAGGGGGGTAGAGTATATCTTTGTAGTTCTTGTCTAGTGTAGTTCTTGTAGTGTAGTGTAGTTCTTGTCTAGTGTATCTTTGTAGTCTATGTTTACTAAATTTGTGAAACTATACCCAATCAAGAAGGCTACAGCCTAAGTACTCACTGAAAAAGTAATGGATTGTTATGTACTAGAGATTGGTTAGCCAAGGAAAATTATTTCACACAATGGGCCACAATTCCATAGTGATAAGTGGAAAACTCTAACATCCATTTTGAGAATTGAGATAGGATATACTGCAGTGTACCATCCAGCCTCAAATCCAGTTGAGCGAGTTATGAGAGAATTAGGGAGATTGTTTCGAACATACTGTAATGAACACCATGTGATAGTGATGTAGAAAAATTAATAAACAACTGTTGACATGAAAGTACAAGTGCTACCCCCATAGAACTTATGAATATGGGTAAACCCTGCACAGTGTTGCAAAATGTTGTAAGTTTTCCAAAAAGTGAGGTTGGAAATGTAGAGAATATGAGGATCGCAGCCTCGCAAAGACTGGAGTTGAAATCCAAGAATCAACGAAAAAGGTGGGATAAAAACATTCAACCAACAGCAACGTTGATGCTACTCGTATATTTAATGTTGATGAGATAGGGTTAACAACTATTCAAAAGAAGCCAAGGAAGAAAATTGCTCCGAAAGGTCAATCTCAAGTGGGGGCAATATCCAGCAGTGAGCGTGGAATGAACACAACTTCTATATGCTGCATCAGTTCTGCAGATTCCTATATCCCTCCCATGTTGATATACAAATGGGGAAGAGTGTATGACAATTTCAAAGATGGAGCTCCGTCCGGTACTGATTTTTAATTCAATCCTGAAATCAGTAATATAAACAAAGGTCTGTTTGTTAAATGGTTGCAGAATTTTATTAAATGTGTTAAACCTATGATACAGTAAAAGGTTCTTCTTCAACACACACTAAGAACATTGAAGCTTTGTGCATCGCTAGTAAAAATGGCATTTTAATGTTATTATTTCTAGGCCACACCACACATCGCTTCCAACCCCTTCTTCAAGTCCTTGAATACCTACTATACTGACGAAATGAAAAAGTGGCTAAGGACAATTTCAGGTCAGTGCATCACTCAGTCAAAAGTTGCAATGTTGTTCGGTCTTGCATATGGAAGAGCTGCTGCAGTGGGTACAATAGTGAATGCTTTCAGAGCTACAGGGATATAGCCAGTCAACAGAGATGTTTTTCAAGATCATCATTTTGTTGCTTCATTCGTCAGCCCTCCTGGTACAAATGCTCTGCCAGTAGCTCAGTATGTTAGACATACAGACACAGCTGTAAGTACAGACCCTCAACCAATTACAAGTCAAGTGATTCCCACCCAACAAGAAGCTCGAGAAATCACTGGTCCTTCACGAAGCTTCAGAACTACATCATCTCCCGTTGTGTCAGTGAAACAAATATCTCCACTCCCAAAAGCAGCTGCAAGCAAGAAGAAAACAGGAACACAAAAAGCAGCTGTACTTACTTCCTCTCCCTACAAAGCCACACTCGAAGCATCCCAAAAACTTTTCAAAAAGTGTGCTGCTAAACATAGTTGTGAACACCCATGCTCTAACAAACTAAATGGGCTTTGCACAGTTAAAGAATCATGGTTTTGTGATATTTGTGAATCTGTAAGGGAAGAAGACATGATATTATGTTGGGGTGGAAATGGGAAAGAAAAAGTTCTTCTGCAACACTTGTCAATAATGTTATTTTTTGGAAATTTTGTAACGTGTCTTCATTCACTCAGTGTTGTCATTGTTATCAATACACAACTTGAAATAAGGCTGCAATTGATGGCAGGCTAAGTCTTGTGATTATAAAATGTGAAAGCTTAGGAAAAAGGATGTGATATTATTATATTTTGTATTTATTGTATCTAATGTTCAAAAGACAATACATGTTAATACTTTGAATTGTGCAGTTAAAGTATTACACAAATTTATTGTAAACATAGCAGATCTTAGAGTGGTCCATTCATGGAACGAACTTGGTCAATTCATGGAACCCTACATCCATGGATGGACCATTTGCACATACAGTGGAAGCGAATTACTGTGAGTATGGTCTATAATGTCACATTCGCTATTGCGATAGTTTTTAAATGCACTGTCATTTGCCCTATCATTTGAAATGTACTTAATTTAGTTTATAATGCAAGTCTGTTAATGAAACCTTACACTATAGCGGTAGGAACATTTGTAAATTGGTATTTTGAAAATTATCAAACACATTGCATCACAAGTGACATCCACCCATTTGCCATGCCCAAGCCAGCCTTTGTTGGTCTGTGTCCCGTCGCGACACTCGCATCAGATGAAGAGAGTGTCAATGTGCGTGCGGGTGGGGAAGTGGGGGATAATAAGGAGTACAAATGGATGTGGAGCTAGTCTTTCTAAGACAAAAAAGGGTTTCTAAGCAACTCGATTTATTAAAAACTGATATAGAGGAATAGATAAAATAATTAATTGTAATTTTAATACTGCAAAAGGGGAGTGCGCTACAACTACGTGCATCGTGGTTAGCGTTAAGCGCTGCCGCGTGTTTTTCACTGCAAACATCTATTTTAGTTAATTGAATTAGACATGTGGTGGAGTTTTGTGATTGGGAAGGAAAGATCGCACCTCCACCAGTGTAACGACCTGCCTACCTAACACATATGCCTTCAATTAATATACCAACTGATCACCACCCTTCCTGCCTCATTCTTATTACACTAGTTGGGCAGGGTCCTAATTGGGGGGTAGTTAATAATGTCAGCTATAGAATGAAAGATGGGAATTCAACTAAACACTTTTATTACACTGCTTTAGCTATAACAGAATAATGCTTTATCACGATACTATAATAAGATCCTGAATACAATTACTTTGCTTTACTTACTCTGGAATGGCAAGCTATTTATAAGAATATACGAGAGTACTGTTACACAAGGAATGATAAGTAATTATAAGAATATAAGAATATAGTTACACGAATTGCCCTAGCCTTGCCACGTGATTATTACTTCTTTAAGACTGGACCTCGTGATCAGGAATACCGCCCTACTGCCTGGCCGGAATTATGCTCACCAATAGTACAGCAGCTTGGAACGTTGATAGCCGGAGCTCCTCTGACTTCTCTGTGGCCTTCTCCTTTGTGCTGCTCCGGCATTGACGTCAACACTGATAAAACGCTTCCGGATGCCTGGGGGGGAGTGGGGGTGTGCGCTCAGTTCTTTAATAGCCTGGCTTTAGTGGGTCAGCCAGGCTTATTGATTAAACAGGGGCTCGCTCAGGAATCTATACTATATAGAACCTTCAGTTGTCGTGTGCAGCCCCTGGAGCCCGCTACAATATGTAGGACAGCTACCATAACTGCCAGTAGGTGCTGGCACATTGTGGCACCACTTGGATGTTTTGCTCAGCAGTCGTCTAAATGCTGCCATCTTGTTTGTTAAGTCACATTTGCAAGTTTTTTTGTTTCTCTTTGATCCTCTGGAAACTTTTATACGCCTGGAATAAACTGTCAATATTTGAATACTACCAGAAATGTACTTTAAGAAGTACATGCTTATACGTCTACTTCCTGTAATAGTAATTGTTTTAATATGTGTATATCACTTTATAACCTCATCATTACAAAGAGTCAGCATTTAAGGGGGCAACTTTGGAACTGTCCCGAAGTTATCCTTTGTCCCAATGTTACCCCAGAGGTAATTTTATGTATTTTTTTTCTTTTTGTTTCAGAATCAAAGCAGCCTAACCATGGTGAGAACTCATAAATGTGCTCTTGGAACACGCCCGTAAATAAATTACACGAAGGAAAGTTTGAATGAGGCTTTGCAAGCTATCAAAAACAAAACTTTATCAATCCGCCAAGCAGCAACAAAATTTGGCATTCCGAAATACATCTTGCACCTGAAGAGCCAGGGCTCCTGTATTTACAAATGAGGTGCTGCAATTTATGGGTCACATTATTGCTCTGTCAAACTACGGATTCCCTGTGGATATGGTCGACCTTCGACTCATCGAGAAGTCCTACCTGGATCGTTGTAGGAAAGAGTTGAGTTTTAAAAACAAGGAAATTATTGGATAGAGGGATTTATGAAACGACACAAAGCAGAGAAATGTGAAAAATATTTCTCACTCTAGATCAGCGACAGATGAAGATGTAAACAATTTTTTCAATAATTTGGAACAGCAGCTGAGCGGAATACTTCCCACAAACATCTACAACTATGACGAAACGAACCTTGTCGACGATCCTGGTGCCGGAAAAATTATCACGAAGAGGGGAACCAAGTACCCAGAGGATACAAAATTCGTCAAAGGCATGCACATCTATCATGGTATGAGGAAATGCCGCAGGGGATATTGTGCCACCTTATGTTAACTACAAGGCGGAGAAGATTTGGACAACCTGGACCGAAAATGGTCCCCCTGGAGCTCATTACAACAGAACCAAATCAGGGTGATTTTATGGGAACACCTTTGAGGATTGGTTCACATCATTAGGTACTGTTACCTATCTTGAAGCACTAGGAAGGACCGAAATCCATTGTCTGCGATAACCTTAGTTCCTATATCAACATTGAGGTGCTGTGGCTTTGCAAAGAAAACGACATAAATTTATAGCACTTCTACCGAATGCTATGCATCTCCTGCAGCCATTGGACGTAGCATACTTTCACCCAATGAAAGATGCCTGGCGAAAGGTGCTGAAAGAGTGGAAGAAGACCGCTGCTGGAAGTTGATGTACAGCTGTGCCCAAGGAACAATTTCCTACACTGCTGAAAAAACTATGGGATATCCTGCACACAGGTCCAGAAAACTTGATCGCCAGGTTCCGCACGTCGGGATTTTATCATACAGACAGACAGGCCTTAAAAGGTTGCCTTCTCAGAGTCTGGTTATGTCAGTTTCTACCATCGTTCGGGAGAGATTCTTAGAACAGGTTGTGAAGAAACGGGAAGAAGCAACCAAAGGTCATCATAATCCAACAGAAGGAAGAAACTGAATGCCCCCCCCCCCCCAGAAAAAGTATTTCAGCAGAACAAATTGAACCGGAAGCTGACACAAGATCTGAACCCCCAACCATCAACATCCAATGGTGCGGGAGCAAGAAAACGAGTACCACTACCTCACCAGAAGAGACCAAGAAGAGAAAGCAGCAGCAATTATGAGGGCACTGAATTATCATTACAAAACACTGATGACAGAGTTAACTTAAACGATTAATTCAGTGACATTGATGATGCACCCACATTCTCAAAGTTACGTCGGGAACCTGAATATACCGATGGCCTCAAGAATATGACTGTGGGACATAATGTTCTGGTTAGTTAAGAGGACGAACTTTACCCAGGACGGATCACCGAGATGAGAAACAGCCACGAAATACTGATCACTTGCTTGAAGAAGTTCGGGGTTCACTGGAAATGGCCAGCAAAGCCTGACGAAATTTACTACGCTCAGGATGAAATAGTTCAGCTGATCAACTCGCCCCAGCAAATTAACCATCGAGGCCTTTACAGTGTGGAAGAGCTCGGGGTTTACTTATATTTAACATACTTTTAAGTTTTTAGAACAATCATACCTACAGTACATTGTTTTGAGTTTTAGCATAATCTGATAATGATTTAAATTAGCCTGGTACCTCTGTTAATTTTTGTAAGATGTTTTCATGTCAAACTACATTTCAGATAGCATTGTTTTTTTACTGTGGTTAAATTAATCTAATTTTACCCTTTATGAGTAATTTTAATTTTAAATATTTGAAATTAAACTACCCATGTGTAGCATTAGGGCAAATCAATGTTTCCTAGTCTTCCTAAGCAAAAAATGGCACTGTCCCAAAGTTTCCCCACATAATGGGGTAAAATTGGGACAACATTAGAGGGATCTTATTAGAATGTCATTGCTCGTAGAGTAAAATCATGACAATATTATTTGGAGATAGGAAGGTCAACCCCATATAAATCCATAGTCTCAGCGAATTAGCTTATTAGCATTAACATGAGTCATAAGATACTTGAAAATGTCCCAAAGGTACCCCATTTTACGGTATCTTGTTGAAATTAAATTTGTTAAGGCTAGTTGAGTCTATTATGATAAATCTGGAAAATTTAGATTATTAAGTATTTACATAAATGAAATTTAATTGGTAATGACTATTTGGCATCATCACATCTAAATGAAATTTACATTGTATGTGGAGCACTAAAAAATGAAGCTAATTAATTTGTTATCAAAATTAATTTATAATTATGTCTACGTTGAGAGAAATTGTAATTAAATTTTATTGAGGATTAAATAAAAGTGATAATTTAATGATGCAGTAAGAAAGTGTATAAGATGTGTATATTTGTTTACGAAATTGTTAAATAATTGTGGTTTGAGGGATTAACATTTTTTAATTGACTGTATACGTGCATCCCGCATGGGGCAGATTTTGTGAATGGCATTGTGTTTTTTATAATGTTGATAATAATTGAAAGTGCTTTTGTATTTAAATTTGTTTTTGTGCTGGAGTCTAAGAACATCATATTTTGTGTAGTAATGAAGTTAAATTTTGCAAAAGCATATTTTGTAAGTGTATTGTGTAGTCATTCTCAGGAAATGTTGCTATGTGTTGATGTAGATTACAGTTGGATTTAGAAAACTGTTAATGTATGTTGCAGATTAATTTTGTAAACCCAACAAAACATATGTTGACTTAATTAATGATTATCATAATGAAGTGTGAACTTGTGTTGTGTAATATACGTACACCGGGTGCAGAATATCTGTGGACTTGAGAGACTGTTACAATGTGCAGCCGAAGATGCTCTGGAAGGGATGACTGACCGCCCGTGCATGAGCAGAATACACTTGTCCTCTGCATACTATCCGACCTGAAAGTATATGTGCTCGTCGCTTCAGTGTGTAGATAGAAATCCGTGAGGTCGGACTGTGGTACACGTGTTTCACTGGTGTTCGTAATGAAACCTAATCGGCTGTGTATTATTATTCGTACAAGGAATGTAAAGAAAGGTGTTTATAACCAGTATTATTTATGTTAAATTAAGCAACTTGCAGAACATGTATGAGAGTGTGTGGCATGAATAGTTAATTGATTATATCTATTGTTTCAAAGATGCTGCCAATATATAGACGTTAAAGGGTAAAAAATTTCATTCACAGACTTGGGAAGTCATTTATAATGTGTTGTGTTTTATGGCGAAAGAAGCCCATGCTGTGGAACTGTCGTTACCCAAGGACAAAGCTCAGATGCGGAGAGCTGCAGCTACAGGCGTGACTCGTGGTGCAATGCAGAAAATAAAAGGGGACGTGAGGAATGTCGGCACTGGTGAAGGAACACATTTTGTGACACCTGATAAGAAGAGACAAAAGACATGTAAATACCAGCTAGATAATTTTGATGAAGGAGTAGTCCGTAGGATTGTATGCAACTTTTAAGTAAGACAAATGTGTCTCAACAGTTGATAAATTTAAGAAAAAACTGAAAGAGGAAATAGATTTTCAAGGCTGCAATACAACATTATGGAAAATAATAAAGAGGCTAGGTTTTCGGTGGCAGAAAACAAAATCGCAGCATTTACTTTTGATTGAGAAAATTGACATTAGACAGAAACGGAAAGATTATTTTTAAACTATGCGACGTTTCAGAAACGATAATCTTAATGTCATATATTTTGTCATCACATGTACACAAGAAGTCCTGGAGTGATGTCTTGACACACGGCCTGCTCACATCTGTTAACAAAGGCCAGCAGCTGATGATTCACATTAGGGGGGGGGGGGGGATGGTTTTGTTTCACTCACATCTGTTAACAAAGGCCAGCAACTGAAAATGGTTTTGTTTCAAACGCATTACTGATGTGGAAGTCTCAGCAAGCTACAGGAAACTACAATCACAACATGAACCAGCAAAATTATGAGAAACGGGTATGAGAAAAAACTTATATCCAATCTTCCTGCCAACAGTGTTGTCTTCGACAATGCATCGTGTCACAATATTAAGAGTAATAGGTCGCCTAAATAAAACTCAACAAAACACGCCATGCAACAGTTGTTGCGACAGAAAAACATCTGCTTTACACAGGACATGCTTAAGTCTACACTTTACCAGCGCATTACGCCGCATAAGCCCAGGGCAACAATTTATTCACTGGATACAATACTGAAATGCTTCGGGCTTACAGCACTTCGTTTGCCACCCTATCACCCAGACTTGAACCCAATTGAAAATATTTAGGCTAATGTAAAGGGAAAAGTTGCACCGCGTAATATTCCCTTCAATTAAGGTGACACGAAAGTAATTTGTGAAAACGTTTTTAACAGTTTAGAGGTAAACGACTGGAGACAATATTGCGAGCATGTGAAAAACTTGAGAATGAATACTAGAGCCTGGACATCCGTTTCGATATTGAAATATATCCCATTATACTTAGGCTCGGAGGTGTTGACTGTGACAGTGATAGCAGTACTGGGGACAACGGCGACAAAACAGCATCTTCAGATGACGAAACAGATGGTGCT
Organism: Dryococelus australis; assembly: GCA_029891345.1. NCBI lineage: Eukaryota > Metazoa > Arthropoda > Insecta > Phasmatodea > Phasmatidae > Dryococelus > Dryococelus australis. The sequence continues at coordinate 356,757,795 of CM056995.1, forward strand.
GCAATGCTCATTCACTGCCCCCTTCCAGCACTACAAGTAGCCAATGTTTTCAGTTACAATGTAAACCCGCTCGCTACCTCCCCTCCCACTCCCACCAGGGCACCTCAACGGTGAATGTGTGACGAGTCCCAAGCCTACAGATATAGTGCGCCCGGTGTATACAACGATTTTGCTCCCTTTATAATATCCATGCTTTAATAACACTAATATTTGTGTTGGGACAGGTTTGTGGCCACTAGAGTTCATTGGCACTGATCTAACATGAAAGGCAGTAACTCCTATATTTTTGCCAGACTTTATATCCCCTTTTACATGTTGCATATTAATTAAATTGATTTTTCTGCTAATTAATCATGAAAACAAAAACTGGAAGTAAATGTAATATTGTATTTCATTGAAATGATATATATGATGTACACTAAAATTTTGTAACTAAATCTGATTAATTTACTTTGTGTTATAATGTAATATAATGTACTTTATTGTGACTTGAACTTTGTATATGAATGTACAACAATGTGACTGTGACTAACTTTGTATATGAATGTACAACAATGTAATTCTCACTTGAACTTTGTATGTGAAATGTATAACCATGTCATCAAATAATTTGTCTTGGAAGAGATAGAATCACAGTCCAGCCGTTATACCATCGACATCCATGTAGGTTTCAATTGGAACAGATTTCTTCTAAATCTTCTCCAAATCAAGGGGGTAATGTAGCATTGCGATGTGTTATAATTGATATTTTCGGGGATTATTTTAATTTGCTATACTACTATGTAAAGGATAGTAATTCATTTAAAATTTAGACAATCGTGGCAATGATAATTTGTTTGTCTTTTATAGTCAATGGCCTATTTATAATACCACATATATAAAAAATTATCGGAAATGAGATAAGAGTATAGTGGCATTGGTTACTGTCGCGAGTGTACACATAATACCTCGTATGTCATAGAGTAAATAATAAAATAGTACAAGGAAAATTTAAAACTTCATATTTTGTTGTGGCTCCACTGGTCCTTCTAATATCTATTATCTCAATTCTCACATCAGTTTGTTTATGGCTGCTCATTGGTGTTTTTGTGCGTTGTTGGAGTAGTTCATTGTTTCGACATTCTGTGGTATTAATGGTGTAACATCTATTAATTTTAATATTGATGTTTTGTTAACATCACAAAGTACTTAGATTTGGTACTTTTTTAGCATCTAAAACCACTTTATATTTAGTGCTTCAGATAAGTTATTCGAAATGATTTGTTCTACTTCCTACATGAGAACGTGTTATTGGTTCAATTACACCCTAGTGGAAAATACAAAGAGGATAACTGGCCACAGATCACATTATTATTGTTTCTTGTATAAAATAAAATATAATGCGTGGAATAATAATATATTTAATGTGTTTAAATAGTTCTTTCTTAACCAATGTTTTATGTATATTTATAGCGTGTGTATGTGCAATTTGTGTTTACATAACATATTCATATACGCGTTATTAGAAGTGGACCTTTTAGTTTTCTAGATATAAGTGTTATTGTGTAATGTAACCCATTTATAATAAACAATGACAGGGAACACGACATATTTCCTTTACAGGCCCTATTGACTTTACAATTTACGAAAGACAGTATTTCGATACAATTTAAATTATTAAGGGGCATTTTTTTATATTTATTATAGCATCAGTGTTCATCTGAATGAAAGTGTAAGTAATACGCCATCCAGATATACAACACTAGAAGTTATAAACAACCATGTACTATTTTAATACAAAATATTATCTACCTAGAATTCAGAAATGTTTTTCATTGCTATCTTAGTAAAGATAATTGGGTGAAGATAGATTCTAGTAAAATCCTTGCAATAATTTTTCTTTGTCTACTTTTATATTTAATAAAACATGCATACAGTAACCAGTATAATGGTATGAATTAGAGTTTCTTTTATATTTTTCATTGTAAAATGACAGCGCTATGAAAATGTAACTACCCATTAATCTGTTTTCCAAACAGCAGAAACCAACAATGGATGCTAAGGAAGAACTATATAAAAATGTTCCAATGCATTTTAGAAAAATAATAATGAAGAATGGCACAAATATTCACAATGTACAGAGAAATGACTGGATTTCAGGTGAGAACAGTTCTCAAATGAGTGGCTTCATGTGGAGCTAACGTCTGAAATGATTTAAATATGGTCTGATGCTGGCCTAACAGTATTAAGTTGCTTGGCAAAGTGTTTTTGTTTGTTGTTTTTCAGATACCTCTACGACCTTTGATGGCAATAGAAGCGAAGTGCAAAGTGGTTCCGTGCAATACATTGCTCTTGATGAAAGTACCACATTTAAAAGCAACGAAGTTAGTGTAAACATTGATTTGCCTATGGTTTTAACACAGGAGGCACCAAATGGAAATGATTTGGCATCAGGCAATAACATTATATTTATATTGTGTCCCTCCAGGACATATGATTAATCCAGATTTAATAATTATGTGCTTGAATGTGGGTATCAAACTGATCACCAAACCATTGCAAAATTTAATTTTTTCAGATACAAACCAGGTTTTAGATACCAATCAAAGTGAGAAGAAAAATCATGATGCATTGAATACTAGTCCAATAATAGATGAGAATAAGTCTGTAATAATTACAAATGAGACCTAAAACCAAGCTTTATCTAAGGCGGCTATAATGCGAGAGGAACAACAGAGAAATGATCTGACTTCAGATAAGAAGTGTAGGGTCAATAGGGGGAAAGATGAGACATGCAAAAATTTGGGGTAAAAATAAGACAATCCGAGTTTTGTTAAACAAATTATTTCATCCTCAGAAAATAATACATGATGAAATAATGTGTGTTCTTTTTCATGCAGTTTGCCTTATATTTCAGACTAGAATATTTTTTGTGCAATAAAATATTTTCAGCCATCTTGTACTTTTATCTCTGGAAACTTTTGTTGTATTTCAGAAAACTTATGTGAATATTTTCCTAGGCATCTTAAAATTATTATGAGGCATTTGCGAAGAAGGAAAAAGACTTCGTCTTTACATTTCTGGTATTAAAAATGTCATGTCTAACGAAATATAAATTTTATTGATATTGTAAGTGATGGGGGGAAAAACGAGACAAGTTACTGAGGGTTGAAAATGAATTGGTGCTACTGTTGAAATTGGAGGGAAAATAAATTAGAGGGAAAAGAACACACACAGGAGAAGTAAGGCTTTTGTAGAGTGTTACTAAAAGTGCTAATTTTTTTATACAAACATAAAAGAAGCTATTTATTTAACCGTAGCTTTGGTTTTTATGCTCAATTGTTAGCATTGTTTGTCTTTTGAAGTCAAAAACATTATTTTCATAAAATTTGGTTATAGAGAAAACTATCCGTGTTAGATAAGGCTATGCTTGCTAACATGAGGTATTGTTAACTACTGCAATAATCAACCATCTGAAAATGTTGAAACTAACTACCATGCCTAGAAATTACATTAAAAAACCCAAAAAATACATTGATGAAGATAAAGCCATTAAACAGGTGAAAGATAAAAAATGACATTCGGGAAACTGCAAGAAAGTATGGACTTGATAAATCACTGCTGTCAAGAAAAGTATATGTGGTGGAAAACCTGTACTGACTAGGAAAACGAATTATGTGAACACCTGAAATTGATGGCTAAGTGGGGATTTGCTCTGACAAAAGAAGAAATACTTTCAGTATTTGGTGACTTCATGAGTATGACGTAAAAACGCCTTTTAAAAATGGCATTCCCTGCAATGATTGGTTTGAGGCAATCTGTCAACAAAATTATATGAATTTGAAAACAGTTGGAGGCATTAGACGCTTCAGGAAGAAGAGCTACAAATGATCCATTTGTAATATTTAATAGTTATGATTTACTGGAAGATACTGAAAATTCTCTTAGTTTGTGTGAAGAACCAGAAAATATGTGGAACTTGGATGAAATCTTCTTCTGTTCTGACCCCTCGAGAGTGAAAGGTTTGACATGAAAAGGGCAAAGGCTCACAGACTGATGCAAGGAACAGGGAATGAGAACATCAGTTTTGGCGTGTTGTTCTGCTTCTGGCAGGGTCTTGTCACCTCATATTATTTATGAATCAGTCAATTTATGGAGCACTTGGAAAGGTGAAAATGACTTATTTGCCTCAAACATTTTATGGCAATACTGCGAAAGACTACATGACTAGTACAGTGTTCAGTTCTTATATTAAAGAGTTTGCTGGAGTAGTAAAAGAAAGACCCATACCTATAATATTTAATGGCCAAATGTTTCACTTGGAACATTCTACATTGCAGTTTGCTAAAGACAATGGAATTACTATTTTAAACTGCCTCCCCACACAACAGACTTACTTCAGGCGTTGAACAAATGCTGCTTTTCACCATTAAAAGCCAAATGGAACACTGAATTGCTGAAATGGCAAAATAAAAACCAGCAGCATTTACAGAAAAAAAAAAATGAATTTGTTGACCTTTTTTGTTCCATATGGCATGAAGGACTTTCTCCTGAGAATGTCATCTCTGGTTTCAAGTTCACTGGGATATCCCTCCCATTTATCTCCATAGAAGTAAGTACCCAACAGATCAACTAAACCCACAAAAATTAGCAAAATATCACCTAATGTAGGACAAAAAGAAATGGCCACTGTTGACAAAGATGCCATTATTTTTGCTCCAAATCAAAACCACAGAGAGAATGCTGTTCCTGCTAGCGGATGAGGTAGTCTCTGAAGACCATCCATCTGAAAAAAATCAGAGACCAGAACAACAAGAACTTATTGATGACCATAGGTGTACCCCAAGACTTGCTCCTGAAATGTTTCTTGATGACAAGAGAGCAATAGTTTCATATTTCACACCTATTATTTCCTTCTGTTGGCAAATATGTCTAAAACAACGCCAACAAACAAATGCAGGCGTAAAATTTATATTGGTGCTGCTGTAGTAACATCTGAAGATCATCTAAAAAAAAAAAAAAACCTCCAAAAGACAGACAGGCCGAAACGTAAGGAAAAGCCTAGGCCTAAATATAAAGTCAAAAGAAAAATTGAGGCCTTAAACTCTTCAGGCAGTGACGAGGATTGGCTGGGAAGTGGCGATAGTTTGGATGGCATTAACTTATCAGAGGAAGAAGGAAATTTGTGCTTAAAACCAGATTCTTCCAATTACAAACCAAACTCTGGAGACTTTGTACTAAATAATTTTTAAAGGAGGGAAGTGATCATCTATTAGCTACAGATATATGTGTGCGTAGTGCAAAATGTTTTAGATAAAAATGAATTTGAGGTGCAGTGCTAGAAATCAGTGGAAGGGAAGAGATCTATATTAAAAATATTACATGGAGACATTTCAGCTGTAAAACTTCCTAATATAATAGGCAAACTACCTGATCCTGAAGTGTTTGCATCTGGAGACAGAGAGATACATTTTTAATCAAAATATTGACATTTATAAGACATACTAAATTATATTTTTGACATGCATCTTAGAGTTGATATGTAGGTATACAACACAGTGGGTGAAAAATGTTTTTGTTTCATAATTATAGTTGTAAGTTGAGTTCTTTTGAGCTGTTAAGTGGCCTGCTATAGCGGAGTGTGTTGTACCTTTGGACAGTTGTACCTGTTGACAAATTCATTTGATCCTATAAGAGAGGGAATTTTAACTTTTTCTCCTTACTCATGTGTAGTGGCAGAACTGACAACCTTTCAGTTGGAAGGGAACTGTTCCAAGTTGATGATCACTGCTACTCTTTGGAGAACTGTGTTTTACATCATCAAAAGTAAGTTTTTTTGTCAGTACGTAGTTGTTTAATTTTAGTAAATTTCTTTTCTTAAGAATAACTATAACTAGATATCATTATAATCTCTGAAATGTGCTCTTTTCAGAAATACAATCCATTGAGCCGTTTCCTAACTTCAATTTTGATTTAGATGGTTTTTATTTCATTAGTGCTTGTGTTGTACCTCTGGATAATACTACTGTTGTGCCTTTGGACACTGTCCAGAGGTACAACTTAGTGTAAATCTTAATTAATAAAATTAATAGGGTTTACTGAAACAAATTATAATATATAGTGTTTGTTATTTAAAAAATAACAAACTTAAGGCCATGACCGGTAGGTTTAGTGTTTTTGAAAGTAATTTTTTTCAAAGCAACATAGTATCGATATTAAGAATCGCTCATTGTTTTAACACAAATATATCATAATTTGTACTTTTTTTTTTGTGGCAATACACCCAAAATATTACAGATTTTATTATGAAGATGAGGCAAAATCAAGTAAATATTTTTTGCTGACAAACATTGCATTATTTTGCCAAATGCATGTATACATTTGTGCATCGTATGACTGTGCACAGTCTTGGTATTCTTTTAAAGCATTATGTTGAGTTCTTTACACCAATACGAAAATAATACTACCAAGCATGGTCTTTAAGAGATAGCCTATGCTTAAAAAAAAGTCACAAAGGTAATTTAATTTTTGTTTCAGTGCTAAGAAGCAAAACAGGCGTTAAGAGGATGAAGTTTTCAAAGAAAAATTTAGATGCTGCTATCAAAGCTGTGCTGAATGGCACGTATCTTCGAAATGCTGCCACTGAGTTCTCCATCAGTAAATCTACGTTGTGGAATTACTTCACATCCCATAAAGATTCAGGTAGCGAAACCGTTAATGTGACTGTAGGGAAAAATGATACACAAAAAGTGTTTACCATGGAGTGAGAAGCAGAATTAGCCACCTACTTAGATACAGCTGCTAGGCTTCATTATGAGCTATCAAAAGAAGAAGCAAGAATACTTGCATATGAATATGCTTTGGTTAATAATATTAAATGGCCAGGTAAGTGGAGGGAAGAAAAAATTGGCAGGAAAGATTGGCTTAGGTTTTTTTTTTTTTTAAGCTATCCAAGATTGTCATTAAGAAAGCCAGAGGCCACAAGTTTGTTATGGTCTCCCTCTTTCAACAGGGCTAATGTGACAACCTTTTTTGACAATTATAAAAATGTATATTTCCCCTAACAATATTTACAACCTTGATGAAACGGGTAACGCAGGTGTTTACGCACTACCAATAATTATTGCACCAAAAGATATCAAACAAGTGGGAAGCATGACTTCTGGCGAGTGTGGTGCAAATGTGACCATGATCGCTTGTGTAAATGCTGCGGGGAACCATAGTTCATCTTCCCCAGTGTGCACTTTAAGCAGCACAATGGGTTAACTGGTGGTGCAAATATCAGTCTGAGAGTGGTCAACAGAAGAGCTCTTTGTACAGTACTTGGATAATTTCATTCAGCATGTAAAGCCATCCAAAGAAGATCCTGTACTGCTGATGCTAGACAACCACGAGATGCATATTTCTATTGCATCCAATAATAAAACCAAAGAGTCCGGGGTTGTAATGTTGACCTTCCTACCACGTACCTCGTATAAGTTGCAACCTCTGGACGTAACTGTATTTGGGCCATTCAAAAAGTTTTATAACGTTGCTGTGAATGAATGGATGCTCTCCGATCCTGGCAAACCCCTCGCCATCTCTGATGTAGCCCAGATGTGTGGTAAGGCCTACTTGCAAGCATTTTCTGCAAGAAACATTTTCAGCAGCTTTGAAGTTGCTGGGATATATCCACTGAATTAAAAATATTTTTTGCCATGAAGAGTATTTACCCACTAATGTTACTGATAGGCCACATTTGTAAGCCTACTGCAAGACATAGCAAGAGAAGAAGAAACTACAGAAGGAAGGTCATTCGAATAGGATACAGTGAAAGCAGGAGACTGTTTTGTCTTAGTTAGATTAATGGGACAGAAAAAGATTTTTTATTATGTGGCTGAAATAAGTAATGCCATAAGCAAATCAGAATATCAAGTAAAATATCTAAACCGAGTAGAAAATTCTAATAAGTTTAAGAAAGATAGTGAAGGGACTTTTTGTATCGATAAGGATGATATAGAGAGAAAACTCCCACATATTGGGGTTAGAAGTTCGGAAAGGCAAATTTCACTCTTGTCATTCAGTGTTGATATTAGTTCATTTAATGTGCATTATTATGATATAATTAGGTTTTTGCTTAGCGATAACATGTGTTCATTTTATAAATTCCTTACTTATTGAATTACTTATAAATACCAATATATTGCTATAGCAAAAAGTAGGCTATTCACTTAAAGTTGTTATTAGGGCCTATGTATTGAAAACAATATGTCCAAAAGTACATGTGCATATTGTACCTTTGGACACATTGCACCTTTTTTGTTTGCCTTTGATAAAAACTAAGGTTTAATTAATATGTTTTGGGAAAATATATATTTCAACCACAAATATTTTTTTAAAAATCCGAATTGAACTATTGTAAAAAAACAGTGAGAAAAGGATTATTTTATGAAAATTGTCCACAGGTACAACACTCTCCCCACTCTCCCCTAACTAAAGAAATTTTCTGTAGTATTCAAAACTTTCCATGTTTTTTTTGTTTAAAAAAAAACTACTCTAAAATTTTGTAAAAATTATACCAAAAATATGGCTGTTTTTTATTTGTTAAAATACAAATAATTTTTTTCAACATTTTAAATTGATAACAATATCAGTATGAACTGTTATTTCTTACATATACCTTCAAATTGATGTTTGATATCGAAGCATAAAGATACAGTTGTGTCTTATAATTACCCCAAGTGGAGGGAAAAAATGTGACATTGTTTTTTGTGAATAACATGATTGTAAAACAGTTCAGGTCTGAATACACACCTGAACTAAAGAGAACATCTCTAAACACACACAAATGAATTTAGTTAACTTCTATACATTATTCATGTAAAACAATATAACAAAATATGTTAAAATTGTCTTATTTTCCCCCTTCTTGCCCCACACTTTTATTTTATTGCTATAAGTGCTTTTCAAAAGCATTGTTCTTATAAATATTGTTATGTGTATATTTTCAGAAGCTGTTTCTGACCATTTCGACATTTCTGGTTTGGCAGACCTTCTAAACTTAAGTCAAGAACAAGCCAATAATGAGCCTTAAGTTACATTTGATTGTTCAACTTTTGGTGAAAACATACAGTATTTCATTGTTGTTGACTTGTCAGAATGTAACATAGAAGTTGTTGTGACTGAATGTACTTTAATTAATGTTGACATTAATTACATACCTGAAGAAACAGAAGTAACATCTATTTATTCAAATGAACATTTTGCCACAGAAGACAGTTTATTAAAGATGCCAGCAGGTAATTCTACAACCATAACCTCTCCGGGAATAGCAAATGGCCGTGATTGCATACCAGATGTGTTTGAGGATAATTCATTTAATGTAGATTAACCTGCACTCATGGGAGAAAGTTCCACAATCACATCAACTGAAAGAGATGCCAACAAATTTTGTACAGTATCAAAAACGGGGAAGAAAAGAACTTCCCCTGGTACAGTACATGGGAGAAAAACAAAAATTTCGCAAGTATGAAGGGGAGGAGGTACGTAGGATACTGTAGTCTTTGAAAAATTCCCTTTTGGTGAAAATAGTATGAATTTTTTTATATTTCTTCTTATCAATTTTTTGGTAAGATACTTTTATTTTAATAGGAATTCCCCCCTTGTTTTTTTATTAGCAAATTTAAGGTACATTTTGTTAGCCTGAATTCCACTAAAAAAAAAAAACTGTCTTCTTAATTTTGATTTGGGCCTTTAGCAGTTTAGAGAAAGCTCCAGACTGCTGGTAGCTGCAAGTTTTTTTTGTAGAGGCTTCCAGACAGCCTTGAAGAATTCGTAGTGTTAGTAAACACAGCAAATTCCTGTTCAGAAATACTTGTTCATTTGGAGCGTGTTCCTAAGTTTCGAGACACCTCAGTCCAGATGTTTTCAAGACCAAGTCCTGAGATGATATGGGCGAAGCTTTGTCCTTGAACAATCAGATGTGAAGTTTCGCGGCTGCGAGAGGGGAAAGTGGTAGGCGACCCGCTGATTCTGTCAGTTGGGACCCTTGGGCAACCAAGGAGAAAGGAGGAAGCACGGTAGTAAGTCTCTGGTAGCACATGATCGCCAGGTGGACTGTGCATGTTGATTGGCTGAGGCCAAGGACGTGCCAGGACAACAAAAGAGGAGCGAGAGTGGAGAGTGGTGAGTTGTTCTAGTGTGGAAGATGGTGTGAAGCAGCAGTTCCGTGGCCTTGGAGGAGGGCCAGGAATCACCAGAATGAGTTATGTGTTTAGTGTATTTCTTTTGATTGATCAGGGCATTCCTTCGGAAGTTTCTGGAGGAATGGCCCATGTCAACATATAAATGCAACGGAAGCCCAGAATACTGCGGCCCGGTATACCACGGATTCGGTTATACCACAGGGCAATTTATGTCCCCCAACCTGAATAAATAAATAAGTGGAAAGTGTGTGGTCAGGTAGGCGTGTGGTCGTGAGTCGGACACATTGATGGATGAGGCAGAGGGAGCGGCCGCGCGTTCTCCCTCCTTTCAGCGCCAAGATCTATTTTACTGATTCTTTAGAACCAGTATTGTATGTTTTTCCGTATTCAACTTTGTTGCATGGTGCAAAGCTTTGTCGTAATAATTCCTGGTGGTCCTTTTTTTTATGTGACCCTGTTATACCTGTTCTACCGTTTGGTTGTAAACAGACAAAAAAGATACTGTGACAACTTTTCTATCTTATTTGGAAGTTGGATCAGTATAGGGGGATGGCACTGCCATATTTCAAACCATATATCATGCTCGCAAATATCCTGCTGTCATGCATTTACTGGCACTAACAAGTTAATATGAAATGTGCGTGTGTTGTTTAGCGTAATACGTAATCATTATAATAATGCTGTAGACACTTTAATTATAATGTGTATATAGCAGCTATAACAGTAGGTCTACCCATTTTCGGGAAAAAAAAATTCCCAAATTTAATGCGGGCCTCGAAATTCGTGCTTCCGAGTCATTTACAGGCCTATAATTAATCTCATACGGGGTATAGCTCTACGTAATCATTATAATTATGATGTGGACACTTGGATTATAATGTGTATATAGCGGCCATTCTGTATGTCATCCCAATTAAAAAAAAAAATTAGAAATTTGAGACGCGCCTCAAAATTTGTGCTCCTAAGTCATTTACAGGCCTATTATTAATCTCCTACGGAATATAGCGCTACACTATCACTATAATTATGATGTAGACACTTCGATTATAATGTATATTTACCGGCTAAATGGTATGTCTTCCCATTTTCGAAAAAAATTTCCGAGCGAACGAGCTATTGCGGACAAGGCTTAATGCAAAAAAGCGGCCTTTCATTGCATGCCACCAATCATTATCTTTTTTTTTTGTTTTAGTTTTCCTTTTGAAAGTTCAAATCAGACAAACAAGCGACATGTTTCATATCACATGAGGCACTGATAGATCCCATCTACAATGCAAGCATGCATTCGACCTTTGGACGTGAGCTTCCTTTATCATTGTCACTTCCTCCCAACCAGGCCCAGCAGGTGGCATAAACGAGTAGTGAAGGGTGATAGTTGGGGGGGGGGGGGACTCCCTTCTCCAACCCGCAGCGAACACCACCCTTGGTGGAAGAAGTACATCATTTGCCTGGAAAATGTGGTATTTTTTAGTTATTCTTGCTTGAATGTATGTGACTCCCTTAATCGCAGCGCGTTTCTCTTCTTCAGTTTCCCTCCCTTGGGTGCTATCATGTCCAGTGATGCAAATAAACGTTTCACGAGATACGGCAGTAAATAACACTTGCCCCGTGTTTGACAGATAGGTGCCACACCCCATTACAACACTGGCTTTTTTTTTTTGTTACTGTACTCTGCCACTCCCGGAATAACACGGAAAGGTATAGTGCAGGTATAAGTTATGTCCCCCAACAGCCACGTTATATCGGGCTTTTACTGTTGTACTTAAATTTAGGCGTTGAGATGAGTTAAGTTAGCGAGTTCATAGCCTGTCAGACAGGTTGATCATGCATGATGAGTGATCGTGAGAGATAGAGAGGGACAATTGTCATTACAGTCTTGAGGTAAGACTGTCTCTTTTATGATTTAGTCGTTATTGATAACTATATATATTTTTGCTTTATGTGTGTGTGTAGTACAAAAGCCCTGACCTATCAGCTAAAGTATCTCGTGGGAGTAAAGTTAGGTCTGCAGGTCGATGATACTACTTGATTAGAGTTTTTTATATTTTATTTGTTGTTGTGGGTCAGCCCAGTAATAATCATTTTGTCCATCGAGTATGCTTACCTACAGCAGTAAGATCAAGGTCGAGTTGTTTTGCCGATTAGTTAAGCCAGTTGTTATTGCTTGTTGGCAAAACTGTTGAGTATCGTAGGTTTAAGTTGAATGTTAAATTTGGTTACAAGTATTGGTGTTAGTAAGTGCGAGTAAGATTAAGGTTTTTTTCTCTCTCTTATATTGGAACACAGTGACATTTAGTCGTCTCATTTGTCCATGGTTTTAACAGATATTAATAAATACTATTTAATATTTACTTAATAATTTGTCATTTTTGATTTTTTTTTTTTTTACTGGACATCACCAAGGTCTATATCCGAGCTGTGTGTTTTAACTAACGTTTGTTCTATTGGTGTTAAGCAGTAACCTACCTAAAAGTGTAATTGTATACAAAGGGGCATCTTTAAATCAAATTAATGTTTTGAAATTTTTCGGCTTTTGACCTATTTGTATACCGATTGCATAGCAAGATAACATCCTGCTATTGTCGTTATGTTGAATGATAAATCATAATACTTTTCCCTAGTTTCTTTCTTTGTTGGTAAGTAAACTTATCTGTTTTTGGTAGCCCTTATAGGTTATTTTATATACACTTAACGCGAACAAGTCCTTAGAGGGACTAAAGTTTACTTTTAAACGCTCTTGTCAGTATTTGAAGGATTATGCAAGAGTTTAATACCTTCTGAAAGTATTTCAAGTCTGGTTAAAATTAAAAAAAAACTGTACTCCATATTTCTAAGACTTGTTGGTATATTCAGAATCTATTCATCGTTTTTTTTTCTGTCAATATAAAATAAGTAAGCAATATTGCTGGTTTTTTTTTTTTTTTTTCTACTCCTAGCTTGGAAGATAATTTACAATTGTTGTCGAGTGTAACAAATCTTTAGATCAGGCTTTTGTTTTGAGATATTTTGACATATAGACTTAAAAAAAATTAATTTTCATTCATTCTTCAAAAGGATAATTGTGTGTTTTTTATTTATTTCCTGTTTTGAAACTTTTACATGATCATATATATATATATATATATATATATATATATATATATATATATATATATATATATATATATAAATTGATTATCTCTTGTGTGCAATACATTGGTACTAATAGAGACTGTGAAAATAATTGAACGAGAGATTTTGGATCATTTTTCGAAACTAAGGGTATCCAGGCGACCCACTCGTTCGTCATACTTGGTGTTGGTTTTTATTAACAGCCTAGTGGTTGAAGGAGTTGAACATCCAGCGTTGTTCATTTTAAGACTAAATTAAGTTAGTTTCCTTTTAACTTTTCCCTGAGTGATAACTTCATCTCATCCCGTACTCCGTAACAATATACCAGAAAAAATAAGAATAGAAAATTGCTGGTGGATAGAAGTTCTGAAGAAACTAAAAAATGGTGGCACCAACGTGTAGTTTATAAGTTATGGTGACAGGTCTAGTGCAGCACAGCTCTACAAAACAGAAAACTGTCAATAATAAACACCCAAACCATAAATCATGCAGGAGTTGTACATTAATCTACCATCTACCACAAAACAATGAATTCCTGAATGTCTGCAAAGGATTTTTCCTAAGCACTTAAGTGCCAATGAATGGATGGTGAGCAATTGGATTAAGAAAAATGTCAACATGCTTCCCTCTGAAATGGTTTGTGAAGCAGTTGAAGAAAAGAATCAGGATGATCCTGGAAGTCAATCGAAGAGCAGAAACTAGAGGGAGAGATCCTCAGGAAATATTCCCAAAGAGAGAGATGAAAGAACGATTCATGTTAAGGAATTCTTTGAACAGTTGCCTAAAATGCCTTCTCATTACTGCTGGAGAGATTCAACGAAGTTATATCTTGAAGCTCATCTCGAATAAAAAGTTCACTTCTACAGTAGACGTGGGCACTGAGTGAGTGATTCAAAACACTTAGTTGACTCACCAACATGAAAGCGTGATTCGAAACATTCATCTACCGGTGACTCGATACTATCGCCAATGCTCAGAGTTGTGAGTTGCGATACATGCGCGATCTGTTCCGTAGGTTTTGAAACGAGCCAAAGGTTTTTCGATTCATTCAAAATGGTTCAATGGCTCAAACTACATGGCAATGCTGTGTCAGACACTGAGTCGTGAACAGTTTTTAACCATCGTTTATAGTATTAGTTATATCGTCGTTGTATTTCAGTGTTTATTGGTACAGTTTACACGCTCATTTTTATGGTTTTATTTCTATTGAACATGTCTTTGAGAAGCCTGGTGTGGGATTATTTTACAAAGACTGGGACAGAAAAGGTAAAATGTAACATGTGGTCTGCTGTATTAGGCAATAAGGGATCTTCTACTTCTGATCTGACAAGACATTTACGACTTAAGCATCCAACTATTATGTTAACTAGAAGCCATTCGAAGACAGGTGTGCAGCTTGATGACGAGGAAAGTGATTTAAACACAGGCAACTGTCATGATAAACTATCTACTTCTAGTCTTTGTGAAAAACCTGTTGAACCCTCAAATCGGACTGTAAATTAAAATTACACTGGCTGTGAAAAACAAACAAAAATAAGCAGCTTTACAGTCAAGCCAATGTCTGCAAATAAACGTTCTAAAATAGACTAACAGGATTTGAGATAAGTAGTGAAGGATTATTATCCTTTCAATATAGTCGAGAGCGGGGAATTTAAGAAATTTATTTCCCTACTTAATCAACGTTATGAGCTTCCACGTAGAAAAACACTCTCAAACAGTTTATTATCCAAGCTCTACGATCAGACATTCGAAGAGATACGAAACGACATGCACACAAACGCCGTCTATGTCTGTCTGACAACTGATGGATGGACTTCATTAAAAAATGAGAATTATATTGCTCTGACTGCTCATTTCATTGACAGCACCATTTTCTAAGTACATCCTCATAATATATACCTGTATTATTTTAGATTTCTGCTAAAAATATAAAAAAATGTTAATATGGCAGCCATTATTTTAAAATGAGTGTTTATGTGAAAAAATAAACATTTTGAATCTTGTTAAATCTTGTATTGTTACATTTTAATTTCCCACTATATTCGAATTTTTTGTCTCTCGCCTATCACATATCACAGCTACACAGCTTTTCGGCAATGATCAACGGTTCTCTGAGAACTGTGGTGAGCCGAACCTTCTGTTTCGAGTTGAAACAACCACGCAAAGATTTGTGTGTGTTGTTGATTCAATACAGTTCAGAGCCCTCGAGATGTCTCGAATCTTGAGAGTCGAATCAGTGAGTAAAGTCATCTAGCAGAGTTGATCCAAATGTTTCGAATCAATAAAATGACTCGTTTCGCCCACGTCTATTGCATAGGGAGTACATAAAAAAATGGAGGAAGAAAATAAACCAACTTACTCTTCTTTTGTTCTTGATTCTGTGTTTAATGAAATTAATGTCTATTTTCACTCCCAGGAAAGATAGATATGATGTATGCTGTCAGTGTTAAGTCAAAAACTTGGACAACGAGACATGGAGAAAGCATATTTTGATCAAGAATCGGGTCAGATCATAAAAGTGAGATAAACTTAAAGCTTAGAGAAGAACTTCTATTGCCTAACAATGGACCTGCAGGTAGTAAAGTGTGGGCCTTTTGTGAAGGCTAGTGCATTTTACTATAAAACAAAGTCGACTTGTCACAATTTTACTATTTACGATCTTGAAAATCAACATTGCTGCTGTTACTGGTTTAATGAAACTGATGCTGATCTCACCGCTACAGTGTTTGCCACTTGTCATAGATTATTGCTTGGATCCAACACAACCTATTGTTATTTGCAGCAATGGGCGTGATAATGCTGTGTTGTCAAATACCAAACTGAATTTTGCTATGTCCCATGATGTTGTCATAACTCAAAAGTTTCTGCTGACAGGCCATACGCAAATGGAATGTGACAGTGTACACGCAACTATTGAAAGGAAAATTAAAGGGAAAGACATTTTTGTTCCATTTGATTATGTCAAACTCTCACAAGAAGCAAGAACGAAGCATTTCCCCTTCGAAATCAAGTATGTGATGCGTGATTTCTTCCTTGAATACACTATCTTAAAGTTTGTACGTAGCATTCGGCCAGGATTACAAAAATCTCATCCAACTGTAACAGATCTTCGGGCACTACTGTGCAAACCAAATGGGAAACTTATGTTCCAACTTGATTTTGCTACTGAATTTGAAGACTTGTCAGTACGACGGTGAAGAGCTGCATTTGAAGAAAGGACACCTTTCACTGGAGTGATGCCTAAACTCTTCAAGCAACGTCTGGCAGTCCCAGTAAAAAGGGCACTTATTTATTGGAACCAGAAATATCAGCTGTTTTTCATATATTTTACGACAATCTGCCAATGAAGGGGAACAAATTCTCACAAAAGACTGTAAAGAAGCAGCACAATTTACAATACTGAGCCCAGAAGCATGCTTTCAGAATACCTCAGCCAACCACTGAATAGCTGAAGCACATCATGAATGTCAAACGGTGAACTGATTATGATTTGATATAGCAGTTTTAAAGTGTTAATTGAGCAAGTGTATTACCATTTTCTATTGGGTGCATAAACATTTAAATATTGTTGTAAATTAACTTTCAATACTTTTTCTTAAAAATATCAAACGGAATGCAAACAAAGTTGCTAAGCAATACCTCAAATCTTATAAATGTATTATTACAATAACATGTATCTCATAGTTAATAATGTTCCAATACCTTGTATCTTCCGACATACTATTTAATACCACGTATTGCTATTCAATTTAATTTTTTTATTATCTAAAACATACAACAGTGAGAAGAACCTATTCACAATTAAATTAAACACATATACTATATGTTTAATAATAATACTAATAATAATATGACAACTTTGGAGCCAATAGTAATTTTATAAACACTTTTGGTCTCTCCTGAAATACTGACTTTTTTGAGATAGGGCCTATATGGTATTAGAAATAGGTCATCGATATGTTAGTTTCTCCAAATGTATTATTTTATTTGAGTCATTGCATCAGTAATAACATCACAGGATGACAGTCCAATTTTTTCAAGGGTTTAGTAAACAAGACAGATAGTCGCCGGGTTGCACCATATGAGGTCACAGTTGGCCTACGTGACAACTCGCGTGCATGTAATACTTTGATTTCGAGATCCACGTCAGAATTCACAGGCTATTTTTAGACATTAGCGCACCAAGCAAAGCCACGATTTGACCTCGTTTACTTGATGCAATAATCAGGCAGTATAAATAAAGTAAAAGCGACTTTTTTGTCGTTGCAGTTCATTCATCAGTTATCAGCCGAATAGCCTTCGACGAGAGACCATTTCACTCGTACCGACCAGCAACCCACGACTTCAACTTCTGTCTTCATTTCAAACATTTTTCAATTCTATTAAATTTATTTTCTATCGGTGCGAGGAGTCATTAGAGCGCCCGGAGAGAAAAGTAGTGATTCTCTCCCATCTTCGTAATTAATGAACCTCGAAATGAGAAGTTTTGTTTTGTGAAGGCGGCCATTCTATCTCTTGAGTTTGTTTATCTGCTGCACTTGTCATTTGTTTGTTTTGACAATAATTTTGAAATGAAGGCAATTAACTTTCAGTGAATAGTATAAAACCATATTTTATTTATTTTCTACTTTGAATCAATGAACTTTACAACTTTTATTAATTCAGAATCATAAAATTTCACTGAACTTATTTCGAGATAGTATTTGCTACGGACTCCCACGAGTATTAGTACAGTAATCACTACAGTCTTTAAGAAAATTGGAAGCTCTAGAAAAGTCAAGGATGCGAAACACATCTGATTCTTTCTTAGTGTGTAGATTTTATGATTCGATTGAGAATAGCATTGCTAATATGGACCTTGACGGTAAACCACAACATATATGGAACTTATATGAATCAGAATTTTCAACAGATCCCAGAAACATAAAATGTGTTACTCAGAAAGGATAGAAAGTGAACAGAACTATAATGAGATCTAGTAAAGAAAATTAAACTGTAATGGGGTGCTGTTCAGCTACACAAAAGCTATTACCACCACTCATTGCATATTTTCAAAGCAGAAAAAATGTGGGAGTTCCTGGAGAGCACAAGACCTGGAACAATGCATGCCGTATCGAAGGCAGGCTACATAACAGAAATATTTCAAGAATATTTCTTCCACTTTTCCAAAACTGATGCTGAAAGACCTATTATACTGATCTACGATTGACATCTTTCTCATTTGGACCCCAAAACCATCAAGGCACTGGAAGAAAATTTTTGCATCATCAAACTGCCATCACATAACAACGGATCTCCTTCACCCACTTGACAAATGTGGGTTTCGGCCATTCAAACAAAACTGGGATAGGAGCGTCACAGAGAAGCAGAGATTAAACCAAAGACCAATACAGAAAGCATAATGCTCTGATCTTTGTGAAGTATGGCATAGGCCTACTGCTCTTTCATCCGAAATAATCAAGAAAGCATTTGGACGCACTGGGATTTTCCCGCCGGACAGAAGTAAGTACCCTGTGGAAAGATTAAACCTGATGAAGATGGGCAGGTAGGTATAAAAATAAAAATACCTTGGGACTTTTAGACCTAGCAGGGAGTGTCTTTGAGACTGAGACTCATCAAAACTCTAATAACAAGGCAGAGACTGAACAAAATGCTAATAATATTAATATTAACAGAAATGTCTCATTGATAAATTCTCCATCGAGGCCTAGTTCTAGTAAGAGTTCCGGGCACAAGCATGCTGTTGACTCACACAAGCGGCCATTATTCGAGGATTTGTTGCTGGATAAAATAGGAAGAACTACTCCACCCGTACAAAAAAAAAGTGGACTGTCCATCAAAAGATACCACCGCAGGATAATTCCTGAAGGAAATAATAATCTTCAAAAGATATCCCAAAGCTAGCCCTGCAGAAAAAACAAATGCACAAGTTTCCAAGCCTACAAATAAAAGAGCGAAGAAGGAATATGATAGAGATAGGCAGCACTAGCAGCAGTGAAGAAGTTTGGAAAAGTAGTGCGATTGATAACCTGCAGTGAGCCTGAAGATGGCTGACTTACATACCACAGTCAAAATAATAGTAGTAGTATGCAAGGCCATATATAATGCCAACTTGTATGTGTCAGCCAAGTCTGTGCAAAGGAAAAAGTCAAGTGTCATTGAACTGCATCAGTCTGATTTTGTGTTAGGAAAATTAGAAGTTGCAAAAAAGCAAAAAGTATGTGCGCGTGGTGCAAAATGTGATTGATGAAGATGTCTCCTGACGTATTAGTATTTTATTATTATTATTATGTATTATATAATGAATATTTTCAAGTGTGTAATGGAAATTTCCACTCTCGCTTTTCAATTGTCGGACTTTGATCAGCTATTGTACTTCGATTTATCGAGTGGTTTGTTTGACAATTTTTGTGGGTATATATCGCCTGTCGGTGGCGTCGGTGTTAACTGTTCCTGATCACTGATGCCTGGTGTTGCTTCATCTACGTCGGAGCATGTGTATGTGAGGCCATTATTCTGCAGACAAGTATCGACAGATCTTCGGCCTTCGTTCGCACCGTAAGTCTGACGGAGTTTGGTGTTATACACATAGTTACGTTAATCAAACATCACAGTAATTTACTTTCGAGAAGCTGGTTTTCGACATGGTGGACGACCTTGAAATTGAAGATTGCAGTACTGCATCATTACAATTTGATAGGTTGTGCCACCCTTGGCTACCGAAACTGGTTTCATCTGAAGCCTGTCATTGACTGTGACGCTTTCGATCTACATCTTAACAGTTTGGTAACACTCTTTGTGGTAATCGTCATCCGTTGGTCTACACGCATAAGTACGATGTGTCGTCTGGCCAAGTGAGTTAGAATTGACTGTTACCAACATCAGAGATGATCCGATGATCTTGAAGAAGGGACTTCAGCTTTTGGAAGTAAGTTGGTGTCGACAGGACAGAAATCCTCGCCCGGATTTTTTCTCGAACTCGCATCAGTTGCAGCTGTTCGTTCCACAGGGCCATGTCTGATAGCGATATCTCTGTGAAGTCGAGAAATCCATCTCCTGTTGGTCCGCTTCTTGTCGAGGGTTGTCCTGAAACTCAACCGATGCCTGATAGTCCTCCCCTCACTGGTAAGAAGAGGAAGAATGCTTCTATGAAGAGAAGTGCCGCTAAAAAGCTGAAGTTTAGTGGTTCAGTGCGTGAGTACACTTTGAAAGTATTTTACGTTTGTTCATCCCTTGTGGCATATCACAATCTACAAACACTGGCCATATTAAGATTTTTAGCAGAAAAACTGCAGACTCTAAAGGATATGGATCTCCAAGTAGATTTAGCGAATTATTAAGAGTGGTGCAGTTGAATTTGAGCGGATATTTATATCCAGAATATCATCCTATATCTCCTCAAAAAGAGATAGGGCAAAATTCACATCCAGTTTCCCGCTGGGACCCTTGCCTCATGTAGTATAGTCCAGGATTTTTCCATCAGCTGTGGCGACTGTCCCGAAGAAGGATTGTAAATGCATGTACAAAAGGAAGTGGTTGTAGACCTGGACCCGTTGAGCAATGGGACATACAACGAAGCAGTGGAAGCGTTTCTGTATGGAGCGAACATGCGGCTTCATCAAGCTACAGATAAGGGTCTTGTGAATGTTTTGTCATCCTCGACAATGTTCTAAAGTCTCGTTTAAGTGTGCAGATGCTTGTGAAGTAATTTTGATGTATGTGTGTACTCCTTTTGAATTAATTACTAGTAGTTATTTTTGGGTTAGGTGTTTAAACTTATGGACATATATAAGAAGATGTTTGATAGCACTGTTAGAATTTGTAAGGGTATTGTTAATTCTTTTTCATATTATGAGTTGGTATCTTTTGTTTTTTTGGTAATAGTAAACATTCGGAGTATCCTGTATATAAAGTTGTTTTTTCTGCAGTTCGCTGTTCTTATGATGATTATTACATGTCTGTCGAGGACACTAAGATGTGGGTGTGAGATATTTTGAAATTTCAGTTTAATGATGATTTGGATTTAGTTCATAAGTTTTTGGTTGTATTATTTAGAGTAGTTACCCCACAAAATGATAAGAAGAACATATTAGAGATTGTAAGTGATCCTTCTGCATACAATATTACCTTTATCACGATTGGTGACGCGATGTTGAATACAGGTTACTGTAACTACGTTAATCGTTATGAAAGGTTTGGATTCCAGAACATTGTTGCTAACTCTACTGCGTATTTGGCACCAAGTCCAATTGCTCCTACAGCACTATGCCAGTTATCGTTATGTACTGTGTCACTCGTAAATTCATTTATCGCTTTTTGGTCTGCTTGTCGTATGTCGGTGGCAGTGTTTGCTGTTTCATATGCCCAGTCGTGTCGTCGTTCAGGAAATGTTTCGGAACTGAGAACAGCCAAAAAAATGCTTATCACAACCAACACTTGAACATTCATGGGCTACTGCAAGAGCGGGGTGTCAACTGTTCAACCAGCACAGTTCACACCACTGCTACAGCAAATGTACTATCCAATGGAATACATTCCAATAGCAACCACCACACAATGCATGACAAATAAACAGCCTTAGTGCCAACACACGAACACTACACCTATCAGGTTCCAGTCATACCCTCGTACGCAGGGGCGATAAGTGAAAACCTGCTCGGATTTCTCAAGAACTGCGCAGACCGTATTCGCCACTATGGTGTCGATAAGGCCGATTGGCCGAATTGCATCAGGGACCACCTCTCGAGTGACACAAAGTTCTGGTGGCTTAGGGTAGCACACAATGGGATCACGTGGGACAAGTTTACAATGCCTTCACCCATAGATTCGCAAAAACTTTCACTTCCTTATGTGCAAGAAGCAAAAGTATCCTAGAGGAACAAGGGCAAGAGAGCCTGTACGAATTCGTGACTCAGATAATCAGTCTGATCCGGACGTACCACCCAACATTATCAATAAGAGACACATTAGAATTCATTGCCTGTAACGCATGCATAGAATAGTGGCCCGCACACGCCACGATGATCCACGTGCCCGAGTAGGATTTTATCCAAAATGCAATACTCCTAGATGCCAGTATCCAAGCATAACCACTCCAATGGCAGGAAACTGCAAAGCCATGACTCGAGACAAATCAGAATAACTGGGACATCAAGCCAGGCAAAACAGTACCGAGAATTTATGCAACTGCGACTACAACCCACTGGCGGTCCCACGGGGTCTGGGAAGAAGAATGGGCAGGATGTTTGTGTACGCAACAGCAAGGTGAGGCGAAAGTTTGGTGGCATTCCCTAAAACATTGCGGTGTAGCATGGGAGGAGTTTGTGTATGGCTTCCAGTGCAGGTTTGTAGGCGCATTCACCTAACTACAGGCTCAGAGTAAGATGACACTCTAGGGTCAACATGAAAAGTGCACTTGTACGTCCACAGCTACTGGAACATGAAATAATGGAAGTAGTGGCCACGACCATTTTGCCGGAGTACAGGTCAGCAGTCGTCCCATTACTTAACAGCATGATAGAAGAGATGATGAGGGCAGCCATCATACTGGAACAGAACCCGTATCGACCACGCCGTGAATACGATGCCACATGATGGAGGCGCGGGCCATGCAACGACGAAGGTGTTAGGAACAGTATACAGTCCAAATTATAACCCAAACAACAATTCGGAGCAACACCAAGAAAATTCGCAAATGCAAACACAAGTGAAAACAATGCACGGAAAAATTGATACTGTAAAAGAGACTGTGTAACGTACACTCATGAGAGTCAAAACGTAAGGTGGGATAAGACAGGGAAACCACAACACCCCTGCCGCTACCACAGACCAGCAAAGGTGTACCACTAGCACAATTAGTGCCTTAACAATCCTCACCTCGACGACTACAACGAAGCAGCACCCGACCAGCAGAGAAATGGGAAGCTGGGGTAGGGAGGCCTGACATCTCCGATGCCACAGTCCCACCAAACACAACACCAATCTGATACCACAGCAAGCACTCATAAATCATGTGAGTGGAAGTACGATGGAATTTATCTGCATACTTGTGTTTGTAAATGGAAAACTATGTCTCGCATTAATAGACACAGCTGCCTCACATAATTTCTTACAGTGCAATTCGTAAATAAGTAAGATTCTACACATACAAAGCACGTAATAAGATTGGTCACAGGGCAATAAAGTATTAATGCAATAGGACAATCAACAGTCACAGTACGAATTCGCGACTTTGAAACAATCACAATGGCAATAATAACAGCTGAAATCACTGAAGAGGCATTTGTAGATATGCCCTGGTTGACCGACCAAAATACTATTGCAGAGCTAGCTGCAAGACACATTCATTTTGGCGCAAAAGAATGCGAAATGTTTATAATATTGACAGGCTGCAACAGAAAACACCCCCAGGGTAATGTTAGAATAATTTGACCATAATATACTGCCACATCATCAGGCAGCGTTCCAAAGTCTTCTGGGCGAGCGAAAAGAAGTGTTTGCAAAACACGAACTTAGACATACAACTGTCACAGGACATGCAATTCCTTAAACACAAGAAGGACCTATTTTCACAGCTCTACACAGCTATATGTTGCACCAGTCCAGGATAATTAAAGAACAAATCAAAGAAAGGCTATCCGACAATGTAATAGAGCCTACCCGCAGTCTGTTTAATTCTGCCATAACTTTAGCACCTAAAAAATATAGAGGATGGCATTTTTGTGTGGAATTTAGGCCAGTAAGCCAAGTGACACACAGTGCATTGCCGCCATATATAAGTTTCAAAGACGCACTGCACTCGTTAGGATGAGCCAAAATTTGAACATCACTGGACCTAAAGAGTGGCTATTGGCAATTCCTAGTCAAACCGCAAGACCACGAGAAAACCACTTTCACCGCACCGGACAGGACACTATATCAATTTTTTGCAAAACTGTTTGGCTTAAGTGTGCACTGGAATCATTTCAATTAATGATGGTGCGTGTAGTGGACGATCTACTAGGCGAATTCACCCTCGCAAACTTAAATTGTATAATAATATGGTCAGAGAGCTGGGAAAACCATGTCCATCATTTATCTGTTGTATTGGAAAGGCTTGTCTTGAACGGCTTAACCTGTGCAGTGAAGAAGGACGAGCATATAACGCCAAGACACCATATGTCTGTCACCCGGAGACGTCCACAGCGACTACCGAGGCTGGTGACAACATCACCCACGATGGTGCAATACCTGCTGAGCCCGCTGAACAAGGTGGTGAGGAGGAGAGTGGGGCAGCACCTCCCGCAGGAGGGCCTCCACCAAGTGCAAACATGTCGCCGATGCCAGACAATGCCATGTACCCCAGGTGTCAAGATGACATTGGCCCGGATGACAGAGGGCGCATCACAGCAAGAATCGATGCCACCTCAACATCCGCTGGAAGCTGCGCACAACAGGCAAGAGATTAGATGCACACTACAGACAAGAGAGGAGATTCACGCAGCAAGAAAGAGGGGAGATGCATGCACAACCATGCCATGCAGGCACACAAGACCTGGTGGGTCACGACAGCACCATCGATTACGAGCTCCAGGGGAGAACAACAAGCACAAAAGGTGAAACAGTACCTGCCCCAGGACCACCAGCAGTGGGTGCTCAAGGCACGATGTCGCCGAGTGCATTGGCGCCAGTCAGGGCGCATCCGACGGCCGCCCCCACAGAGGTCGACGGCGCAGCAACTACCAGTGCAACCCGAAGAGAACTGGAACTGCAACCAATGGCGACACCTCTGGGAGCGGGTCCCTCAGGAGACGATGTGGCGCCCATCAACGGGATGCCAATCGTCGAGAAGGACAATACGACAGAAGATGCAACTGTGCCAACACGAGCTGGGGAACCACCAGAGGGTGTAAGAAGCTTTAGTTATTTAAATTAAGGGTTACTCTGTTTGTGCGCCGAGGGTGCAAGTGTAAATTCCAAAATAGTTTACGCACTTTAGAATTTCTTAGTTGTTTAAATGTCTTGCGCTCAAGTACATGTAAAAATTCAGATATATCAACTGTACAGCCAGTATTTGAATACTGGACTTTGCCAGTATCTCAACTCTATTGAATCCGAACCAACCGGTGTGCATGGAAACATTGCTACACATGTGGCTAGCTAACCTAAAATAATGGGCTTTTAAGGTAAGAAGTGTTTTTATGTATTTGTTATATTATTAAATTAATTATCCAGGGTTGATGTGTGTTAGTATATGACAGCTCACAGGCTGCTGGACCAGGCAAGGTTTTGATGAGTTTTACCAGCAGGTGGGCGCTAGCCTGCTCAGCAAACATGAGGTTGCTCTTGATCTCGGGACATATGGCCGATCACTCCCAGTGGCTGCTCCTCTGGTCTGACATCCTCTGCATTACCACAGGTGGTGGTGCCGATGGTGAAGTTATGCTGCAGAATCATCTATTCCTCGACTAGTAAGGGCTCAACGCTTAACTCACTCCCAACTGGTATTTTGGGCCACCTCATGCTCGAAAAATGTTAAGTAAATTGTGGGCTTGCATACTTGGTTTAAGTGGCCGAGATGTTGCCAGAAATATATAAAAGCGTGAAATCACATTGACACAATATTTATTTCTCATATTTCCAACTGGGCACTTACGCGTAATTATTCGCCACTGTAGCTCGGCGAGCTCCGATGTAGATAATAATAAGTACAAATGCTACACAAATAATGATAGGTATGTTAAGTCCTCGGCATGTACAAACCCCGGGGTGTGGGGTGGCACTCACTCCGAGCTAAAAAATGAAAACTAAAAGTTCCAGTAATTAAATTAATGACTATTGCTCATTACATGATTAATCTAAGTAATGAAGGCCCGGAGAGGTCCGATACATAGTCTTCTCCACAGAGTGAACAGGACGTTACTAACTTCCCGTGGCCCCGAGCTCTGGATGTGTGTAAGAAATAAAAAAATGGGTAATTATTCCGTATTGTGTATCGTAATGGGAAAACCATACAACTATTCAGTGTACTAAAAATTATCCATCCTAATTGTTTACTTTGCAGTCTAGTGCT
This sequence comes from Dryococelus australis, assembly GCA_029891345.1. Lineage (NCBI taxonomy): Eukaryota > Metazoa > Arthropoda > Insecta > Phasmatodea > Phasmatidae > Dryococelus > Dryococelus australis. The sequence goes on from CM056995.1 coordinate 356,784,120, forward strand.
GTATCACGTATCCGGCAAAGACCCTATTAGCATATCCAAATTCGGCAACAATTGTTCCGTATCGCGTAATTTCGCAAAATTTCTCTCGCGAATCGCAAGATGGTGTGTGCGGGATGTAAAAACAATGTTGAATGACAGGCAAGTTATTCATTCCTCGCCAGACATAAACATGTTTCTCATCGAACATGACATTCTCAAATCGACGATACGGGGGAAAAAATGGGGGAAACGCGAAGCGAAATTGGTGAAAACATGGGCTTGTTTTACTGGTGCCGACGGCGAATGGAGGACAGTACTAAATGAAACTTCAATGTGTCGGCGAAACAGGGCATTTTCGTTGGAGTTGTGTTTCCTCTGGTGCCTAATCAAATACCCTCGACAACAGACTATAGTGAACAAACTTTTGTGCTCGGTAAAGACGGTCGTAACCTGGTCGAGTTTCCGCCACCAAGTGTGCATAGACTAGGTGTTGATCTGCAGGAAATGCATCAGCAGACCAGACAAAGTGGTCGAGATTGGGCAAACGCAAGAACTGCAAAGGACGTAAAGTTCATGGCCAGTGGGTTTTCGGGGGAGTGCAGTGGGATGATGAGACGAAATTCTTCCTGGTGCTGGTTGCAAAGAGCAATGCGGCTAGCCTGACCAAAATCATTCGCGAGTGGATATCTCTGGACACTAATATAATTTCAGACTGCTGGCGCAGCTACAGCAACTTGGACATTCATGGCTACCGTCACATGAAGGTAAATCACAGGAGGGAATTTGAGCGCAGTATAAAGAGCGGAATGGGAAACACTCGAAACATGCTAAAGATGAATAGGGGCGAGATGTTGAGGGTGCACACTCAAAACATTGAGCGAAGGTGGTGTTCGGTGCGATACAGCGTTCACTGCTTTGGCCGACGGAAATAATCTTGGGTCGGCTACCTGGCCGAATACGTCTGGAAAAAGAATCGTAGGGAAAGAAAACGACTGCAGTATTTGCTGATTCACACCACCGACATGCACCATCGTAATCGGTGCAGAGGACATATCGGCGAAGGCTATCCTAATTTCGATTTGTAACTGTTTGTTAGTGTTGTTTTAATTTACAGGCACGAGCGAGATTGAGTTGCAGTTTAAAAAAGTTTGAATGTAATGTTATGTGTTTTAATTTACTGGGGCGAGTGAGACTGTAGCTGTTTGATTTAAATTACAGATGTGAGTGTGAATGACATGTTGTTTGCTTCAAGTTAAAGTTTTGTTTAATTGAGTTACTGGTTTGATGGAGTAGTAGTTTGAATTAATTTAAAATAAATGTTTGATTGAGTTGCTACCAGTTTTAAATAAAATTTTATGTTTAATTGAGTTGCTGTTTGATTCAAGTTAAACTTAATGTTTGACTGAGTAGCTGTTTGATTTAGTTTAAAATAAATGTTTAATTGAGTTGCTGTTTGTTTCAGTTAGAAAAAGTTTGAATAACTTGCTGTTTGTTTTAGTTAAAAAAAAAAAAAGTTGTTTGGGAGAGTAAAAAAAAAAATTTTAATTGACTGGCTGTGTGTTTTAATTTTAAAAAATTGTGATTGACATGCTGTTTGTGTAAACATTCATTTGCGATCCGGAAAAAAAAGCCTAAAATTATTGAGTAAGTCATAATGGGTCCGCCCGGCAACGACAGATGCACTTGCATCTATTGCATCCGCTAAAATTGGATTTGCCAGTTTCAGTTATTGAGGTAGATTGATTTCTAAAAATATCACATTCATTCGCGATCCCTATAAGGCATAGTACAGTCGTGTCTGTCATGACCGGTTCGGCCAGCGGCAGACGCAATTGCACATGCTGTTACTTACGGGGACTTTGGACCTGCCAGTTTCATGTGTTGAGGTAAAAAAAAGTGATTGTGTATATATAAAGCATTAAAATCTATATTGATACATTTATAAAAAGTTGAATTTTTAACTGTACACTGTTTCAACGTACACTTTTAGTGATTGTGTACATGTAAAAAATTGTGTATTACATTGTTACAGTTATGAAAAATCATAATTTTTAACTGTACAATGTTTTACTATACTCTTTTAGTGATGGCGTGCATGCGAAAAATTGTGTATTATATTGATATACTTATAACAAAATGCTAACAAATAATTAATATTTTCTTTAAAATAAATAAATAATGCATTTCGAATCGCATTTATTTAAAAAGGGACGAGAAAAAGCTGAAAAAATTAATTTTTTGTATAAGCGATAGGAAACTTTTAGCTGTAGTTTCTTTTGGCACCTGAATATACCACAGGAAGTAAATGGGGTCGTTTACCCTATATTCCGTTTTCGGTTTGGATACGCTATAGGAAATAATTGGGAGTAGGTCGAAATTTCCCCCGTCTCTGCTGGATACACAATTCGAAACAAGTGGGGTGTAGCACCTATTTCCCCCTTCCCACTTGGATACGCAATGTTATCCTTTTCGTTCCTGGGCGTTTGTTGTAAGTTTGTCGAAACGGAGCTCCCGATCTTTAAATAGCGATATACATTATATTTCCAGCGTTTGGTATTCTAAGTTAAAGATGACTTCTCGATTCTCGTGAGAAAACGATCGAGAGCACCCGACAGCTAATATATTGTCGAAAGCCGAGTTCCCGATCGGGAAGCAGAAATTCAACATGGTGTGTGAGAAGCGTGGTATTTTTATATATTGCAAACTGCTGGGTGAGCATAGTAATAATTGTGTCCCGTCATAGGTGCAACATGTCATTGCTGTGACACTTCCTGTGATAAAGCGAGCATGGATCGAATTTGAGTCGTCGGGCGTCATAACTACGGCGCGCTCATCATTCATGTGGCGCCGTATATTAGTCATCGTAACTGCAGCACGTTGTGCAACGGACAAGATGGCTGACACCCGAGTAAACTTCTCAAACCGTATATCCCCATTTACGAAAAAATTACGTTTACTATAAAACGTATTTATGTACAAATTAAAACTTAATGTAAGCATAAATGGAAATTATTCTATTTGCCCCCAAGCTGTAGTCGGAGGGTCGCGGGTTCGCGCCCCGGCGCCTCTGACACAGCAGATTTTCAGTTCGCTTGTCGCACTGCGAATCTGACAGCAGGACGACCTCACTAGAGCTTCGTTAATATCAAAACGTCACGAAAAAAAAAAAAAAAAAAAGTGGGTTATTGCGTGGGTTCTCACCTCGTAAATGTTGGTTTTAGAGTTCAAATCTCCGCGTACCGAAATTTTGTGATACTATATTGCTTGTTATAATTTATGTTATTGACACTTATTTCTAGAACATGTGTGTCTAAAAGCAATAATACAAACCTAAGCTAAATAAAAAAAACACAGGCAGCCAATTGCACGGTCTGTACAGTTACTTGCGTATTATTGCTTTTATACAAAGAAATTCTAGAAATCGACGTTCTCTGGCAATAACATAAATTGTAAACAATAATGTATCAGACAAAATACCTAAAATCACGGCAGTTCTAATTCTTACCCTTCTTTTGATAAAAGGTAAATAAGTTGATCACAGTGACGAATTAAATAGTGTATTAATTGAGTGTAGCAAAATAATGACGTGAAATAAACATATTTACGATAGTTCGCTGTTTACATTGTGCAATTTACCGTAATTTAGAAGGTAAAAAATTTTTGCAGGAGAGTGGGATTGAACTCATACACCCTTCCTCTTCAGGCCGATTCCTTGCCATTTTTTTTTCTTTTTCGTTTTCCTTCATCTGACATTGTCATGACATTTGATAATGATAAAGCTCTAGTGAGGCCGTCCTGCTGACAGACACCCAGTGCGACAAGCGAACTGAAAATCTGCCGCGTCGGAGAGCACCCAGGCGCGAACCCGCGATCCTCCGGCTACAGGTCGGCCACCCTACCCCTGAGCTACGGAGGTAGTGTTCTACCAAGTTAGGATAGAATAATCGGAGGAAAATATATAACTTACTATTTCACCTCGAAATCGTGAAGATTTTTTAGTATGTACTTATAATTGAAAAGAGCTCTTAATGCTTGAATCCTTATTTTAATATATTTAGATATGATGGCGTGGCAGAAACAAAGTGAAGTTGGCAGACGTGGCAAGCCATGACATGTTGTGTTACTGTTTTACCAAATGAAGTGTAAATTATATTTACTCCAAAAAATACTTCAAATTACCACATCACGTTTGTGGACGTTGTGTTTTTTAAAACCTATCTAAGCAAGTCACCATGTTGTGATAAATCTGTGTTTCCGCAACAGCAATAAATATACTGCTATGGTGTGTTTCGTTAACCGATGTGTGTGAAATAGCGTGGCGTGACGGTTTGGGGATAGTTATGCTGGATGTTGGTGTGTGATTTCAAATATTCGATGTGAACTATTTATACGTTGTAAATGTGAACTGTTTCTATGATAAAGTTATTTATTTACATCTACGTCTGTTTATTTATCACAACGTTGTACCTTTGCCCTGGGTGTTCAAAAAACAGTCGTGTAACGTGATTTACCACCAATTCCAACAAAATAACCAAGCCCAGCCCCAATAAATTACAATAGACCTAATACACAGTAAGTAGCAATACATGTAAATATGAGTGGAATAAAAGTTACGATAGGCTTATTTGAGTGCATTTTCACAGCTGTATTTTAAGTTTCTATAACAAAAAAATGAGCGACACGAGTTAGAAATAACCCAACACATATCAATAACAAAAAGTTAAATACTACAGTTCATTACCCCGCAGTTGTAATAGTGTTTAAAACAGTCGCGGCACAATATTAACGTGCATTGTATGTAATATGCTAGGTCGTGGAAAACAAATATGTTAATGTAACATAACCGTAAGAACTATAATTAATTCAGGCATTTTTAAAACATCATAAAGCTGACCTAAATAATGTTATACACCTAAAACTGTGAATATACGTACGAAATGGTTTTTAAAATAGACATTAGACAGAATTCTTCGAAAAGCTGTAAACAGTAAACAACACATTTGACAGGTATAAGAGTAGAAGTCACATTTTAATGTTTATTTTTAGGTGTAGCGAAAGTATACGAAGACGTACACACACAATGGCATGTCAACATTTATTTTGACATGCTACATGGCAATGTTTGTTTAAATTTGGTAGAAGGCTACGGAACAGACCTGCAAGTAGATATTTATCAAGGCTCCGAGAAAGTTGCTTCCAACGGGGAATAAACTATAGGTATTAAAGTCCGTGACACTAGGTCTGGCAACATGCCTCACAACAGTGGCCCTCTGGGGCAAGGTAGACTTACAAGAGCTTGGCAGGGTGTTCTTCGTTGGTGGCATTGTTGTGGGGTTGGAAGTTTGCGCAGATTCCTTTGATTCACTGGACGTGGTGGAGGTCAGGTTGCGGTAGACGTCTACATGGTAATGGTGGTTCCACTCTGTACTGGCCCATGTGCCAATTTATGGATTGGCCCTCCCGTGCCTGGTTTACTGCTGCTTATTAGGGCCCGAACTACCGGGTGCACGTTGTAGCCGGTTTGTACCGGGTTAGAGTGAAACACGTAGGTTCTGACAGGCAAGGTCGGTCTCGCTGTGCTACAGGCGGCTTGGGCCTGCCCACTAGGAGTGTGACTCCTGGCGTAACGAAGTTTGCAGCACAGACCTGCTTGGCAGCACTGAACTCTGCCTTCTTAACTGCTCTTTGAGCAATGTGCCTGCTGTGGAATGGCATAAGTTGATAGAATACCAGATTTCCTGTTGGTAACAAGCAATCAACAATCCCTGACTTGAGTATAAGCCGACAATAGCTGACAGTACGCTCCCTGACAGGCTAACAGTGCAAGAACCTTGAGTCGTGGGTCGTAGACTGCCTTCCAGCCACAGCAGTGCATAACCACAAACATAGGGTCTCCAATCCCTTGTAGCTATCTCTGCCAGCACCTTGGCTAGGTGGTCCAGTTAGAGATACAACTGGGGTTGGCTGTTCCGCCTCTGTGGGATGTGTCCTAGTGGTTGAGACTCTACGCTTCTGAACACGAAGGTGAACAGAATGGATGGGCATCAAAAGGTGAGGCGTGTGTACCACCGAAGGGGGACTGATGTTATATTTTAGGTTAAACTCTCTGTCGATTGCTTACCACTCATCGGTCAAATACTGTTGGTAGATAGGGTATAGTAGTGCAACAAAAAACTCGTGGATACATCTAAGATTAGGTATTTATTTAGACAATAAATACCTAGGTGACACTTACGTGTTGCCAATACATCTGTGCTGTGGAAGTACTTAACCTACGCATTAACGGGTGAAGGTGGACCCGCTCCTAGACTAGTGAAGTACAAGGGAAATAACTAGCTTTACTGTCGTAACAAGCACTAACTGGGTTGCCTAGAAGAGGCCGTAACGTTAACTGAGGAGCCACTAACTTCAAGAAGTGGCAGCTGAAGAACTAGGTCACAACTAGTGTTAAGACGTGTTCAATATCTTTAGGGTAGACGAAGTTTCTGGTGATGTCAATGCCAAGCAATAGTAGAAACTTCTTGTAAGTGGTAGCTGGAGCCACTGGACAACTAGAAGTTCTTGGAGAGGACCACGAGGGCCTAGTGGTCAGCAGAGAACCCCAGCACAAGAAGTGCTGAGGCGAGCTACTGGAGATTACTCCAGGACCTCGGCTGTTCACTTCCTTATATACTGTTCCTCTGGAGTGTGCGGCGAGCCCGGAGTGGGAGGTGTGACATGCCCTTGTGACCTCTGCCTGGAGTGTGAGGGATGGGAGAACTACCCAACGCACTCGTGGTATCGTCTGCTACCTTCAGCAGTGTGGTGACACACTATCTGCTGGGTGCGTCTGGGTAGGCTGGCGTGTTTCGTGGCCACTTCAAATATCTTTCGTATCATGATTCCAAAGTGTGTTTGAGGTGAACCCACTGTCTACGCATTCGTAACACGTCGTGGATGATTTGCTTCTTCACATGTGTAAACACTCTTAATAGATGGAGAAGGGCAGTTCAGGAACAGTCTGGGAAACCAAGTATCTTCCATGTCTCTGGTGAGAACACTTCCTGTTAGACATTAGGTAGTTGGTAGTTGCACGTGGATGGGCTGTAGTCGTTTATAATAAAATAGTTTAAGTGGCATGCATCAATTGCCCCCCCCCCTCCCCCTTTCCATTACGACAGGGACACACCTGTCATCTGTATAGGTGGAATAGGGGATAGCAAGATCACCCCCCTCACCCCTCCGGAAGTTTTAGACGTTCAAAATATGAGAGAGCCATTTAGAAAAAAAATACAACTCCTGGGCAGGTTCCTTAAGTAGCAGATGTTTGGCATTTGTCTTGGTACTTGCTCTATGTGCTACGGTGGTGTGGAAACACGTCGGACCAGATGAAGAAATAGCTGTAGCTCTGTCTCACACTTACTGCTGGCTGGTTGTTGCTCTCTTCCCTTCATCCGGCCGGCTGGTGCGTCGTGCTGCTACTGTGTTTACCACTCTGTGGAGAGATTACTGTCAAGGTTGATGCGGTGTACCGAGTGACCCACGCAACCTTCGCGAATAGATGTTCCATGACATATACAGCATAAAAGCTGTGGTTACGTAATATAAAATATATACAATTGAAACCTGTACAGGAGAATTACACAAATAAAAACGGCACGTGGAAATGATGTGAAAACGCTTATATACAAAGCCTTACTCGCAGAAGGCAGCAGGAGAATAACTATCGTGGTGGTGTATTAGATTGGGGGAAAACCTGGTTAAATATTTGAGGCAATCTGTAGGTCTCACCGCAAGCCAACAGTTACGTGAAACATAATAGAGGTTGCCACCCCAGGTCTTACTTACGTTACCCGGGGCTGGTAAGCCACCGATTGAAAAGAGAGTACACAAATATATTTACGAATAAAACATACTGCATGAGATCACTCGACAAACTAAACATGGTACTAGATCAACATAATAACACTTGATTCATTTTGCACTATAGCTGTTCTTTGTACTCTAGTAAAATTAAGCCCACGGGCTTAGTCTTTTGGGTTCGATTCTCAGTCGAAGTTATACATGATTAAAGCTGCAAAATGACATAAGTGAACATTTTACCCTGATGTATAAATTAATACATGAAACACATTGCATTGAAAATGTATTGCAATATTTATAGATGTACCTAACTTATTCTCTCCTTGGAGGAAGTCCATTTTGATTTCTCAAAGCTGAGGTACACTATGAAGTATTTATCTTCGTGTAACACCGTCACTGTGGTGAGTGTATCGGTGTCACGTGTCCTTACGTGGGCTGTCAGCCACTGTTTATTTACATTTAAGAGGTGACAACTCCGTGTAGCACTGTGTTGGGAATGGCTACGTAACTGCCAAATCCACATTACATCTCTTTCGTAACACTGTCTGTCTGTTCATAGTTTCACCTGTGCATCTTAGCAATGTCTACTGTTAATAAATGTCTAATGAATTTTGATTGGCATAGTTAGTGACTACTATGCATTGTTATTATTTATCCATTGTCATTAAGCATGTAACAAGTGTCTATGCACTATACTGTTTTATACGTGTTGTAACTGGCAACTTTTTACTGATGCCTTAAATTGTCTGTCTTTAATAAGCACCTTTAATGTGACCAAAATATTATACTTGATTATAATTAAGAGCAAATAACTGCTACTCAATACACTGTCTGTTCTGTTTACGCCTACCCTGTCGTCGATAGCTAGCGGCAGCGTGGCTAATTATGGTACACTGCTCAACTAATTGTTTGTTCTGTAGCTATCGGAAACTGAGTCATAACGAAAAGTAGGGCTATAACAAGTCCTTATAGTTTGTTTATTTCACTGGTTTACAATCTCGGGTTACGGAGCACTGACTTACTTGTTAGTTGCTTGGCTCTTTGCCAGTCTTCCCCTCTGCCATAGAGCAGAGTAAGTTAGATATGGCCATGTGAAACGTGCTGTGGGTCGCCATGGTGATTCCTTGTACCGGCCAGGCGTTGATCCAGCTTTGGCAGCACGAGGGGGCATCAACCTGCGGGGTTCAGCATGAGGCACTGGGGCATCGTCTTCTGCAGCAACCATTGGGGAGGACACAACTACCAAGGGTGATGAGGCAGTACGAGGGAGCGGTCCTCCAGAGCCCGCCACCTCGACTGCACGGGCTCCTACCCGAGGGGTAGGCAGTTTTTGGGTGCCGTTGGAGACTTCGACATCCGTACTGTTGGCCAGAGGGAGGGAAGGCACTTACACCTCGGTGGCACTAGTGCTGAATGACAAAGACTTCTCCTGGTGTGGTGGTTACTGGAAAGTGTTGCCATCTGCATCTGTTTGAGCTACCGGAGGGAGGGGTGTCCGTACCACCTTGACAGTACTCGGGTTTAATGATGTGGTTTGGATGTCGTCAGCATGTGGTTGCAGGGCGTCAGTTTCACAGACACACTAATTGGTCCTCGACTGAGTGCGCTGTCAGGCTCCTCATTCTCGGTGACTGTAGTAGGTTGAGCACGAGTACGTTCAGCTGGTGTGTGGCGGTCGTCAGTAGGTTTGTGGTCCACATGAACGGTCACCTGGGTAGAGGTCTGAGGGGGCTCGGTAATGTCCTTTCCCTCGCTAACTTTTAGAATTGCCTCTGGTACAGTTTGTGCTGGCAGCCCATCGGTCTCAGCAGGGCTAGGCGTCATTGTTACCACTGGTGGTAGTACCTTTGGGTCTTCAATTGACTCTATTGCCGAGCTGGATGCATTGACCCTTGGTTCTGGAGTAGTAGTAGGTGATGGCGGAGGACTGTGAACATCTTCCACCTCTTTGTCCTTGTCTGGATTCTCGATCCCTTGGACTCCGCCAAGAGACCTCACTGCTTGCCGAGATAGTACGTACATGAGTGGCGTAATGTTTGTGTGCGTAACTGGCAGACGTTGAGGGCAGTTATCTAACGGAGACTGCTCCTCTACTTTTGGGTGGTCCCATGCGTAGGTCTTTTGATGGTGGGACTGCCTGACTGGTGACGTAAGGCCTGGGTGCCTGGTCTTGCGCTATTTCGGCAGGGTCATCTTCGTTGTCTAATGTATCGAAGACTTCTGCAGTTGCTGTTTCGTTCTCTAGGTCGGGCATTCCTTGAGAAAGGGACGCATCAGACCTCGTGTGGTTTTCCGTGTAAGGCCTCGGATATCTTCTACCCAGTAAACGTTATCTTGTTGGCCTACCACTATGTAAAGTCCATCCCACTTACCGGCGCTGAATTGTATGCTGACCCTACTTAACGGGTGACTTTTAACGAGCCAGCTTCCCCTAGGGTGAATCGTCTGACACCAGTCTTAGGTGGTGGGTATTTCTTACGCATGTAGCTTTCTTGGGCATCTTGGGCTTGCTTCGTTTGAGCTGAAGATGCTAGCTAGCCTCACATCTTCGGGTTGCGGCATGTTGGTCGGCTCGCTCTCCCATTGCCAGTCGCTGGATCTACGAAGTGGCTGGCCTAGAAGAGGTTGGCTGGGGCTGGTGTCGACTGCCTCGTTAGTCCGTCTACAGAGTGCAAATAGTATGGTGGGGCTATGCATATCCCAGTGGTCATGGTTGTTACCCACACTGATACGGAGGCATTTCTTGATTCCTCCGTTTAGTGGGTTGGCCTGCGGGTGGTAAGGTGGTGTGGTCCACGTCTCTTATATCCCAGTAGTTGCATGCTGATTGCCATTGGGCACACGTGAATTGGGTTTGGTTATCCATAAGAATAGCTTGCGGGTAACCCCAAAAGTTAATACAGTAGAACCTCTCTATTATGACCCGCCCCGAACCCATATGTCCCCAAAAATGCCATTTTTTTGCATGAAGTTCATGTTCAATTGTCTCTAACGCATAAAAAACCACTTTTTAAATTAAATATAAATACATATGTATATTTTAATAGCTGGACGTTTCCTGATTAAATTTGATACCCAAGAAAGGCATATTGGACCACCCCTTCTCGTAAAAAGACTAAACACAGTATAACATGGTCATTGAAAATGTGTGAAAAGATTACACTCTGTATTATTAAAATATAACTAAACTGTTGAAGATTCCTTATGTTTGAAGCAAAACACAGAACTTTACTTATTGATAATATATATAAAGATACATTGGATTACTCGCGTGCTGGGGCTAGCAGCGAATTCATTGGCATGCACACGTAGCTGGATGAGCGCCTAGATACTCTGCAGCGTAGCCGGGTGCAGCGACTTGCATCTGTCGATCGGTCCTACATCCTCAGGGCTGGGCAGCTGTCGGTCGGTCGCGACAAGCTGGCAGGCGGCGGCCCGGCAGCCGCCCCACGCTACAAGATTATTCAGGCGGGCGGAGGCCAGCCGGCCGCCGCCAGCGCCGGTGTTGATAAAAGATGCTGATACATGCGATTCACGTCAATGCGTTGAATTTATACAAAATGTAGGAGGCGTGTTGGTCTCTGCATTGGCATGATGAGGCCCGGCAATGTTTACGGGAATATAAAAATTATAGTGCGGTCTACTTGAGATATTAATTATCCCGAATTTTTCATCAAAAACTTCTGACGTGACGTATACATTCACACGGCCTTGCTCGCCAAAATATATTAACATAAGAACACATTTTATTTTCTCACACTTACCTTTATTCACTTTACACATAAAATTGACTTCACAAGAGAAGGAGAAGAAGAAGAAGAAAATCACCAAAAAAATTAGCATATTACATAGGAGTGGGCGCACATAAAAAAAACGTTAAAAAAGGGACATTGGATTAAATTTGAAGTTATACATACACAAACTAGTCTATAATGTGCCGCTGTCTTTACAGCAAAGGAGGAGGGATAATGGGAGCGAAAAAAGAAAAGGGAGGGTATAGTCTGTTCATGGTAAAGTGAGCACTTTTTGAAATTGTTTCATCAGACTTAATAACCAAAAATTTCATTTCATTGTGGCCTCGGATTTTTTGTTTTGGGTGTAGTGAATGTATACAGTTTGTTACTCAAGTCATGGTTTACATTAATAAGTAGTGGAAGGAATGAAATTGGCTGAAAGAGAAAAGTAACTAGATCTTCAAAAGTGCTCACTTTACTGTGAACGGCCTATAAGGCAGAGGCGGCGGCATGCAACTAGGACACAGAATCCTTACTGACCCCGCGTGCAACACCCCCTTCCCGGGCGACCAACATCTAATGGACAATACACCAGTGTCCCCTTCTGGCATTAAGTAATTTATTGCTTCACGCTGCTTGGGACAACAAATGTCAAAGTCTATGATGGCAGCTTGAGAAATGCAAGACCACTAACATCAGTAAAGGCTAGTTTCCCATAGACTAAAAACGGTGGATAATGGAAACTTGTACTATAGTTGGAGGAAAGGTCTACAAAAACAAATTTGTGCATAACAGAAATCGCAGTTCAAGATAACGCTGCTGGCAAGGTATTACTGTATCTATTTTTAGATGTCTCTCAAATTTTCGACTTTTTCAACCCAAACTTTTCATGGTTCCTCGGGATTGGGGCGTAATAGAGAGGTGGTCGTAATAAATGGGGTTGTAATGGAGGGGTTTTACTGTTTTCCAATTTATTTATCATCGGCGTGGTTTCTTGGCTGGGTAGAGGGTGTGCCTCCACCCACCTGGAGAAGAGGTCAGTAACTACGAATAGGTATCGGAACCTTTGGTGCTCCTGGAATAGGGGCCCATGGTCGGCTGCCCGGTGTGTCCAGACTGTCTTAGGTCTCCTGGGTTTGGCAGTCGGGGATAGGCCTTTCCTCGACAGCATGTCTGGCACTAGCTGACATAATGCCGCACGTCTCTGCTCACACCATCCCAGCCGTAGCGGTTCCTGATAGCCAACAGGGTTTCATGTGTCCCTTGGTGTCCAGCCTGTGAATGATCGTGGTGGTAGTGGTGGTGGCTGTGGCACAAGTCTTCCCTAAGTGCCCGGGTTACCTATATTTTCCATGGGGTGGCCGCTTGTCCACTTAGGGTCCAGATGACATCGTCTTCCAGTCTGAAGCGGTCCGGGTGACTTTCTACCAGTTGTTGTATCACTGGGTACTCTTGTTGGTGGAGTGTGACCTGGTGTCGATTTATTTGAAGTTGAAGGGGTCAAATCTGTTCTTCAGCCAAGAGTGAGGTTATAGGTGGAGATGGGGATGTCATCTTGTCCCAGTTCTCCCCTTCTTTTTTGCTTTCTTTCAAGTTTGGTGGCGGGAAAGCGTATCGAGTAAATCGTTCTTCTTCCTTGGACCCGGCCTCACTTTCAACTCGGGATTCTTTATTTCCGAGTTAATTTGGGTGGTGGACACGGGTCTCAGATTTGGCTCCCATTTCACAGTGACCCGGTCTTTGTCCCCCAGGAACATGCATTACCTCCAGTGGTCTGTGATGCACTCTTGTTCTCGCAGCCACTGACATTCAAGTATAACGGTGTTAGTCAGAACTGAGCTGACCACAAACTCGACTGGATGGGTACGTTGGTGTAAGGTTACGTTCAACATGATGCGACCATCTACCTCTAGGGCGGTGCTCCGCTGGGCCATTGTACCTTAGTTCTTTGGGGTCGGAGCTGATGTTTTTGTTTCTGGCTAAGTAAATTGGTTAGTATGAAATTCCCTGTCCCTGCCGAGTCTAGGGCTAGCACACGTTGGCTGTTCACCTCGACTTCGATGTAAGGGGCAATAGGGAGAACATCTTCCTCACTTAGTCTTTAGATTTTGGGCTCTGCCTTGCCGGTTGTGTGGGTCAGCTTCACACCCCGGCTTTGGCGTTTTCCGCCGATGACTCCCTCTGTGGTGGGTTATTCGGCGTAGGTTGGTTTTTGGTTCTACTGGGATATCTCTCGCTCGGGTTTCTCCTCCCGATATTCCTCCTGGGACAGTCCTTGTTGTAGTGACGTCCCGGACAGAACCAACACTTGGACGTAAATGTCGGCTTAGGGGTTAAGGCTGGGACCTGTGCCATAGGTTCCACTAGAGCCGGTCAGTTTTTGCTTGCCTTAATGGCCTTGGGTTTATCGAGAATGGCCTGCAAGTTCTGTTCAACTTCGCGGGCTCAGTCTACTAGTTCATCAAGAATAGTTGGCAGTGACATGATGAATATGTTTCATAGGTTTGATAGTAACATCCTCCCAATATTTCGCACTGAGTGGGCTTCGTCCCCAGTAGGAAAGATGTGGCAGTACATGTTCCTTTCGCCTAATAAATATTTCTGCCTCTTCAGTGGGCTCTTGTCTCTTGCTATAGAACTCTGTAGTGAGTTTTGCTACGACTTCTTCACCGGTAAAGTTATCTGCTAGCCGTTTACACAGTTGAGGCCAGTCGGTTACGAATTCCCCATATTGTTCCCACCAGTTAGTTGCTTTGCTGGTGAGTTGTCCCTCAACTAAGCTAACTCCCCCTCTTTCGGATATGTTATTTTCGGTCAGTTCCTTTGCACACTCATCTGTGAAGGACATGGAGACTTTATGAGGTCGGCTTGCATAAGTGGGAAGACGCATAGTCGCAAAGCTACCTGTCGCCGGATGTCCTGGAGCTGAACCGCTTGGTTGAATGTACCCTATCTGATGGATGAGATTAGGTGGCTGGTATTCTGCAGCTCGCTTGCAGGGTTCGCATCAGTAGACTAGGCCTGGTTGGGTGGTTCGCTCTTCCGGCCACCCGATACACCTGTGGTGGTGTGGTTCATTACATAGGATACAATTTACCATGTTCGTACCCTGGCCTGGATATGTAATCCAACTGCAGTACCTGTCCTGTCTAGCTTGACACAGTTCACACCTGAATTCCAGTCCCTCGATATTCCTTATCTCGTAGGCTCAGTCAATACAGAGATAGTGAAATTCTTGATTATACTGTATGCACGTGATTCTATTAATTTCAGAGCCCTGGCAAGGTACATAATTACACACTGTAGGTGCAACGTCGGCCACGCTGCTGGCCTGTGACTCTGGTTGGTTGTTGATGTCAGTCATGTTGTAGGTTTTGAGCACCATGAGATGTTTAGAAGACTCCTCGAAGTCTGGTTTATTGGTTCCGATTAATTTACTCCTAATCTTGGGCCATACTGATCTCGTCCTGCGCTTACTGGTTAACAGATTTACGTTGACGCCCCACGTTGGGCGCCAGAAAAGTCCTTGACGCGTGTCACTTAAGTTCTGGGTGACAAGAGACTTTTATTCCACGCAACATCAGTCGCCCTACTGAGGGAAATTCAGTTCCCTTTCTAACTGGAAACTAGTGTCGGCCTGGTAGGCTGTCTACAAGTATGTAGTCTGTGACACAAGAGGTCTGGCGACGTGCCTCACAATAACAGTGGCCCTCAGGGGCGAAGTAGACTGACGAGAGCTCGGCAGGGTGTTCTTCATTGGTGACGTATTGTGGGGTTGAAAGTTTGTGTAGATCCTTGGTCCCACTGGTCATGGAGGAGGTCAGGTTGTGGTAGACATCTGCATGGTAATGGTGGTTCCACTCTGTACTGACTCAGCTGCTGATTTGTGGTTTCATTTTCAAGAACATTTCGGTGCTATTTTTCTTAGATTTTAACGTTATTAGTTTTATTTTTTCCAACACAAATTACACGTATTAAATACTTCCGGATTTAAATTAGGGCTGGGGCGATACCGAATTTTGCAGATACTCACAGTTACCAATACTGGTTACACAGATACTCCAGATACCAGTACCAATAGTTTATTCAAGTAGTCTTTATTTTCAGACCTAAACACAAGAAACCATGTCTGCACCTATTTAGCTCATGAAAAAATAAATTTAAGTAATAGCTTTCTTTCTTAAATGTGCAAGTCACATATTACAATCAGTCAATTACCACAAAGTATTTCAAATCAAAAATTTCATTAAGTATACACAGAAAATTTAAATTAGGGCTGGGCCGAAGCCACTTTCTGCCGATTACAACGATACCAATTCTTGTGAGCGAATACTTGATACCAATATCCCCATTAGAAGAAACTTTATGTTATAAAAGAATATTTAAATACTTTCATGATTTATTATTCAAATATATTGCATGCATCCAAGAACACTTTAAACAATGAACTGAAGGACCTCTACTACCACTAAAAGTATTTTGGAAAGCTGATGGACATCTGCGTTAAAGTCAGTGTCACACTATGTACTATTTTATGCTTTAATTAAAAATACAAAATAACAGGTATATTAATTTCACATAAATTCTTCAAAATTGGACAATAAATGCAGCACTCAAACAATACTTTATTTTTATTTAGTTTTAATCTTAAGTCAGGGCAACTTAAACAATATATGTTTTGAAATTATCACATAGAAAATATTAAATCTACAAGGTTGTGTACCACATTTCTCAAAATAATTCAATTTTGTTTATCTTCAGAAAATAAAAATTATTAATATGTAAAGTTTTTAAATTCAGCACAACCTTATTTTACTGAGAGTAAAATTTAAGCACTGTAATTAACGTCAGATTTAATATTGCTTTTAAAATATTGAACTGACACTTTGGAGCAGCTGTGCAACCCCTGCAAAGCTAGTAATTCTGCGACCTGCAATACAGGCCCTAGATGATTATCTCTTGAAGTGCCTGTCCCAGCAGGCGGCCACAGTGGGGTGGGAGCGGCATATATCTATCTATCTATCTATCTATCTATCTATCTATCTATCTATCTATCTATCTATCTCTCTCTCTCTCTCTCTTCCATACACTTTCCTCTTCCTGTAGATGATTATCTTGCAGCAGGGCATCTTTTCCTGCCCTACTTTTGGGTTGTTAAGGACAGCCTGTCAGTTTAGTTCTTGGAATAAGAATGGCACAACTACTGCCTCAAAACAGGAGCAGTTGCGCCTGTTTACTCCAACAGTGCCACCCTATCATCCTTAGCTAAAAAGAAAATAAACTAATTTAGTGGGATATCACACATTTGTCCCTATTTCGTGTTATTTCACGTTTTAGCTAGTATTTCGGTGTTATTTTATTTTATCGTGATTTACTACAAAATTGTGCCTTTACTAATCAAGCAGGCAAATAGGGAATAGAAAGGGGGTGGGGGGTGTGGCCACCTTCTGGTGACCTACAATTGGTGTTGACACTCGTGCTGAACTTGCAGTTGATGTGCTCTCCCCGTCGACTGATGGTGTCGTGACAACTGGCATTATGGTGTCATCTGGGAGATCCTTCCCCAGAAGGCTTATAACAGCTGTGCTGTAAATCACTGTGGGGCAGGCCTTTGGCCATGCCCCCTCTGGCGCTATTGTACCGGGCGACATCGTCCTTCTGCACCCACTGCTGGTGTCCCTGGGGAGGGTGCTGATGCACCTTCCTCTTGTGCATCCTCCTCCTGGAGCTTCTCCCCGACGTCACCGTTGTGAGTACCAGATCAACTACTTCACTCACCCCACTTGCTTCTCCCTCCTTACTTGCTCCTTGCCTACTATTAGCGGAAAGTGTTGGGATTGCGATTTCTGTTGCAGTCACACTTCTCCTGTCACTTCTGCCCGCATCATCCTGATACCTGGGGGATGTGTCCTCATCCGGTGCCGGTGACACTGTGGCATCTGGTAGGGGCTCCCCTGCTGGAGGTGCGGCCCCACTTTCCTCACTCCTCACTTGCTGTTCAGGCTTGGCAGATGGTGTGCCATCATGGGGGGTTTGGGTACCACGTGCGTCTTAGGCGCGGACGTCTCCAGGCGACAGACGGATTGCGTTCTAATGTGCCCTCACACTCTTTTTCCCCCACACGGACCAAATATGTTGTTGATCGGAGGTCTTTGATGACCCAATGTGGTCCAGTCCAACGTGCAGCAGGGCTGGTTCTGGCGGGCTCCTGACTGTGGCTGTGCTCTTAAGTACACTTGTTGACCAGACTCTAACATTGATGGTGTCCGTGTGCTGATTGGGACCCACCCTGCAGCATACTTTTTCTGCCATTCTCTTTGCTCCGTGTTTCCTTGTCGGCGCTTTTCTCACTGTGCTGCACTGCCTCGGTCACCTCACTGGTACTTTCCTGTGGTTAATTCCTTTTGTCTGGTAGGGTTAGGTTGTGACCTAACAACACATCGGCAGGTGTCCTTCCTGTTGCGGCGTTTACACACAGATAAACGGTGAAGAGGGCGGCAGGCAGGTAGTCTGTCCAGTTGGTGTCTAGCTCAACCACATGGAGCCACAGATGCGCCTTCAGATCCTTATTGCGGCGCTCCATGGGGTTGGCTATGGGGCGGTACACTGCTGTCTTGAAGTTGTATACCCCCCACCGGGTGCATATTTCTTGCCATCTCCTACCAGCGAATTGCATTCCATTATCTGTTAGTACCTTTTTGGGTACCCCCAACATGCAAAAAATTTCCCCTTGAGAATTTTGACAACACTGGCAACTCATGCACTGTTCATCGTATAAGCTTCCACCCATCGGGAAAAATGATACGTTACCACCAAAATGAATTTCTTCCCCCCAGATGTTCGTTTATTAATCCAAAAAATTTGCAGAGCTGTTTTCGGGTGCGTGGTGCAAAATAATTTTCTATTAATTGCAACTGTTCTGGGTTGGAGGTGTTTCTGTCCTCGTCTACTATGTGCCCTAAAAACTCTAACTTGCTCTTCCCGACGTCGCATTTGTTTACAGCGCATATGAGACCATATACAGCGAGCCTCTCGAACACCATGGACACTTTTTCCTCCCAACTACTGGACCAGATGATAACGTTGTCCAAGTATGCCAATGTGAAGTCGCCAATAAGCTCGTCCAGGACTGGAACATAGCAGGTGTACCCTTTAGCCCAAAATGCATTGCACAAAACTGAAACCTCCTGCCATTGAGTGTTGTAAAAGCAGTTTTCTGGCGGTCTTCCAGCTTTACTGGAATCTACCAGCAACCGCTGCGGAGCTCAAGGGACGTCATTACAGTTGCTTTTCCTAATGAGGATAGGTATCTCTGACACTCATGTAAGGTGGTAAGTCGTTATATGTTATTTGATTCACGGGGCGAAAATCAACATAAAAGCACCAGCTCCCGTCTTTCTTTGGTGCCAGAGTGATTGCCGAATTGTACTTGCTACGTGTTGGCTCTGTAATTCCATCAGCCAGCATCTCTTGACCTGCTTGCAGATAATTTGTGTTTGGTGTGCCATATAACTGGGCTAACCGGCGTAGATCGGCCCCTCCTGTGAGAGTGATATCCCGTGCTCGGCCACAGTGCGTTTGAGTTGAAACTACTCTCTACGCATTCGTAAAACTCCGTGCTTGGTTTCCTCCTTCCTCTGGTTTTAATAAATACTCCTTAGTAGAGAGAGAAGGGCAGATCAGGAACAGTCTGGAAACCAAGTCTCTTTCATGTCCCTTCCCGGTAACACATCCTGCTAGACATCTTGGAGTTGTTTCCTGTACTTGTTGAAGCACATGTGGGTGTCGTAGTCGATTTGGTATATAGTTATAAGCGGCATTCGTCACCATATTCCTTTTGTTTGGGTCTCTGCGGATGCTCGTGATGCGGTTGGTTGTGGGGCTGGTCTTGCGGTTGTACCGGCAAAAATGTGTGACCATTTTGTACTTGTCAACTACATATGTAGGTACAGACCATCCATCTGTGAAATCAACACACCACGCTTCACACACGAGTACTTTATTTGGGTTGAGCTCTTTGTACAGCCATGTCTCTCATGTTGACAGGCACTGCTGCTGCTCGCGAAGTCCTTTTCACAGAAACGACAATTAAAATGCTGGAATGGTTCAGCAGAGGTGGTTGACCATACAGTTGTTACTGGAACAGATGTTGATGGTCCAGTTGATGATGCAGTAGTCGCAGCTGAAGAACTGGATGACTCTTCTGCAGTCGCTGAGCCAGACATTCCCAAAGACCCTGGAAATTCCGGAAGACATAGGTATCTTAGCCGAAGCGGTATATGATATGAATGAAGAAGATGACGATACGATCCAAGACGTTAATTGCGACATTGGTAACATGCCCATAGCAGATGACAGCAGTGCTACAGTAGGTGACCCACTCAAAGAAGTCAATGGTGCTGCTGGCACCATGTCTAAAGAAGTCGCTGACACAGCTGGTACCAGTCCCGAAGAAGTTGGTGGTACTGCCATAGCTACCATTAGCTCTGGAGTGTCCAAAGACATTGCAGATGCAGAATAAGACATAGATACTCAGCTGGAGAAGCTAGCTGAGATGATCCACCTTTCACGGGAGCTGCCGTCAAACTACGCCTCTCAGCTGACGTCCCTACTGCGTATAATATTTGTGTATGCAAGCCCTATGATGTCATATTAACGTTGAAACAATTGTATTGCATCATTAATACATAGTGGGAACACCGACCAGTCAGTCACTGAGTTATGTGATTGCAGTTGGCCAATCACATGCGGGCACTGAGTATAGATGAGGAGAGTGGGGGTGAGGGTGTCAGTTGTCTGCTGGATGTTGTGCTGGGAGGACCTCTGGAAATGTAAGTTTTTTAAAATAAATTATTACGTAAGTGTTTATACATTTCTTGGGATTAAAAAAAATTTTTTTTTAGGGAAAAGAGAAATTCTAAGGGAAAAAGGGGAATGTTAAGAGAAAAGGGAAATAGTTAGGGAAATGGCTGCCGAGGGGAGTAAAATTAAAAAAGAGAGGGGGGGGAGGAGGGAGGGGGACAGGGAGGGCAGGAGATTGAGGTACAGAGAGGGGAGGGTGGTGGAGGAGGAAGGAACTCGTGTGTGTGTGAGAGAAATTTAGACAGATTTGACCCACCCCACACCCTATACATAAAAATGGGAGGTCTATTTTTAAAACTTCACTACATGGAGTAAAGTGTTTGGCAACAGAAATGAAATGTGTAGCAACTTATTTTTCAACTGATTTCCCTAAAATTTTTAACTTTTTTTTTTTTACACAATTTTTTTCTGTTCCTCAAAATTGGGTCTTTAAAGAGAGAGAGTCTTAATCAAACAGGGTTGCAATAGTGATGTTCTACTGTACATACAATTTGATGTTTTTGCTATGAATCTTTATTTATTTCTGTATTAGCCCTGATTACATTAAACTGTTTTCTGTTGTGGAAAATCAGGGAAAAATAACATTACTTTCTCTCAGGAAAATATTGATTTAATGGAAGATAGACTAGTTGTAGTATATAGTGAATTTTATTAAAGTTAAGTAAAGACAAAAATCATAAACTTGTCTGCATACACATGATAAATGTGTCTAAATATTTTTGCTTGTGGTGATATATTAAAGTTTGAAGATAAGTGTTGCAATTCAGGTACACTTTCCATTTCCTGATGAAGAACCATAAAAGAATATTAAAATACATGTATATGATAATATAGTTTTACACCGTCTATGGTTATAAAATCAAAGAGAACTGTTGGGGAGCACGCTAAGGCCATTTTAAATGCAGGTATAGCAACTTCTCTCTACACAGACATGCAAAACTTGGCTATGTATACTCCAGTATAATGAGTATCATCACACAACATGATCCACAGTTTATTTCTTGCGACCTCCACGCTCCTTCAGTTGCAGGATTATTATGGTGCCAGGCATAATGTTGTAATATGCCAATGAGTTTGAGTCTTTGAAGAACAAACCCTGAAAACAGACGTTCAAAATCATTTCAATTACAACAAACACATTTATATACACACACACACATAAAAGTCAAACAAACACATTTTCAATGTTGTCACGAATTCTCATCTGCACTGAAAATGTGTTCATCTGACTTTTGTGTATGTGCACATCTAAGTACCCCTCCTGAGTACTTGTGTTTTCTGTCTTCTTTTTAAAATACAATTGGTAGCCTAGCGGCCAATTCCAGCCATATCTTAATGTTTCACAGTAATATGGTTCAGCACATTATGGATGCGTAGGACAAATACAGCAAATACAGTATCTGATGCACCACAAGAGCTCTCGCATACATATATGAGACTCAGCGTACACTTTTACACTCGTGAGATTTAAACCCAGCGCCATTTCATAAAAAGAAGTATCTGTCTGCCACAATCCTGGAGGGCGGCCGGACACGTGGATATGAGGGTTTGCGAAAGACAGCGGCGCATCACCACCCACCCGCGCTGAGAGCCTACAAGCCATCAGCCACCTCAGGCCATGCACGAGCGCCACCGAGGATACGCGAAGGCCCGAGAGATGACCAGAGGGTGATACCCTCACTCCGGCCTCGCACCTGAGGGACGTCACACACCCTACCCCACGGCCGCCGCGACATGTGCTTCCTCGCCAGTTGTTTCTGCAGTCTTCTCCGAGCACCTGGGTGCTGGAGTCTAGACTACTACGAGCCTTTCAACACCCTTCCAGAGGCTGTTGCCAATGACTTAACAGTCTTCAGCAGCCACCAGAGGCTGCCACCATTGACGTTGCAGTTAGAGCTCTGCAGCCCCGCTACCGGACGCTCCGCGATGCCAATAGCTACCAGAAGCTTTCCGTACATAATACATTCCACATGTAATTCTTTCTTTGTCTCCTACAGACACCTCCGATATAGAGTTAGGTTTGTATTTAAGTAATCTTCATGAGTTTTTCACATAACTTCCCCAACTAGGTTAGGACCAGGTCACCTACACCTGGATTCCATAGGATTACTTCCAACCAACGGTCTGCCTGGCAGGAGAGCATGTGTCACCATGTTTAATACGTCTTTAATAAACATGGCTTGGTTTCTCTTACTCTCTCGTCTCATTTATAGGGTAATCTGTACAAATTATTCGGAGAACTTCCAACTGAGCAGCGCTGACTGGCACCGGGAATTTATCCTAACTTGATCTTAGCTGCAACTGGAGACTCCCCATCAGGTGGCTCCAAGTTGATAACACATCCATTAGACGAATCACAATCAAGGAGAGACAGTACGTCTGAGTTATATTCCTACCGGAGCACCTGGGTGCTGGCGGGGGTATCTGCTTAGGTGATACTGCCTGGCCTTGGTTGGGGAACTCACACCCAGTGATAGTCTTGGCAACTCACACGGCTCCAATACTTCTGATCAACCCTCAACAGTGGGGGATCTTCTGATGCACCTGAGCTTGCGTTGTCAAGATTATCCCAGGTAATACTAATCTAGGGAGACCTACGTCCATGGTGCTTACTTCGAGTTCTCTGTAATTACACCACTCTGTGCCATTTAAGGTGAGGCACGGCACCAGGAGAGAGGAGCAAAGAGTCATGTGCTTTACTGATTACAGCTAGCCGTTGACCCGAACGAGATTGTGCCGCCATACTTCGTTCGACACCACCTACGGCGACTGCCATCAACCCAGCTATTTTCCCGTCAGCACCGCTCCGTACACCCCCGACTGCTGTATCCAGCTGTAACTAAGCCTAAATTAAATCCGCACACACAACCGACCTAAGTGCAACCAAAGCCACATGACCGTGATCCAGACTTAACTATCAGAAACATGTCAAGTGATTTTCTGGCGCCCAACGTGGGGCTTCAGCTAATTGGCTGTGCGCAGTAAGAGGCCGAACGAGGTCACCCGACCCCGAGACCCACGAGTCTACCCGTACAACCCACCAAACTTCGGGGAGTCCTTTAATAACCCAGTGGCGCCCAAGATACTGTAGCCAAGTTGAATCCTGAAGTCAATACAGAGCCTGACTGTTCAAATGACTCGGATTCAGAAACTGCAGACCAGAGGTGTAGCCACACCAAATGCTAAGGTGTTGACACGTAACAAATAGATTGCACGTACTGCTTGAAGGCATTCCACCACATATGCCTAGGTTGGCAAGACGAGGCATGAGACACCGTCGGTCTCGACTACCATTGCAAAGACTGTCGGCAACAACCCACCAACTTTTGCAGGGAGCAACTTGCCCCAGTCTGGACATCCATCAAGTGAGATGTACCACATGTAACAAAATCTACCATAACTTGTGCGTAGGATGGCCCGACGAGCACATCAGTATGTCCAGTGTGCAATACAAATGTGAGGAATGTAGGAAGGAACACGTCACCTACTCCCAATGATCAGGGCCGCCCTACGGCTATGTTCAGCCGGGGACCGCAACCGGCTACCTGGCCACCAGAAGGGATAGCAACATCCAGATAGTGGATTTCGCCAGCCAGCCGCATAAAAACCCGGTAGCATTCACCAATGAATGCGAGAAGGAGATCCGGGATACCCAGTTACCTCCACAACAGTGGATAAACAGGGCACAACTACACCTGAAAGGTGTAGCACTAACCTGGTGGGAGAAATACGTGGACTTCCTGATGAGTGGAAGCAATTCTATAACCGCATCGCAACAGAATTTACCGGCGAGGAGGTGCTAGCATGGTTAACGACCCAATTCTACAGCCAAACCCAGACATCAGAATAAAAAGCGGAAATCTTTATCCGGCGCAAAGAACTGATGTTCCTGTGCGTATTCCCAGGGGTCTCAGAAGCCATGGCCATGCGGTCGATAGAAAGGATGTTGTTACCCAGCCTTAGGAACATCTTCCTCAGCTCAACCAACTACGATCGACGAATTGGTTGAGAGGGCGCGGGAAGCTGAACAAAATTTTGCAGCGCAGGCCAAGCTGGTGAAACCACTACCGGTGAAAACCCCAGCACCCCGAGCCCCACCAGTCGAACCACACAAGGATGTGCCCACCCTTCATACTCAAGTGTTGGTTCTGTCCTGGCAGTCACTGGAACAAGAAGTGCCCTCGTAAGCCAATTGGATCAGCAGTATCATTGCCCAAGGATAATCAAACGCCAAACCCCTCAGCTGCTACAGCAACGGAAAGGCCTTCCCCTGCTAGAAAGTGGGAAACGCCACCGCCAGGGTGCGAAGCGGGCCGCCACCACTGGACCACAAGGGCCCAGAATCCAGGACTTCAAACGAAGATCCGAACCTCCACATCACTCCACATATCGAAGTGGAAATCAATGGAGATCGAATCTTAGCGCTTTTGGACTCAGCTGCCACCACAAATTTTATCCGGAGAGATGAACTCACATCTGACCAAATAGCTCACCTACGTCCACAAACAAAATCTGTTAGAATGGCTCAACCAAATTCCACTCTACAGGTAGATGGTCGCGTTACGGTACAGGGGAATATACATTGACTCACCGCCCCCTCCGAATTTATAGTCTCGTCCGTCCTGTTCAAAGTGGTGATAGTCGGCTGCCCTTGACTTAGGCAACACCAGTGCATTGTTGACCATGGACAACGCCGGGCCTACATGGGTGAATACGAGAGGGTAACGGTGAATTGGGACCATAGTCCAGAAGATATCATACCCTCACTCCTTGATCTCACGAGGGTGAACCATGAACTCGATGAACCACAGTTTAACCCACTCCAACAGGTCTTAAACAAACAGGCCAATGCGATCGAACAGGAGGGGTTATTACAGCAGACTCAATCAATCCAACACGAGAGATCTGTACGACGACGAATACACCTGTGTATAATCGGCCGTATCAGGTATCTGCCTGCCGACGTGACCTAATAATGGACCAGGTCCACGAGGTGAAGGACCAAGGGATTGTGGAACCCTCGAACTCACCCTACAACTTCCACGTGGTTCTAGTACCTAAAAAGGATGGGAAGTTGCGCTTCTACATCAATTACAAGGGCCTAAACGACATAACACACCCTATTGCTCCCTAAGCCATCGCAATAACCCATACCCTGTGAGACATTGGCAAAGCCACTATCTTCAGCATATTGGATATGGAATCCGGATACTGGAAAATTGCGGTACACCCCGAGAGCCGAAAATATACGGCATTCACCACACCAGAGAGGGAAACCCTACAGTTCCGAGTGATGCCGTTCGGACTAAAGAATGCCCCAGCTACCTTCCAATGCCTAATGTCTGCAGAGGTATTGACCAGGTATATCGGAGAGTTTTGCTTTGTATACCTCGACAACGTAGCCGTCATCTGGGGAGTGCGAAATACCAATATTATTTAGAAGGCCAACACTTCATCTTGAGAATGGACTCAAAAGCCCTCCAATGGCTACACGAGTCACGTAACAGCAAAGCCAAGTTCGGTCGGTGAGATATGTTTCTCACCAAATTCGACTTTGAGGTACAGCACTGCCCTGGTACGGCAAACAACCTGCCCGACACCCTGTCTCGCTTCCCCACGCTAGAGGAGAAAGCCAAGGAAGAGGAAGGGGAAAAGATGTCTCCCCCCCCCTCAAGTAGAGCGAAGCCCCGACCAGCAGATCCGGCTCCTCCAATTAAAAATCACCCAACATCAAGTCTCGATTAGCCAGCAGGAGGACCCCAATGTACATAGGCTCTTGCAAGAACATCCCCAACAATTCAAAGCTTGAGATGACGTCGTGTGGACAAGAAGTGGTCAACCAAACACTCAGTGGAAGATCTGGGTACTGCAGCAACTGAGAGCTGACATTTGCCACCACTACTACGACCACCCCCAGGACGGAAATCAGGGGACCCGCGAAACCCTGCTAGACATGGGGGTTCGCTATAGTTGCGACGGAATGAGCCGCCACGTCCGACAGTATGTCAGCAACTGCGTAACATGTTGCCGCGGCAAGGCCTACCCAGTCCCTCCACCCACTGCACGACCAAGGAGACCCAAGATGGCATGGACAGACGTAGCCACCGATCTCATGGGACCATACCCAAGGAGCACCAAAGGAAATCGATACCTCCTAGTCATTACAGATCAGTTTTCCAGGTGGGTGAAAGCCTTCCAGCTGCCCAGCCAGGAAACAACCCCCTTAGTGCGCATAATGGAAGCCAAGATTTTTGCACGTTGGGGATACCCGAAGGCGATCCTGACTGACAACGGCACTCAGTTCACGAGTCGTCAGTGGCAGTGAGCATGCCAGGGATGGGGAGTCGACACATAGATGACACCACCCTACCACCCCCAGGCCAACCCCACTGAACGGAGGAACCAAGAGATAAAGAAATGCCTCCGATGAGTGTGGGAAACAACCACCGACATTAGGACAAACATATTCCCACCATTTTGTTTGCCCTATGCCGTTGAACTAACGAGGCTGCGGACACCAGTCTAAGCACCCTCCTCCTAGGACAGACCCTCCGCCGACAAGATAACTGACAATGGGACAGCGAACCCACCACCATGCCGCAACCCGAGGACGTCCGACTAACCATGTTAGCTCGCACGACCACTGTCCAAAGAGCCCAGGAAGAGTACATCCGTAAGAAATACCCACAGCCCAATACAGGGGTACGTGAGTTTAGCCTTGGTGAAACGGTGATAATCAGAACACATCCCCTCAGCACGGCCTGCAATCAGTTTAGTGCTGGCCTCGTGGACAAATGGGATGGGCCTTATCGAATCGTTTAAAAGAGGGATAACGTATACTGGGTTGAAAATGCTAGGGGGAGAATCCGAAAAGCCACAAGAGGTCAGATACGTCCCTATCCGGGGGACATGCCATGAGAGGAGCAGGCCAACGACGTAGGGGAAATACTAGGGGACTCCGACAGCGAGAATGAACCACTACCCCGAAGGGCTGCTTGAGAACTCGACACTGAACTCATGAGGCTGTAATAAGACTTACCCCCAGTGAGCGAGCCACCAGCTACATGCCACCCTGGAGACCGGACAGTGAAGTAGACCAAGGGGCAGTCAGCGTACGAACACTGTCCTCCATGTCATACAGGTACGTAGAGAAAGTCGCAGCACGACGCAACAAAGCTCCCAGCTGCTCCGAAGTGTCATGGCGGAGCCCACGAGACCGAGAAGGCCGCCAGACACCCCGACGGTCTAGTTGCATTAGCGAAAGATCGGAAGCCCCTTCGGTGAGGAGGATAGAACCATCCAGGACATCTACCCCCACACTTAGTATAACTCTACAGCTCGAGATCAAGGCCATTCCACCTTCAACAAAGGTGATCTCGATCTCCGACGGGGAAGTACCTATCGACGCCACTAGACCACCCCGGACAACGAACTCATCAAGAGCTCGCAACCCATTGGGGCCATTGAGGACGAGAGACCCGATCTGTCATTCGCTCATTCGGCCACCGATAAAGAAGACACCAAGACCACCGATGCTTCCGACATCCCAACACATGGTGCAACTCCCACAGTTAAGGTCGAGACCGTCGATGCCTCCAACTAACCAGCCACATTGCGAGATACATACCCGTAGTTATGGTTTAGCGCTGTGATCTGCAGCTTCCTGGTGCCACCACGACAGGCACCGAGACCATCGATGCCTCCCACTACCCCTCAGCTGGAGCAACATCCGCAGTGGAGGTCAAAATCCCTCTCCCTCCCACTGCCTCGTCGCGGGACCTGGACATCAAGAACACTGATGCCTTCAACTACCTGGCCCCACGACAGGATGCTCACATCGGCAAGGTGGAGAGCAGCCTCCCACAGCAACTCCCTTGTGCTACAACAGCTGGGAAACGTCCTACTTTATGGGTAGGAACCCGTGCAGTCAGAGTGGAGGACCTGGGATCACTGCCCCGCACTGACACTATGTCTCTAGTAGCTGTGCTTTCGCTCTCTGTTCCGGCTGAAGCAAACACCACGACATCATGTGCAAAACCTTGACGTCTGATGCCACTTTGTGTCGCCCAGGCCGACTATACACATGGCCGGTATCGAGTGTAACCGTGGTGACCCACGTCGAGGTACATGTGGCCGTACTCACTGCATGCTACGCTACGCCCAAGAGGAAGACAAGCTAATCCTGCACCCACGGAAAACAAGTGAAAGTGCGATGAACACTGCGTGCATGCATACGCATGTACATATGTATGTATGTATGTATGTAGAGTGACCTCCATGTGTCAATTGTCGCTAATTCATGCATATTAAAGTGTACTCACATTGTGTCGTCTAGCCCGCTAACCCAGGTGATGGAAGGCCTGAGGTTGGGGAACTTAACCTGTCAAACTGTTCAGCTTGCTGTAAGACCCACAGGATGCTCAACTCTACAGCAAGCTCCAGGATAGTTAATGACTTTTTTTCCTGCCTTCTGCGAATAAGGCTTGATCACACTTTCATATTATCCCTCGTTTTTAGCATGTCATCGTTTTTAGTGTTTTCGCTTTCATGTTTTTATGTGTATAATTCTCTGGTAAATATCCACAATGCTATGTTGATTTTTGTGGCAACATGCAATAATTAAAGTAGGTCTTTGGGACACACGGTACACAGCATCACTCTTGGCACTAATCCTCTCCACAAGGTGGGGGGGGGATATCCATTAGCACCGTGCAGCACTCTGCTTCGCTAGGGCAAGGGAATAGAGAGAACGCCCGCCTGAGACAGAACTACCGGCCGGCATGCCACGTGCCCGGGGTTTTCCTGCCATCCTGAAGCACAGAGCGAGCGCAGTTACAGCGGTCAAGCAACCTGACACTAAGGGTCCCGCCTACCTTATTTCAAAAATGTTTTCTTCTTCTACACTGCTACTCCTGCCTAGAACTTCAAGATGATGGGGCCTACGTCTTTCTCCGCCGAACCTTCACGATGAGTCTTCATCGCAACGTAGGGGGAGGCGAATTGACGGATGCCACTTATACCAGTTACCATAAACGATTACGACTCATCTGACTGCAACCCTATTGTACACTCGTGAGATTTAAACCCCGCGCCATTTGGTAAATGGAAGTACCGGCCTGCCACAATTATGGAGGGCAGCCGGACACGTGGATACGAGGGGTTGTGAAAGACCCACCCATGATGAGAGCCTGCAAGCCATCAGCCGCCTCGGGCCATGCACGAGTGCCACCGAGGATACACGAAGGCCGAGAGATGACCAGAGGGTGATACCACCACTCCGGTCTCACACCTGACGGATGTCACATGCCCAATCCCACGGCCGCGGCGGCACACGCTGCCTTGCTATATAAGACAGTATGTGGCGGCCCTCGCCAGTTGTTCCTGCAGTCAATTTCATCATGCCACCTGCTAGCCTAGTCAGCAAAACATCGCAATTGCACAATCGCATGAAAATGGCACCTCCAAATAACCTTTAATTAAAATACAATGTATATGATGCAATGTACCTTATTTACCATAACATATGACAATGTTTTATTAAAATTGTTAGTAACAAAAAATTAAGGGTCATCTTATTTTCACATACAAAATATTGTCAGATCGGTGTTTTGCTTGAATGTACCAAGTGATCGACAGTGTTTTGTATACAGATGTGTTTCACTACAGTACAAGCCACTTACTATCTCCAAAACATTAACAGTCTGGCATTACAATAAGAAAAATATAGGGATGGAAAGTAAGTTTTAGTGCATATGAGGTGTAATATATATAATGAATATCAACTGCAAAGAATTTGGCTATGTTAGAAATTTAAAGTGTTAAGATTAAATAATACTGTTAATCTACCCCTCCAAATAATTTGTGATTGTGTGTACCAGAACATGGTACGTATGTAACCGTGTTTGTGTAGACATTGCTGGCCGTCACATCCAGCCCTTCTTGTAAGTGGACCCAGAAGAAAAATAACGTACAAAATGTTGCAGACGTGGGAGAGGTCAACATGTGTTGTGGTGGTGTTTTATTTGTTGCTGGGAAACGGTACGTTCCGCACATAAGTTCCTATGCAAAACGTAACCATCTTGGTCCCCAATACATGCCCTTACAATGTCTAATGGGAATTTAGACACATCCTGTACAGTGTTCCTCTACCATGGCCTAGTTGTTGTTTGACAGTGCTCAGAATACTAAATAAATAAACTGTTCTATATTTGGGTAAATGCATAATGTAATAACACAAAAAAAAAAAAAAACTTAACATGGGGATTATGTAACTTCCTTTACATACTAAAAATAGTAGCATTAGTCAACTTTTGTACAAATTTTAAGAACACAATACGTATAAACAAAAGTAGACAACTGCTTTACATAGTTTCACTACATAACAGGTACTGTATTTACTCAACTACATATAGAAGAACCTCAAAAATTAATCAACCTCCAGCCCTCCCACATCCTAAAATTCTCACTTTGCTCTCCAGGAAATATTTATTCTACAAAATATTTTGTAACGTAATTTTGCAGACTACTGTTTGCACATGTTAATATACAGTATACACTATACCTCAACTGCATCAAAATTTAAGGGAATCAAATTTCTTTTGTACATTCGTATATTTTACTAAGTACACATACATCACAGACTCGTATAAATGTTTCAAAGATTTTGTTTAATGGCTTATATTGTGAAAAACATATGTCGGTCATAGCTATAAAACACTGACTTTTGCTTGCTACTACTCAAGCAAAAACACGTACTTCAAAATGGGAAAATACAACTACTCTCAATTTTTTTTTTTTAATATTTGAGTATACAGTATATGTGAAACAGTAAAGGGTGTTTGGTTGGGCCCCGGTTGGTAGGCATGAAGCTCACCTCCCAGTGCAGTTTCTGCTTGCCGGGTGGCATGCCTGTCTCCTCGTGGATCTTGGCCTTGATGACGGCCACCGTGTCGGTGAGAGGCAGCGTCAGGCCCAGCAGCTGGCCGTTTAGACGCCACTCTGGCTTCTCGCTCATGTGTGGGATGGCCACCTTCAGCGGCACCGGCATCTGTGAGAGAGCAAACACCACTCCTACACTATCGAACAACTACACAAACAACTTGGGCTGTAACAACATTATTTTAGGGAGGAGAGACTTTGCATGCATTTCAGGGTGGCAAACAGTATCTCTATAACAAATTCTCTGACTTTTCCAAGTATCCTCCCTGGCCAATATGTATGGCTAAAAGTATATGCATCACTTAAATGTGATTATATATATATACATATCAACATAACAGTCCCCAAAACCTTCCTCCTACAATGGTGGAACACAAGCATTATGTACTTCTTCTCTGCATCACTTACCTTACACCATTCCCCGCCTGAGCGGGCAAAGCAGTGTGTTGAAGGCATTACAGGTAACGCGAGGAGTGCACACACAGATTTACAAGGGCACGCCGCCGCACGTGCCCGATGAGACTATCGCTCAACCACCCCGGTCATTGGGCAGATTGAATTTCTGGGGTTATCGTTGCTGTTTTTGTAATTGTTTGGTGACAAAGGAAGTCACAAATACCCTTGTGTATGATCATTTTATTTGGAGGACATCTGTTTATTAATAGAAACTAATATTTTGTTGAAATATTGCCAGATTTTTTGCAAGGGGCCACCAAACATTGAATTTTAGGCCACGTCCAATATTAATGTTTTTTTGATTGATTGGCAACTAAGGAGGTTGCAGATACCCTTCTGTGATGGCATTTTATTCATAAGACATCTGAAGTAAATTAGTATTCCATGAAAAAATAATGCTAAGGTACGAAGCCAGACATGACTGAACATGGACTATGATGCTTGGTAAATCATTGTGCCTCTGAATGTTTTTTAACACTTTGGAAAATAAGGCGAAGCTGTATAAGCCTCTCAGGTATATTTTTTTTCAGAAGACATCTACACATTAAAATAAATTTATATTTTATTTTAAGCAGTGTAATTTACTTCCTAGAGACCATTAAACACTGATTTCATACAAAACTGTGTAAATTTTTACGTATAGGGCTTGCGTGTGGATTAAATTTGGTCCAAAATTCCCAAAAATATCTATAGTGATTGCTGACCTGTCATAAAGACCTTACTTCTCTTGAAACCACGAGGGGTAGTTTTAGTAAGGTGCTATTGTACTTCAGTGTACAGTGTCCAAAAAGTAAATACAGCAATGCAACAAACCATGTGAGTTCAAGTGAAGGAGTAGAAAAAGAAACTATTTTTATAAAAATACTTATTTGTGAACACAGAAAATAGTAAGAATGAATGAAGTTGTTTAGATATTTTATTGGTGTTGAAACAAAAGTGATGGGCATGAAACAAAAATGGTGGATTGCGTTTTATATATGCAACTGGTCCTGCAATAGACAGAATTAATGTTACTTGCAAAATGTGTAATGTTAAATCCAAAGCTTTAAAGAAAAAATGTACGCCATTTGATTTTTTGTTTTGAATAATTAGCTACACATTTGGGTTGGTATCGAAAATTTGTTTATGGACACGATGAATTAAAATTAAATCCCATCACAAAATTTATTTTTAACATGAAACTGTTACTAATGAACTCGTAAATACAGTTAACCTTGTAATAATAAGTTTCAAGGGAACACGTTCTATGTTCACTACAGAGAGGAAACTTCACTTGTACACTTGTCTGGAAATCATACACAAAAGTAATGTATGAAATCTACATACGTAGAGTACTGTACAACCTTAATAATCTGTGGCAAAGCATTTTATAACTTAAATACACAT
Organism: Dryococelus australis; assembly: GCA_029891345.1. Taxonomy (NCBI): domain Eukaryota; kingdom Metazoa; phylum Arthropoda; class Insecta; order Phasmatodea; family Phasmatidae; genus Dryococelus; species Dryococelus australis. The sequence goes on from CM056995.1 coordinate 356,817,317, forward strand.
TAAAAAAAATTGTATGTAAACTTAGGTCAAAACTGAAATACATTGTAACATGTATAGATAGTTTATCAAGGGACCAAAATAATAAACCAATGCATGTTGACAAGCAATCCAAGCAGACATGTTATCCATCCAAATGGCAACATCTGGTTTGCTGTGTGGGTGGGAGCAATATGTCGTATAAAATACGAGCATATTTTGTCGTTGATTAAACACGCTATAAAGAATTGCAAAATTACAAGAATTTTTTGATATAGGCAATTGGCAATATCCTCTTGCCCCCTCTTCGACATAACTTGCTAATAAGTGCTGGCTGTAAAAACAGTCCCACTTGGTATACTGATCCTCGTCAATGTCACACTAGTAGATTGTTAACTCACAGCAGGATGTGCGCTCCAAACAAAAACCAGAAACTTTGTTTGGAAAATCAGTGGAAGTCTAGCACCTTTTTCACTGATGCTTTCATTCCTTAGATGCACTGTATTGGTATTGAAAGCACTTTGCTTTGTTAAACAAGAAATCTTGACATGCCACGAGCGCTATTGGATATATATCCCAGCCTAAGCCTCTGGTACTCCCTCTAGCATACCATAGCGCTGAACGCTGCCACTCATTTCACCTCTGTACCGTTTATATGTATAAGCTAGTCAACCCCTTGCCACCTGACAGGCGGGCAATCTGCACAATCCAACGCTCCAGTCTGAGTGGATGGATCCACCACTTGGTTGCATTGCCCTGGCTGGCATGCACTGGATGCACACGCTTGCCGTGCATCTGGGAAGGTTTCCCCCTCCATGCAGCTTGCTCCAGCCACCCCTCGCTCACCACGTCCCTCAAGGTTATTTATTCCTTTGCACACTCTACAGACTGGCCAGTTCACATCAGCTCTATAGCTGCAACTCTTGGTAATTCACCATGCTTGCCATAATACTTGCCTTCAGCAGTATCGTTGAACTTTACTCTTGTTACGTTAACTGTTCCTAACTTGTGTTTCTTAACACTAAAGTAAGAAGCTCTAGCCGCCGAGTCTTCTCCTAGCCACGAGAGTTGGCCACGGGCCTCGTCTGCGCCGGGCGTAATTGTACCAGGTTTGCTCTCGCCCCGAACTTTGGTTCATATCTCATTGCCACCCTGCTGTGATCAGTTTGGCAAACTTGGTCCCTCATCCATCAGACGTTAGCAGGCACAGGTCAGAGATATATGTCTTGTAAACTCCTTCTGATGGAATAAAACATATCTCCCAGTTACGTCTTTTCAGTCCTATCATTCTCTTTTGCTTTACACCTTTCTTGCCTTCCTTACCTGCTTTGCCTTCTGTGCGCATATACATTTAACTACTTTCAGGTGCACACACTATCTCCGTAATAGAGAATCAAACTAATTCCCCACTGAAGGGTGTTCCCACCTCTTGTCAATGTTTGCTGTCTTGTACTGTCTGGTCACACCGATCTCTAGCGCCACTGTGGCAAGAGGAGAGAGAACCTGTCTTTGAGCTCCTGAGGTTTGAGGGGAACCAATACATTAGGTCACTACGATTCTCAGGCTACAAGCTGGTCACGTCGCTTACTGAGAGCAGCAAGGTATTTGCATTGCGAATGCTGTGAATCCAGAGCGGCAGTTGAGGTCTGTAGTTGGTCACGCCACTCACTCAATTTCTCACCGAGGGGGATTAGGAGGTCCGCTCCCCAAGTCGCTTTAGATCTGACACCGCCCATTGTGAAGCGCACTTTGCAGGTGCAGATTGATCGATAGGACTCCGACAGGAGTTTACCCCAAGGCACTGGCCCCAGGAAGTGACGATTCCTTCTTGGATGGACCACAACAGAACCTGTCCTCCCCCACGCAGCTACGTACTTTTAAACCATATCTACGGTTGTGCCTGTGCCTACAGGACACCCACTAAATCCTCTAAATCATAATTCTTTATTCTTCTTTTGTTTCATCCTCTGAAATTAACATAACATCACTGATTGTGCATAGCTGTGAATTCGCAGCTATTCCTAAATGCCTAATCACCAGGCAGGCCATAAAAAAGATAGCATAACCCTCAGTGCCCAGCTACATGCTGACGCGTGACGCCTCAGCTGACTGGAAGTTCACTACGTCAGAGGTTTACGTACGTAGGTTTAATCTTTATGAGGTATGGGTGCACGTCCCGTGTAGAGAACAGGCCTGATAGCTTTGCAGCAGGGCACAAAATTGGATTCGAGCAATATGATTTTACGTTTTAGGCTGTTTACTGCCGGTGGGTTACCTGGATTACGCGTAACCTTAGTCGGAGGCTTGGATTGGGTACACTCTGTAGGGCGTACGTGAGCTGCAGGCAGATTAGTGATCTGGTTCAACCGTGCTTGTGGGGGTGGTGAGCTGGTCCAAGACTGAAGTAAGCGGTGGGAACTACTGAGGGCTGATTCGGTTGACTGAGGTACTCTGCGATCCAAGGGTGAATCTCTTCGCTTAGATGTGTCGGAGCCTCAAAGAGGTCCTGCGGGATCTCTGGAGTGACGGGTATCAGTAGGCGGCACAGTGCCTGTGCTTGATCCTTAGGTGTAAGTTGACTGAGTGTAGCAACAAGGGAGGGGGTAAGCTCCTGCAAGCGCCCAGAGGCAGTTAGCACATGTTCAACTTTTTCACAGAGATCACTACGGTGGGAGAAAAGCATTTGGATCAGAACACACACTCACATCCGTGAGTGAGGGTTCGCAAGTTACATTTATCCCTACCGATGTACGACCATGTGGAATATCAGCTGACGAAACAGTCACATTCTCACAATGCCTAGCTCCTAAACGCGGTGAGCCCTGAGAATCGTGCCTCATCGTCAACAGTCCCAACATGTAGGCGTGCACTCAAAAGTCTTCCCAACTCAGGGAACAACCCTTCCGGCGCCTAAACGCGGTGGAGAGGGCGAGTACAAAATCGACAAGCTGAACTTGAGAGAGGGAGTACCTGTGTGTGGGCTCTACCGTTCTGCCTACTGTGGTATACAGAAAGATTGGCCATGCTAGTGCGTATGGGTAAGCTGGTAGTTTAATGGCTAGAGTGAGTAACTTTTTGGTTCACCTGCAGCTCCCTCAGCGGCGTGAGGTACACTAGGAAAGGTACAATGTCTACAGGAAGGTACCCTTGAGTAAATTAAACTCTGTTTATTCCTTGTTACGGGAAACGAACAAGTGGTGTCGCACTACTTCTTAATGCTGGCAAGAGTTTAAGGAAGCTTAAACCTACCTTATCCACGTAGAGGTGACCTGGTCCTGAGTTAACAATGGTATGAGGTAGACGAGCACTATTAAAACAACTCAAACTGGTCTAAACTCCCTACGCATGTGTTTGCCCAATAGGGGCTGCAGTGTCTAGGTGTGTAGATGACGTTTGGCATGAAATCTTTGGTGAAGACTAAGCAAGGCTACAAAAATGTCTCCGGCAACTGGCGCGGTGGAGACCAAGGAGAGGTGTTCCCATCGGCACTGAAAGTGTGGTGAAGGAAGGAATGGTCGCAGCTAGGAACGAAGTGAGCTAGGTTAGCTTGATGGCAGACCGTGACAGCCCAAGCAAGCATGCTGGTCAGACCTTCGGCAGCAGGTGCGGTGGAGAACTGAACACTGGTCCTGAGTGAACGTCATGACACGCTATTTATATTCTACTGGTTCCTTCCGCTTCGGTTATTGGTTGGGGTAGTTCGCTGGAGAGGGGGGGGGGGGGGGGGGGGTGACGATAACATAGCTTCTTGGAGGCTGTGACATTACCGGCCAGCTTGGAGAGGAGTGTTGGCAAGTACTCACTTACTCCTACTTCTTGGGTGCAGTGTTGGTGGTTTACTTGGTCCAGTCGTAACGAGCCTGGCCCATACCGTGGCTGCGCTTCCACAGGTGAGATTCGTTTGTCCAGAAGTGGATGTTATCCCAACCGAATCTCACTTCCGTACCAGTCAACAATCCTATTACCACAGGATGGCACGACGGGTGAATGCGTATGCACGGAGAAACAAATAATACCACAACCGGAGCAGTCGATACTGACTCGTGCCTGAGTTGGGCGGCACGGTTCCATTCCGCTTGCCTTTCCGGTGTAGGCTGAGGAAGCGCACTCAACTGTCTGGAAGAAGCGCTGCGTGTCGCTTCCTATGCCTGTGGTAATGCCTTTGGCTGAAAGGTATTAAGTCTCCACTCGCAGGTTACTGGGTACACCTTGACTCGAATACTGAACACAAGTTATAGCATAAGTTCGGTTTTGGATTGCTGACCAGGTTCTGTAAAGTCTCCACTGATCCCCCACACTATGCAGGCTGATCAGAGACTGAGAGCTGTTTGAGCCACCAATGCCGCCACTGGATGTGCGTCCACACAGGAATGGATGGCAGATCTCAAGCCACGGTATATCGCGGCACTGGAAGTAGTGCTGTGGGATATTGCAATAACTTGAGACTGTGGCCCCTCTCTGAGTGAAGGTGTTGCTAGTGGTTATGGCTCCTCTGTTCCTCCCCACTGGCACTAGAAGCCATGCTGTGGTAGTTTGGGAAGCAACAGATGGCCGTCTAATGGGTGTGTGAAAATATGACGGACACCTGAAGGGCACCCGTGGCTGAAGTTAATTCGGTAGTTATAAATTCCCCGGTCCTCATCAAAGGTGTAAATAGTATGTTTACTGAAGTCTCAATAAACATGTGATGCGTGCTACTTCTTACCAGGCAATTGATTGCTGAAGGTTACAATGCTGGCCAGGTTTAGGCGACCTGGTTTTAATGGAGAATGGGAAAGAAAGAGCTTAACGAGAAAATATATAATACTACTAAACTGTCAAAAGAAGATGTCTTGAGGAGACAAAGTGAATTTAACATGTTGGTAAGTGTGTTCGCTGGTTGTCAGGTTGACTGATCGTCGATGGTGAAGTAGCCAAGGAGGCGTACTCAATGCTTTGAAGATCTCAGGCGGTCCCAGTACTGGCAGCAGCGCTGTGGGATAATGCAAGAGATGGAACAAAAATGACTGCCTGTGCCCGGCAGCGTCCGGACTTATAAAGTGGAAGCTTGTAGGCTGCCGGCGCAGGGTGCAGGGAGGCGTGACATCCTCCTGCCCTGGTTGGCTTGGGAATACTCCGGTCAGCGATTCTGTTTCGTGCGACGTCGGAGGCGCTCGGTCTTGCCTGAGGTCTGGGCAGCTTGTAGGTTCTGAGCATGGGGATAGGGGTGGCAGTGTGACTGCCAGGTTGCGTCTCCTCCAGGTGAGAAGGAATCACTCATAGTTCCTGCTGCCTGTAGGGTAGGCAGCATGTTACGTGTAGTGGTGGAAGAGGTACTCTAGGCGATGAGTCGTAATCGTATTAGATTAGTTGTATAAACGGCATGCGTCAACATGATTTTATGCATTTTGTAAACTGTAACTTGAAATGGAATTACAGAATTTAATGTCATGCCTAGTCAAAACTTTACACCTTTTACAATGCCATGCTGCAAATATTTTATCTTTGTTTAGACCTAACTTTAAATAAATAAATAAAAAAAAAAAAAACACAAATTGAAACATTTTTTAACTACTTCATATTTCTTTGTACGTCAGCTGCATTTTACAAAACATGTAACTACAACTCACCTTGTATTTTGAAAGGAACTGGTCTTCTGGAATTAAGGACTCTTCAGTACGCAGCTTCTTATTGGGTGGCTCATCGTCCAACATGTCTGACGGGTGCTTCATGGGACCCTGCATAAGAAACATTGTTTAAATGCAAAAGCTGTTGAAAAACTTCTAAACATACAGTAGGCCCCCCCAACCTATTTGTTCATCTGTACTTTATACAATAGGAAGTTTATTACCCGGCTTCTTTAAATTTACTGCTCCATTGCTCTGAAATAAATGCTTTTCTCACTCATCTTAACTCAAATAGTTCGGTAATTAATAAAACATTTTTGCCTCTCTCACACAAGAATCTTAGCACACGCTATAGGAAAGATTGGACGGACGGAGGGACAGATTGATAACGACGACAATGAGCTGGCTGTGGTTGTCCATAAATGTTTATGAATTAGCGTACAAGTGTCAGCATGCAGCTAACTTACCGGTGGTGGAGGTTGTGGGGGTGGCTGCGGCATCTGTGCCCCAGGGGGACCCATGTAACCAGGCATGGGGGGTGCGGGTGCCGCAACAGGAAATGGTGGCCTTGTTGGTACTGAAACACGAACACAAGCACAATAACAGCACTAATCACCAAAATATGCAGCACACTCACATGTACAATATACATGCACCCACATAATTAAATAACATTTATAAATGGACTTAGAGCACAATAATCACTATAAAATATATCTAGGCTCCATTTCAACATGAAGTTAAATTAAAATGATCCAAAACTTTACTTTACCAAAACAACTTTAAATGGTGCATTCTTTCTCAAATCCCGAGTATTGCTTAGCACCGCTTTGATTATATTTAAAAAAAACCACAGAAAGGAGAGCAACAAAGGTTTGACCATCAGAGCCTCCGTTTCTGGAAAAAACAAATAAAAACTTTTTTAAAACCAATTACGGTGGGATGTGGTCTTGTTGAACCTGTCAAAGCTAAAACCGATAAATAATTATCACAATATACACGACAACATACAGTTGGAAATAATTATGTCTTAAATTTATGCAGTCAAGGAAATAGTGAGAACAACAAACATATAAATGAACTTGGGTGGCAGAGAAAGGATGATCATGACACGTTAAAAATGGACAAACAATGCAACACAATAGTTAAGTCGAAAAAAGAATTTGGAAGGGTGACCAAAACCAACATTTAGAAATGGAACGGCAGGCACTACTGCACACCCAAGGTACTACACAACCATGCCACACCAATTACAAAACATTTAAGAAACCCTACCTCAAACCTCAACGTTTTCCATGACTCACCAATTTATGTGCCCTATCACTCTCAGCAAGACTAGTGAACTGTCCACTCTGACACGTACCACTTTCCTGTATAATATTACAACTACTACAACCCATCTGACTCAAGTATTTCTACTTCACCCGAGGGAGAGTCAAACACCCGGCAACATATTACACGAGTGTATTGGATCACCACAACCCTGGGCGGAGATTCCAAACACGTGGAAAATAAGGTTGCACATGCCAGAGAGCATGCTCGCCCCCCCTCCCCCCAACTCCAGCGCTGAGAGTCAACAAGCTGTCAACCTCTTAGGGGCTAAACTTAGCGCTGCTGATTATGCATGATGCCGAGCACCGAGCAGAAGGGAGCTACCCCCACCTCGGCCTCGCATGAGAGGGACGTCATGAAGCGAAGTCACACGTCCCACCGTGGCCTGGTACTGCACCTGTCTTGCGGACTTTAAAAGTCAGTGCACGACTGGGCTCGCGAGTTATTCCTTTCTCCAGTAGCTCGCTCTGACACTTTGTGTGTTGGGGCCTTTTACTGCTCAACAGTCTTCAGCAGCCACCACAGGCAGCTACCATTGATGATGCCAGAGGCTCCTGCTGTAGCCATCTGCAGTTACCAGAGGCTTCATTGTCGATGACCACCACCAGCTACCAGAGGCTTCATTGTCGACAACCACCACCACCACCATCTACCAGAAGCTCTTCTTCTTCTTCATCACAAAACACCTTCCGCTGCTCCTCTTCCTGGATCAGAAGGCACCTCTACTTGCTGGCGGAGGCAACTACACCCAATGCTCTTAAAGTAGTGGCACCCTTTTTTCTATTGTCTCTTCTAGATGCCCCTTGAATAGAGTAGCTGTGACTGAGTTGTTATCATAGCTGTCAACGTCACTAGATCAGGGCTGCCACCAGCCCTGAAGCTGAAATCCTGGTTCCTATATATAAAAATCCTATAAAATCCAGGAATGAATGGGAAAAATCCTGTAAAATCCTTGGAATTAAATTTTTTTTTTGCAAATTACAGAAAAAAAAAGTGGACATGAAAGACGTTTACATATTTAATGTAGTTGTTTTGGTTTGGCTGTACAAACCATGTTAATTCTTTTCTCCACTCACACTTATACTTTCGTTTACACAATGACTGTATCAACGATAATTTTCTTTTCCTGTACTATTGTGATATCAATGCCAAACACTAAACACAGTCGCCAAATTTGGATTGCATGCATAAAAACGGTAATTTGTGGCAGAGGTTCTTTTCAATAATGGCCTTGGTCTTTGCATGTGATCATACAGCCAGGAACAGAAATATGTAGATAACTGTATACCTGCACCAGTGAATAATTAAGCAAAATATTTGAGACATACACTATTGAAACAACGGCGTATGTAAAAATATTTCGCTTAATTATCTACCTCCATTATAAGATAAGAATCTTCCAAACAAATGCATCAGTGAAACTGACACACATCACTGTAGGCGCTAGTGTCGCCACTTTCAAGTGCTTTAAAAAAAATAAAATAAAATTGGGTTTGGACTTTTCCAGAATGTAAAAAATCTGGTAAAACAGCAGACCTGCACTAGATAGCTTGGGTAGTTTAGGAACAGGTCCTAGCATAGGTTACTTCCTTATTCATTCTCTTCTTGGTTAGGAGGTAGCACGCGTCACTTGTACTTATTACGTATAATAAATACAGTTTGTTCCTTTCCCGACGAGTATCTGTTCTAGATGTATTTCCTTGACCACTAGGAACATATTACTGTGCATAGTCAACCGAGACCGGGTTTTGATATTAGTACGAAACACAGAGTAGGAATGTGGAGTCCCTTCAGGAATCCGTACGTCTAAGACACATCATTCGACGGCCACCCGTTCTAGACCACTGAGGAAAGAACGGTAGAGCCCTGACCACTAGAAACTCATTTGGCAGGGGCAAGACAGTCTCCTAAAGTTGTATCCTACCACAGTGCTTATGGTGCCGGTCAGGATATTTACTCGAGACTGACTGTCTACTTCAGCTGTGACCTACACTCAATAGTAGTAGGAAGGTGGCCCACATGGTTCACCACTCTAGGTCTGTGTGCCACGGCAGGGGACTGATTAGAGCACTGAACTCATATTGACGGTGCAGTCATCTGGCCTCTGGTCGATGATACCATATCTGCCATCACGGTACCGTAGATTCCAGGTGTCTCCCTCTGGGCTGCAGAACCTGGGGTTGAAGATCCCATACCTTACCTCAGATCCATGCACTACACCATTCAGGACGGGGTGATAGTCCTGGTGCGTACGGATATGTGGAGGGAAAAGAATATAGTCGATAGTCGGATACAGGAGATGCCGGTCTGTCCTAAAGCCTTACTAAGGCAGTGCGGTCTCATTCCGCCTGCTTGTCCGCAGTTGGTGGAGCCAATACAGACTGTTCCTTAGCAGCGAGGTGAGCAATCCTTTGTTCCTCCCTCCGTGAGACGTGCCTCACCTTGAACAGCATAGAGTGTAAACCACCACTGAATGATACAGATCGTGCACCACGGATGCGAAACAGATCCATAAACGAGTGTACTTCCAGTAGCAGCTGGCGGCACGAGCTCGGTGCTTCAGAAGTCCTCCCACCACTGGCGGGCAGACCAGAAGTGATGATGCCATGTGGGCCACCTTCCAGTTCCTACTGGGTGTGGTATCACAACCGACGCCAGGCCGTAACACTCGAGCAAATACCCCCGCCAGCACCTAGGTGCTCCGGTAGGTATACAACCCAAGCGTACTGTCTCTCCCTAGTTGAAGGAGTTTCTAGTATTTGGGGCTCCGCTGTTCTATCCCCGGAGGTCTAGAACAGGTGGCTGTCGACTGGTGTATGTATAGGACAGGTGGACTCCAGAAGGGGGTCCCCAGCCGCAGCTAGTTCGTATAAAAAATTTCCGGTTTCTGTTGGCAGTGCACAATTCATATTGTTCCTAGCAGGCCTATTCAAGATTCCTCTACAAATAAAACTAGCAGCTAGAAGAACAAAGCTGTGTTTATTAATTCCGTACGAAATACAGTGACTCGTGCTAACTTCTACCAAGTAGACAGGATGCTGGAAGTAACCTACTCAATCCAGGTGTAGGTGACCTGGCCCTAAGCTATTCGGGTAAATATAACTAACTGACTGTTAAAATAATAAATAATATATGAAGCTAACTAGTTAAGGAATGTCTATAAGACACACAGAGAAGTTAAAGTCCACTGCTCTAGCAGCACGGTGTGTTAATGTTCAATGCTACTGCAGAAAAGCAGAAGCAGCTTCTGGTAACTGGTAGGTCACTGAAGCCTCTGGTCACTGTTGCTACAGGAGCCTCTGGTGATGGCAATGGTAGAAGCTACTGGTGGTTGTCGAAGACTACTGTCATCAATGGGAGCAGCCTCTGGTAGGCTGCTGAAGACTTGGAGGTCATCAGAGGCCCCAGCACTAGAAGTGATGGAGTGAGTTCGTAGCTCTAAAAGAATAACTCCCAAGCCCTGCCGTGCACGGACTTATATAGTCCGAAGGACAGGTGCGATGGCGGGCCGCGGGGGGTGTGTGACATCCCTCTGGTGCGAGGCCGGAGTGGGGGGTAGCAACCCTCTAGTCATCTCTCGACTTCGTGAATGTTCGGTGGGGCTCGCCCGTACCCTGAGGCGGCTGATGGCTTGTAGGCTCTCAGCGTGGGGAGAGGGGAAGGTGACGTATCCGATAACTTGTGCAACCTCTCGTATCCACGTGTTCAAGCACCCTCCAGGATTGTGGCAGCCCTCAACATCCATGTACTGGTTGGCGGGATTCGACTCTCACGTGGGTTGAAGTAGATATACTTGGTGTGATATGAGATGAGTCGCAATTGTATAAAGTAGTAGGATAAAGCGGCACGCATCAACAAAAAAAACATCAGGTATGTCAATTTTCGAACTAAGAAAGCTTACAAATTTTTATTTAGAAAAACAAGCATGAAATTATTTTCTGGATTAAGTCAGATAGAGGAAATGTGGGAATTGTTTATCGCCGGATAAACAAGAATAGCAGTTCTTCTGCTACAGGAAGTAAGATAATTTTATTATTCTGTTTATTATTTTTCATTGGTTGTTTTCACTTTCTAAACATACAAAATACACAAAATAAATATGAAATATGTACTGGTTGTAAACACAAATGGCATGTAACAAGTCAAAATAAATACTTGTATTCAGAATACCGAACATAAGTTCACTCAATTTTGAGTTATAGAAATGTAGCGCAGTCACAATGTATCCTTGGGCCACAGATGCTCTGTCTATGAATAAAACAATGAGTGTAAACAAATGCTATGATCAATGTAGGTTAACATTCCAAACTAGCTTATTTAGTTGTGGCAAAGTCATACTGCTGAGGCTCCATTAATTTTATTGCCTGCGGATTGGATGAGATTAGGAAGACTTTAATTTAATGTCTTTCATCAGACGGCGTTGTTTTGCACCTCTTCTTACGACTTGAGAGCAAAATTTGCTCGTATGAAAGAAACATTTCAAATCAACCTGTCAAGTTTCAACCACACCTAAAAAATATGTGATAAATATGTAGTTCATAACAATTAAAATATTAAGACATTCGGGACATAAATATTTTTGGCAATTTCCCATATAGTAAACGAGTTATTCTTACACTGCAAAACAGAGTAACAATTGTAGTTTTTTTTTCAAACATTCTAATAACCGTTTCAAAATACATTATTTACAATATACACTGACTTACTGTTCGTAATTCCTACTTGCAACTCCTGAATACATATTGTTCTGTTGTAATCCTTACTACACGTTTCTCTGTCATCAATACAAAATAATTGGCTGAATCATTACATAAACACGACACATCACAGGCTTCCCGAAACTAGTCGACCGCAGAAAAAAAAAAAAAACGGTGCTGCTTCTAGACAATAAGGAAAATGGCGGACCCAGCCATACACATGTCAATATTACGTTTCACGCATTGAATAACAGTATTGATAAGCACGTCCTGATACTCGATACTTTCGATATGTCCCAGTATCGAGTGGTATTGAGGTATCGAAGTATCAAATGTCCCATCTCTAGTATTAACTTAGTTTAAAAGGAATGTCCCATCTCTAGTATTAACTTAGTTTAAAAGGAAGTAAAAAAAAGAACAAATTAATAGCTTATCACGTGTTTAAATACTAAAAGGGCTAATAGTCCTCATTTACATCTTTCCTCCTCCCCCTCTCTGCCGCTTACTTGCTCCCATTATTTCTTTCTCCCTCTTGCTTGGGGTCCCTCCCTTCCACTATCTCATCTCCTCATCCATGACCACTTTCTTTGTCATTCCCTTCCACTCCCCATCTTATCCTAGCTGTCTCTTCCCCTCTTCACATTCATTGCTACACAGCCAATTGACTCTGGCCAATGTCAGACAGTACGTAAACTGGTTGATCATCCGAACCAAGTTTTCATCCATGTTTGCAAACTTGTCTGTGATTTCGTCCAAATCTCGCGGGGTTTGCGGTGGATGCGTCAATTGGTATAGAATTCACTCAGCTTAAAGAAACTTGGCCTACGTCACTTGATCTGAAATTAATTTGGACTAAGAGTCAGTCACTTGACTTAAAATACAATTTCTATAACATTATTTTAGGCTGTATTACGTGTACCCAAGAACCTGGCAACCGTGCGTATGTAAAGAAATATAGTTAGGAGCACAACCTCATTCCCAAACCCCCCTTTCTTCATTTTCTAAATGGACTCAGAATAGGGAAGGGTACATAGTATCATCATCATCAACCTTTCATAGCAGAATATGTGTATTTTGTTAATGTGAGTGCGTTTTCCCTTTTTCAATTTAATCGGGAAAAGGATTCTACTAATACTTAAAGAGAAACCAGAAACTCTCAATTTAATTGCTTTTACTACGATTCTCAAGATCAGTCAACCATCTGGCCCTCCACCATCTATCTATCTATCTATCTATCTATCTATCTATCTATCTATCTATCTATCTATCTATCTATCTATCTATCTATCTATCTATCTCTCTATCTCTCTCTCTCTCTCTCTCTCTCTCTCTCTCTCTCTCTCTCTCTCTCTCTCTCTCTCTCTCTCTCTCTCCTCTCTCTCTCTCTGAGAGAGAGCCTGGATGTCACACTAATTGGCAAACTAATTAGTTTTGACCTCGCTGTAGTTTCCTGTTACTGACAAAAAATTCAGTGAGGCCTATACTTGAAAAAATTTTAATCGCTAATATTTCATCATAAACTTCTGGTGAAGCCTATACATGCCAAAATACGGTAGTTTCTTAGAAGAAATAATAAAAAATTTACTGATAAAGTATTTTTCCTAATTTAATTTAATTTGATATCTTACCATAAGTTTCTGTATTACGCAGTATATTGAAATGTGTTTCACTGTCACTTTGATTTTATAGATTTTCACCAAATAATCTTGTCTCTATTCACTAAGTACATTTCTCAATATCTTACACAGTGAAAGTAGTCAAGAGGATGAAATGTGTGCTCCCTGTAACCATACTGAAATTTTAAGCTATGCTCCAGAAGTGAACGTGTTGAAATGCATGTGATTACAATCAGTAGCCATAGCCCAGCCACAAAGAGCAGGAAAAAGACGATGGAGAAATGATACTACTCACCCATGAGTGGAGGCTGCCTCATTTGCATCATCATCATGCCAGGTGGCTGTGGGGGCATGAGGCCGGGCGGGGGTGGAGGCAGGCCAGGCATGAGGCCAGGGGGCGGTGGCATAGGAGCAGGAGGAGGTGGGGGTGGGGCCTGCGGCTGTGACTTGGGTGGTGGTGGGGGCACGGGCGGCTTGGAAGGAGCAGGGGGAGGGGCCTTGGTGCCGGGCGGCAGGGGCATGGCCGCCCCCGTGGGCCGCTGCGGGGGCTGCTGCGGCATGATGGGGGCCGGAGTGTGCCACGCTGCTGGCCGGGGCCACTGGCTTTGGCCCGATCTTCTCCTTCTCTTCATCTGGTAGCAGCCCCTTCACCTTATGGATTTGGTGGATCTGCTCCTCCAGCGTGATGTTGGCACGGGCGGCACGAGTGGCCGCCTCCACGCTTGATGTGTGTCCGTCCCATGTCACCTGCAACCACAGCACAGCTCACACAATCTCAGCCAGTAGCTCAAGACCACATCTGCTGAACAGTGTACACACAAGCAATAATTTCTTTTGGAAGACTTAAAAATATTAAAATAAATTAATATTTCATAAAAAAATGTTATTTTCGCTGTATGAACAATTGAATATGGATGCTATTTTTTACTTTTTGGGATTCAAGGTCCTCAAATACGTCAAATTTGATTTTACAAGTAAGTAGACCTTATGAGGCAATTCACTGTAATCATTAGACTGTATTTAACAGATATGGAGTGTATTTTTGCCACTAAAACAATGCAAAAACAGCCTAAGTAAAATTTAAATGCCAATTGTTGCATATAGGGAGCAGAAGTGGGTCAGAATCAGACCAAAATAAAACTACGACTCTTCTGAAGTACCTGCCATTTTTTTTTGGAAAATATGAATGGTTGTAATTTTGAGTATGATAGTAATTACATTTGTACTTTCCTGCTCGATGCATAAAAACTGAAACACTTACAATAGGCACAAAAAATCTGCCTTTACAGCATATGTTCAAATTAGAAATCAAACCAAAAGTTATATTGGTTCAGTCAGAGTAATAATAATAATAAATAAAGATACCTACGGTGAAGGCAAACATCACAAGTGATTCAATTTGATACCATAAAGCTATCATGGTCTCAGTTTTTAACCACTCTTTGCCAAGTTTTTCCTTAGTCTTACATATTATGACATTAAGAGACGTTATACAGACCTTACCACTAATGCCATTGGAAAATTCTGGTGGGAAACTTTAAATTTCAGGAAAAATCTGGAAAAATATTTTAGGTAAGGTAAAGAAGTTTGTGGGTTGCTAGACCTAGTGAATAACATTCTATCATGACTTAATCCATTAAAATAAAAAATAAACATAGCATAATGACTTTATGTGCTAAAAATTATATTCAAGCCAGAAAAGTCATATTGTTTAACATTTTTATTCACTACAAATCCCTTATTATAATTTAAATAATATAAAAAAATTGGACTTACAACATTGTAAAACAAAAATGTAACTTTAAACATTGCCTTGATGTTTTCAGTTTGCTGCTATTTTCTTTATAATCTCATGACGCCTAAGAAAGTATCAAATTTTTTGTTCCATTTTTGGTACTAAAATGTGTGTACATTGACAATGACACACGATGCATTTCCATATCTTTGATACAAACGACTTTGCCCCATCTTGAGTGCTATGTTCAACCCTTTAGGCAAGTCAATCACTCCTAAAAGTACTGAAGAGGCAGGACACGCACCTATAGGGTACAATGGCGGAATGTCAGAAGCGACTACACTACAGCCATGTGATCCTAGCTTGTACTGTTCACTCAGACTCGTCAAGAAGTTGTCACGTCAACACCCCAATGAAGATTGTACTGTCTGCTGAGCCACCGCTTGCACCAGCGAAGGTAACGCTAGTTCTAGAGTGCACCACTAAAGGGCAGCACCTATTCTACCAATGCCCAGCGGCTATCCCCCGCACCCCTCTCACTCACGAGCTCATATACGAGATAATGACCAGAAATCTTCAGTCTCTGCAACTCCACTGCTCTCATACAGGACCGTAGAGTGCCATCAGCATGTGCACTCATTCGTACATCTGCAGATTCCACTGCTCTTCTTGGCCGAATTCTCTACCAGTGAAGACATCGCTGACTCGAAGCCACTTCTGCCGCCACCGCAGACCCTCTACTTCTGGGAGACTGGTCCCATCAGAGACTCCTGAAGACATAGCTCTCACCTTACCGCCCCCTGGTATCGACCCCAGAACAATGTCCCTTGCCCACTGGATGGTGTTGGCATTGCTGACACTACCCTTTGGTAGTTGTCCACCTTTTTGTTACTTCAGAACACCAGTAACTTACGAAAGAGTTGTCAAATACTTAATTTTCTAACACTAATTATCACCTTTTCCAGTTATATTAACTACCAGGTCATCTTCACCTGCATTTCTTAGTTTTAACTTCCATTTCAAAGTAATCTAGTGTAGGAGGTAGTACAGTGACACCATGTTTTATTAATACATTATTAAAACACGTGAATCATAACTATTCTCTGAATGCTGATTTTCTTTTGTGTAAAACACCATACTTTTCCTACACAGTTCAGCCCAAGGCATTGAATTAGCCTGACAACCACCTGCAGTGCCAGCGAGCCACAGTTGCCCGAGTTCGCTGGGTGTCTACATGATAGTATTCACCCTTGCGTGCAAAAAAGAATTTCTGAGAGCACGAAGTACGTGGTAAACAATGGGTCACACGTGCGCACAATCAACTTGGGGGTTACTAATGGGAATTTGTAACAGAATGGGGTCAGTTAACCTTGTGTCTTTCTATGCAATTTTTCCACAAGGAAGTTGTAGCCCACCTCACTATGAAGTTTTACGGTCGAACCCAGCACGCCGTAGAGGAAGCCGAAATCTTCATTAGGCAAAATGTGAAAATGTATGGAAGGATTTTCCCAACTGAAACTGAGGAAAGCTGCGTTCGTAATACTGCCTGCAATATCATACCAAAGTTACGCAATCTCCTTCAAATCTCAAAACAGCAAACAATCGAGGAGCTGGTTGAACGAGCCCTAGACACAGAGAAAAATTTTAAAGTGCAGGCAGCGCTCAACAAACCAAGGGTCAGTAGGCCAGTTGAGCCCGAAAAACACGTGGAAAGAAAAGGGAATCCTCCTCCTCCACCCCTCATCCCTCTTACCTAAGTGCTGGTTCTACTTGGAACAATATTTTAACCGGGACTGCCCTGTCAGGCAGGCCAGAGGTAGGAGGGAAAGAGAGAGAGCAGGATAATTAGCCCCCTTCCCCTGCGCCAAGCAGATAGCAATCAAGTTAGTCAGGCACGAAACACCGCAACCAGAGTGAGAAACGATCCTCCACCACCGGGATCGAAGGACCCGTCTTGCAAAGATTAAAAGAAGAGAGTGAAACCTCAGAAGCACCACATAATATTGAAAAAGATACTCGCATTATTAGACTCAGCTACAACTGGCAATTTTGTGTGGAGTAATGTCCTAACCCCACAACAAAGGGCATCACTTCGACTACAAACCCACATAGTGTGAATGGCCCAGCATGATGCTACCCTCAGAGCAGAAGGACGTACCACGCTCTTGGTAAACTTCCACAATTCATAGCCTCACTGGAAATTATGGAAGTAGTAATTTTAAGCCATCCTTGGTTATGCCAGCAACAATGCATCCTACATCACGAGCAGGGAGGAGTATAAATGGGAGACAAGAATAGGGCCACGTAAACTTGGAGCACAATCCCACAGCAGTCGCCACACCGCCCATTAACCCAGATGACATCAATCACCAACTATAAGGGCCTGAATTTGCCCAGTTAAAACAGATCTTTGACAAACACGTCAGTGTGTTTGGACCAGTAGGGCAATTGCGTGAAACCCGGAGCATCCAACATGAGATCTGGACCACCACTGAAGTCTTGGTATACAACCGCCCATACAGTGTGTCCGTCCAGAGGTGACATTTAATAATGATGCAAGTGCAAGAGATGAAAGAACAAGGAATAGAAGAACTGCCTGATTCTCCCTATAATTTACTAGTGGTACTGGTATAGAAGAAAGCTGGCCAGCTACGTTTCTGCATGAACTATAAGGACTTGAATGACATTACTCACCCCATCGCACCTCCCCAAAATCAATTTAGCGCACACGCTGAGAGATATAGGGGAGGCAAAAATCTTCAGTACCCTCGACATGCAGTCTGGGTACTGGCAAATTGCGATCCACCCAGAAAGTTGTAAATACATGGAGTTCACCACCCCAGAGGGCGAAACCAATGCACCCGCCATTTTCCACAGACTCATGTCAGTCGAAATGCTCACCGGCTACATTGGGCAATTTTGTTTTGCCTATCTGGTTGACGTAATCGTCTGTTCGAAGACCTGGGAAGAGCACTGTGGGCACCTCCAAAGAGTCCTTGAGCACTTGGAACTCCATGGTATCACGTGTAAGCTGACAAAAAGTCACTTCGGCAAAACGATGATAGACTACCTGGGGCACGCCGTGTTGTCTGAAAATATCACCTACAAGCTTTGTCAATACACGCTATTGAAGAAGTCGAAGAACCGAAGAAGCAGAGAAGAACCTACCACGATGAGGCAATTGCATCGTTTCTTGGGATTATGCAACTGGCTACGAGATTTCGTGCCTAATATTGCCAGCCAAATGGCCCCCTTCATCTACTCCCAGAGAAAACAGTCTGTTGTAAGTGGGGACCCGATCAACGTAACACCTTCCAAAGAAGAGCTTTCAGAACATTACACTGTTGCACTGCTTGTAAGAAGACAGTCTGCTGATATTCCAAACTAATGCCTGTCAGAATTGTCTTGGAGCCGTTCTTTACCAGGAAGATGCGAAAGACCACCAACAAGTGATTGCATACGCCAGCTCCTGCTTAAACAACACGGAACAACAATATCACATAAAAGAACAAGATTGCCTTGTCGTGATATGAGCGGAAAGAAAATACCGGTACATTTAGAGGGCACGCAATTCATCCTCCAAACAGCAAAGCACTTCAGTCGCTTCGGGAGTCACGAAATTCCAAGGCCAAGCTTGGCCGTTGGAAGATTTTCTTCACCAAGTTCGATATTTAAGTCCAATACTGCCCAGGGAATGACTTGACCGATGACCTGTCATGCCAGCCGGACCTCGATGGGAAGGGGAAGACAAGGAGGAGGAGGAGTGAGCGAGAATAGCTCCACCTCCGGTACCTAACTGCAGCCCCAAGAAACACATTCCAACTCCAGCTGAGTAAATATAGAATCTACTATCACCAGCAGCACGACCCACACAACCAGGGGCTCCTCCAACAAAACCCTCAGTATTTCGAACTCTGATATGACGTTGTTTGGTCCTAGAGCTGACAACCTGGAGCAGGCTGGCGGATTTGGATACCAAAAGATCTGAGAATAGACCTCTCCCACCATTTCCTCAATGACCCACAAGCTGGACATCTGGAGATCAGAGAAACCCTGCAAGACTCGGGGACCCACAACATGTGGGACGGGATGAGCCGCAACGTCCGGCAGTATGTCAGCAACTGCGAGGCATGCTGCTAAGGCAAGAATTACCCCATGACCCCGCCAGCCCTGATGGTGACTGAACTCTTCTCGTGTTGGGTAAAGGCCTTTTCATTCTCCAGCCAAAACACTGCAAACATCATCTGTAAATTTGAGATGGAGATTTCCCTTTGCTGGGGGGGGGGGGGGGGGGGGAGGTACCCATAATCTATTTTAACTAATAACGGTTCTTAATTCACCAGCCAGCACTGGCAGAATGTGTGCAACACATGGGGAGTTGAAACTTGGAAGACCCCCTCTCCATACCACCTGAAAGCTAACCACACTGAGCGGAGGAATCAGGAACTCAAGAAAAGACTCCGACTCACTGTGGGTAATGACCCTCAACACTGGGACCAGCATATGCCGATGATCCCCTTTGCCCTCCAAAGGACTAAGAAGGCCATCAATGCCTGTCCTAGCCAGCTCATCCTGGGCAAGACTCTATGCTGCTCAGGAGAATGGCAATGGGAACAACAACCCAGTGAGATGCCACAGCTAGAAGATGTATGCTTGGCAGCACTGGCTCAGATGAACCAAGCACAAGAAGCCCAGGCCCGCTACATCGAGAGGAAGTACCCGCAGCCACGCACCGGGGTACAGAGTTTCAACATAGGTGAGGCCGTCGTCCTTCGAAAACATCCCCTGAGTAACGGCGACCAGTTCTGTGCCGGACTGGCCGAAAAATGGGAAGGACCCTACAAGATAGTGGGCAAGCAAGATGTCTATTGGGCCGAAGATGTGAGGGGCCCCATCCGAAAAGCTACAAGGGGTACATCTGCCCTTTCCCAATAGAAGCACCCATACACTTAGCCCAAACCCATGAGTTGGAGGTCGACAAACAGGAAGAACGAGATGACGACCCAGACCCCATGTCCACAGCCACCGAGCCACGTCCCCCCGGAGACAGGAGGGCAGGTACGAAACTCGCCGGTAAGCTGCCAAGCTACATCGATGCAGATGGAGTTTCCAATGCATTGAGGAGAAGCGTCCGTCAGAACTCTACCTTCAAGCCAACAAGCTTCTTATGTTGTGCCGCAGCCCGACATGCCCAGATGTCGCCAGTGAGAACAGAAATCTCATGGCGCAGCCCCCTGAATGGAGAGCCCCATCGCCTGCATCAGCGACTGAGCCTGATCCATGAATGAAAGGAAGCACCCCGGGTAGAGGAGCATCAAGAGCCTCTACCTCGATCAGCCACCCCGAGCACAACGGCCCTAGAAGACCCAGCCCACCAGCAGAATCGGACGGCACAGCAGCACTAGAAGGAATACCGCCTCCTAGCCAGGAGGAGCACGGTAGAGCCGAGGGGGTAGAGGGACCCAAAGAGCTCTGCCTCCAACGGCCACCCTGGTCCCGACATCTGACGGCGCCGGGACCGAATCCAGCATGAATTCTTTTGAAAGGGAGGAGCCAACCAGAGGTGCCAACAAGGTCGGTGGAACCCTGGAGCCCCCAAATCAGCTCGCACCACCAGCTGCATCCAGCACGTGATAACACGGCCACTCACCATGTCTCGGTGCCCAGAGGCACTGAGGCCCACCCAGCAGCCCAGTCAGAACGAGACAAGGAGCCCAGCAGCGCTGAGGGGGCAGAGAGACTCAAAGAGTCTATGCCACTGACAGACACCCTGTCCCAACGTCGGACGATGCCGGAATTGAACCCATGACGACTCCTGAAAGGGAGGAGCTACCCATACGTGCAGATGAGGTCGGGGGAACCCTGGAGCTCCCACATAAGTTCACATCACTAGCCGTGTCCAGCCCGACAACACAGCCACTCACCAGGTCTTGGAGCCTGGAGGTGCTGGGGCCCGCCTAGCGGTTCAGTCGGAAAGAGAGGATGAGCCCCGCCATGCAGCCATCGAGGTAGAGGCACCCGAGGAGCCTTGGACTTCATCGGCCACCCAGGCCTCAGCCAGCCCGGACAACATTGGCACTGGCGAGTGCCTAGGTAAACTGAACTCACCCCCCAGAATGAGAGAATGATATCAGTAGCAAAGCCGGAGAGGTGTCAAGGTATCCTGAGCCTCAGCCTACGCCAACCACCCAGCCGCTGCCCCTCCAGGAGGAGAGGGGAGACAGACATTTATCAGGCAGTCATAAATAACTGCAAATTTTAAGTGAGTAAATCAGTGACCAGTGACAGACATAAACATTATCACGTAAAAGAAATACGCTAAGTTCACAGTAATGTATTTAAAGTTAAGCACCCAAGGACGCCTATAAGTGCAGTATCAATAAAGTGAAAGAGACTTCCGAAACTGAGAAGATGGCAGCAAGCCAGTGTCTGGAATTAAGAATACAGATAAAGGGCTCTCAACAACGAGCCAAAATTGAATGTTGTAAATACAGTAAAACTCACTTAAGACGTTCCCGCATAATACGTTTTCCTGCCTAATAGGGTAACGTTTTTAATTCCCTAGATCTCTTCCATTTAGCTCTATGTTAGTAAATCCAATTTAAAAGGTTTTTGTTGAAGGAAGCTAACCCGCACATAATGGAAAAAAAAAAAAAAAAAAAAACAAACAACAACAACAACAACCTGTTCCATGTATGTTCAACCAATCATCTCCTTGCGCTCGTATTGATCCAGTGTGTCACTGTTCCTAACTCTTTGCCAGTGTCCCAATATTATAACGGCCATCTTGTGAAACATGAACAGCATGCTGCAAGCTGATCTAATACTCTGGCTGTTCACTTTACTTGCCGGCGCGAGCACAAATAATACGTATTTTTCCAGGCACAAAATCTGTAGAAAGCTGGCAAATGCTGTAGTCTTAAGGGGGTTTGGTGTCTTATATTACTATTAATTATTCAACGGACATTTTGAACAGTTACACACGTATGCATTAAAACATTTGGAAAAGGTGTAGAACCAGTGGGGAAAATATGATGTAGGTGAACGTGCTATTCATTGGCGCGTACCCTTGTTTATATTGGCAGTTGTTTTAGTAAAAACATAGGGTTAGGAAGCATACGTTATTTAAAGTAATTTTATTATTTAAAATGTTTAAGTGATAGTTTAAATATTAATAATATTGGTTTAGTTAAAAGATTCGTAACACGCCAGCAAATTGTCTTTATCATTCATTTGGAATGTGTTTGTTTTTAATTGTGTTGTGCTCACTCGTCGTTGAGACGTTGACGAAATTAAAACACAGAAAAGTTGCTATGAGAAAAATATAATAATTAACTTACCTAGCTACTTTTCATTTCGTTAACAGAGGAATAGGCCTTGTTTGCATACAGATGCGGTAAGTTGCATTAAACGACTTGGCTGTGATTGCACTACATGAGTGGAAGCGGGAGTGTGTTCACAGACGTTAAAACTTCCCCTGAAAGTTAATTTAAGTAAATTTGTTTCAACGTACACACATTTTACTACCAAAAATGTGGAAGTTCCTTAATAGACAACAAGAAATTATAAAGAAAATAGCAGCAAACTGAAAACATCAAGGCAATGTTTTTAAACAAATGAAAAATTACACTTTTGTTTTATCATGTCGTATGTCAAAATTTCTTACGGTTTAAAACATATTATAAGGGATTTTCCTATTAAAATTGAAGCAAGTATTTTTAAGAAGTGCCCCAAATGCAGAGGATTAATTCGTAGTGCAACATCTAAGTGTACAAAAGTATAAAACAATACAACTTTTTCAGCTCGAATATAATTTTTAACTAGTGACGGGACAATTTAAGGTTTTTGTTGATTCTGATTCAATTCCAAAACTTTTGTTTCGATTCTCGATTCTGGACTCAATTTGACTATCAAAAAATGTAAAATATATTTGTCGGACAGGGGCCCTCCTCTCCCTGTAATGTTTGTTTGAATTTAAAAGCATATGATTGAAAGGCATAAAATATTCAATTGTTGTAATAATCAGAATTTTGTCGAGAACCAAATAACACCGGAGTTGTCCGTTTTACTGATTTTGTGTAAATTCAAATTTTATACCATAACGTGTTAGATTTAGTCCTTTCAGTTTGTTCAAGGCTTATTTGTGCTATCAGGAAATGTATTGAATTAATATAGGCCTCAAAGCCGCCCTGTAATGATTTGATGTACTTTGTGTGAGAAACCCTGTAGTAAGTCAGATTGTGGAGGTGACTTCGAAGAGCGAACAGCCAGGGCGGGCGCTCCCCTGGTGCAGGGAGTCACAGGTGTTAATGCTTGATTGGCTGGGTCTGTCACTCTGTCCTGAGTGGCTGACGGAGACAGCAGTGCGCTGCAGAGGCCGACTGTAGAGTGAGGGTGTCGGGCGATATTAGCGTTGTTGGCGGAGGAAGGGAGGCCCTCTTCCAGGGCAGTGAATAGGTGCACATTGTGTGCTCCGTAGTGGCGTCTCTTCAGAACGCCTTTTGAACTTAATTAATTAAGGGCCTCATCCAATCATTACTTTTATTATGTTTTAAAAATTGTAAGTTTAGAGCTCTGAAGGAATAATGTCACGTTAGTTTGAACTATTACACCAACATAACTTAGGAGAAGCAATTGTCAGATCTTGTGGTATGCGTAATATTATGTTTAATTAGTACGAACGATGAACATGGGTGTAGAATTAAAGATAGATAAAATGAGGCACCGTGGAGGGACCCATTTGTAGATCGACCCATTTACAAAGATGTTGCATAATTCACCTCTAGAGGCACTTCTCAGGCTTTTTAATATGGAAAGCATTATTTTTATAGAAATTGAGTAATTTAGATTCTTTGTAAATTCCCAGGAATTATATTTTGTAATGTTATGTACTGTGGTTAAAATGGTGACTTAAGAGGAGATATGAGAGTGACACTAGTCAGCCTTGAAATGGCGACAGCAAGGTTCCCGAGTCTCCCATTTCATAATTAGTTGTATTAAGTCACTTAATAATTGGAAGTAAATTATAATTACTGTTTTTGCAATTGAGTGTAATTCTTGTAAGTTCATATAAATGTGTCACGCTTGGTGCGATATTTTATCTAAATAAACTTAATTGAAATAATTTTATATCTTTCATTTGAATAGGTTCACCTTGAATACTAGATCAATTAAGCATCCATTTATAATTAGCAAGGAAGAATCAACCTTCATAATTTTGAGTACATAACACTGGAAGGTCTACAAGTATTTTAAAAGTTCAGAGAAGTGGTTGATGAATTATTATTTGGAAGAGCTTTCATCACAGTAAAAGTCTCACAATAAGCGTGAATGCTTTACGATAAATTAATTTTTATTAGTTGGAAGGATGTTATTTTGGCAAGAAGGTGAGTTTTCATGCAAGGGGACATGAACACAGATGGTGGATCATTATGAGTTATTTGCAAGTTTGTGTTTATTGAAGTATATTGCTGCGTATAGAGAGAGAGTAAATCGTCCAAATCCCATGTCAGATGAACGTTTCCAGTCATTCCAGGATCTCCCAGTATATACTGAGAGGTGTTTAGATTAGAATTAAGGTGTAATATTTAAGAGTGTTTTGTGTTATTTAGGGAAGATTGGGAATATTGCTAGGAGAGTTCTCAAAGGCAAAACATATTTTTTGTTGTATTTTTAAAAACGTATTTGCTTATTGTGTATGGGATCACTTTGTGCCTTAGGCCGTCAGCTGCATTAGGCGTTGGCAATAAAATAAATGCACACAACATCTCTATGTTAGCGTCCCAATTTTCTTGTTTCCACAGAATATTGCGTGGTGGCAGCATTACCTCCCCCTTTACCATCACTCGGAGATTCGTGAAACTGCCTTATCTACCGTCAATACTCTGTCGTTACTGGCCCTCACTAGTAGCGGCACAACACATTGTAACATTTTGTATGCACTTGTACAGTTCTATATTTCACACAACTTACGGCAAGGACAACGAGAGTGAGAGGAAATAATTTTTCTTAAATGAATTAGTAAATTTAGTGGCATTAACTATTTCGTCCAGGACTCTGTGGAAAAAATGTATAGTTTTATAATGTAGAAATGGCTCTGCCAGGTAAAACAAATGTGTCAACATCGTGTGATTTCAAGAGTACAGCACATTTCCTAAAACAATATAATTTCAAGGATATACGGTAAACATTAAGGCAAGTCGTACCTATATGTATCCTTTTCGTAAATTTTTCAGTGTGACGTTTTAAACTTTTGGTTTTGTTACGGCTAGCGGTGTTTTATAATATCGCTGAATGTAAACAAAACAAATAAATTGCAGTGCATTCGAGGTTATACATACATTAGCACGGACAAACTGTCAAAATGATAAGACATTTTACAGTATTTTACATCGGCTGCAGCATTTTCCATAATTTATGAGACTAGATATTTTATGAAAACAGTTTGTTTAAAGTATCAATTTAGATATTGCACTTTCGTTTCACGAAATTTTACGTGCATCTGATAATGT
This sequence comes from Dryococelus australis, assembly GCA_029891345.1. NCBI lineage: Eukaryota > Metazoa > Arthropoda > Insecta > Phasmatodea > Phasmatidae > Dryococelus > Dryococelus australis. Next base: position 356,842,790 of record CM056995.1, read on the forward strand.
AAACAAACATTTGATGCAGCCATAGGTTACTGCACACATTCTGGTTGTGAGTGTTCACATCACAGCATTGTGTTCACTTCGCACCATTGTTACTAGTGCTTGGAGGCAGTTTGTTGTCAAACTACTGTAGCTCATTTCAAAGTGCATATTTTACTGATTGTGTAATCTTTGGAACATGTTCGTTTTGACGCATGACGCTTTTTGAATTATTAATTTTAAGCGATTTCAGCTACATCCCTCAAATATTTTGCACGGAGTTTGAAGCTTAAAATTATTATGTTAAAAAGTGAGATATATTGTCTGTCTTGCAGCTTTTATTATTCACAGGTACACCGTATTATGCTAGGAGGACAAGTGAGTTCATCTACTACCCTCTAGATCACAATATAGCTTGTCTTTTAGTTTTGCATCCTCCTCCAGCCGGCCGGTGAAGCTACAGAGGCAAGTCATGCATTCGCATTCCCTGCTCAGCGACTACCACTCGCCCTAATGTAGCACCCAATCAGCGATGGGCACCGGCCCACGAGTAGCATAAAAGCATAGACGGCCTGCGTCTTGATACCAGTTTTTGTTTCCAGCACGTGTTACTTGGATATAATCAAATTGCCTTAGTATTTTCCAGCACTCATTGCTCGGAAATGATCCCCGCCTTAAGCCTAGTTTATTGTCATTGTTCCAGCATGCGCTGCTTGGAACACACCTCCTTGCCAACGGAAAATATCAGCAGAGCTTGTGGTAGGTTAGGATTATGTCAGTTAGGAGCTATCTGCTATGTACCCCGCAAACCTACACCCCCCTGCCTTCACTCGTGATTGCAGTGGATCCTATCCCAGTCTTTTTAAAGGGTACCATCCTGTCTCTCTCGCATAGTTTCCCAAGCGAAATGCCAGAAATACAGTGATGTCGTTCCTACAACACGTGCACAACAATGCAAGAAGTTAGGCAGTAATTTCTACGCACCCCTTTTGATTCAGAAGCCTCTGTTGGCCAACCTAACAGATAGCTTTCAAGGGTTGATGCTCGTGACACTGACCCGGAGCAAAAGCGCTATCACCAATTATAATTTTCCCAAAAGGGCGAAAATAAAACGTGAGTGAACTTTTATTTGAGTCCACTTCCTTTCAGACGTAGTACCTTGTAGTTACTCTTGCCACATACTTATAGGAATTCATGGGAGGTTTACTCATCGTACAGCACACATATTTTGGTTCACAGAACACACACAAGTACCGGTCATCCCTTGCCCACAATCTTGGGTTGTGGTGAACGGACGAGCCGTCAAAAGGTACACTATCTGTAAAGCCGCAAACTGATTTAGCGATTACTTCTCCCCGGAGTGGCTCTGCTGGGGACCTCTAATTCCCAAAGTGGTAGACAGTTACAAGGCCACGTACTCTTGCAGTGAAAGACGTAACTTCACACAAGCGAGTACCTGTACTGTAAGTGCAAAGCAGGTTGGTGTGGTAATTTCCAACTTCCTGAAGCCTTTTTCCTAAAGGGGGAACTGAAGGAAAGAGTGAAGGAGGCTCTATTTGCATCGGGCCGAGCGAATGAATATCAGCCCTCTATTCTCAAACAGTTAGCTAGCCTTCAGCCCAGGGAACAGGCATAAGCTCTTCGCCAACTGCAGAGAGCTAAGATAAGTCCCAGAGCCTAGCCATCTGTTCATGCCGCCTGTACACTCTGGACCAGCAGCCTACCCTGACTATATCATAGAGTATCTGAGAAAGCCTGAACTGCCACCGACACCAGCCATTACTCACTTGACTCCCGACAGTACTTCTACCTCCTTCTGTACATCGACCACAGGAAATACCAATCAATCCACCAACACCACATACTCCTGCACCATAGAGAGCTCCTGCCTTGTTGAAATGTCGCCCAAGTGACCTTCCATCTGCCATACCTGCCAAACGTAGACTTGCATTAATAAGCCAAGATTTTGTGCCCTGCCGAGTAGCCACATGGCCAGTTCTGTATACCGGCAAAGCCCCAGTATTACAGCAGAACTGAATCCCTACAGAGGAGAGACTGGTTATCTCCTCGAACAAACAGCTGCTGATCTCCAAAGTATTTGAATAATATCCTGCCTGTCACGCGTCAGTTTACATTTTGTTATGCAAGGAAAAAAACTTAACGTAATTACGTGCGTGTGTTACATGAAGAACTATGATTTCCGATATTTAAAAATTGTCTCAAAATGAAAACAAGAATTTTTTCATCTTGAGTATTTCTCGTTATTGCCTAGAACTCGCACAACTTTAGAATTTTAATTTATGTAGTGCCAAAGTAAATTAATGTACAGGAGAAGAGTTCATTTCTTGTGGAGAAAACTAATTTTGTGAGATATCCCGCATTTGTCTGCATTGGGTGTTATTTGGCATTTTAAATTGTATTTTGGTGTTATTTTGTTTTATCATGATTTACCACAAAATCGTGCCTCTAATTATGCCTGATTAAATACGACTGCAAACACACACAAGCTATTTACATTGCGTTTACAATCCCTACCAGGTTTGCAGAAAATTTTACAGAATCAAATTGAACTATTAAATGGGTGGGGGGGGGGAGGGGGGGGAGGGGAAACGGAACTCATTGGTTTTTCGATTCAGGCAAGAATTGGTGGAACCGAGGAATTGATAATCTAATAGTCCCATCACTATTTTCAACAGATAAGAATCATTGTACGATGTTTATTTTTTGTTTTAATAGAATAAGTTATGATAGAATGTTATTCTTTAGGTCTAGCAACACACAAACTTTTTTACGTAACCTAAAATATTTTTATAGAATTTTCTCAAATTCCCATGGGAAATTTAAGTTTCCCACCCAAAACTTTTCCCAATAGCAAAATTTTGTTCCCGCACACCACTAGTTATTTTCACATATAAGTGCATTTAGGCCTCTTTAAAAAAGTTTTTTTTTTTGTATATGGCTATAGTTAAATTTAAACACAGTAGAGATAAGCATAATGTTTAAATCAATAGGGCATGCGTGAAATGCTTAGATTATAAGTAACTTGGGTATTACCTGTCTTTTATCGTTGTAGTAAGTATTTTCCAAGTCCAAGTATTACCTTCGTTGTGATTTAATTTTAGTCGCTATTTTGCTTGTTGCGACACCTATCGGGACTTGTGTAATTCTGTTTCGTTAGTGTGTATACGTCAGTGGTTTTGATGCATCCCATGGTAATTTGCTTGAGTTCATTTTATCCTTTTGCATTCAGTTTTCCCTTTCCAAACTATGTTAAAATATTACTAATTGTTTAACTTACTTTTGTCAGTTCGTTAAATTCAAATCACGTGACTATTTACTTTATTATCGTAACTTGTTATGTATTGATTGTAGCCTTAACTGCCTGAATCAATATCTGGTCTACGACCACTTCCGCAGGTCACGTTTCCGTCTTCTCCATCGTTAAAATATGGCGTGACACTTTCTGAAAAATTGTTTTCAACTGCATTTCCACGATCCTTCGATAACCTAGCACTTTCACTGCATGGCTTGCAGCCCTTTTTGCAGGGAAACTTTTATTCCTTTTAGTTTTGGCAATGCATGATTATTTTATTGGTTTTATGCTATTTCTGTTTAGCGGTTCCCATGTAAGGCCTAACTCTACTATGGCCTAGATGTGATTAGCCTGTTTTTGGTGTCCATCGTCGCTCTCAACATGGACTGGTAGACAATCTACTTTCCCAGGATCATTCAGGACTGCGGACATGTTCCTACTGCTGCTTTCATGCCAAAAACTTTATTGATACTTTGCATTTGATTGGACTAACCAACTTCTTAATTTTGAACTTTTCAGTGTCTGCAGTCCGACGCTACTTTTGGAACTTTCGTTCACCATTTATGGCTTTCATTTGAACATTAAAAATAATAACTAAAAGAGTAAAAATGTAACTACAAATTAATGGAAAGACTGTTCAGTTCTGGCCTTTTCCCTTTATGAAAATGTAATGTTAATCAATTTTTTTGTGTTCACCTCTGGGCTTTTGTCACCTTAATCTTTAAGAAAATGTAACTTAAAATATAATATTTTTAATTTGGGATCCCGTTTATAGAAAATCATGATATTAAAAGAACTTGATATTATTATGTAGGTAACTAGGTAACTAAGTCCCTTCATGACACCGCACAAAGTAGATAAGGGAAATTAACAGCCAATAGGGGTGTGCAAAGCTTTGCATTTTTGAAGTAGAATTGAAGACTTTTGTAGCTTCGACTTCATCTTTGAATTAAAACATCTTCAAGTGAAAAGTGAAAGATTTTCACCAAGTGTTTTTATCCACCGAAACTAGTATCAAACCCAGAAGCCACTATCATTAATAGTGGTATTCGAATATTTATGAATAGTTATTTACAAATTATTCACATTTGAACTTGAACATATTATGTGAAAACTGCAAATACATTTCCGTTTCGAGTGGTTGTAGAGCTGTGTCGGCCTTTATGAACTCTGAAAGTTATCCCGTGTGAGGAAGCACGGCTGGGAACGAAAGCCTCAGTAGAAAAGATGCTAAACTTCCACTAGTTTTCAAACAGAGTTTGTAGTTTTTATCCCAAGCCCCCCCCCCCCCTCCCCCCCCCCCGGAGAGAACAATCTCCAAGCATGACATTGAGGAGGGTTGGTCGGACCCAAAATAAGAGGGAAGAGCGTACTGTTTTTTACAGCCCCGCCTTTTCCTATGTTTCTTTCTTTCTTTCTCTTTCTCCCTCTCTCTGTCTCTCTCTTTTGTTAGGTGAAAAAGACATCAGGCCATGCCTGACATCACAGTTGGGGTGAGTGTAAGCAACAGGCTGTGAAAAACCCTTGTATAGTGGTGTGAAGTCAGTCCTCCTAGCCAGTGTTCTGGAGATCAAAGTCACACATGCCAGTGGAAAGGCTGCTTAATAGAAGGGTGACCGACCATAACATAACTCAGTAAAATGTGGATTTTCTGTCTCGTTGGTAGTCTGGATGATGATCATGTCTGTATGCACTGCTTGTCAATATGCATGATCAATATTTTATTTTGGTCCCTTAAAAACTATCCATACAGGTTACAATGTATTTCGGTTGACTTACGTTTATATAAATTTTTTTTATTACATTGTATCTAGCCACGTTGGCTCACAGAATTCCTGTACAATTCCCGTACATTCCCATACAACAATGAAAAGATCCTGTACATCTGCAGCATCCAAGTACCCTTAATGATGCTCACGGAAAAAAAAAAAAAAAAAAAAAAAAACGCACGCACGCGCGCGCGCGCGCGCACACACGCACGCACGCGCGCGCGCACGCACACACACACACACACACACACCACACACCACACACACAACACACACAACACACACAAAACACACAACACACACAACACACACAACACACACAAAAAACACACACACACACACACACACACACAAAAACACACACACACACACACACACACACACACACACACACACACACACACACACACACACACACACACACACACACACACACACACACACACACACACACACACACACACATCTCTCTCTCTCTCTCTCTCTCTCTCTCTCTCTCTCTCTCTCTCTCTCTCTCTCTCTCTCTCTCTCTCTCTATTAAAAATAACATGCATTTCCTCATTATTTGACATACAGTTCACTCAAATACACAAGTGGATAAAGTTTAAAAGAAACATATCAATTTAATCATTATGTACCTGTGTTTGCAAATATTAATGTGTTGCACATAAAATGAACTTATGGTCTGCCTTTTCCACTGCAAACATCTAATGCAGTCTGTGACATTAATATAAGATGATGGATTTTTTTACAAATGAATAAATCAATACTGGTAGAATAAAGTTTATTTAATCATGTGCACATGTTTATGAAATCCAAAGCTGTCCTGTCATACAAATTATGTTTTATTAATAAAATATACAAAATTATTTGTAGGGGGAGAGAAAATGTTACTTGTTCTGTGCTGCATATACTTGTGCAAATGCACGTTGTTTCAAGTTCTCATACTAGGTTACATTTTACACAGCCAAGCAAGACAGGTATGCAAAATTCTTAGCACTGCCAAGTGCAATGCTAAAAAGAAAAGGTGGCTATATCATGGCAACTGCGCTGGTGTTTATTACTGCTCTACCACGTCTGTCTGACGCTGAGGCCGTACGGCATGGTGCAATTCTGACTTGCTACTTCCCCTTACACGCCTGAAGAGAGGGGAAGTGGTTATCTGGCAAACAGCGTGGCAACCGGAAGTCCTCTCTCTCACCCTTCTTTCTGTCTCTCTCATCTGCACACCTTCCTTCTTCACCTCACTTACCATCAAGAGGGGAAGCTGGTGTCTGGCAAAAAAAATTAACAAGTCTCTCGGCTACACACACTTGCCTTCCCATGCTGGCTTAGAGCAAATGTGTGACTGGCGAACGTAGAAATTATATCGAAATTATCTGTTGCTCAAAATAGGTGCACTTACAGCATATATTTCAAACCGGATGGTTTTGCCTGAAAATGTTATGCAAAACATTTTAACGAGGACTTGTTATTTGCAAAGATATTTTCTTTTGTGATTAAAGGTCTTTTTTTCCCCGTAAGGTTGGTGTTTCATTGTATCTGGTGTAATATTAACATTAGTTTTAAAACATAATATTTATTTAACTCAAGGGGCAGCATCTTCGCAAATAAAATTATATGCCCAAAAGCATATACTTGACCCCCCCCCCCCCCCCCGTGATCAAAAATTGTTTGAACATCAAGCGACTTGCATTATAAATGTAAAGTTCATTTTCAGTAACTTCTTGCGGGGAAATCTGAGGATTTATATTAATGCATTTCAATACATACACGTCTTTTGAACAAACTGATAAAATGATCAATTCAACATATTTTGCCATCTAATAATGGATTGGTAAGCACCGAGCCGAGTGCAGTGTAACTCACAACAGGGAATATCAAAGGACATGGTTTTGAATGATTAATTATTAAAGACACTGAAGAAATAATTTAAAATCTCCTTGTTTATTCATTTCTGTCACAAAATCATTTGCCGTGGGCACCAACATGTATCGGCATGGAATCCTCCCACCGCCACCCTTCTATCACCAGCCGCTGTGAACGCACTGACCAATCAATAACTTCTCCGCGCTCTCTCAGATGATCAAGTGCGCACAGACATTCATAATTTTATTTACATTCTGTGTCATATTATTTTCATTTTCAGGGGGTTTGAAAGTTTTGGGTCAGATTGCATTTGGTGTCGCATTACAATTAATTATATACGTTATTTTGAGATTTTCTTTATTTAAAAGAGTTTAGGTGAAATGTTTTTCAATGTATTATTTGAGTAATATTTTTTCTAAAATTCCCATTTTTATTGTGTTTACTAGCTAAACTTTAATCACAGAAAACGTACAGCTCTTATAACACCAACATAAAGTTTTATAAGGTTAGAAGTCGTATTTTATTGATGTACATGTCAGAAACCTCATCTACTGAAATCCCGCATGTAGAGACATTTTTTTGACAGTCCCCTGAATAACAATAGATAGAGAGTCGACTGTATTTACCTTCTCATCCTTCTTCTTGTCTTCCTCTCCTATCTTCTTACCGATGGCAGTTTCCTCATCACCGACACCGAAAATGTCAGTACGACGCTCTGCCAATTGCTTCAAGCTCATCTCAATTGCAGATCCTACAGCAAAAACCATTGTTATTTTATCTGAACATACACTGTAAAAGTATCAACCAATTCTTACAAATAGTAGTTCTGGGTGTCTGTACACTCAACATTCAAAAAATATCACAAAACTGTACATAGAAACAAAACGAAAAAAAATGGTAGGGATGGGCCGATACCACATTTTGCCAATACCAATACCAATTTTCAGCTGTCGATGCCGCAGATTTCAGAGATGCCAAAGCCAGTTTTGACGAGCACAAATATAACTCCAAATTTCCAACATTTGGCAATACTTTTATTACTTAAATTTAAGTCTTCGGTAATGTGAACACTTTAAGCACTTTGTTTTAGATCTGGGCTGCCACCAGCCCTGAAGCTGAAATCCTGGCTCGTGTATATAAAAATCTTGTAAAACACAGGAATCATTGGGTCAAATCCTGTAAAATCTTTGGAGTTAATGGAAAATTACAGAAAAAAACGTGCTTATGAAGGATGTTTACCTACATATTTAATGTAATTGTTTTTGTTTGGTATGTACAAACCATAGTAATTCTTTTCTCCACTCACACTTATACTTTTGTTTATTAATTTCACATTAGTTCTTCAATATCACACAATAAAAGTAGCACTCAAAACATACATTAGTAACTTACTTTTAAATTTTGGTCACTGCAACTTAAGCAATTTATATTTATACTCATCAAATAAAAAATATTAAATCTACAAGGTCATGTATGTCATTTCTCAGCATAATCCAACTTTGTTTATATTTACAAAATTAAAAATTATTAATATGTATAGTTTTCAAATTCAGCACTCCCTTATTTTACTGAGAGTAAAATTGAAGCACTACCAGTTTCGGGGTTATGAATGACAGAATCATTACTTTTAATAGATTTTAAATACTGACATGACAAGGTGTAGCTACAATGTGGCGCCTGTAAAGCTGGTAATTCTGTGATGAGATGACTGGCAATACAAGGTGTAGATGATCATCTCTCAAAGTGCATGTCACAGAAGGCGGCCACAGTGGGGTGTGAGTTGCATTTCTTTCTCTCTTCCTCGCAGTTTCCTTCCTGTAGATGATTATTTCACAGTCCCTTCCTGCCTTTGTTATCCTGGAGCAGTTTAGTACTTGGAAGAAGAACGGTAACTGCGGACTAAAAACTGCAGCAATGGAGCCCCTCTTACTCCAACTTTGCCACCCTATCATCCTCTGTTTTAACAGTCGCCCGTAAATGAAAATATTGGGTCTCAATCTCTGCTAAAGAGAAAATCCTTTCTTTCACATAGATTTTAAAAGAATTAAAAATCCCGTAAGGGGACTATGCACAGAAACGTTTTCCTGTGAAATCATTGTTTGCAAGTAAAAGGTAAACGTGTATCTCAGTAAACAAAAGTTCTGGAAATACAAATTTTTTCCAGAAAGTATTAAAAAACTATTGTTTATGGTGCTTCTATTGTTTTACTTTTATCATATTAACTGTTTTAATGGAGAAAATATTTGTGAAAGTGGTCAAATATTGCATTTTTAAATCTTGCCTATGCAGTTTCCTTAAGCGGCCAGAGAAAAATATGATAGAGGCAAAGTTCAATCTGTGGTCTTTCATTGGGTGTAACCAAACCCCACCGTTACAGATCTAATTTGCACAGTACAGTGTTACGGCGATACACTGCACGCCTTGCGCGTAGGAGCGACAAGATGCTAAGCGTGCGTATTACTGTCACCTGTATCGCTCCCTCGCTTCTTGACCTGGGGCGCGCAGCTACATAATCCGAATAAAACAGATAAAATCCATTAAAATGGCAGGCCTGTATTAGATGTCTAATTCAAATAATAAATGGTAAGATAGACAGTTTAACTGGGTAAATAAGTGAATTAACAGTCGAGCAAAAACTATTACCAGACAATACAGCAATCATAACACACTGAGTTTATTAAAGACAACCTTCAAATATTCAGGTAATCTGATGCGGACTTGGATTTTAGATTTGAGAAATTCCATACATAACCTCAAAATGCATGTTTATTTAAACCAACAGCCTAAACCTGCCATTAAAAAAACATTAAAATCAATTTAATATTAAATATTCACTTGATTTTGAGCAAAATGTTTTTTATTTACACTAATATTTTTGCTTAGTGTTCATTCATCGACTGAGCCATGCTCAAACTTTTGGTTAAAATGACAACTGATTTATTTGCAATAATTTTAGCCAATTATTACTTGCAGAGTCTTATTCAAATATTTAGCATTCTAACAAAAACTGCAGCCGTTTTCAATAAGAACTACATCCGTAAAAAATTGCACCTGCCTTTCCCTTTCCATTTACAATAACATCACCACAGATCATTAAATACAGTGTCATAGTATGTGTGATTTGTTTCATTGTCGCCAACCTACGTGTAGTAAACGCATATGAAGAATAAGAATAGAGGTTGCTTTCTCATTGTAGCAACCTACGAATGCAGTAAAAAGGTAAGAAAATAGAACACAAAAACCTCTTGCGGGATATAATCAATACTATTGATAGCACCTGTTCTCGACTTTCCATGATGTTTTGCATTTACGTAGTGTTAATAAAAAATGAATGATGCACACAATCTTTGGTGAATGTACAGACGGGAAATATGATAACAAGAAAACAAGAACAAATCATCGAAAAACCATTGTTCCGAATATATTTTGGGTTTTGGCCTGAATATCTGATCGATGGATGCAGTAAAGTAATGCTTTACAAGATGTAGCATGCAGGTTTATTTAACATTGTTTATATAGGATATTTGTTGGAGGGAAGAGGGGGGGGGGGGGAGGAACTCGTATGGAAAAGATAACGGTATCGCGACAATGAGGTTACACTGTATTACAAGCCCTCGCACAGTGAAGAGTCTCATGTTCATTGACGTGGTCTTGGTAAGTGCTACATACATGCTACTGAAGTAATCTAAGTGCTACTAATTGGTGAATAATAATTGGCAAATAATGTTCAGATGTCATCAATGCCAATGGTTGTGAGTGATAACGGCGGGTTAATCGGCATCAGCATCAGCCCATCCCTAAAAAATGGTACACATCTTGTAAATTCTTCTTCAGAGAGAGGAGAAAGTACTATATGGAATGAAGTCATATTGGGAATGATAATGGTACAAGGGTTGATGGAGATTATTAAGGAAGCAAGAGTAATATTGTACAGACATGTTACATAAACTTTAAACCTCATTTGTGAGGCCCCAGGTTCATATAGACACCTCATTGGTCAAATAAGATCTTCAGAAAATCTATTTATAATATATCTCGCAATATACGAGCAAGGTCATTAACCTGTGAGCTGTTCTACAGCACTGCCTTTGCTGGTGCAGTTATATTTTCTGCACTGTACTTGTCTGCCGAGATACGCATGCACAGCACGGCACATTCAACACCCTGCCACATGGCAGCAGCAACCGCAAACATACACAATTATATACTTCGTTAAATGGCAAAAAAATTCCAGCTTTTTACTGTCCTTTTTTTACCTCGCCTGTTCCACCCATCTCTGTCCCATTATTATTATTATTCCTAAATAGTTCACTTGTTACATATGTTTTTGACTGTCTAAAGCTATAATAATTATAATTTTTTGGCTTTTCTTCACTGAATACGATTTGAATTTGGTTAATTTGTTTGAAATTTCTATTTATAAATAACTTCATTACACTACTTCAATTGGATTTTAATTTTTAACACAATTTTTAAATTTATTTTGCAACAGTTATTGATGACATACCCTACTATTTTGACATGTTCTTTTGGATTTTAAATATAACATGACTGGAAGCAAGAGACAAGACAACAAACTCATGCAAAAATAAGAAATTATGCAGGAGATGGATGCCGGCATGCAACCACAACATTTTTGTAAATACCCTCTCCTTCCTTTCCATAAATGTCATTAAAGTATTTTGGTGTGTATAGGCCACGCATGATTATAGGCCGCACCAGAAGCTTATGATAAAAAATGTGGGATATTTAATATTTCAAGTATAGGCTGTAATGAATTGTTGTATTCCTGTAAATATTGTTAAGTTACGATTCCATACAAACATAAAAAATTCCGACTTAATTTCTCCCCTGCAAAACATTTGAGACAGAAAATTTGTATTATGTTGCAATTTTTCCAAATATATGTTGCGCGATTACTATTTCACAGATGTCAACGTGACTTGAGTAAGTAAAACCACAGCAGCACGATGCACAAAATGGTGTTTATCAATGTGCACTTGTGGCGAGGTGGCAGGTATGCCAACTATGTAAGATAACTTTCTCTTTTTACAGCAGCAAAATTATTTTCTCACGTACAGCATCTATGGCCAAGCTCCAACATATTTACATTTTACGCGTGCAAGATGAAGGCTATTTTGTTTATGACCATAAGTGAACAAATTATTACACAAATTAAAAGCCATTCATTAGTTTTTTTTTTTTTTTTTGCTTTTTTTTTTTTTTACTTCCTTAGATACTAAGTTAAGCCATTAAAATGTACTACATGTTAACAACTTTCTAAACATGTTTTAGGGGTAATTTTTTTTTAGTACCAACATCACGTAAATAAGACGCAGCCTAAGTTTTGTAGTATTTTTTTTTGTAAAAATATAAGGCCTATACGCGTCGCGATACGGTAAAAGTAAAAATGCTTGATTTAATAATGCTGCTGTGTGTTGAGAAACCACTAAAGAAAACAGTGCACTTGCTTCTAATGTGTTGTATTTCCCTGTGACATTACTATTTCTTCACCAAATTTAATTAATACTAGCGATGGAACGATTCGATTATCAATTAAACGATTCTTGCCTGAATCAGAGAATTAATAAGTTCCAATTTTTTGCATTCAAAAGTTTGATTTGATTCTGCAAAACCTGGGTAGCATATTCTGCAAACCTGGTGGTGCTTTTAAACGCAATGCAAATAGCTTGTGTGAGTTTGCAGTTGAGTTTAATCAGGCATTATTAGATACACGATTTTGAGGTAAATCGCGATAAAACGAAATAACACCAACATAAAAGTTAAAACGTGAAATAATACAAAATACAGACAAATGCGCAATATCTCACAAAATTTGTTTTCTCCACAAATAATGAACTCTTCTCCCATGTTATACACACTAATTTACTTCGGCACTATAAAAATAAAAAATCTAAAGTTGCGCGACTTCTAGGCAATATCGAGAAATACTCGAGATGAAAAAATTGTCAATTTCATCTCGAGACTATTTTTAAGTCTCGGAAATCATAGTTCTACATGCAACACACGCACGTAATTACATTAAGTTTTATTTTTCTTGCATAACAAAATTTACACAAACATATTCCAAAGATAACATAAGCAGCAAAATATGCACTTTGAAATAAGCTACAGTAGTTTGACAATAAACTGCCTTCTCGCACTAGTAACATTGTAACATTGATATGAAGTGAACACTCGCAACTAGAATGTGTGCAGTAATCTATATGCCCATAGCACCAAATGGAATGTTTGTTTACATTGTCAGATGCGTGTAAAGTTTAGTGAAATGGAAGTGCAATATCTAAATTGATACATTAAACGGACTGTTTTCATTAATTATCAAGTCACATAAATTATGGAAGATGCTGCAGCAGATGTAAAAGACAGCAAAATGTCTATCATTTGGACATTTGTCCATGCTAATGTAAGTACATATTTAACCTCCAATGCATGGTGATTGAGTTGTTTTGTTTACATTCAGCGGTATTATAAAACGCCACAACATCGCAAACCAAATTAAAAGTTAAATATGTCACACTGAAAAATTTATGAAAAGAAAATACATATGTACAACTTGCCTTGATGTTTACCATATACACTTCAAATCATATAGTTTTGGGAAATGTGCAGAATTCTTGAAATCACACGATGTTGAAAAATTCGTTTTAACCTAGCAGGGCCATATCTGCATGACAAAACTATAAATTTCTTCCACAGAGTGCTGGATGAAATAGTCAATGCCACTAGATTTACTAATTCAAGTAGGGAAAATTATTTTCTCTTGTTATCGTTATTGTAGTCCCCGCTGTAAGTTGTGTGAAATGTATAACCGTACAACTGTATACAAAATGTTGCAATGTGTTTAATTAACATTTGTTGATAATCAAATTGAGTCCACAAACAAAACAAAAATTTAGGAATCGAATCGAGAATAGGAATCAATAAAAACCTTAAATTGTCCCATCACTAATTAATACCAAACTGTAAGGGGGATGAAAATAAAATATTTAATGGTAAGAGAATATTTTGCATCCAATTTATTGTTTACATGTTGCATGTTTGTAATGCTAAAATATTTTTCTGAGCCAGTCTGAGTTTACCACATTTTATTCACATGTATACCAATTAAAAGAACATTACTTTTAATACATGGACCCTTAATTTTTCTGTGATATCTTTCAAAATGTCATTTGCTAACAACGCAACATTTTATTTGAGTTTGTAACAGCATTGGTTTTCCTTTTTTAAATATTTTTTTCCTCTGTTATGTCTATACACTGATGAAGTACAGTTCTGAAGTGAAAATGTCTAAGTGGTAAAATATTATAATTGTTTTTAAAGTAAAATATATCAGTTCCTCACGAAACATGTACACACAGGCCGTGTTGCCGTTGTTGTGTATAGTATACGCGTTTCATTGCTGTCTGTTCTTTTATTAATTTTAGCTCACTCGGAAGTCTTTTCTGCATAACTAGGGTACCGTTTTGCTCAGAAAACATAACTCTATTGAATTAATTTATATTTCATTACTGAAAACACTACAAATGTCGTGTTTCCTCATGGAAAATATACACATGGACCATATTGCTGTGGTTGTGTTAGGCATCTGAATAACATCGCTATATGCTTATCTGTTAATTAAAAATCACGCTGAAGTATTTTTATGTGGAGTGTCATGTTACTCATAATGCATAAAAATGTAATATTAATTTTTTTATTTCATCAATATAAATGCATGAATTTTCCATCAGAGATGTGTAAACATAACTTTGTGTAACCAGTTAACAAAATATGCTGTTTGGATGCAATTTTCATATTTGGGAAGAGGGTGAAGAAAAGGGGGGAGGGGGCACAAGTCGAAATTTGGCTGTATTGGTTCCCAAAGAAAACTCAATTGTACGGACAAATTTTGAGGCACTGTGTATGTCTGTAAAACTGAGGTTTGACCATGTAACTGGGAATGGATGGATTCTGCAAATAAAACTGGGCTTGCAATATACTCATAGCAAGCCTCTAGGAATACCAAAAAGAGAAAAAGTGATAAATGAGGACTTTTGAAAAAAAGGGTACAACAATGCAGGAGGTAGGGAGAAAGGTTAAGCAGAGAAAGGGAGAGGGAGGGAAGGGAGGAAGGGAGTATGTGTGTATGGGTGAGAGTTAGGAGTGGTCGGGCAGAGAAATTTTATTTCTGGTGGGCAGGTGCTTACTTATCTCATATTTTCGGGATCGGGCAATTTTGGTTGGGCATTAAAACCAAAATAAGTACATTAATTTTTAATACAAAATAATTTATCACACCGTTTACATTGATAAAAGTTTAAATTTTTGTTTAAGAAGTAGGCTGGAATATGCTTGCCAAGAAATTTAATTTAAGTAAACAGTAAAAAAGAAATGTGAGTTTAAAAATACATATAATTTTGTTTGTCCATATAGTGACAAACTTCCAGAAAGGTGTTTTGAAAATAATATTTGTGTTACTACCTGAGGTTTCGTGGTCATGTTTGTTTTCACTGCTGTGGAATGAACTACTTGCTTAGTCCTCATCTCCAAAAACACTACCACTGATATCCATTTTTGGTAAAAATTAATTTAGGCCTAGATAAAATTAGTATAGAATGATTCACTGTTAGTTTTCAATACTCATACAAGTAATAAGTAAGCGGTATTGCAACAAACTTTGGTTACTTTAGTGATGGCGCAAAAATAAAGTAGCATAATCAGAAAATGCAAACAACTGACATTAATTACTACAATATTATTTGGCTTTTGGTTTGTTCTTTTGTCAGTCATTATATTCCCGACATTGAGACACTTTTTTCAGTGTTTATAGTACTGACTGGAATCCCTAATGATTTTAGTGTAGATCATAAAAATCTCCAACAATTTTCAATTTTACTGAAAATAATTATGTATTTCTCGCATTAGTAGAAACGTCACATTCATCGTGTTTTGTTCTTTCTGTGACGTTACAACTTTTGAATTATAGTAATTTGAATGTTATTTCCGTACAAGCAAAATTTTCCACTGCATCATCAAAACAATGTACAGTTCTAGTTGCTATTTTCTCATAAGAAAAGGCGCAAAACAACCTTGTCTCACATAAGATGATAAATGTGTACAGACCTGAAAAAGTAGGTTTTATTTTTTTCAAAAATATATGTTATTATTTAGAAAAAAGGGTGTTATTTTTGTCAAAAATAGCTGTTATTTTCTTGCTACAAAATGCAGGTTTCGGCATAAGAATTGCTCAGATTTTTAATGTGCTCTTTATAAAGACATACCTAATTTGAGAAATGTCACTTTATTCGTAAAACCTGAAATTGGCAATATTATTCCTATTGATAAGCTGTGTTCTTTATCAACTGTTATTTCCTTGCAAAAATTCCTCACTACCAGAGAAATACACAGTTACAGTTTTACGGCACAAAACATTGAAAATAATTTCAGATTTTACTTATGATTTTGTATTCTGCCTGACCCCTGGAACAATAAACGCTCGCAATGCACTGCCAAGGGCATATGATTCATGAAAAAATAATGTAAACCATTTATACACAACTATACAAGCACTGTTAAAAAAAATAAAAGTGCCTTGTACGAAGATAAAAAAAATTAAGAGAAATCTGCCTGTACGTTTTTGAACCATAGAAACTTTCAACGACAGATTTTGTCGCTATGCACGGGCTGGCAAAACTTTCGTTTCTTCAAAACGTGTCATTTTTTACAGCATATATTTAAAGATAATGATTACGATAAAATCCCGTTAACTGGACGAATACAAGTTTAAAATACGTGATAAATTGATTTACAAATATATTCTACATAAGTAAATGCATATGAACACATTTTTCACCGCCGCGCCACTCGCTTTGTAAAAAATAAAGAATTGTTGGTTAAAACGTGACGATACTACGAATGTAAATATTGCGTGAATTCCATAGATAACATGGTGCTTGGTGGACGTGAAAACTACAAAAGCGTGTTTTCCTAATGAATAAATAAACTTTTGCATGGCTGTGCAGTAGAATTTTCACCCAAAGTGATGCATCATCTATTGCACTCATGTTATCTATGGTCGTAAATACACGTGATTGTTAAGAAACATATTTTCGTTTATGACGATAAATCAAAGAAATCTACTGGCCAACTTATATGCATGCATTCGTATTTGATTATCCAACACCACATAAAATACGTCTTAAGAAGCAACCATGTGGCATAAAACAATAATAATTCGTGAAAATACTACAGGATTTTGTACAATTCGTGAATTACAGCTGAAATTCTCAAAAATTGTAATTTTTCGTTTTATATGCGAAAATTCACTTTATTTTTCACTTTATCGCATTTGCTAATTTCTCAGGTCTCTATAAATGTGATAAACTAAAGTTCCCCGCCCCACAAATAAAATAAACAGAACCTTAACTAATATATTACTTGGACAAAACCAACATAAAATGGTGCCAGATACAAGTCGTCCTCAATATAACATTGACATTCTAAAAAACATGTTTCCATGAATTGCAACTGAAATTTTTTTTTGGTAAACCATAGATATACAAATCTAGAAGCATACTGTGTACCTTTGCAGAATAAACGTTCCACCAGCACATAGTGGCAACAGAAATTTTTGTTACCATTTTTTAGATAAGTGTTTGGTAATTTTTTATTCATCACACTTGTATACTACCAATGAAATTACATTAATTATGCAACGAAAAGTAACACAGGACAAAATACAAACAAAATATTAGTTTATTTTAGAAAGTCACCGAAATCAGTTTATTTCCGAAACATAGGTATCCCGTAGGAGTAAATGCTCGTTGGTGTAAATTTGATACATAGATTGTATAGACTTTCTGATCCCAACTACATATTTAAACAATTTATAGAATTAGCATCATAAACATGAAGATTCACAACAGAAATTAATTTTTTCACACATTTTTCGCGCTATTTTGTTGTTTTTCGTGAGGTATCTCATTTTTCATGAGAAACTGTGCATTTTACACTTATTTCGCAATTTCGCATGCCACGAAAAACAGTTGTCTCTATGAATGAATATTGGAAGGACTGTTGGCCTGATATTTTTTGGGCAGACACAATACCAGTCCGGTATATCGGGCATTCCCATTACCCGAAATATTGCCCAAAATTTCGGGTACCCGACCACCCCTAGTGAGAGTGTAGTGGAAAGAAGAGATAAAGATGGAGACAATTTGCTGCTGACCTAGCAGGAAACAGACTTAAAAGATAATGTAATGTAAGAGACATAGACACAGACAGAAAAAGGGCCAACTCACCTGGAGCATAGACAGACTCCTGGTTCATCTTGTCCTGTATCTGCCGGTCACGCTGCTCCACCCAGCGTGGGTCCAGCAGGCCGATGCGCATGTGTTCCTGTACCTTGCTTGCTGGGATCTTCTCCCCTGTGATAGGCGAGATGAGCAGCTCGTCGGGGGCAGGCGGCTTGCTCGATTTCACCGCTGCAATGCAAACACAACCACACTCACACAGTACACCTACATACTCACAGGCATGACCATATTTGGTCCAGCTATGCAAAGGATCACCCAATAACAAAGTGAAAGTAAGAAGACCTCCAAAGATATTGTAGGAAACATCATAGATACATCTGTGCTAGCCTTGGCCACATTCCATGTTAGTTGCAGGTACTGGCTCCTGGGTCCTTAGAATGGGACAGCCAGCATTACCAGAATATAGGGCAACTCTGCCAATGTCTATTTACAGTGGACTCCCTATCTACCGTATTTCAGGGGACTGTCAAAAAAATTCCCAAACATGCTGGATTTCAGTAGATAAGGGTTCTGACTAGGGATCGGAGTTTTCTGCACACTGAATAAAAAAATTTCTGCGAGAGGAGAACAAAAATTCTACGATAAGGGAACAAAAATTCTGCGACAGAGAAAACAAGATTTTGCAATTTTGAAAGAAAGGTAATATGCCAGAAAAAAAAGTGTGTCAAGTGAAATGCAGTTATTAACTACCCATACACACTTTTTTTTTTAACGAAATCTACACATTAATTTAGATAGCTTTCTTTCAGTTCAGTTAAAATAATCTAATACATTCCAAAAAAACATGTACACAAAAGATACAATATTAGTCGAAAACTGTGATTCGATTATTGATATTTCGATTGTAACAATAGTGGCAAAAATCGAGTAATCAAAATGTTTTTATTTTCATCGCCGCAAATTTATGTTATTGATCTACCGATGACGCAGTGACTGAATAAGAATGTCTAATTAATGGAATTATATTATACCCTAACTTTTACTTAGTACAGGACTGTCAAGTGCTATTTATAATTATTGCAATTTACACCATGCATCATGTAAGAGCAGGGTATAAAAATTTCATTTGAAGACGTTAAAACATTGGCAGATTTCAGGGAGCAATAGATATTTTGCTTGCAGATGTTTGTTAAGTTGACTAAGTTTTTCATAATTCATTATGGCGGAAGTGTAATTGTATTATACTTGAGGTTAACCACGTATTTACATACAAGCTAGGTTACGAAGTGTAATGCAACATTGTGCAGAACTATGTTTCTGTTCTGTTTTAGTGAGTGACACTAACGATACAGTGTGTATTTTCTGCAGCATTAAACGTTTTAAGAGGAGGAAAGTTTGGAACCAATATACTAATCTTTTTCGTGGCCACCGGTGCGTACACGTTTTCACGTAGCTTGAATGTTAAAATACAGGGTGAATATAAAAGAATATCCCAACTTTGAAGGTCTATATTATCAAAAACCAAACAACCTACAACGTTGGTTGACCAATCAAATGAACCGTCGAACCGCAAAGTTTGTTTACCGTATCTTTATAAATGTTCAATGTGACCCCCACGAGCGGCTGGAAAATGAAGTCCCCCGCTGCCTCTTCTAACTGAGGAAACAACCACTCTGTAAGCATGTCCAAATAAGGGATTCAGTAAGAGTGGGCTCATTAAAAAAAATAAGAGGGCCGAAAACCGTGTCGTTGGGTACAGTGCAAAACACATTCATTTTGGGGGAAGCGTGCTCGAGTTCGGTGGTTTCATGTAGATGCTCCTGACCCCATATCCGCGCGTTGTGCCGGTTCCCCGTACCATTTGTATGGAACGTCGCTTCATCGCTAAAAACTAACTTAAACATGACGGCATCATCTACCTCGTTCTGGGCAAGAACAAACACCAGAAATCATGTCTCAGTTCTTTATCCCTTTTTGTAAGCGCCTGTATAAGCATTAATCTATATGGTTTGTAAACAATTTCTATTATAAATATGTCAATTTAATTAATTCATTTACCAGTCTTTTATAGACCTAATGGCATTCATTTCAAGCAAAGGATGTTTTGAATTGCTAGCCAATATTTACATTTAATCATTGGTATATTTCATATTTTACATATTTTCATGAATACCTTTATTATTTTTACACTGTTTCTGTTTGTACGTCTCCTGCACACCTTGGTGCACTCAACTTTTTATTAATATTATTTCCTAAAATTTTTGCACCTGGTTGTTAATTAATTTTGTTTACCAATTAGGCTAGTGACTTCCAGGTAAGAAAGTTTTTGTGCACTTTGTATGAGTCACTGCCAGTGGCAGATAGAAATACTAGCACTAAATTTGCTTCCCACTTTCTTCCTCTAGCCCTCTAAGATACTTTTTTTGAAGCAACAGTGACTTCCACGCCTCATGACCAGCATTTTCGAGTGCCTTGGTACATTTTTTTTTGGGTTTCAAGCTCTTTGCTCTGGTCCATGGCCAGCCCGTTCGTGCCTTGGGTACTCTTTTGGACGACCCATACATGGTAAATTGTTTGTCACAGCGGTAGATTGCAGAGCTTCATTTAAAAATAATAATTAATTTTGTTAACTGATTTTTAACAATTCCTTACACTTTATTTAATATAATTATTTAACTTTGTTTCCAAATTTAGAGTGTATCCATTGTGTGATTTTATTAGGGTCTTCTGAATATCCAGTTAATTATTCCTTTCTCACAGGTTTCTTTGCCATTTCTGTGGTACTGTTTGTTTTGGTCTTTGTTACAGTTTCCTGAGTGGAACGTGTGCTGCCATGGAGTTCACCAGGACAGCTGTCTACCCCAATGTTTGCTGCACAACAAGGCACACTGTTCTCCAGCTGCTTCTGGTGGGGTCCATGTTGCTCACCGTCTGCTCGAGGAGGCTGCTATGGGACACATGATTTCTTTGCAGATCTGAGGTAGTTTTCTGGCAATATATATTTTTTCTCTCTTCTTCTTAAATCTAGTTGCTGGATTAGGGGTTGCTTTCGCGCTAGCATTTATTGCTTGTGTTTTGGTAGACCAATGAGCCAGAAGCACTGGTATGGGACGGTATGCATGTTTTGCATTTCATCAAAACCTGCAGTAAATTTCTTTGGCCTACCTAACCTCATTTCATTAATTTTTTTTTACAATGTTCTATTACATTTTATATACTAATTCAGTAGCTTTGCTTTTTATTAAATTTGAAGTACAGTTCCAATGATACTAATGACTTCATGAATTTTTCATCTCAATTGTGACTTGCCTACCAATTTAGGCGAACACGTTTTGTGCTATGCACATAATGTCAACAGGGCCATTGACATTTATTTGGCTTTGATGCCAATCCCTTTTTTATGCATCATACTAATAGCTGTACTGTTTAGGAGCTGCAGAACCTAACTGTGCACTTCAAAAATAAATTTTTGATCCTGACTTTGTCTTGTTCGTGTACTGATCAGCCATTGAACCGAGTCATCTTAGGATACATTCTTTCATGTGAGCTCAATATTTCAAGAAAAATCCGTGGTACTAGGTTAAGTTACTTATAGGTTAATGTAATTTTCTACTTATTCTTAGTGTTTTGATTGTTCTTGTATATATTTCTAAGTTTATATTTGGGGAATTTCCCTATCATCATGTTCAATGTGGAACTAGTTGTTTGCCTTGATAGTTTCGGTCACAACTTTGATACTTGTTTTGAGTTTTGTCCTTTTATTTGTGCCTTTAAGTCATGTTTATGTGGTCAGCCACAACACGTTTGTTTATTTACTTTTGACACTTGGACTAGCACAATTTTTCTTAGGGGTTGTGGCAAATTTCTTGATACCCTGTGTCACTTATTTGTCGCTGAGTCTTTTCTCACAGTATTTGGACTCGTTATGACCCTTGTGGTTTTCTCGACCAATTTGTCATAGGTACTTGTACCTTCATAATTGAACTCGTTGAATACAATTTTGCAAGCTACTTTGTTTTGATACAATCTAAGTATTTTCAACTTCTACCTTGACATTGTTTTCTACTTGTGCATGTCAAGATTGTTTTACATATGTGTTTCATGAACTTATGGATTGTCTGATATGTAAGTCCTCCCCCCCCCCCCCCCCCCCCCCCATTTCCTATTCAGGGCAGGAGTATGTGCCGTCTCAATTACGACACTACTTTTTACATGCGTTTTTAATTACAACATTAAGAGACTATGTCACTACAATTTTTTTTTTAAACGACTATATTAAGGTTTTAATTATTCACCATATTTTCGTCTCTTGAGTATGCCCTTATGATTTTTTGCAATATGCTTCTCTATCAATTTTTGATGTCTCATTTTTGAACTTTTTTGAAAACATAATTTTAAATGTTTTGATCGGTTACTACATTACTGAGAATTATCATTGTCTCGATTTGTTACTTAACTTAATTTTAAATATTGTCGATAATCAAGTTAATTGCCTATATTCAGAGTTTTTTAAATTATTTTTATTGTTATGGTAAATAATACTCTTATTCTCATTTTGAACTACATATAGGTTATTTGATTAATAAGTAAAGTCTATTTCCTATATATTTATTTATCTCCATTTTCATTTTCGTAAAGTAATTTATATATTTTAACATTTGTTTATCTGGTGATATAAATTGATTAATTTTCTTATCTCAACCTACTTCATATGAGTTTATTAATATTTTAACATTTAAAATTTTTTTTTTTTTTTTTTAAGTTTTATTTCAATACTGTTCAAGTCGTACTTTCAAAGCTTCATTTTCAATCTCATTAGCGGCAACCAGAACCGCCACATTTCATGTCTTGTCCTTTTTCATCAGAATTGCAGTGAAACGTAGCACGTTCCTTTGTCGTGCCAGCCATAGCCCTTCTTCAACTTTGCTTTTTTTTCTGCCATAGTTCATTCTGCATTTTCTTTCTGTGATCACGCAGTCAGTTCGTGACATCGTGTAAAAAAAAACTCTGTTCTATCATGTGCCAGAGGCCATCGATGCAGCGATCTACCTCCTTTTGTACACCCTATGCCATTTAGTGGCAAACCTGGTACTAGCCGTCTTCTTTGCTCTGTCCATTCACCCGGCGTTTTCCCAGCAGTTTCGTATGTGGCCTGTCATCATCATGACACATTATCAACATGCAGTAACTGTAGTGTTCTCTGGAACTTAAAACCCCTTTTCAGTGTTCTATACACTCATCATCACGTAGAGTAGGGGCCACAGTTATGTAGTATTTTTGTGATGTGATGACCGTAGTTATATAATTATTTATTTCTTCTTTCTTTTGGTGCTGCTTCTGCAACACAACATGTGATCACAATATATTCTACTGGTGAGAACAGTTTTAATTGATTTTCGCCCCATCTCGTTTTCCCATATATATTTTATTTACTCACTATTTTGTTTCATTAATTTTGTTATAGTGAGGGTTTCACGTCTGCACGTGCTCCCAATAGGTCAAGTTCCGTGCGTTTCCTGGCTTTCAATTCCGTTCCACAAATTGCTACAAGATGTTGTGATCTTCCCATTCCTTCCTGAGGAATGAATTCTTCTGGCCACCAGTCAAGATGCATGTGGCAATTTTCTCTCGTTCCATCGATACTTGTGGACACACTTCATTTTCTACGCGTTATTAAGTCAGTATTAACATTTTTTATTTCAACTGGGCCAGTTTTGATATAACGAACTTTCTTTATACAAAAATATATTCTCAAGAGTTTTAACCTATTACCACCTGTGTTTGCGGACGTATTAATTTTAACCTAAAAACATAATAATAATTTCAACATATTTCACTGTTCCTTAAAATATAATTGCGTGACAGAATAATTTTTTTTTTAAATATGAAGGAAACAATCATGAACATATAAAATTTAACAAAATCTATATGAATATGTTGCATAATATTTAATTCTAACAGTTGGTGGGTTTATTGTATTTTGTTTGTACCCACAAACTAATTTTTATATACACTAGCACCAGTATAATTTACATATCTTTTAAGGCACCATGCCATTTTATTTACAAATGCTACTTTGTGTTACATAAAGTATATTTATTATTCTGTTTGAAGGAATCATATGTAGTAATAATAATTTCATTTTTGTATGTAAGGATGCATCCTAGGTTTAAGTTTTTTATTCTTTAAATAATCATTCTCATATCTTGCTCCAGTCATTGGTAAAAGGTAATTTAAATGTTACACCCCAAGACTATGATCATGTGATATCATCTTTTATATTATCATATTACATTTAAGATATTGTTTTGACAAACTGCCAAACTTGTTGGTATTTCGTAAGCATTTAATTACCGTATAAAGATAGTACTCTTTCTTTACAATTGATGTTATATTTGACAAAGAATGAATTCAATAAACATACAAAAAAAGAGATTTATAGCACACCTCCACAATTAACGTGTTTTTACTCATAATCTAGTTGATTTACCTCTGGACCTAAGATTGTTTACTATTTGACATGCAAGTATTAAGTCCTGCCTATCTTATAGGAAATTTTCATATTTTTGTGCCATGTGCGATTTCCAGCATGTATGACTAATTTGTTTCTTATGCCACTTCTATTTATATATGTATATGTTATTTCTCGTCCTTTTATTATGTTACTGTAGCCACTTTTATGGAATGTTATGTGGTGAATCTATTTCTGAGGGCTGAGTTTTTTACTTTCAAAGTGGACCTACTACTTAATTTTTTCTCCCTATTATCATACATCAGCACAGCATACCTTGAGTGACATTGGGAAAGCTACAATCTTCAGTACCCTCGACATGCAGTTGAGGAACTAGAATATCACGGTGCATCAAGACAACAAAAAATACACTGCCTTCACCACCCCAGAGGGAGACACCCTCCACTTTCAAGCCATGCCCTTCTGCCTTAAAAATGCACCTGCCACATTCCAGCAGCTCATGTCAGTGGAGATATTTACAGGATATACACGCCAATTCTGTTTTGCCCACCTAGACAACATCATAATATACTCTGAACCATAGGAAGAGCATCTTGGTCACATCCAAAGAGTCCTAGAACGTCTAGAGCTACATGGGATGACATCCCAACTCTCGAAGAGCCACTTCAAAAAGTCTTTGACTGACTACCTGGTCCATGTAATCACGCACCAAGGAAATTACCCACAAGCTAGTTCAATAAGGACTATTCAGCAAGCAGAAGAGCCAGACACCAAGAAACAATTATGCTGCTTCCTCAGTCTCAGTCAACTGTCTCAGGGATTTTGTACCTAACATAGCCAGCCACATGGCTCCATTGCACCCACTGCAGGCAAAGGAAGCCTGGTGGCGGTGGGGACCTAAACACAGCGCTGCCTTCCAAGCCTTGAAAGCTAGCTTTCAGGACATCAGGCAACCCCACCGGACTCAAGGGGAGGGCCAGCTGATACTGCAAAACAACTCTTACCAGAACGGCTTTGGAGACGTGCTCTATCAAGAGGGCTCCGACAGCCAAGCCCAGGTAATAACGCATGCCATCATGAGGCTGACTGCCACCGAGTAAAGCTATCACATAAATGAACAAGAATGCCTAGCCGTTATCTGGGCAGTTTGAAAATATAGGTACTACCTAAGAGGCAACCACTTCATTTTACGGACTGATAGAAAAGCCCTCCAATGGCTACATGAGTCTCGTAATGCCAAAGCCAAGCTTGGGCGGTGGGACATCATCTTGACTGAATTCAACTTAGAAGTACAGCACTGCTCAGGCAAGACCAATGATCTTCCAGATGTCCTATCCTGCCAACAAGACCTAGATGAAGACACCAAAGCAAATTAATAATCGGAAAGGATGACTCCACCCCAGCTTCCAGACCAAAGCCCCAAGGAGCACATAAATCTATTACAACAACTCAACAGGAGCCAAATAGCTTTCCAATAGCGGCAAGACTTGGACATCCAGAATCTCCTCCAAAAGCAACCCCAGCAGTTCGAACTGAGGGACGACGTTGTGTGATCCCACAAAGGTCAAACCCGGACTAAGTGGAGAATAGGTACCCAAAAACGTACGGGCTGACGTCTGCAGACACTACGACAGGACATCCAGGAACAAGAGAAACCCTAGCCAACAACGGAGAATGCTACATATGGGACAGGTTGAATAGAGATGTCCGGCAGTACGTCCACAGCTGCGAGACATGCTGCAGGGTCAAGGCAAACCCCGTACCGCAGTCCACCTCCAAAACTCATTGGCCATGCATAGTCTAGACTCACGTAGCAGCTGACCTGATGGGGTCATACCCCTAAAGCACCAAGGGAAACTGCTACCTGCTAGAAGTGACCAATTAGTTTTCAAGATGGGTGGAGGCCTTCTCTCTACCCAGCCAGGAAACCCACCACATCATTAAAAAATTTGTGACAGAAATCTTTCCATGCTGGGGTTACCCACAATCCAACCTCAGAGACAATGGAACCCAGTTCTCCAGTCGGAAATGGCTGACAACCTGCAATGAGTGGGAGGTCGAAATGTGGACAACCCCTCCTTACCACCTGCAAACCAACCCCACTGAGCGGAGGAACCATGAGTTGAAGAAGAACATCCACCTCAGTATGGAGTGAAGACCACATACAATGGGACAAACACATCCAGAAGATCCTCTTCCCCCTACGAAGACAAACCAATGAGGCAATACATACTAGCCCCAACCAGCTCCTTCTGGGCCATACACTCCATCGCCCAGGGAATTGGCAATGGGATAGCCCATCCATGGAGATGCCACATCCTGAAGACATCTGCCTAGCTGTCCTGGCCCAAATGACAACACCCAGGAATTGCAAGAGGCCTACATAAAGAAAAAGTACCTGCCGCACTGCACTGGCATACAAGCATTTAATATAGGTGAAGTTGTCCTACGCAGCCACCCTATCAGCAAAGCCAGCGGCCAGTTTAGTGCGAGCTTGGCTGAGAAATAGAAGGGCCCGTATAAAATTGTAGGAAGCCAGGACAATGTATACTGGGCTGAGGATCACAGAGGGCCTATTCGCAAAGCCACCAGAGGACAAATACGGCCCTTCCCAGAAGACGCCCTCGACCCAACGGTCCATGTTGCAGCATCAGCAACCTCAGAATCACCAGGCGACATAGATGACCCAGCACCCAGAGCTGCTCCAGAAGCCTGGCCACCTCCCTCCAGAGAACCTGAGGTCAGAGCCGACACCAGCCAGAGAGCCAGCTATTACAACTCAACCAGGGTGGAATTCCCGAAACCAAAGGCAGCAGAATCTGTCCGGACTCTACCCTCAACTCCAACGGATTTCAACCAAAAGATTACCGATTACCACCTGACGGGGATGATAAACACCAAGTACGAGTGCAAAATCTCCTGGTGAAACCCGCTCAACAGAGCATCCCGCCAGAGAAGACACCAACCCAACTCTATCAATGAGTAACATAAAGTTAACCCCGCTGTTGAGACAAGAGGTCTATCACGGGCGTCTGACTCAGATGACATCAGTCAACGTGGTATGCAAAGATCCCTTACCACTACCCCTAAAGGCCACTGAGGTCCCGGTGTTATCCAACGCCGAGGCTACCACCATGGCCCTTCTTCTTGGATGAGAGGACGAGCCCAGCATCAGCAGCTGAGGGGGTAGCCGACCCAACTGAACCACTACCTGATGGCCAACGAGGTCCCAGTGTAGCCCGACGACGAGGTTGACTCCCAGGTGCAGCTTCTCGAACAAGAGGAGGTGCCCAGCAAACCCGTCATTGAGATGGAGGTCCTCAATGGGCGCCAGCAGCCAAGGAGATGGTCGTACCAGCAGAACCACTACCTCTGACAGCCACACCCAGACGGCAGCTCTCCACGACAACACGGCTGCTGATCGTTCTCCTGTGCCTGATGGTCCGCCTACAACCGCTGCCGAGGATGAACCCACACAGCTCGCTGATCAACTCTGGAGATTGCTGCCACCACGCACCTGCCAGGCCAGCTCCGTACCAGGACAGTACCAAGAATCGCCCCGGCGGCCGACAGCTCGCTTCACCTGGCCATATCAGCAACATGTGGCCTTGAGAAAGTGGGGCCGTCCAGCGGAGAAGAAATGACCACAGAAGGAGTAAGTGAAGTGCTCCGTACAGACAAAATTAATAAATTCAAATAGCAGTCAATAAGCGATTTACTCATATCAAAGCAATCCTACAATCATGTAATAATAAACCAGTGAAATTACGTAGTTTCAAAACATTCTGGATGCTCACCATAGTGCTAGAATCTAATATAAACTGACATTCCCAAGCTGTAAATAACTGTGAAAAAAATTGTAATGAAATAATAAGAAATTATGTATAAGTTAACATGTGAGTTCTTTTCTACTATTATAAATCAGTATCTACTCATCAGTGTGAACCACTTAGCCGCACACTTCACAAGAGTTTGATTGGCAGTACAACCCACTTGACATCAACAACTTGTACTGTTTACTCAACAGTAAAAGACGCACACCACCGCCCGAGTCACTGAGACTATGCATCAAGGTTACATAGTACAATAGTGTGCTGCAGGATGGCTCTACTAGTATTATTCACAGATACATGCAGCACCTGCATCCAGAGTTGAGCAGTGATGTCGCACACCCAGAGGCTCAAGCACCATACCCCCTCCATACCCGACCAAGATCGAGCCAGGAAGAGTATAAATACTGAAGCCCTGAAGAGCACATCTGGCTGTTACAATTACAACTCAGCAGGTATCAGAATATGTACCACCAGCAGCAAGACCCAGAAATCCAGAGGCTCCTCCAACAGAACCCCCAGAAGTTTGAACTTTGAGAAGACATTGTCTGGTCCCGGAGCAGTCAACCCGGAACACCATGGAAGATCTGGATACCAGGAACATGAGGTTAGACCTCTGCCACCACCGCCACCACCACCACCACCACCAGCAGGCCGGACACCCCGGCATCAAAGAAATGTTACATGACATGGGGGTGAGGTACATCAGGGCATGAGCCGCGACGTCCACCAATACATCAACAACTGCGAGGCGTGCTGTCGGGGCAAGACGTATCCCGTACTCCAACCTACACCAAAGCCATGTCGACCGCATACGGCTTGGTTGCACCTGACGGCCGGGACCCTATCATGAAGCACCAGGAGCAACAGGTATCTATTTCCCGGATCAATTTTTGCATTGGTTAGAGGTGTTACCTCTACCCAACCACGTAAAAGCCAACATCATCCGCAAATTTGAAACAAAGATATTTTCCCGCTGAAGATACCCGCAGGCCAACCTGACAGATTATGGCACCCAATTTACAAGCAATCGTTAGCAAACAGTTTGTAACGGATGAGGGGTGGAAACCTGGCCAACACCTCCATACCACCCGCAGCCCCACTGAAAGGAGGAACCAGGAGCTGAACAAGAGCCTCCGACTCAATGTAGGCGAAGATCACAGCCATTGGGACCGGCACAGCCCCGACGCTTCTCTTAGCCCTCAGGCGAAGGATGAACGAGACAGTCAACACCAGCCCTAGCCAGCTCATTACGGGTTGAACTCTCCGCCACCCAGGTGACGCAGTGGGAGCAGGAGCCAACAGAGGTGCCCCGACCAGAGGACATCCATCTGGCTACCATAGCCAGGTATACCAGAACCTGTGAAGCACATCCCAATACACTGACAAGAAGTACCCAAAGGCCAGAACTGGCGTGCAGAGCTACAACATGGGGGAAGCAGTCCTGCTCCACAGCCACCCAATGAGCAAAGCACGAGGCCAGTACAAGGGCAGGCCTAGCCGAAAAGTGGGAAGGGTGATATATAAGATCGTGGGACGACAGGAAAACGTGTATTGGGTATACGACGTCCAAGGGAGCATCCGAAAGACAACTACGGGTCAGATATGCCCCTACCCCGGAGAAGCTCTTGAAAAGGAAGCCGATGTGCCTTATTCAGAAGATGACAGAAAAAAAAGGGAGGATGATCCCGAAACCATGGCACCAACTGACGTTGAGCTGCCTACAGTAGCCGGAGGTCAGGGTCGGCGACAGCAGCAGTCTCCAGCCTTTCCCAATAAGAGTGGAATTTTCAGTGCCTCGAGGGGCAGTATCCATAAAAACCCTGCCCTGGATGCCCACCGACTTCATCTGCAAGGTTGCTGTCAGACATGACCGGATGTTGCCAACTACCATGGAGATCTCATTGTCGAGTCTGTTGGTTCGAGAACCCGCCAACAACCTCCACCACCCAGCCCAATCTCAGAACGAGAAGAATCACATCACGCCGACGAGATAGAGGAGCCTTAAGAGCCTCTATATCAAACAGTTACCCAGCTCAAGCCAGACCCAGAGACTTGGCTAAGCCAGAGGTCACGATGTCGGATGATGCCGAAGCCACCGCCGGCCCTTCACCTCCTAACGAGGAGGAGATATCCAGCTGGGCTGCTGACACAGAGGAACCTCATGAGCCTCTGCCTCCGACGACACCCCCCCCCCCCCAAGGCTTGGAGGACGTCGAGGTTAATTTCAACCATCTGAAGGGGAGGATGAGCTTACCAACCATGCAGGAGAGGTTAAGGAGCTCCAAGAGCCTCGACCTCTGCCAGCCATCCCAATCGCTCCAGCCCAGGACAACGCAGTCAACACCCAGGCCACTATCTCGGAAGACGCCGAGGTTGACACCTACACTTCGTGTCCTTTACGGGAGGATGTGCCCAGCCTAGCCGAGGAGGCAGAGGAACCTCAAGGGCATCTGCCACTGATGGCCACCCTGGTCATGAGGTTGAATGATGCCGAAACCAACGCCTGGACCCAGCCTTCCGTACGGGAGGATGAGTCCACCAGTGACGATAAGGTCGAGGGACATCAGAGCCCCTGCCTTAGACCGCAGCCTTGGCCGCGTCCTGCCCGGATGATGCGGTCATCCACCTGGTCGAGACATCAGGAGGGGCCGAGACACCCTGAGGTCCACTGGCTCGAACAGGTAGGATGAGCCCACCAACCACGCCGCAGGTCAAGGAATCCCAATAGCCTCGACCTTGGCCTGCCACCCCGACCGCACCAACCAAGGATGACGCAGTTGACGGGGCCGAGGCTACCACCGAAGCCCAGCAACCTGAAGGAGAAGATGAGCCCAGCAGGGCCCAAGATGCCAAGGAGTCCAAAGAGCCTCTGTCTCTGACGACCACCTAGCCACCACCCCTCCAGGAGGAGAGGGCAAGGAGACTGCAGCCAATCATTCCCTGGTGCCTGGTAACCCCCAGCTGACAACTGCCGGGGACGAAAGCACCAAGCCTGCCAGCCAGCCCACAAGAGAGCTTCCCGCC
Source organism: Dryococelus australis (assembly GCA_029891345.1). Classification (NCBI taxonomy): domain Eukaryota; kingdom Metazoa; phylum Arthropoda; class Insecta; order Phasmatodea; family Phasmatidae; genus Dryococelus; species Dryococelus australis. Next base: position 356,874,307 of record CM056995.1, read on the forward strand.
ATCAAACTATGATCACTATGGTGGAAGGCCATCATGCTAACCAGAGAATTACTGGATGAATATAAAATTATTATCTCTATTTAAGGTACTATTTTTGAGAGCAGTAGTTTATTACTGAAGGATAGGTTAAGATGATAAGTGAAGGTGTTTATCAATCAGAAACTGAAACCATTCTGAAATTTCAAGTTTTATTTTTAAACATAATTTGTTTTCATATTGGTGCAACTTTAGAGGTTTAGCAACATAAAATTATTAATCTGCAAGACATAAAAGGTAATTGTATGTTTACAAAATTATTTTCTTCTCTGACAGAACAGCTGTGGTGGAAGGATGGAGGGATATCTTGTAGCCACACTTCTGTCTGAAGACTGTGTGAAAATTCATTGAAGTTATATGAAGCAGTGAATAGTGGGTTGGGCAAATAAGGTAAACTCTGCTTATAACCAAGCTTTACTTTAGTGAAGATTAAGCCCTAAAGCTACCAGATATATTGAAAACATGAATCACTTATATCTTACTCTACCTGGACATTATTTGTACGTATGTTTACATGTAATTAATCAAGAACAACATTTTCAGAATTTCTGTAACTATAAAGTATTAATAACTTGACAAAATTTCCAGCTATAGATTGCTCTTATATTGTATTACAGGACCAGAAGATAACCCTGGGTAGACAGATTTAGCACTCAGCTACAGCTACCTAGCTGCTGTAAGGTACAGTAATCTCACCAGTACTGTCACACAGTGCTTAGGACCACTTGGTGCAGTGACATAAGAAGGATTTCGTTTGCAGAGCATATTTAGTTGGCACCAGAGAGGAAGTGTCGCCCCCATGCTCTCCTACGCCCTTTTGCCACAGTGCATTGTAAGGAGTTCCCTTACAGTTGGTTCTCACTTATCATTTCGCTCAATTAACATGTTAAACTACATAGTAATATGATCCCTTGTTTAAATATCTATGCTTATGTCTTTTAATTAAGTTAAATAATTGTGATAACGCTACAGTATGAACACTTGAAAAACTATTTATAAATTTTACAGTTAATCTGTGCCATGGAGAAGTGCAGATATCATGAAGGTAACCAGGCAGAGGTTTTTGTTTTTGCTTGGAATGTTCTGTGCGAACATTAATTGAGAGGGTACTAAATGGAGACTGCTGTAAAAAAGGTTGTTGAAATAAATATTTAGTTGCTACTAGTGTCCTGCCGAGCCAAATTATTTGTGAATGAAGAGGATGTCCTGGAGAATATCGTCAACCCCTGATGACAGCTACATCTCCGCGTTGGACCAATGTTGCTGTCCAAGTTTTATAACTTATGGTTTGGTGGACCTTTGACTTTGATGACAACCAGATCTTCATGACTTCGTGTCTACATTACTTCAAGTAAGGCGTATATTACCTTTTAAAGTTAAACATGGATCAAATTTTCATTATGAATTTTTGTTTCAAACTTCTCCAGCCAGTGATTCATCAAAGTGGTTTAGTGTCAGAAGTTCTGATCATTATTTGATGTGAGGCTCAAGGTCACACAATAGAGAGTTTTCACTGTTTTGTAAGACTGAGTTCCTGGCCGATGGCGCATGTAGGAGTACAGTTTCATGGACCATTTGATCGAGCTTAATATTCATTTGCATGTGTTCGTTATTGAGTTTATCATGGAATATTTAGGAAACATCCTGAATTTTATTTCTAAAAGTAATCATATTCTTATTATCATCTTATTCATTTTCTGACAACAGATAGTAGTTCTTCCTTCTTTGATTTTTTAAATTGTAGGATTGAAGGGTAGTTATAACATGTTGTCCTGTGTAGTGTTAGAATTGTCTATGTATTAAAGTTATAAACTTAATTTTTACATGTGCTTTCTGTACGTAGAGCCTATCTTAAGGTTGCACTATTAAATAATTACTAGTACAAGTTTCTGCCATTATGATCCTATAAAGCACTATGATTTAACGTGATAATTCTGAAGATAAAATTTGTCCCCCCCCCCCCCCCCCCTCCCCATATTTTTTCTTGAATAGAACTACCAAGTAGATGTTCTCAAATATACATATGAAAAGGCGCCCATATCTCTACATCCACAAACTACACTCTTATAAATAATTCAGGACGAAAATGTACAGCATGTGTTGTGGTATTGTACGGTGGGACTGAGCCCCCCACCCAATAAGCAAGCCTCGTCAATCAGCAGTGTTTGGTTCTGATGACATGTTGGCCAGCTAGCTGTGTGTCGTGTGTCACCTGTTTTCTGACCAAATGCATCCAAAGTACAGCGGCTGCGGCTATTCAGTATAAGTAAACCAAACTCTCAGCGCAGGCCCCCACACAAATAAGACTGAGCAGGACATAATAATTCTAAGATCTAAGTTGAAGGCACATTTGATGCCAAGGTAAAAATATAATCACATTGACTACAACGCACCTTGTTTGGGATCGTATCCCTTCTTCACAATGACCTTGTCAGGAGAGGGTGGTATTGGGGGTGGCTGGGGAATTTCTTTCACCCGAGGAGGTGGCAATGGAGGCTGTGGCTTCTTTGCTGCAGTTGGCGTGGCTGCGTCATCTTCATCCTCGCTTGACGACTCTTCCTCCATGTCTTGGACCTGCACAGACAGTGCATCATCCATCAGAATACTATCTATATACATAAAATCAGATTTCAGTAAATACTGTCTAGGTATATGAGCCTTGCGAGGAAGCATTTTAACCTTTGCAAGTGAAATTAAAATCTGTGCATTGTTCCCACTTTCATACAAAGTTAACATGATGGGAGGCAGTTGGCACTATCTGCCCTACCTAAGGGATACTCGCTTTGAACCTGAAGGATGAGAGGTGACGTGAGCTGGGCATGGAGCAACAATGGACAGATGATGGCCATTTTGCCACCCAGAAAATAATGCTGGAAGATCAACAACAAAGGCATAAGCAGTCCAGGTTACTGGGTATTAGTGATGGGTCAAAATTCGAAGATGATCGTGTACATTAGGCTTCAGTCCAACATCTCTGTTATATTACAAGTGAGCAGAGCTCACACTGTTCAAATTGGAGTGAAAAAGGACCTCACTTTTATTACACAGTCAAACTTTGCCACAACAATTAAGGTTATTTTTTTCGGCTTGATAATATATTCTATCCTTCGCATCACAGCACTACCTCAAGTGTTAATTCCACAAGATGCTTGATAGCAAAGTGTACGTTTTTGTGGAGTATAAAACAGTACACGTTTGATTAAATTCATCATGCTACAACTGATAACCATAATCTCAACAACATTTATTTTATTTATAAATTTTTTTCTACCAAGAAGAAACAGACTTCGGTTTTTTTCATTTAGAATTGTAATCAGTCTCAGCATATTAAAAGTAACTGTTTACAGTTTATGAATTAAAGAGTTGAAGCATGCCGCTTATATGAGTTACACCAAACAACTGCGACTCATCCTAATGTATTAATCTTATACAGGAACCACACCCATAGTTGGCTACAGGATTATTTCCCATGGAGGGACAGTTATAGACACCTGGTATTTCCTGATGTTCTAGACCCAATTTTCTCACACTACTCATGTAGTATCTACATAACCAGAGGAAGGGTCAAACCCAACACATTCAGGAGTGCAAATGGAATCACTCCCAGTTTAGTGGGCGGTTTCAGCACGTGAAGTAAGCAACGTTTCCAAGTGACCACAGTAACACGACAGCCTCCTCGACGCACCTGGCAGACAGTGTCGCCACACCAGCGAAGCTTTCCAAAGATGGCCGAGCACCGCCGAGAGTCTGAGGCCATATAGCTGAGTGCAAGGGTAGATTTCTCCCACCCCGCTCGCTCCAGGCAGATGTCAAAGAGCGACGTCACACCTCCAACTCCAGCCCGGGCATGGGCCGGCCGAGCACACAATATAAGGCCATGCGGCCGAAGATGCCAATTGTGTTCTCCAATAGCTCGCGTCAACAATTCTGTGCTGGGGCTCTCTACTGAATCTAAGGACCTCACTGACCTCTCCCAGAACTCCAGAGATATTCAGTAGCCGCCACCAACAACCAGAAGCTCCAGAGGCTTTAACTACCACCAGCTTCCAGACGCTCTTCAACACCAGAAGCCTGCAAGACTTCACTCCACAATTCCACTGTTGATCCTCCTGGTTCAACAGCCACTGCTACTTGCTGGTAAGTGGCAACTACACTTGATGCTGTTAAAAGTAGTGGCACCTTTTGTAAAGTCTCGTCTAGACAACCCCAGGGTAGAGTAACTGCGTCTGAGTTATTTTCATAGCCATCAAAGTCATTCTAACCTTGGATAGTCTATGAGCAGGTCACCTCCACCTGTAAAGTGTAGCTTACTTCCGTTCGCACTTTACTTAGCAGTAAGAGTACGTGACACCAGTATTTATTAGTATTCGTAATAAATACATTTTATCCTATCCTGAGAGTGAATCTGTTATAGAGTTAAATGCTTTTCGACAATTAGGTACTCAGCCCCTAGAGGGAGTAAGCAAGCAACCTGGTTTTTATAACTGTACGATCTATAGTGTAGGACTACAGATCCCCGTCAGGAATCTGTACATTTGCAAACACACCACTTTCGACTGCCACCTGTTCTGTGTACTCCGGTGAACAGAAAGGTAGAGCTCCAACCACTAGGTACTCATCCAACAGGAGCAGGACAGCCACCTCAGGTTGTATCGCTGCCGGAGTTGGCAGGGGTATTTTACCTGGGACTGGAGGCCCAACTGTTGTTGGACCACACCCCGACAGTAGTAGGAAGACAGTCCACACAACCCAACGCTCTATGTTTGTGTGCCAATGTGCAGAACTGTAGGAGCACAGGGTTTGCACCGTCAACTGCTGTTGGGTTCTACACTTAGTCAGGGGACCGTCTACACTTAGTCAGGGGACCGTCTACTGCTTGCGCCCGACTAGGAGTAAGTTAAGTGTCACTGATACCTCTATGTCATTCGGAGAGATGCATGGAGCTCGAAGGGAGGAGTAAAGGGAGAAGTTCCTTGCTGCTAAGCAGGTGTGCACTACTAGCCCATCTGCACTTGGTAGAGACACCCCACAGGAACGAGCTCAAGCCGCCCGTCACCTGGAGAGACATTCCACTTCAGACAGCATCCCTGTTTACTTCACTATGCACACAAGACTTGGCATCGAAAATCACCCGGCAGTTCATGCCCTGGTCACTGGGAGTGACTCCAGGTTGGGCATCTCTAACCCTTACTTCTGAAACAGTGCAGCTGCAGAGTGGAGCAAGACATACCATACCTCTCTGTATGTAAACTCGTCAGCCAGCACCACCCAGACGACTACTGGTCCCAGTCGACCTGCCTCTACACCAGAGCCCAAGAAACTGGTATGTGAGTACCCTGGTAAGTCAGCCCTACCACAAAGGGCAAAGGATGTATATATGGCTGAAATCTAAACAGTGAATGGCTTTCCCTCAAAAATTAAAATCAACTCAAAGTACTACACTTTTAGAGAGACAAATGTACCATGAACAAACAAATAAACAAACAATTACAATTCAAAAAAAATTTACTGTTATGCAGAAGTTCAATAACATGTAGCAAAGTACTGTAGCCACTAAGTTATCACCAGCAAACTTTGGCACAGTAGTATACACAATGAACAAGCACAATCCAGCAGATTATTATCAAGCCACAAACATATTCATAAAACTGATGACATTTATTAAGTTCTCAAGGGAAAGGTCTACCACCTACTAGTGGATTACTTTAAGCACATAGTCTTTTTGTAGATACACAGCTGTGGCTTTCTTTGCCTTCTTTACAAACTGTTCACTGAAGTTGCGTTCAAAACACTTGCCTGATTGTTTGCTTTTATTATGGAAATATTTTCCAGTACTCTGGTTGACAACAGAGACCTAAACTGGGATCTGTTCTTCTTTACAAGGCTGAACACACGTTCACACTCTGCACTGCTGCATGGTAATGTCAAAACAGCAAACATCAGGGAGCTCAGTCTGTCGTACTTTAACTGCCTACAAACATTTTTCACGTGTGATATGCTAACTCATTTCTGCATTATGGTGTCTTCTCTGTTGATTAGTGAATCTATATTTTCAAGTTGTAGACTAGTGAACTGGCTGTGAAGTAAATCCATTGCTTGTTCTCTGGTTTCATTTTCATGAACTGGTAGCAAGAAGGGAACTAAATCAGTGAAAAACTTCTCATCAGAAAAGCTGGCATTTTCTATGTTCTTCACATATGTTACTCGTGCTTTGTTAGCAAGTTCATTTTTTATGGGGAATTTGTTTACAATATAATCACATGAGGCTACGAAGTAACTTCTGACAGACAAGAAAGTTTCCTAACTTTGTCATTTAAAGTGTTGACAAACTCTGATGTTGTAGTACCAACTATCAAATCACTGTCTTGCCATTGATTATCAATAAGGTGATACTGTACTTTAAGTCAAATAAAGCTGAAATTTTGAAAGCACCTGGCTTGACAAATCCGAGCAACAATTCTTTGAACAAATCACAAAGCAATTCCCTCAAAACATGAATTTGTGGATGTGAAGACTGCAAAATAGTATTAAACTTATCACTTGTAGGAATTACAATAAGTAAAAACAAGCAAAATGCTTTATTCAAGGGAGATGACAAAAATTTTTACAACTTTTCCTCGCAACTTACACCGTATGTTGTTTCTTAGAACTAACTGAAGGCAACATAGGCTTACCTTCCTTATGTGAGATACCTTTTTTTCTTTGGAACCATTTTGTCATTACTTTCTGAACGTTTCCTTTTCAGAGGAAAACCAGCGTGTGTGGATGTAGAAGATGGACTACCTGTTCTGAAACTGACTGCTTCTTTGGTATTACTCACTGAACACGTTGGTTTCAAGTGATTGACTTGATCTTTAAAAAAGCTTAACAATGGATCCCATTGTTCAACTAATAGTGCTAAACATTTTCCTAGGGATAACCATCTCGTACAGACATGCTTTAGAATATTCCTAGTTTCACATCCATGCAAGTTCTGGAATTTTTTAAGACTATCTTTACATTTACCACTCGTCTGAAGATAGTAAGAAATGTCTGTCAAAGCCTCTTCAACTTTCAGTGGCAGACAGGCGGTGCCCTTTTAGGCAGCTAAATTAATAAGGTGGCAAAGGCAACCCACCATGAAAATGTTTTCTTGTCTGGTTTTTAAAACTGCAACGACATCAATTTTATGACCCATCATGATTGCTGCATTGTCAGCTGATAAAGCAATCATGTTTCACAAAGGAATGTTGAAACATTAAAGTTCATTTATTATTAGACTTCCAATATTTTGGCAAGTAGATTCCCCCTGCAAGTCTGGTAGTGAAAGAACACAAGAAACTATGTTTTCCACATTTTTATCAAAATATATCACAACTATCGGGTACAATTTTGAGTCGGTATCATTTGTACCGTCAGTTGAAAGAGAGAGAAAGGACCCGTTTGCAAATGCTTAACAATTATGTTCCTGGAATCGTTAGCCATTTGTCCGATGATTGCCGCTGTTTTAATAAGGCTACATGAATAATTTTTTGCCTCTTCTGACTTCGGAAACATCTTCCGGAATAAAGGGCCCAGATGGTCGGCTGCACTTATAGGAATGTTGTTTTCAATTTAAAAATAAGTGAACAGACATTCTCCTCGTGTAACACTATCTTCATTTGCACTGTTGGTGAAGAAAGTAATAATTTTCTTGCTGTTCTTGGCACTTTGAATATTGCTTACGTGATGTAATATGTCACTTCTACCGCCATGAGAAATATTTATTTCACACCGACGAATACTGCAGAAGGTACATTTCTTTCCTTTGTTCGACTTCAAAATAAACGGGTATTCTTCCGAGTACTCTTTACGGAAACACTACCAGTACTGTTTTTTAACACCGCCCATAGCGAAAATTAGTTAAATAACCATTTCACCACAAGAAAAAACAATAAAAACACGCACGACCATGGACGACTAGGATCAACACAATCAATATGTCAACTAAACATAAAACAAACTATGAGCAAAGGTCACAAATTCGATTAATCGATAGATTTGTTGGAACAAATGGTCAGTCGCAAAAGATAACATGTACGAGAGGTGTGTATATAGAGTAATCAATATTATCAAAAGTATTGAAAAATACACATTTTTGAGAAAAAAATTTTATAAGATATTTTTTTAATTCGTAAAATTGTAAAAAATGTTTATTTTTCGTACATTTTACGAAAAAATTGTAAAAGTTGGCAAGTATGCGACCGGTGTTAGTCTCTGGCAGAAAGCCCAATCAGAAGCACTAATTGTATACCAGAGCGCGTCTGATCTAGCGTACACCAAAGCTACAATGACTAGTCTAATTGACACGTGTCCAGTGCTTTTCTTGCACCCAATGTGGGGCCAGTGTTAATAACTGTTAATCAGTAAAGTGGGACCAGATCAGAACAACCCGCGAGAGTAGACAGTAGCCGGGACAGAATGAACCAGACTTCAAAGAGTCTAGAAACACTTTGTGGAGCCCAGACCAACAGGATGTCAGACAGCGAAGGCAGTCCTACATAGCCACAAGCGAGCGACGTAGCTAACGTGGTCCCAGAGACGTGTAGTCACATCACTACACGTATTGATATCCACCATATTATATGCACCCATTGTAAACGACAGTTTCACTACCGGTGTCTGGGATGAGAAGACAAAGCACAAAACACAGATGGATTACAGTACAGGTGCGAGACCTGTCAAACTCGACAAGACACATATTGTAGCTGGAACACATGTCCGGGTCACGGCATCCGCCTAGTTCATTGGATCATATGTAACAAGCCGTACCACTACACCGGCATAGGCTGGCCAGAAGAGATAGTTACTAGGCCGGGGCTGGTGTATCAATGTGAGGTGTGCAAGCAAGCAGTTGAATACCACCCGCAAAACGCAAGACGTTACTCAGGGCACACCATCCAGCCAGGGACAGCTCTGGGTTTCCCTACCCAAGGATACATGGAGGGAATGCAAATCCCAGATTACGCAGGTTGACCCCATGAGGACCCCATTGTTTTCACTAACGAATGAGAAAAGGAGTTTAATGAAATCAACCTCCCCATGAACAAATGGGTCACTCGTGTGAAGGCCCACCTAAGCGTCAAAGCCTTAGAATGGTGGGAACACTATGGCAAGTTCATCTCCGAATGGGAGCAGTTTTGCAAATGACTGGTAGCAAATTTCACCGGTAAGGAGGTGGTAGCTAGGCTGACCACGGAATTGTACAGTAAAGTGCAGGAGCCTGCCGAAGAGGTTCAGATCTTTATCAGAAGAAAGAAAAACATGTTCAACCAAATTATTCCCAAAATAAATTAAGCCAGTGCCGTCCGCTATATCGGAAGAATGTTGCTACCTAATCTGAGGAATGTCTTCTTGTTGATAGCAAAACCCTCAAGCCTGGATGTATTAGTAGACCGTGCGAAAGAAGTGGATCACAACTTCAAGGCACAAGCGGACCTAGATACACAGTAGAGTAATAAGGCAAAGGAGTCACGCCTACCTCTGCCTGAGCAAAAAGGGAGAAACCAACAAGTACCGTTTGTACCAAAATGCTGGTTTTCTCCACAACCACCTCTGAATAAAGACTGCCCCAGAAGGGCTACAGGATCAAGGAGTACGAGAGGATGTACTGCATACAAAGCAGCCGCTCCACTTGTGACTAATCAGTCAAGACAGCCAGCGGTAAACGCTGAAATCGGGGTGCGAAGCGGGCCACCATGGCCGAAAAAACCAGGCCTGCTCTCCAATGCTTGAGTGAAGAAGCTACCTTTCTTGTCGCCCCACATAGAGGTGGAGATCAATGGCAAAAGGGCCTTGGCCTTGTTAGACTGCGTGGCGACAGGAAATTTTATCAGAACCAATCTGCTAAGCCCACAACAGCGGAAGAATCTCCGGCCACAGATAAATGTCATACACATGGCCCAACCCGACACTACCATAAAAGTAGACGGTAGAATTGGATTAACCGTTCGCCTACACAGGCATTAAAATCTGGCTGAATTCGTGGTCTCTTCAGTCCTCACTGAGGATGTCATACTCGGCTAACCCTGGTTACAACAGCAATTATGTGTCATAGACCATGGGAAACAGCGAGTGTATCTAGGCGATAAGTACTGAGTAACTGTAAATTGGGAAAACAGCCCTGAAGCAGTGATACCTATGCCTATAGACCCCAGCATGATAAATCATGAACTCCCGGAATCGAGATTTCAATAGTTAAGGAATGTCCTAGACGAACATGCCAGTGCCTTTGGGCAAGGGGGCATCTCACACCAAACCAGGTCCATACAACACAAAATATGGGCCAACACGGACGCCCCAGTCTACAACCGGCCATTCCAGGTATCTGCTTGTAGACGACAATTAATTATGCAGCAAGTCAATGAGATGAAGGAGCGAGGGATAGTTGAGCCCTCTAGCTCATCCTACAACTCGCACGTCGTCTTAGTGCCAAAAAAGGACGGCAAACTCCGGTTCTGTGTGAGCTACAAGGCCCTAAACTATATGAGGCATCCAATAGCTCCTCTGGCAGTTGACTCAGCACATATCCTCTGAGACATAGGAGAAGCGAAAATTTTCAGTACTCTCTAATGGAGTCAGAATAGTCAGATTGCAGTGCATCCCAATAGCAGAAAGTTCATGGCCTTCACAACACCTGAAGGAGAAACTCTACAATTTGGAGTAATGCTATTTGGACTTTTACTGGAAACTTTCCATTGGCAATAAACAAATACACCTGATTGTACAACAGATGTTAAAGGATAATTTGAAAAGAGAAAAATAAATGTCATGCCCTGATTTTCTCGTTTCAGTTAACTTAACCTCATGCTATAAATATTTGTTTTTGGAAACATATAAACAAAAAAGTTGTAATTTAATTGCTATACTCTTGCAATACAACTTAGCAACTTTGCAAGAACAAAAAATGAACTAAGTAACATTTCTATTTTTATTTACTTAATATATAGGCAACTTTGAAACCTTGAAAATGACCTATCAATATAAATTCATTATTGGTGTTTTGTACAGATCTTGGAAACTTTTCATCCTGGGTGCCATCCTCGACAGTCCCAGCAAGAGGGGGGAGAGGTGAAGGGAGGAGAGACGCGACCCTCTGGCACCTGGACGGGAGGAGGGGTTCTCCTTTCTGGAGCTCGCTGGGTCTGACAATCCCTGTCGTAGTGCCATCCTTGGCAGTGCCCGCAGTGAGGCAAGGGGACGGGTGTCTGAGGGATTGTGTTGCCCCCTGCAGGCGGTCTAGGGAAGGGGTCTGGGCTTGTGTCCTTGGCGGAGCGTGCCGGTGTGTTTCTCTTAGACGGCGGGTGGTCGTTTTGTTCGATCTCCCTCGCCCTTCCTGCCAGTTCCTCTATGGTATGCGGCCATGGGGTTAACAGGAGGTTTCTGAATGATGGTAGGAGGGTGCAGACAATGCTCCTTACCCTCTGACCCTCGCTCTGGTCTGGAGAGATACGTTTGTGTTATCTGCTCCTTCCTGCAGATAAATAACTCTACATCCTCATCTGGTGCCTGGGTTTGGGAGTGGAAGTCCGTGATAAATCCCGACAGGACCTCATCTCCGGTAAAATGGGCGGAGAGTCAAGTTCTAAATTGAGTCCACTCTTCAATTAACTTTCCCTACTTTTTCCACTATTTGCAGGCCTGTCTTCCCAGTTGGTGGTGTGCCCTGCCTATCCACTGTTTGGACGGCGTAAGGTGATCCCTCATCTCTCTTTCACATTCATTTAAAAACTTCGGGTCCACATGCAGCCTCCTGTTAAACTCTGGTAACTGCATTTCTACATTTAGTCCAGTGGTCACGGGGCTAGCCCATGGTCCGAGGTTCAATGGTCTGTATGTGTGTTCTCTTCGACACACCTCACATTGGTACACCTGTCCTGGATTTGTTGTCCTTTCATCGGGCCATCCTATGCATTCCTGATTGCACAGTATGCACCGTACTATGTGATGCCCTTGGCCGTCTCACACTGACCAATGACATATTACTAACTGTGCCTATCTGCACATCTGACAACTGAACTCTAGACCATCTGTGTATCTAGGGGTGTCTTTTCCCACTCTAGACACACATAATGGTATTGCCTACGGCAATATGTACATGGGATGACATTGACACCTGCACCAGTACACCCTTCTACTAGGCACTACGAGTTCCATTCTCCTGTATAGCTAGCCTGTGCTAAAACTACTGGGGTTTCATAATGCAAGCTCCCCTCTGAGCTAGGTTTAGTTGAGCGCCGCGGAAAGTATAATTTTGACTCCCTGAAATCAGTTTCAACGCTCCTCTGCAAGGAGGTGTAGTGGAGTGCGCAAAGGGGCGGGGGGGTGGATGTGACTGGCATGGTCTAACTACCAAGTCTGAGTTACCTGCAGTTACGTCTCACGTTGGGCGCCAATTGACACATTTCCCCCCCCCCCCCTCTCTATTTTACTGCTCTGGGGGGAAAGGGGGAATTATTATCATCCTTTCCTTACCCACTGTCTCGCCTATCCTTCCCTGCTTCACTTTGCAACTGGATCGATGGGGGAGGATGGGTTAGGTACGATGGGTGTAAGTGCTGATTCCCACCGCGATGTGAGTTGACTGCCCTTCAGCTGTGTGATACAATCTGATTGGTATTCTGCCTGGCGGGTCGAGGATCTGCCCACGTTGGGGGAGTTAGTGGGGCACCAGTTTGATGAAGGGCTGGGCAAAACTGGAGAGGAATCAAACCCCAGGGTGAGTTTGATCGAGAAAGTCTCCCTCCCAGGGAGCTTGATCTTACTCACCATGAAGGCAGTCAAGAAACGTGATGCCAGCTGTCACTAATAGAATCTAAATTATTTGGAAAATAGGATAAATGAATATGAAGATATAATGAGATGGGGGTGAACCACTTATTGTCTGAGTTTGCAACCTATTCTGCTTCCCTTACACTTCTGGGGTGTTTGTATGGAGTCGGCCTAGTGGGCTTGCATGAAGGGACAAAATCGATTGAAGCGGTTTATCACCTTGCAGTTACGTACTGGTTTAGGGGGGATAGTTATATTCAGAACCTTCCCGTGGCGGTAAGTATTTGGCAAGTGGCAGGTGGCATGTTAACAACGGGACACAGCTGGGGTACGGGCTTCGCTACTGTCTCAGGTGCTGAGGGTATTAAATAACTCATGTGATCTAGATCTAGCCACAGCGAAGTCCGTACCCCGGCTGGGCCCCTTGTTATGCCCACCTCATTTCTTATGCATTGGATTACTGAATTATAAAATAATAAAACAGTGAATATCTTATTTTGCTCGTAAGTACCCAAAGTATTATGAAGGCGTAGTCGCAATCTAGTAGCAGCGCTCAAGCCTTCCTGGGTGTAGTCCTGTGCAGATACACCGAGGTAATGAGTGGGATAACAGCAGACTGGATAGGAGTATTTCTTGGGCAGGCTCAGGTGTACTGGACAAGCCTCAAGAGTTCCCGGTCATATTCAGACTTAATAGTCTTCTCCATGCTCCAGGAAACCCAAGAAGTTTGGCCCACTCGTGACTGGTCCGTATGAAAAATGAACTCATATGTAAAATGAGCTACCAATTAAAATGAGTAAAATTTACACTTGCTTCAATACAAATTTTAAAAAAATATGAAGGGGAAGTGAAATGACGGCCTCACCAAAAAAATTATGTTTACCACAGCTTGTTTATTATCGCTATATGAAAACAGGAAGATGATTGGTTCTGTATAAAGTAAGCAAATTAAGAATTTAAAAAAAAATTAAATTATTTCTGCATCAAGTAAAGCATATGAAGGCAAACCTGCATAAGATAATAAAATATTAAAAACCAAATAACTCCAAAATACTAAGTCACAATTCACAGCAAATACTGAAGGGGGTAGTTTGTCCAGAAGGGACGATGTTTACGGCCTGTTATCATGGAGTGCACGGATTGACTCAGGTATGACGTGCAGGGGCAGGGACGTCGTGATTCCTTGGAGCTTCACCGGGGTTTCCTCTGCGGTTTGCGGGGTGGAAACTGGAGCTGATGGTAGATGTCAAGGAGTCTTCCAGCAGGCTGCTGGAGAGAGAGAACCTTCTTCAGGCTGGAGAGTCTTCTGCAGACCCTGGAGAGCCCTCCGACCTTATACAGGTAGGCGGGCCGACGTGGACTGGCGAGAGCGTTTTCGCTTCTCCTTATATACTCAAAATTGCAGTTTGGTGGCTGTCACATGGGTGCAGGGTTTGCTAGCCTCTAATCGCTGGAGTTGGTTATTACATGGTAGTGGGCAACACCACACATTTCTTATCTCCTTGTCTGGAGGCTGTTGACATATTTACCACCTCTCCACGAGGCTTGGCAGTAGTGACATCATGGGCCGCAGGGGTTCTGCTCTCTTACGGCATCCCTGATAACTGTCTTCTCTCACTCTGCCATGTTGGTGGCTTGGTGGGTAAAACAAGCTTTAACTTCGGGGGTGGTGACTGCATGTCAATTTCTGGTTGGGCAGTACAATCTCCTTAATTATCCACGTGTCTGTAGTAGTCGGAAATTGCATGGATCAACCTTGTAGCCACTGTAGCCTGCCGACATGTGATTTGCCCCATAATTCTATCAGCGTGTGATAATGGGGTGAAGTCGAAACTTAGAGCGCGTATGCTCACTGTGCAGTAGGGTGGCATGCATTAAGAGAGATGAAGTAAATTTTAATAGAGAGCCACATTTTGCATCAGCCGAACTATTCAAATGAAATAACCTTTTTGTTTGTTCTAGATTTGTTTTCTTCGCCGATGCTATTGAGGTTAGTAAAACTTTGTTTGTAGTACAGTGCTGTTGGCATTTGCATGTTTTAAAGTACACATTGACGCATGACAGATTTCGGCAGGTATCTCGTCACAAGGCCAAATTGATTTTGGTTGGCGCTAAGCTAGAAACACCTGGGCGTGAGTTGGTCCGAATCCCATTGTATGATAGGAGCTCAGCCAGTGTACAGTAATGCACGGGTCGGCTGTCTGCAAGGGACAAACTCAAGCTCTGCAAGCCCAAACTCTCCGCCTCAGCGGGACCACCCTCTCCAGTATATCTGGGCAAAGTAAGCTTGGCAGTTGCGGCTGTGCCAACACAGGCGCAACTGGTGACACAATAGGGACTATACCTGATACGGATGTGCTGGTCGGCCCGGTGGTGCAGGTATCAGTAGCGACTGAGGTTCCTGGCTCTCCCGGCGTCTGGCAGGTGATGAGGCCTAATGTTATGTCCTGGCCACTGAGGTAGTCCTGTAACCCTCAGCGATTCTCGTTGGTAGTTCAAACATAGCAGGTTCGTAGGCTGGCGGAACTCATTCAGAGAGCTTGTGGAGTTTGGCTACCTGTTCTCGTTGACAGAGATATGCGAACCCAGCTGGGAGGCGGTAAAGCTCCCGTGGATAGTTAGAGGCAGCCTTCAATCGTTTTGCCCTCTTATGAACACCACCTCTACGATTCAATGGCATGAGGAAAAGAGAATCCTCCTATTGGACTTCGTAGAAGCGGACCAGTTGACGTGGAGGTGTAAATATGTGTACGTATAGCGGGGACCAATGCCATAACTCAGCCTTCAAGTCTAGTACCAAAGGTATGGGTTGGGTGAGAGGCGTAGCACTGGGTACCGTCCCAATACGAAGGTGAGGTCCTACTAGAGTTGATCTTCCCAGACCTGCAGAAGTACTCCTCTCATCACCGCTAGTGCACAATGAGAAGAGCAAACCCTAGACTGGCAGTCCAATCCCTAAGGGAGTAGTATCCTAGTGTTGTGGCTCTACTGTTCACCACAAGAGTGCAGTGAATGGGTGGCCTTACAAGATTGTAAATGTGGTTTGGTATGATGTGTTCGAACGGAGATGATAAAGTCCCGGTCACCTGTTGTCCCACGTATGGGTCCGATATTTACGAGGAGAGGTACTTTGACTATGGGAGCAATATTCGTAAGTTGATGAAACCGTGTTTATTTTGTTTGATGGAAATAAACAGTGATGGTGAAGTACTATCTCCTATCCATGTGAGTTTACGGGAGTCTACACACCCTACATGAACGCAGGTGAATGCTACCTGCTTCTAGACCAACAGGGTAGGCAGTAAGTGGCTATAAAAACCACTCACTTTAGGCTGCACTATGGCTGTTGTCCAGAAGGGACCGGTACGTGTCTTGGTGTGTGCTGCAACACAGGACTGGTGAAGAGAAGGATCTTCGGCTCCCGAAGGTGTGGTGAAGTCTTGAGGAGGGGAAATGTCTTCAGCACCACTAGTGCGCAACGAAGACCAAGACAGGAGCTAATGGTTCCCGCAGAACCATGAGGTGCAGTGAAGGAACAAGACAGATGTCAATTGCTTGAAGACTGGTTATGAGCCGTGGTGCGGCTGTCTATTTATACGCCTTGGCGGCGTGCCCCTTGCTCGCCTGGCACAGGGGGTTGACTTGGAGAGAGGTTAAGCAGCTGCAAAGTGCATGCCATAGATCCTCAATGTGTGTGATGTCAGTGGTTGGCACTGAATCTAGGCTCATGTCTTGGCAAAGGTACTGGTACTGGTAGTGGTATCTAGCGGTGCGCTGCTGTACTAGGTTCTTCTTGCTGCATGGCTTCAGTGGCTCAGCCGGTGAATAAACTATTATAACACGGAGCCTTGGGTAGGCAGAACAATTTCTGATGTCACGGTGGCAGCAACTCAAACTCCGTAGAAGGTGCTGTCGGTTTGTTTGCACTGATGAGTAATAGTCATTTAAATAATATGTAGATAGAAAGACGTCATGCATCAACATATTACAGTGGATTTTCTATCCATAGTTTCTAAGGGGACTGTCAAAAAATTTCAATACATGTGAACTTTCAATGCATCTGGCGTGGAAATGCAGATAAATAAAAAATGGGACCACATAATATGTTCCATGAATGCAGGAGTCTAATCCATCCAATTTCAGTATATAGAGGTTCCACTAATTATATTGTATAACTTGCACAGAATAATGATAACACTATGAGAAATGTAAAATTCTCCATTTGTAATGTACACTGTCTTATCAAAAACATTTCAACATTCATTTTAAATGAACACATTTTACGATAATCTAAATAAACACTATTTAAAAATCTAATGTCTTATTCAATACCATTGAATATCGTTTTGACAAGAAATTAATTATACAATCAATGATTCTAAAAATTAATTTAGCAAAAACTACCACAGTCAATTCGTTAAACTAACTAATGTACAATTTTACTGTTGCACATGTCAATCTTAACACAGTTAGTTCACGTTTTCGCAAAACATTTTCTTATTTGGCAATTTCAAATAACTACGCAAATTTCATGAAAACTTTGCAATTTAGCACGTTGCAAAAAATAAAAAAGGTGTCACTATATATAGGGGTTCACTGTAATTGGAATGGCTGCTAGGAAAGTTAACCTCAAACTGTTATGTAGAATAATTTACCAAACCCTGCCTCAAATACTTCAATACACTGGATTTGAGGCCTTCAACAAATATTGGACTCACCCATCCTATCCCTAATCATAACATTTCTCTTTTAAAACTTACTTGCCAGTGTGGGACAATGGCCACATGCATAACTTCAGAATAGAAGAAAGAGCCAAAAAAATACTACTCACATTATGAGAATGAACAAATACCTGGGTGTTATCCTTGGCTTCTTTGGCAAGCCTATCCTCTGGCTCTGCCTTTTCTTCCTTTGTCTTCTTCTCCTCATCCGGCTTTGCTGGCTCCTCTCCTTCTTCCTCATCCTCATCTTCATCATTGTCCTCCTCCTCACTTTCTATCTGCATTTCTATCTCCTCCCCATCCTCTATGCGATTCTGGAAGAAAAATAACTTAACTAACCAACTTTCTCCAACATATGCATCTCTAATGCAAGATTGGAAATGGGCCAGTAGGCTGTAAATAAATTTTAAGAAATTTTCTGTAAAGATGCTTCCGAGGTTAATAAGATTGAATAACTGTGCACCTACATTGTCTAAAAACACTTAAGTAATTGAACACTTACAAAAGTTCATCTAGATGATAAGCTTTAATTTTCAATCACTTTGATCATCTTCAGAAAGGTTCACCATGCATCTAACTAGCTTGTGGTGCTATAGCAAAAGTGGCGGATTCGAGGTTAAGCTTCATGGGGATAGGCCTAACTTAAGGCAGGGCAGAAGAATAGTTGCGTGATTTGAGGCAGTGGACATTTCTTTGGCATGGTACAAAACTTTCTTTATGTGCCGTATATAATTGATTGTAAGCCAACACCAAATGCAAGACAACCCATAACATTTAAACTCTCGGAAAAAGAAAATATAGGAGATATATATATATATATATGATACAGAATGCAAGCCGAATTTTCAATGTACCATGCACAATATCAGCTGAGAGAGCGCGTGATGTTGTCATTGATTGTGCCAGAGTTTTCATGTCTACTGACTGGTTTTTGCAGTCTCTTCTGCCCCTGGAAGCAGTGAAAACATTTGCCAGATAGCATACAGCGGGCACGTGAAGGTAGGGAGAGTAGGACAAAGAAAATTCGGGATAGCACATTGTGACAATTGCCTCTAAAGGGGGTGGGGTGTTTGGAGCAAGAGGATGAGAATGCAGGAGATAGAAAAGACATGTGCGACAGAGGGGAAGAAAAAAAGATGAAAAAGAGAGTAGGGGTGTGGAAGACAGCTTGGAGTCGTGTAGGTGCACTGGAAGGGTGCAGGGAAGAAGGAAGCTTGGTGCAGTCTGGGCATGGCTTGAGGGTGGAGAGAGGAAGGGAGAGTAGCAGTGTGGGTGTGGCTAGTGGCTACGGGGGAGGGATGAAAAACAGCCGGAGAAGAGTAAAAAGTGGAGGGCGGGAGGACAGGAGCAAGGACAAAGAAGAAAAGTGCTGCCAGCAGCAGAGAAATAATGAGATGCCACTCCACGACTGTGCCATGACTTTTCTGAGGCCAGCCCCAGCCAAGCAGTGAGGGGATGCTGCGCTTGTTTGAGCCTGAATTTCAGAGCCTCGAGTCAAGCTTTAGAAGAATAATGCCAAGCAGAGCCAATTAAAAAAATAACATTGAGCCTAGTTGAGCCTAAGCTTTATGGCACATCCATATTATGTCAAATTCAGTTTCAATCATTTTTCAATTCAGTCACATAAAAATTCCTGAATTATGTATTTATTTAAAATTTTTCAAATATAATTAAAAGAAATTAGCTTAAGGGTGCTCAATTTAAATGTCTCTTACATAAAGGAACAAATAACTCAGAATTAAAATGCATCAAAAACTGAATTATCATAAAAATTTGTATAAAACTATTACTGCACATATATATCTTGGTAAAAATTACCACAACTGATTTATTTGCAACAATTTTTGTCAATCAATATTTGCCAAATCTTTTCCCAACCTTAACAATTCTAACCAAACACGCAGTCGACAGTTTCTGATAATAATTACGCCCGTTAAATTACGTACCGCCACAACTCTACCGAACCTCATTCCAATTCACGTTTACAATAATAAACAAGGCCATAGAATGTTGGATACAGTGTCGGAGATTGTGAAATTTGTTCTCATTGCCGCCAACTTAAGAATGGAGTAAAGATGCAGGAAGAAGAATAAAAACTTGCAAAATGTAAACAATACTATCGATAGCACCAGTTATTGATTATCCGTGTTATTTTGCATTCACATAGTGTTCAAAACCGAATGATGCTGATGTACCGAAGAGAAATGCGCAAAATGTAAATAACTGGAATGAATCATCAAAAATATACTGTATTTCATAGCTAACCATTATTCCAAATATATTTCGATTTTGAACAGAATCTTCGATTGGTGGATACTGGTCAATTAATGAATTAAGGGTAGTAGCATGCAGTTTTTTTTAAACATGGTTTATACAGTATATTTGTTGTGACCGTCCAAAAGAAAAGACTGATATTGGAAATCATAATAAACTGGATCTCAACAATGAGGTTTCAGTGTATTTATCTTTGTTTCAAAATGTAAACAAAGGTGAAGTGTCTTTACTTCCAAGTTGTGAGCAGGTGCATTAAAATTGAATTGATTATCGAGCCAAATTTCGATAAGACTGTAATGTTCACTTGAATTTTAAGCCAAGTCGAATAAGTAAAAGTTTGAATCAGCTTGGCTCGAGTTTTTGAACTTTGACCCATCTCTATGTAATACTGTCTGTCCTAATTCTAAGCTGAGGCATGATTTTGGAAGCATCAAAGTGATAAAAAAAGGTTGGCTTACGATGTGGTAAATACAGTATATAAACCCACATGCCACAACATAGGGCTGGGAGACAGACAGCTACCCGGAAGGCCTCCCTTGAATCTAGTTGTTAGGAGAGAACCCTAGGGAGTGGAGTGGAGAGATTTTGACGGCTTTTAACATCAAAGTCCTCAGAGCTGATGAGGGTGAAGTGAGGTGAATATGGAATAGTGCCGGAATACAAGGGTGGGGGAAACCGGAGATCCCAGAGAAAACCTGCAGGCTAACGGCATCATCCAGCACCATTCCCACATGCGCAAACCAATTAATGACCTCATTGGGAATCAAACCTGATTTCACCTAAGTAGGAGCCAAGTGGCCTGACAACTACACCACTGCGACCCCAACCCTGAGCTGAAAGCAGATGCAGCTATTGAGAGGGACGCTCGCATTGGCTAGATGCCAGATAGGAGTTGTCAGATTTGGTCCAGGTTTGCACCAGGTTACCTGCAAGGGTGTTTTTCAGTGCCTCGAGCCATTTCATCCCTGCCATCAACTATACTTTGGCCGAGACCCACAGTAATCCAACCACCTGCCTCGACACCTGTAAGGAATATAGTTTCTACCGGCCCTACCTACACGTTCGCTCTGGCTCACTCGACCATCAAGCCAGATAGCAAGCTCACACCACCTAAGCCATAAACACAAATCATCTCTGTTTCAGCCAGATCTGTTGCACTAAGAATGCCCAAGCTACCAGTTAACCCTGTTAAGGTGGCCACCTGGTTGAAGGAATTTTGCATGTCTGAGGTATAAAAGCGTGGGAGCGCTAGCAGTCGAGACATGCACATTGACTCTCTCATTGCATCGCCTCTATGCGCAAAGCACTGAACTGGTGTGCATTTCGTGGCAGTGTTTCGTGGAGACACTACCACTTTATGACACAATACTAAAAATAAACGTTTGATGTGCGTTTCTATTCCTTTTTTAATGTGGTGGACCTCTGCACACCGTTTGGTAGCCTGCCCAGGCGACCATCTTAACAGGGCACCAGCTCCGCAGCCCTAGAGGGGATAATGGTTTTGAGGCCTACACCCAGCTGATGATGCGTCAAAGAACAGCTCCGAACCATGTCGGCCAAAACTAGCCCATCAGGACATCATTTCGACTGCCTCCAAGTGTCAACACAAAGTATCTCTTGGTACACTTACACACACACATATTGGCCAGTAACTACCTGAAAACCACCTTCAATATTACAAATTCTTGCCCAACTCCAAGTTCGCCCTCTGGCTGCTAGCTTCAATAACAACATTACTGCCATAACCACTTGCACAGGTAGAAAGTGAAACTGGTAACGAACTACTCACCTGCATGAGTACCCTGGCCCCGACCTCGTCTGGAGTTGTTGGGGGAGGGAAGTTGCCCTGCTCGAAGGGCTGGTAGTCCACAGTCTCCACCACCACAAAATCGTGCCAATCTATCTGCGCATACGCCACTGCAAACACAAACACACATAGCTACATCCAACAACTGCTGTTTGCTTTGTTACTGCCTGCCTGAGGTCTGCATGTGAATGTACCTCTTTTAATGAGCATCTCACAATTTCTATTACTGTGATACAAACAATTCTAACACGTGATGCTTGTTTGACGTATATATATAATGACGACTTCACCTCGTCTGTATGTATCATCACGTTACCCCAGGCAGAATTTCAACCCAAAGCAACTTGCTACCTGAACCTACAAGTATGCCCCTTGTCGCGGGGCACCCTTGGACACGTCAGTCAAGACGTTTCCCCCTTATGTCAGACGTCAAGCCAAACTCCATATG
Source organism: Dryococelus australis (assembly GCA_029891345.1). Lineage (NCBI taxonomy): Eukaryota > Metazoa > Arthropoda > Insecta > Phasmatodea > Phasmatidae > Dryococelus > Dryococelus australis. The sequence continues at coordinate 356,896,382 of CM056995.1, forward strand.
AGATAGAAACCAACCAAGTGGCCGAGCCGCCGAGGAAGCCCATCATTCCAGAGACGCCAAGTTCCACAGCAGACTGAGGGATAGCACTAGACAGCAAAGTTCCACCTAGGAAGAGGAGGTCGCCACACCCACCCTCGCACCACAGACAAGCCCGCAGGCAGGTAGAATATATGCCCGTGCACGCTGGCAAAATGCCAGTTGTTCTCCAGCTCTAACAGCTCACTACACCACCTCGTGTCCTGGGGCTCTCTGCAGATACTGTTTTCGCGACCTACCAGAAGCTCTACCAGACCTTAAACAGCAACCCCTGAAGAAGTCTTTGACCCCCTTGAACGGCCACTAACCTTCTGGTAAACTGCAACCACACTAACCTTTTGGTAGTGGCCCCCAAAGTCCCTTCTGGACAACGGCATTAAGATAGTTAGGGACAGTTGTTATAATAGCTACCTAGCCACATCTGCTCTTGTTCAGGTCAGACCCAGATCCCCTTCACCTCGTTTAAGTAGTTTACTTCTGGTCAGTTCTTAGTTAGTGAGGAGGTTGTACGGGTCACTGTGTTTATTCCTCACGGAATAAATACATTTTACTCTCAAACATCTTGAGTGCTCATTTCTAGGGTGACTGATTTTATCATCTGTCCATGTTAGCCTGCCAGGGTAAAGCAGGAGACTGCGCCTTTGATAAAACCAATTACTGACCCTAGTGTAGAAGTGCAGGCTCCCTTAACCAGGCACACACGTCATAAACACACCCAGTCGACGGCCACCCATACTGTGCAAATGGTACGCAGTAAGACAGAGCCACAACCATTAGCAACCCAATCCACAAGGCGGATAGTCAGCCACCCCAGCCTTCACTCAATCCACCGCTCTGATCTGTCGCCAGAGGGAGTGCTAAACTGGTTAAGGATGTCTGCCCACCTTTGGACCCACACCCAACGTTGTTGTCAGATGCTCAGAGTAAACCCATCACTCTAACCACACCGCCAGTTGGAGTAAACGAGTACAGCTCTGGGTTAGTTCGGCCTCAGTTTTGGTTCTACACCTAGCTAGGGACCATCATCGCCTGCTTCCACCTGATGAGATAGACCGCTGTACCTACCAATATATGCCATACACACATAAGAGTGGTATGAAGTGGCAATATAGGACGGCAGCAGCTGCTGCCTCCAAAGCCAACGGAAGCTATAACCCAACCCCAGCTGCATTTGGCAGCATAATCCCCCGGGAACGCGCTCAAGCCACCTGCCAGCTGGAGAGGTATCATCTCCCAGCTCCCTCCCACTCATTTCAGTCCCTGATCAAGAACACTGGCTGACCGCACCCGATCGTCGCCGACTTCTGTGAGTGCTAATCCCTAGTTCCAGTGCTGCAGGACCAGCAGCCCTCCCAGGGCACACCTCAGCCCCACCAGCACTGCCGCCCCAGGTCGGGGCTCTAGCTCCAGACAACTCTAGCATCACCAGCAGCTGAGTCAGCCGCCATCCCAGGCCACCTTCAGCACAGGTCAACACGTAGCTGTGTGCCACCCAACTCGCCGGACTGCTAAATCTGTATTTGACTTTATGCCGAGCTGTCAAGCCACGCACCCTGTATTATGTACCGGCCAGGACACGGTCAGTCGTTAAAAAGGTCAGCAAGTCAAACCAACTTGTATCTCTGACTGACACGTCAAAACTTTGCCTGACGTGACGTCGCCATCAGTCACGTGATGTCATGCATCAAGAGTTTTTGTGATGCCTAACGTGGGGCCACAGTATTTTATTAGTTACGAATAGTGAACTAGAACTAGGACAGCACAACCCTGAGACTCAGTGACACTAGCCAGGAGTCAACCCGAATTAACCCAGAATTCGGAGAGTCTGAAATCACCCCGTGGCTCTCAAATACCAAAGCTGAGATGTCAGACACAAGCTAGTATAACCGACGAGAGAGAACTAATGGTCAAAGCCATTCCCAAATGGTGCCATATAGCGAATTGCCCTGGAACGGGACTAAACCGTATTGTATGCGCACAATGCCAGCAAACCTTCCATTGCCTTTGCCTAGGATGTGCAGAGGAACAAAAGTACACAGATGGGCTAAAGTTCCATTGTAGTGAATGTTGAACCTGCCAGACTGAATATTGCTGCTGGCTTACTTGCTCCGAGCAAGGAAAAAATACAGTACGCTGGATAGTATGCGTGCAGATGTACCACCATCTGTGTATAGGGTGACCAGATGAACGTATCACGTGACCAGGCTTGTTATATAGATGTGAAACTTGCCACCGTGCGGTGGAGAACCAACCCGAGAACCCTGACAAACACCAGAGCATAAACACCACCCAGGAACAACGATGGGACCCAACTTCAGGAATTTACCGGGATGCCACATGAAGACCCGAACCCGTTCACGATCGACTGCAAAAACAAACTTCTCGACCATGAGGTCCCTACCAAGCAATGGGTTACCTGAACCCAGAAATAGTTAAGGAGGAAAGCCCTAGAGTGGTAGAGTAAGCATGGGGAGTTCATCACTGAGTGGGGGCAACTGTGTGTCCGCCTAGTCACTAAGTTCTCGGACAAGGAGGTACAGGCTCATTTGACCATGGAGTTCCATAGCCACACCCAGCATGCCGATGAAGAGACTGAAATCTTCATTTGACGCAAAGTACAAATGTACCGCCGGGTCTTTCCCGAAGAAAATGAGGAGAGCTGGGTGCGCAATATTACAATCATGCACATCCCAAAATTATGGAACTTGTTGCAAATCCCTAAACCACGCATGGTCAACAAACGTGTGGAACGAGCGAGGGAGGCGGGGATGAATTACAAGGCACAGTCTTTGCTTGACAAGCCGCGATCCAGTAAAAGTGAAGAAACCATTAAGCAGACTGAGCGAAGAAGAAATTCTCCTCCTTCCACTCCCCTCACCTAGATGCTTCATAAGTACTGGTTCTGTCCCAAATCGCACTTCAACCGGGATTGCCCACCCAGACAGGCAGGCGGGAGGCATGTGGGGGAAGTGCAGACAACCCAAACACTTGAACCCCGCAGAGATGAGTGGAGGTCAAGGTACCTAACCAGGTGGGGAAACGTAGCAGCCAGGATATAAAGCGGGCCAGCACTACCAGAAACCATGGGCCCGTCCTCCGCCAAGAATTAGACAAGGAAAGTGACCCATCCAAAGCCCTGCACATTGAAGTAGAAATAAATGGGCGTAGGACTCTAGCCCTATTAGATTTTGCTGCAACATAGAACTTCGACAGAAATGATGTGCCCATCTCAAAACGAGCTGCACTTCACCTTCAAACCAGACTCGTACGAATGGCCCAGCATGATCAAACCCTAAAAAAGTAGATAGCCGAACTACACTCACTGTAGGGGTATTCCAAAATGTTAACGAAGCCGGATTTGTCATCTCTCCCAATAATACAGAGACAGTAATTCTGGGACAACCCTGGCTACGTCAGTATCAGTGCATTGTTGACCATGGTCAGCAACACATTTATAACGAAAACCAGCACCACGTGACAGTCAATTCGTAACACAGCCCAGACGCTGCTATCCCCCCCCCCCAAAAGCACCCACCGATATAAACCATACACCAGACCCCAACAAAGTACCAAGGAGGATGAAGAATGGGAGAGAATGACAGACACCTTCTGGCTCCTACCCGAAACCCTGAAGAACACCTCCAGCTCCTCCAATTACAGTTGAGCAGGTACCAGATAAGCTACCACCAACAAAAAGACCCCAAAATCCCGTGTCTTCACCAAGACATATCCCAGAGGTTCTAACTTCGCCATGATGTGGTATGGTCAAGGAAAGGACAACCTGGGGCCCCATGGAAGATCTGGATACCCAGAAACCTAAGGGCAGAATTATGCCACCACAATGACCACTCGCAAGCTGGTCATCCCGCCATAAAGGAGACCATCACTCGCCCTAGTGGCAAGAGAGAATCAGCAGCGGGCAGCACCCAAGAGTAGTATAAAAGTGGAGATGGCCCACGTCTCCACATCAATCTTCACTTCTAGCGCCCGCTGCTCAGAACTGACTAGATTGACCAATCTTCAGCTGTCTAGCACCCATTGCTCAGATACTGACTAGCCTGCACCCTTTAAGCTTAGCTTACACCAGTCTTCCTTCCCAGCGCCCATCGTCAGGAAGTGACCAGATTGTCTCAGCTCTTCCTAATGCTCGTCGCTCAGGAATCGACACTTCTACATAGTTTCCACCACCCTTTGCTCAGACACAACACCCTGTTCACATTGCTTAAGCTAAGCTTGCGATTAGGTAAGGTTAGCTAGTTAAGAACTCTTTCTTCTATGTATCACGCAAACCCTGTGTCATCTTGAAGTTACAGACGTATCTGTGGTGTATCCATCCTTAGAGTATTTTTCAAGACTAAATCCTGTCAAGTCCTTGCTTAGTTCATCCTGCTACGTGTCAGCGGTTTAGATTATGTTGTTCTACGTGTAAGTTACATACAACAACGCAAGCGTTTGTTGCTTAGACTTACAGCATCATACACCGCATTCCCTTGGTTGTATACCAGTCACCTCTACTGGCCATTCTGACTTGTACTTGTAGATTTTAGACTGATATTCATGCCGTTGACCAGGGGCTAGAGTGCATTCACCACGTGTTTATTTCCCTTATCGGAATAAAATGTGGGCCAGCTTTTAATCTGAGTACTTTTCCTGTAGACTTAGCACCCTTCCATAATTACCCTCACCTAACAGGTTTGCAGTTGATCCCGGGAAATTTCACTTAATCGAGCCAAACTCTAGTTTTTCCACACACGCACTAGTTTTGGCCGCCCTACCCATCAATTTCTTGGGATTGAAGAAAGGCAGGAGCCACACAGGTACACTGTCCCAGAAACAGCTTGTCAGTCTGTGTTCGCCGGCCTCTCCTCTGTGGGCTTGGCCAGGAGTGACTATCATCCCCTAGGTTGGGAAGACTGAGAAAGGGTCATACATCCATGTGTGTCTTTGGACAAGGTGAGGCCTGACTTCCTTCATGTACCGCAGTCTCTGCCAGACTTGGGAATAGGGTGCCCGCCCCTCCTCTGGCCGCACGAGGTGCCACACATAAAACTGCACAAGAAGCCTGCAGATGTGGTACAGTAGTAGTCAAGTCCACTTCCCAATGCCTTACTCCCAGAGGAAAGGTCCTAAACAAAAGGTGCAACAGATACTATGCATCAGGTAAAAAGCATGAGTATCAGCCTTCCTTGGTTAAACCGATAACTAGCTTAACACCTCAAGCTCAGACGCAAGCGCTACGCCATCTACAAGACCCAGTGAAAGTTTCGGTACCCACAGATCTCAGCAACCCACCAGAGAAGACCGGCCCAACGGAGTACCCTTGGTGGGTCGCCAAGCATCTGAGTCAACCTGATCAGCCACCAACACCAGTAGTTGCTTACCTAGTACCAGCTATTCTAGGCCCCACACCTCCGCCAAAGCCTCAGGTCTCAGCTCATCACCACACTGCACCAGTATCAGTCACACCTTACTCAAGTACTGCTCCCAAACACCGTTACCCAGGTATATCCAAGGCAGTAGTGACACCTAGATGCCATATTGTGTTACCCACACCTTATTTCATGCCATGCCGCGTAGCCATACAACCAGTTTTGTACAAAAGGAAGGTGCCGGTAACCAAACAGAACTGAACCCCAACCCACATATAAGCGCCTGACTCAGCATGTAGTCAAAAAGCTCGGGATGCCCTCTACGAAGACAGTATAGTGAGTATTTATTATCAGTATATCATACGTCAGTTTAAATGATTCACAGTTAATTTATAATACTCATACAAGTAATAATTAAGTGGTATTGCAATAAACGTTTGTTACTTTACTGATGGTACAAAAATAATGTAGCATACACTTAATCAAAAAATGCAAACATCAGTCATTAATTACTACACTCTTTTCGGGGTCTACATTACTGAATGGAATCCATACTGATATCAATGATTTTAGTGTAGTTCATTAAAAAATCCAGTAATTTCCTACTTTACTGAAAATATTTATTGCGTAATTCTTGCATCGTTGCGAAAAATAGCATCACATTTATCGCGTTTTGTTCTTTCTGAATTATAATCGTTTGAATGTTATTTCTGTATGAGCAAAATTTTACTCTGCATCATCAAAACAATGAGCAGTTCCAATTGCTATTCTCTTGTAAGAAGAGGTGCTAAACAACCTCATTTCGCGAAAGACGATAAATGTGATAAACTGAAGTTCCCCGCCCCACCAATAAAATAAACAGAACCTGAACTAATATATTACTTGGTCAAAACAAAAATAAAACGGCAACAGATACAAGTCGTCCTTACATAACCACAATAATTTTAAAAACTTGTTTCCTTCAAAAAAAAAAACATTTGGTAAACCATAGATATACGAATATATGGGGCATACTGTGCCCCTTCGCCGAATAAATGTGTGGCCAGCACCTAGTAGCAAACATAAGATTTTTTTACAGTTTATGAGATAACTGTTCGGTAATATTTCTATTTATCACAGTCATATACTACCAATGAAATTACTTTCATTATTAGATGAAAAGCGAAAAATAATGAAATGCATACATAATTAGTTTATTTTTTAGAAAGTCACTAAGATCAGTTTATTTCCAAAAAATAGTAGTATCCCGTAGGAGTAGATGCTCGTTGGCGATATCGCTTCGGCGGTGCAAATTCAATATATTGATTGTGTCGACTTTCCGATTCCGACTACATGTTGAAACAATTTATCGAATTATCATAAATATGAGAACTAACAATGGAAATGTATTTCTTTAAGCATATTTTTCGCGTGTTTTGTTATTTTCCACGAGGTATGTCAATTTTTGTGTGAAACTGTGTATTTTGCATTTCTTTCGTGATTTTGCACACTACAAAAAGCAGGTGTCTTTTTGGATGAATATAGGAAAGAATGTTGGCACGATAATTTTGGGCAGACACAATACCCATCCGTATTCCAGGCATTTCCCTTACCTGAAATACTTCCCAAAATTTTGGGTACCCGAACACCCATAGAGAGGCTAGCCACCCACGCACCCCTACAACAGCCTACAAACCGAAAATTTTGGTATATAAAGATGTGCCAGTTCTTAGCACGAGATTGTTCGTCAGTCCTCCAGCCTGAACAAGACCGAGGGCAACAGTCTGAGTAAGACTAAGATCTGGTAGTTACCAGCCACTCCAGCTTGAGTAAAGCCAAGGGTGCCACCAGGCAAAGTGGTACAGACCCTGATGTCACAATCTGCACAAGACTTGAGAACGTCTACTCCAGAGTTCTGACCACTAGGCCATTCGCACCGATACTAATGTGGTCAAAGTCCCCGGGGTAAACTGTGCTAATCGTACTGCTCCCAGTCTGCAAAGACTGGAGATTGTCTACAGGAGCATCACTGCCAGACACTCGTGACAGAGTCTAGTCTCTGAAGACGCCTCCAGAAACTAAGTCAGAGCACTTGGAAGACACCACGACACCAGCATCCCGAGGTATCGCAATGTCCTCACCTGTTTCCCTACCCAGGAATTACTTCCTTTCTCACCTGTAGTAGCTGTTCATGCCCACATCCCTTCTGGACTAAAAACTCCTCCCCACCCCTCACACTCTCCTTTGAGACAATCTAAAATTCCAAGAGCACTGCTTGAATAAATACAAATACTATATAATTTATGCAGGTCGCCTTCACCTGCCATAGAATTATTAACTTCCTGGTTATTATTTTAGTTAGAATTTTAGGATTTTAGCATCCCACTGTTTTACTAAAGTATAAAATAAATACGTTACAATTGACAAGTACTAGTGCGTACCTTCTTTTGCCCTTTATTCATGCTTAACACTTTTAACTGCGTAACTTCTCAAAGAGGTCCTAAATTAATAATTGTCTCTCTCACTGACAATGGATGGAGTCCTGGATTATCCCCAAGCTGAGCAAGGCCAAGATATAGAAGGTAACAGGGTCATCCAACCTCCAGCGGGAAGAACTCTCAAAACTATAAGATTGATATCCTCGCCTCCATCTCAATCCATCAATCCATCCCAACCAGAACAAGGCCGGATTCAGGAGATACCAGCTGCAGTCTTGTGTTTTGAGAATTTCTCTTTAAAGATTTGATCAAAGGACCACACTTGTGACAGAATCAAATTTTTTAATTGAGCACCCCCTCTGAGAGGAACAAGTGGAGAGGAGATTCCTGGATTACTCCCAGCCTGAGCAAGGTGGATTATTCCGGGAACACCCCGAGCCACCCGGCCTTCAAGTGGGATCTGACCCCAGGAACACAGATCTATCTATTATCCCCTGCTCTATCCCAAGCTGAGCAAGACTGGACACGAAAGGTACCGGATACCGCCTAGTGATTCTTGAGTGTGCAATAAGGTATATGTACTATTTTGACGCACGCTCCCTCTTCGGATTAGGGGAATAGAGGTTTCGGCACTGATCACCCTCTCTGACACGTCGGAAAAAAGGGAAGTCAAACCCTAGAGTGAGGTTGAACGAGACAGTTTCCTGCCCAGGGAGATCTATCCGCCTCACTACTACGGTTGCCAAAAGTCCCCGGAATGAAATGCAGTGAGCACTAAGCGATTGCAGGGGTGGATGGGGATGGCCTGGCTAGAGAAGCAGGATTGATATGCATCTGCCCGGTCGGACGGCGTGTGGGGATATAATCTGACAATGATGCCACGATGCGAGGTTTGAGAGCTACATGTGGTGGGAGTTGAACCCGTACTGTTTTTCCTGAGGCCAATTTATCAGTGCAGAAATTTGGTAGAACAGTTTCCGGTTGGTGCCTAACTTGAATTAGCTTACCTGAAGCTAAATTTACAATGCTAGAGTGAACAGGGGTTGCATCGGGGACTACCTGAGTGGGGGTCACAGAGGATGTCTTATCTCGGCGTTGCTGGTCTCCCTTAGGGTCATATTATGGCCAGCATGCTCCTAACAGGTGGTTGAACCACAACTCCTGCGTAGACGAAAGTAAAGGTGAGTCAGATCGAGGAGGTGGAGTACTTTCTGTCAACTGGGGTTCTATTGTAGTAGACAGTGAATTTACGGTATTGGATTTAAGTGCCCTATCTAAGACCCGATGCTTGCAGCGTTGTCAATGACATTGTAAACCACCTTTCTTATTGTACATAAGGCTTGTCCTGTGATCCGTTCTGCATACGTGCAGTCCTGGGGGCGTGAATTCTGCAGGCATACCCAAGGCCCTGATTTGCAAACAGCAGTTCGGTATTGGGACTTTGCTGGAGATAGATGAGGGAGCACCGGAAACCCAGGAGCATCTGAGCATCTGTGTGTCTTTTTCAGATTTATGCTTTCTTCAAGCTCACATCTCCTGTTGAGTTCGGTGCGTTACAAATTTGCACTCCAGCGGGATTTAATCACAGATCTTAATAGCACTGAGTAAAATTACCAGAGAGCAAATAATTATAAACTGACACAGGAACTACACCAAAAATAACAGTAATCTGAGACGTAGGTTTTACGTAATTTTTACTACGCCATAATTGGAAAAATTTAAAATCCCAGTTAAATTAATTACAAAAGAAATCTAAAATTATCTATGTGACAATAGTGAGATTAAAAAAATCTGTACTGATAAAATCAGGCGAAAGCAAGACTGGAGAAAGGATAATTACGTAACTAATTTAAATATTTAAAATTCAAGGTACACAATTTTACAGTGTAATGGGGTTTTCCAGTAAGGCTAGAATCGTGATGACCTGCTACCACAGGAGTCAAGGGAAGTTGACTGAGGTAAAGGGTTGTGAGTGCAGGATGTGAATTACTTCTGGAGAGAGATGTTGCCCTCACTGTCAGCTGTGGCAGTGGTGGATGAGCTTCGTCCAAGCTGCTGGAAGTTGCAGTGTTCGCAGTGGGCTGAAGACTTGTGCTGACTTCTGGAGCTGAGCTATGTTCCAAGTTCAGGGTAGAGCAGGGTTGCAAGCTAGGAGAGGAGAGAGAGTCTTCTGCAGACCAGGGAGAGCTTGCGAACCTCTTCGACCGGCGAGTCCGGCATCTCTGCTGGACTTCTATTTAAACTGAAAAACTTCTGATCAGCGATTCTTCGGGGTGTGGGGGGGTAGCATAGCCTTCCAACACAGGGGTAGGTTTATCAGCATAGCAGGGGTGCCGCTTATTTCTTTCTACCCGCTTGGAGGGACGACACATTAAAACATCTCATCCTGAGGCTGGCGGGTTGTGTTGTTACAAGGCCACAGGGATGCTGCCATCTCTGAGGTTGGAACTCTTCCGTGGCTAACTGAAGGGTAGTGGAATATCAAAAATATTAAATTTATTCATGGGGGTGGGGGAGGGGGCTTGCATGCAGGATTTTGGGCAAGCAATTAATATTATAATTAAGCGTGTTAATTATGGTTGCGTATTCGGCTGTCCAGGATTGTGGAATCTCCTTGCTCGATATATAAAAATGATTCTGCCATTGTTATGACTTGCCCCTGAGCTCAGGCCGCTTGTGGATGGGACGAAGTCGCCTGTAGAGTGCACATCTGCACTGCGCAGCATGTTGGCATACGTCAATCGGCCACCCTCTGAAGCGACGTAGACCCATCCTGAGGAATCCACTACTAGGAGGCGATTGCCTCAATCGTTATGCTTCTGTTGTACTTCTTAGCTAGCACCCCTTCTGTGCATGCGCTGCCTGGGTTGGAGTTGTGGATCTGGGCGGGCGCACCTTCTGTACTCGCGCTGCCCTTGGCTTGAGTGCGGAGTGCCCGTCTCTAGGTCACGTGCCATGTGGTTATTATCAGTGCGGGTTAACGGCCTCTTCCTTCTTCCTCTTTGCTCCCTCTCGGTTGCGTAGCGGGCGGGGTGTCTGCACACATTGCCATATGCTTCTCAGCACAGTTGTAGCCATACCATCACATTTATTCGCTCGTGTTTCTTACCAAGGGAGGAAGAGCTTGGGAAAAGGAGTTTGTGGGAACAAGTCGTATGTTTCATTAAACCTAAGCCTTCCTAGTTCGAGAGCACTTTATATACCTAGTAAAGAAAGAAAATGCTTTAAACATCATGTTGTATGAATGTGGCTCCATAAAAAAAAATACTTTAAAGTTATGTACTACGTTATGTAATATTTTAAAGTAAGTAATAATTCTGTCCTCGACAAATAAAAGAGAGTAGCTAATGGATGAAAACGGGGTTTTATCCCACTCGCAGAGGATTACTAGCGGGGAAAGTTTACTGTGGCCCCTGCGGGACGAAGTTAACTGGTCTATTATTAAAGGCAGTACGGTCGCACAGTAACCTTATTATGCGAGGGACAAAAAGTTTGCGAACTTAAAGAAAAGAAAATTCTCACACACCCTACACTAACTCCGGGTTGCTTTCCTACAAGTAAAGGCACAGGCATAAGAAGGTACTCTTTTAAAATCATCCATGACAAACAAGACACTAAATGAACAAGTAATTTCATACTATTAGCTTGAAGTCTTGATGTTATTTAGGTACGCACGGTTTATACATGGAAAGAACTCTTATAATAAGTTTGCAGCAATTGGCGGTACAAGAACACTGTTAACCTAAATTCACATTATCACTTCACAAGATTTGCATTTCTTAAGGCTAAGTTACATATTGTAATTGTCTAGAGTTGTTCCGATACCATGTTTTCCGACACCGACGCCCCGATACCACTGCAAATACCCCGATACCAAATACAGATACCAATGCGCTTCGCACTGAAGTTTAGAATAAGTATTACTGTCAACAATACATTACAAACATTTATCCTAGACTCATTCAAATAAAGAAAATACTGTATATAATTTATTGTAATCCGACACAAAATGCAAGCTGACCTAAAACTTTCAAACCCTCTGAAAATGCAAATAAAATGACACCAAATGCAAGTCAAATTTTAAATGTTCCGTGCGCACTATCAGCTAAGAGTGCACGGAGAAGTTATCGATTGGGCAGTGTAATGTCTGTTGGTTTATGGGGGGGGGGGGGGGGATAACCTCTCCACACCACTACCTGTTGGCGACACCTTGCACGTGTGGCAAATGTATGTCTTTTAAAGTAATTAATCATATTTTACTGCAAAGAAAACTTGTAATTTTGAGACAAAAATGAGGCGATTATAATTGATTTCTTCACTGTCTTTAATAATTAATCATTCAAAACCACGTCCACTGATTTTCCCTGTCATAAGTCACACTGCACTCGGCTCGGTGCTTACCTACCCATTATTAGACGGCAAAAGGTGTCGAATAGGCACTTACATACTATCAATTTATTCAGCGACGCATGTCTATTGAAATAAATTAATATAAATCCTCAGATTTCCCCGCAAGAAGTTACTGAAAATGAACACTTACAATACAAATTGCTCTATATTCAAACAATTTTTTGCTGACAAGTGGTTGAGTATATGCTTTTGAGCAATTAATTTTATTTGCAAAGATGCTGCCCTTTTTGTTAAATAAATATGAAGTTTTAAAGTCATGTTAATTTTATGCCAGATACAATGAAACACCAACCTTACTGGATAAAACAACATTTAAAAACAAAAGAAAACATCTTTACAAATAATAATTCCTCGTAAAAATGTTTTGAATAACATTTTCTGGTGAAACCATTTGCTTTGAAATACAAGTGATGGCAACTATTTTGAGCGATGCATACCATATTTACTCGTGTATAGTGGGCACCATGATTTTTTGCAACAAATTCCTGGGAAAATTTTTTTTTTCTATAAAATTGCACCAAAAATTTGTGGCGATCTGTTAGGAAGTATGAAACAAATTATTCTTTTTTACATTAATGTGATGTGATTGTAATATGTTTGGAAAATATTTTAATCAAATAACTTTGGTGTAAAAAGCCAAAATAAAAAAAATTCTGGAAACCTACAGCTCCTACTACTCAACATTTCCCCTGCTCCTAATACTCAACATTTCCAGCTTAGTTTTGCTTTTTCTCCTTTCTGCTTTTACTAGTGACTGGGAACTTTTTTTTTCCATGCTAGAATGTCACACTACCCTCATCTAAAAAAAAGGGTCTCCTGTGTCCCTTCTCCCTCACCCCCCCTCCACCACGAATGTGGACTGCTTGCCTCTGCCATGGAAACAAAGAGGGCTTGATGGAATTATCGGCCAGCAACATCTGGGTATTATTTGAAAGATGGGGGGGAGGGGATAAACACGTTGCAGCTCTGGTTTGCAGTATGACAGGATGTCGTTAGTAGGTAGAAGTGGGAGGGCGGGAACATTAATAGGTAGAAATTGGTGGGGGGGGGGGGGAGAGTTAGTAGGTATAAATTGGGGGGGGGGGGGGGGAGCAGGGTTTCAACCTACACATAACTGAAGTGTCGCTGAGCGAGAAAGCAAAAGAAGGGAGAGGATGGATGTAAGAGCGAGATATGAGACAACAGACAGTTCCGCCACTTCCCTCAACAACATCCCCCGACAATTTATGGTTACCACTCCCCCGTCCTCTTTTTTTTTCCATGCATAGGTGCACCCCAGCAATTTTTTCCTTTATTTTGAGGGGGAAAAAAAAAGGGTGCCCTATTCACGAGTAAATACAGTATTTGTTCTTATTTTTCTTTTTGTCTTAATGTGCGGCGTTTACAAACTGAAATACGTTAATTTTTGTGCCTAAAGAAAGTACTAAAGTATCGGCCCGATACCATACCCCGATACAGATACATTGTGAAAGGGCGAAGTATCTGCAGATACTGATACTTAGTATCAGTATCAGATAAGTATCAGATACTGATACTTAGTATCGATTACGACTCATCGCCAAGAGTACATCTTCCACCACTAGAGACGTGAGTGACACGTTGCCTACCCTACAGGCAGCAGGAATCTATAAGCGTATTCTCTTCACCTGGAGGATACGCAACCCAATAGGCATGCCCCCCCCCCCCCGCCAGGCGCTGAGAGCCTACAAGCTACCTAGACCTCGGGCAAGGCCGAGCACCACCGGCGAGACACGAAGCATACGAAGCAGAAACGCTGACCAGAGTATTCCCATGCCAACCAGGGCAGGAGGACATCACGCATCTCCCGCACCCCACGCTGACAGCCTACAAGCTTCCACTATAAAAGTCAGGACGCTGCCGAGCTCGAGAGTCATTCTAGTTCTTCTCTTACGATTTTCCACAGCACTGCTCAGTGCTTGGACCTCTAGAGAATCTCGAAGCTTTAAGTCGCCCCCTGCGACTACTTCACCATCGACGAACGTCAACCAGCGAACATGCTCATGAACATGTTAAATTCATTTTGTCTCCTCAAGACACCTTTCTTAGACCAGTTTAGAAGTATTGTATCTTTTCTCGTTTAGATATTTCTTTCCCGTTTTTTCCATTAGAACCAGGTCGCCTACACCTGGCCAGCGTAGTAACCTTCAGCACTCAATTACTTGGTAAGAGGTAGCATGCGTCGCATGTATATTGAACCATCAATAAAAATAATTTTGTTTCCTACCTTACCACTTTTATTTCTGAGAGTATCTATCTGTTTGCCTGCTACACACAGGTTGTTACGTACACCACTGACAAGAACCGGGTAATTGATACAACCGAATTAACTTCAACAGGGATCCGTCATATTTTCTACACACCCATTAGACAGCCACCTGTTGCTTTCCAACTGCCACAGCACTGTACCAGTGCCGGCGGAGAGGAACAGACGGGCCACAACCACTACCAACACCTTCACCCAGGGAGAAGCCACAGTCTCGAGATATTCTGCCGTCCATCTCTGTGTAAACGCACATCCAGTGGTGGCATTGGTGACCCAAAGAGCTCCCCGTCTCTGATCAGCCCGCATGCATGGGGGATCACTGGAGACTTAACAGAGCCTGGTCAGCAAGCCAAAACCGGACTGACACTATAAACTGTGTTTAGTTTGTTCTCGTCAAGATGTACTTAGCATACTGTAAGCAGAGACTCAATGCCTTACGACCATAGGCACTGTCATAAACGTAGGGAATGAAACGCAACGTTCCTTGCCGCCAGACACTGGAGTGTACTTCGTCAACCCACTCCAAAGTGAGAGGCAGAACTGGACCATGCCGCCCAACTCAGGCACAATTCAGTACCAGTTGCTCCGGTAACCATCTTATTTGTATCGCTGTGTATCCGAATTCATCCCTCATGCCATTCCGTGGTGAAAGGACTGTTAACAGGCGCTGCAACAGGATTTGGCTGGGATAACGTCCACTTCTGGACAAACAAATCTCACTTGTGGAATCACCGGTTTGGCATTGGTCAAGCTTGCTACGTCTAGGTGAAACCAACTATGACCATGGTACCCAAGAAGCAATAAGTACATGGTAGTCAACACCCCTTGTATCTCGCCGTCTATTGACCTAGGCCACCCTGCATTTGGTCTAGCGGACAAAATCCTAGACCACCGTGCCTAGTAGCCTATCCGGGCGCGCGTCAGTGCATTGGACTCACGCTTGTTTACAAACATCTTTTCCTTCACATTCTTAAATTAATGTTTTCTTATTCAATTAACGAATTGTGCTACTGCTGTTTCTTGTATTTAATAATTACTTTTCTATTTCTTATTCAGACACTGAACATGTGCATTATATATCTTTTAAAACATTCTAATTTACCAAATTTTTTTAATTTTCAGACACAGAAATTTGGTTTATTTTTTAATATGAATGGAAAAAAATTCATAATTGATTTTATTTTTAAAACAAGTTACAGAAATTTACCATCGCTTTCATTTTAAACACCCAAATACTGAAATTTAACACCATTTAAATTTTTAAATACAGAAATTTAACACCACTTTTATATTAAAACACCAAAACTTAACATCGATGTTCATTTTTTTTTTTGCACCGAAATCAGGCATTTTATTTTACCATTTTGTGGGGGATCTCTATTCATAGGTTACGTTTTGTACGTAAGTGGAGGTTTCTTATACCTCGGTTCAATTTGCCTAACCTACATAATTATTTATTAATTTGGGGGTTATAGGCGGGATTACAAGAAACATATTCTTACTACCTAAACATTACTTGAGTACATGGGTGGGAGGTTTTCTCCATCACAATTTACTAAGGTTAACTATAACATTCTCCTACTGAGGTTACATACGAGGGAATACAATATAATTCTTACTTCGCTACATTTAGGCCTAACAGGTACAGTAGTGAGTTGATTAATATACAATACTAACGCTTTGGGTTATGTTCATTTATCACGGTAAATCTACACATGTAGCAGCCTTGTTGGCTGGGGGTTGAGAATAGTTTTCTCGTGGTTGTAGCGTACGGGGTATCTGACTCAACCAGAGTAGATAGGTTACGTCTGCTGTACTGATGACGGTACACATTACACAAGCTAGAGATCTGACATCTCAGGTTACACAATACTCCAATTCACAAAATCTAACCAGGGTTTACGCTACAACTGCAATGTTCAACTCACACTAAACACTACAGATAACATGGGGTTTACCTTTCAATGAAACATTTCTAGGCGTACATTTTTACATTAATCATTAAATATTTTCAGTGTCAATGCTAAACACCTAATCTAAAAAACATCACAGGGTCATGTTTTTTGTTACGTGAGGGTTTCACCTTAGTAAAAGAAGAATTTACGTTGGTGACGTAAAATGAATACAAGATGCTTCGGAATTCTCAACCTTAAAAGCAAAAAAAAAAGTTACAAAGTTATAGGGTACACACAAAAAAACTTTCTCTTGGGTGGTGACACAAGTACTTTTCATAGCACTGCCTAATACTAACTGACAAGGATTTGTATGGTGCACATTGACACCTAGCCGTCCCTACTAAATAGCTACGAGTTCTTACACTCTCGTTTGCTTTAGGGTTCGGACATTCCTATCGACAATAACTCCCTACTAGGTTATATACTTGTGGTCTCATGAAGGAGGCGCGATAGTGTAATTACTGGCACCAGCCAGGTACTAACTCTGACATCGCTGCTGGTGGAGGGCGCTGATGTCTTGTTACTTGGCGCTTCATCGGGCGCCCTCGTTTGCATGGTGGGGCGTCAGGGGTGGTAGGCCAGCGGAATGCAGTAGGCGCCCTCCATGGTGCTTCTCTGTAACGCCTGGCAATATGACGTGTGCCGGGCTTGCAGGGGGGCCACTCGTTACGTGAACCCTGTGGTTGTAGACAGCATGGGGCCAGCGTCCTGGGTGCTGGCACCATCGGCTGCAGTGAAGGTTTCTGGGCTGCTGAGAACATCTGCTTAACATGCTGTGGATGTACTGCGGTGGACCTCGGTTTCACTGCAAGCCCTCATGGCAGAGGGCTGTTGTAACTTTGCGGCAGCGGCACAGGTAAGTAATGCGCAATACTGACTGTCACTATCTGCTCCCGACGGTGGAGGGATTTCGCAGTCACTCACGTTTACTACTCATGTGGTCTGCGCGGTACATCTCTTATCCTCTCCAACATGGTCCGTTGAGCTGCGCGGGACGGTTGCCAAGTTAACCGGCTGTTCTACTGATGTTTCTAAGGACTGTAATAGACTTTTTCTCTTGGCTCATCCACTTTCTCCATTCTTTCCTGGGATGGGTTAGGAAAGGTAGGGTAGGGTAGGGTAGCAGCGCGTGTGTCCTAGAATCCCTATCCTGGAAGGGCTCCACCATTTCAGGGGGAAGCGTTGCCGGGACCGATCTTGGCGGGAGCGGGTAAGCAGCCGCAGCCAGGTCTTCGTCTGGGATGAGCGCTTCTTCAGATGCAGAAAAGAAGGCTGGTGAGACTCGGGCTGTGGGTGCGGTCGACATCTCGGTTGATCCCTGGCTTTTGACAGTCAGGGGAGGAGCAAGAAGGGGGACGAGGGGTGTATACACAGTATAGTTGTCATTCTCTCTGTGGAGGAAGAAGGGGGGTACCCCTTCACTAACGGTGCTCTCGTGGTTCGGTTGTCGGGGGGAAAAACAATCAGCAGGATCGCGCCACGATACCTTGGTTTGGACATGAGGTGGTATCCAGCAGGATTCGAACTGAGAGTTAATGTTAAAGTTACCTGAACGTTGGGTCCTAGCAGGGAAGAATCTCCTAAGGTGAACCTCCTGTGGGTGCAAGTGGTATAACTGGGGAGGAGGGCTTTTGATCCTCCCTGAGTCCTGCGAGGGTAATTTACTGTCGCGAGGAGGAGAGGGATGCTTCGTCCGCCTCCGGGGTGTCCGGAGTTTGATTCTCGCAGGGGGTTCTGTCCCTGCCTGAGTCCCATTCGTTCCACAGTATGGCCATAGTTGGGCATACGGGACCATGCGGATATGTCCCCTCTGGTCACCTACCGAATATTTATTTCCCTGATTCTTTTCCATTGTTGCGGGTCCAGTTCATTTGGGCGCCAAACTTGCAGCAAATTTGCCAGTAGTCTTGTTAAGGGGGTGATTCCGGACCAACACCGAGGTTCGGGAAAAAGGGGGGGTTAAAAGTATCCATGGTTCTCTGGTGGAGGGGGGGAGGGGGGTGTACTTCCGTGCAATGTATGGCCTTTGGTGCTTGTTCGCCTGCCATTTTCAGCTTCGAGTGGCTTCGGCTATTCTAAGGGGGTTAGCGATCATTCAAGTGGGTGTTTCCCATTGCCAATCCCCCAGGCGACGGAGGGTATGGGCCAAGAGGAGGCAACTGGGTGTCGAGTGGGTGGCCTCGTTTTCCCTACGGAGTAAGGCAAACAGTATCTCGGGGAACTGTCTGTCCCAGTCTGCCTGGTTATCACCCACACTCATACGCAGGCATTTCTTCAATTCCTGATTTCTCCTTTCTGTCGGGTTTGACACGGGATGATAACGGGGGTGGTCCAGGTCTCGGCCCCTCAGACTTTACAAGCCTCCCGCCAAGGTCAGCTGGTGAAAGGGGTCCCATTATCAGTTAGAATGGCTCGTGGGTACCCCCAACAGCAAAAACCTCAGTTGTGAGTTTCTCAACTATATGCTTAGTGCTCTGGCTCAGGAGGGGGAAAGCCTCAACCCAGCGTGAAAATAGGTCGGTTAGTACCAGTAAATATCTGTTCCCCCTGTTGTTATGGGATAAGGCCCCATAACATCTGCGGCTACGTATACCCACGCTCTTGTGGGGCACCGCGGTATGAGTGGGTTCCCGCATATCGGGTACCCCTTGTTTCGACAGCAGTCCTCGCACTGCGCCACGTACTGTCAGAGATCTCGGTTCAGCCCATCCAACGCGTATCTATTCTATATGCTCTGTATAGTCTCTCTGGTTCCTGGGTGTTGGTGTGGGGGTGTTGATCAAAGTGAGCACAGATCTCCTGGCGTAAGCTCGGGGCGCCCAGACACGCCAGGGAGAGTTGGGGGGGGGGGGGGGGGGGGGGCATTCTGGATCCAAATGACTTCTCTGCGATGGTGATATCGGCGGGTCTTGGTTCTGATGAGGATGTCTCCCTAGGGTTCGTCCTGCTGAGCGGCGTCCCATATTTTGTCCTGTGTAAGGTTCGTTTGTTGGAACCTCAGCCTCAGGTTTCCAGACAGTTGAAACAACAGGTGAGGGGGTGCGCGTCATTTCCAGTCCTCGCAATTTTTGCTGCCCGTAGTTGGGTCGGGGTAGCGAGAAAGAGAGTCTGGTAAAGCATTCACCTTCCCTGGACAATGTTGGACTGTGAAATCAAATTCACTGAGAAATAACTCCCACCGACCACTTTTGGCCCTCTGTCAGTGGGATTCATGCAGCCACTTCAAGGCCTGTTTATCGGTCCTTACTATGAATTGTTTGCCCTCCAGCATGTATCAATATTTGCGCATCGCCCAAATAACCACTAAGCGTTCTTGTTCGTTACTGTGGTAACGAGCCACAGTATCACTGAGTCGGGTACTCACATGAGATTACCCTGGGTAGGCTCTCGTCATCCTCCTGGTAAAGTATCACGCGTAATCCTACTTCGCTGGCATCGGTTTGGAGTATCAATGGCCTCCCTTTGGAGGGCCGGTGCAGTTGCCTAAGGTGGCAGAAACTTTCCTCTAAGGCTTCAAAAGCATGCTGGGTCGCCGGAATCCAGCGCCAGGACTGATCCTTACCTAGTAGTAGGTGGGAGGGGCCATAAGTTGGGCTGCATTTGGTATGAATCCCCTGAGCCAATTACAAAGGCAAAGAAAACGATAGAGTTGTCTTTTCGTTTTGGGAGCTGAGGCATCCTGAATGGCGTGAATTGACCCTTCCTGGGGGAAAATAGCTATGGAGGATAGGACGTGACCTAGGTATTAGATGTTTCTTCCCCGAAGTGGTTTATTTACTTAACTTACATGTGAGTTTGTGCATCTCTAATCGCTCCAGTACCCCGGTTAGGTGGTGGCAGTGTTCTTCCCAGTTCCGGGAGTAAATGATTATGTCATCCAGATAAGCAAAACAAAACTTCCCGACATACCCGGTCAGAACCTCAGCGGCCATCAGTCGCTGAAAAGTAGTAGCAGGGGCATTTTTAAGCCCAAACGACATCACCCAAAATTGCAAAGTTTCCCCTGTTGGGGTAGTGAACACCGTGTATTTTCAGCTATCGAGGTGAACTGCAATCTGCCAGCACCCAGACTGAAGGTCTATTTCGCGGCGGGTATTGTGGAGATTGATGGACGGGGGTGTGACTGGAAGAGTCTTTTCATTTAGCCGTTTATAATTTAAGCAGAATATTTTCCCGCCATACTTTTTAGGGACTAGAACTATGGGTGAATTGTAGGCAGGCGAGGAGGGTTCTACTATCCCCTGTTCTTTCATTTCTTCTACCTGTTCTAGGATCTCCCGTTGTCAGTGGATGGAGACTTTATATGGAGGGCTGTTTATGGGTTGTTGTGTGCTAGGCCAAATCTCATGTTGAATATTTTGGAATTGCGAAAGGGTTCCGAAGTTGGAAAATATGTGGGCGTATTTGCTCAAAATCCCTTGGAGTTTCCGGGATTGGTTCCCTTCGAGATGATGTTGGATATCATCTGGGTTGCGAGGGTAAGGAGAGGAGGGGGGCTAATCCTGGGATATGAATGTTCCAAGCTAATGGTCACCTGCTCCACATTTCCCTCATGGATTTTCTCTTGTCCATGATAGATGATGCATTGCTGATCTTTTAGCCACGGTTGGCCAAGAATGACCTCCTCGCTTATATTGGGGACTACCGTGAACCAAGTTTCCTGTGACAAGTGACATACCTCCATGGTTAGCTTGATTTTTCCCTATGCTCGTAACGTACAGTTTGGTTGTGCCATTGGGATGTCCAGGGGTTGGGGTCGAAGGTCTGTCTTTTGAGAATCTGTAAGGACGTCAGTCCATACGAAATTTCCGGTGGCCCCGGAATCGATCAAAGCTCATCTGGGGATGCGGTTTATCTCAACGCTTATGCATGGTGAATCGGAGGGCCCAGGGTCCGCCAGTTGTGTGACCATCAGGGGTGCGTTGGTGTTTTCCAGGTGGGGAGGGGAAACACGCATCTCCTTAGGTTGCCGTTTCGGGCAATCCTTACTATAATGCCGGCCCAGGCAATACCAGCAACGTGGCAAGGGGACGGTGGGGATTGGCAAGGTCGCCGGCCCTTGCACGTGCCATCTGTTCTTTCTCAGGGAGGGGGGCGTTCATTCACCTCCAGCTGCCTTGCCCTGTCTACGAACTCCTCGACCATCTGGGACCGGGACGTGACTAACAGATTTCGCAGCGAGAGGAAGGTGTGGGTGGTACTTCTGACTCGCTGCCCTTCGGTTTGATCTGGATAAACCCTTTTGTGTAGGCATTCTTTGACCCTTATAGCTCTACCTCCTCATCGTGCCTTTGCATGCGGGAGTGTAAGTCAGTTATCAGCTCGCTTAGGAGCTCATCGCCAGAAAAATGTGAAATAAGCTGAGCCTTAAACTGTGGCCAGCCTTCCAAAATTCTCAGTATTTCTCCCACCATCATTTGGCGGGACTGACGAGGTGGTGGTGAGCTCAGCTCACCCATTGTTTGTGTGGGTAGTGACAATTCACAGGGTAACCCGGGAATGATTGGGCTATGCCTGTGGTTAGGGTTGCATGGCATATATACTTGCTACCTGCGGCAAACATCGCACTGATAAACCTGTCCAGGGTTTTGGATTCTCTCGTCCATCCAGCCTATACAGACGTTGTGGAATTCCCTGTTGCAAAATATGCGGTGGACTAGATAGCTGCCCTGACCCTCACACTTGGGCCATTGGAATACCTGTGAATCCTCCTGCCTACATTCCTGGCACCGGTACTCCAGCCCATCAGTGAAGCGAGGTGTATCCTCCCATCCTATACACCCGTAATGATATTCCCTGTGACAGTAATTACACAGGATTGAATTTAGGCTGGAGCCTACGCAGTTTGGTGCGGGGCAAGGGGCACTATTGGCCCCGACAGCATTGACCTTGGCTAGGGTGCCACATGTGTCTAATTGAATCATCTCTCTGAGTCGGACATGGTGGTAGTGTGGGCGCCACGGGGTGTTTACTTTGACTTCCCGAAGTCGTAGTTGGACTACTCTGCAAGAAGTGGTCGAAAAATAAAAACAAATAATCATGGGGAAAAAAAGGAGGGTGATTGGATTGGTTCTCACCCTCAAGGCTTAGCGACTTGAGTGTTTCGCCCCACGTTGGATGCCAATTGATGTGTGCTCATCCTTCGGATTAGGCCTCACTACTACGGTTGCCAAAAGTCGGGACGCCAGTTGTCCCAGGATGAAATGCGATGAGCACTATTTAAGTGATTGTGGGGGTGGATGGTGATGACCTGGCTAGAGAAGCTGGATTGGTACACATTGGCCTGATCGGAAGACGTGTGGGGACATAATCTGACAATGTAATGACCCGAGGTTTAGGAGCTACATCTGGTGGGAGTAGAACCTGTACCACCTTTCCTGAGGCCAATTTA
Source organism: Dryococelus australis (assembly GCA_029891345.1). Lineage (NCBI taxonomy): Eukaryota > Metazoa > Arthropoda > Insecta > Phasmatodea > Phasmatidae > Dryococelus > Dryococelus australis. Next base: position 356,919,244 of record CM056995.1, read on the forward strand.
ATAGTGCAGAAATTTGGAAGAACTGTCTCCAGCGGGTGCCTAACTCAAATTAGCTTACCTGATGCGAACTTTACAATGCTAGAGTGAACAGGGGCTTTATCGGGGACTACCTGACTTGGGGTTTGACTCCCCTCTTCTCCGATGTGTCAGAGATGGTGGTCGGCGCCCTAACCTCTATCCCCTTAATCTGAAGAGGAAGTGCGCGCATCGAGTTAAAGGTTACACTCGTTTTATTTTCGAGAGAATAAACACACAGTGATAGTACTCTAGCTTCGGGCCAGCTACGCGAGCTATTGTTAGGGTGGTCGGCAGAGGCGCCCGACTCAAAAAGGGTGCATCGAGAATTACTGTAACAGACTTTCTCTTGCTTGACATATACGTGTTGTAGGAAACAACGTAACAATATCGCTGGCACTGGCTTGGAAAACTGAGCATGAAAGCGACAGGATAATATCCTTGACAAGACTAGAATAGGAACCACTGCAATCACAAGTAATAACAGGAGGGTGCAGGATTGCGGGATACGTAACAGAATATTTCCTAACTGGCGTAGACCTATCCTACTGCAAGCTTTGCTGATGTTTAACGTCTGCAAGAGGGTTTGTTCGGAACAGTACGTGCTAGGCGCAATGGCGATTAAGCTAAGCTTAAGACGGGGTATCAGATCCCGAGTAGCATCTGCTGGGATTGAAGGCTGTCAATTTAATTGGCTCTGAGCAACGCGTACTGGAAACAAAACATGTTGCAGAGACCCAGGCCATCTCAGCTTATATACTAGTTGTGGGCCGCTGCCCACTGCTCATTGGCTGGTGCCACTACAGCGAGGGGTAGTCGCTGAGTGGAGACGTGAATGCATGACTTGCCTCTGTGGCCTCAGCAGCCAGCTGAAGGGGGTTGCAAAACAAAAGACAAGCTATATTACTACTAGTGCGATCTAGCGGGGAGTAAATGAACTCACTTGTCCTCCTAGCATAATTACAGTGAACCGGTGAATAATAAAAGCTGCAAGGCAGACTGTACAATATCACTTTTTAATGTAATAATTTTAAGCTTCAAACTCCCTGCAAAATACCTGAGGGATGAGCTGAAGTCGTTAAAAACTATATCTCAAAAAGTGTCATGTGTCAAGTGTTCGGTAATTTTTCTATTTATCACATTTGTACACTACCAACAAGGTTACACAAATTCTGCAACGGAAAGAGAAAAAGGACCAAATGTAAACCAAACTAGCTTATTTTATAGTCACTGAGATCAGATTATTTCGGAAACATAGCAAATTGCTTCATCATCGTATTCAATACATTGATTGTGTTGACTTTCCGATCCCAACAACATATTGAAACAATGATCAAATTAGTGTCGTAAACACGAAAATCCACAATGGAAATGTATTTTTTTGCATATTTTTCATGAGATTTGTTGTTTTTTGCAAGGTACCATATTTACTCGTCTCTAGTGCGTACTTCTGTATAGTGCACACCATAATTTTTGCAACAAGTCCCAGTGGAAAAATTTTTTTTTTATTAAATTGCACCACATATTTGTGGTGCCCTGTTAGTAAGTATGGAACAAAGCATTCCTCTTTACATTAATGTGTGATGAGAATGATATGTTTGGAAAATACTTAAAATTAAGGGTGCAAAAAGCCAAAATAAAAAAAAAATTATGGAAACCTCATATTCTTACTACTCAACATTTCCAGTTTTGTATTTCTATTTTCTCCTTCGTCCTTTTAGCAGTGACCGGCTCTTTTTTTGCCATGCTAGAATGTCACACTACCCCTATAAAAAAAAGGTCTTCTCATCCCTTCTCTCCACCCACCCCCCCGCCCCTCGCGGAACATGGCTCACTAGCCTTAGCCATGGAAACAAAGAGGGATGGTGGAATTATCGGCTAGCAACATCTGGGTATTATTACAAGGGGTTGGGGGGGCCATGAACAGGTAGCAGCTCTGGTTTTGTGGCATGACAGGATGCAATTAGTTGGGTTACGGGGGGGGGTTTCGACCTACACATAACTGAAGGGTCACTGAGAGAGAAAGAAAGAGAAGGGGGAGGAGTGATGTAAGAGCAAGAGATAAGACAACAGACAGTACCCCCACTTCCCTCAACATCCCCTGACAATTTATGGCTACCACTCCCCCTTCCTCTTTTTTTTTCTGTGTATAGAGTGCACCCCAGAAATTTTCCTTAATTTTGGGAAAAAAGGGTGCGCTATACACGAGTAAATATGGTATGTCGTATGTCATTTTTCGCAAGAAACTGTGTATTTCGTGTTTACTTCACGCACCATGAAAAACAGGCGTGTCTAATCATCATGGCTTTACACCTCATTAAAAGTAAGGCCAACCGAGATATAACCAGTTTGTTCAAAAACGAGCATGGAAGTAACCTGCCTTGGCCTTTATACAGGGACAATACTGTAATTTACCTCACGTGATTTTAGAACATGAGCAAAACAAATACGGATGACTGAAACAAGAAATGAAGTTAACTCCTCCCATATGCACGTTTGGTGTTACTGATCGTTGGGGCCAGCCAGAATTGACTAAATAGAATTTGGTGTAATTGTGCCTTTTTTGCATACAGGAATTTGTTCGTAGTCATGGTATTACTGAACACTTACGAGAATACTAAAAATGGTGTGCAATGAGACAAGTACATACATTTTATTGAGTTTGTTAACTACCAGAGGAAAACTGGTTATGAAGCAGGAGGCCCGCTAGACATGTGGAACCCTCACCTCGCTCTTTCTCCAGCTCCTCCTCCTCCTTGCGGCGCTGAGCCTCCTGGTACCTGATCCATTCTGCACGGTACTTCACCTGGTCCAGGATCGTCCGCATCGAATCACACTCGTCCTTCAGCCGGAACATCAGGTCCTTGGGCGGGATCAGCACCTACAAGCACCACCACACTGCTGGACTGGCTACCTTCCAACTGCCACATGCCTTGTAATGTCACAAATATTACCACGTACAATCAAATCTCAACAAAACAACCCCAGTAATAATGATTCCCTTGAATTGAAAACCATTATTTGCCCCATGGTTTACTGTTTGCCAACAACTGCGTAACAGACTGCAGTATGCCATCACTTGCTGCCTGGAAACTGGCCTAGCCAGCAAAACATCGCTATCACCTATAAGCAGGGAATGTCTATCCAAGAGTATCACCCTGTATGTACTTGTGTCTTCTGTTGCCTTTTTATAATGCAATTAGTTTCATAAAATGTCACGTGACCATAACTAGTCAGCTAAAATTATGACATATTTAGTATTTTGGTATGTAATGAAACGTACTAAAACACTAAATTACCAAATTGCACCATCTCTGAACAAGTGACTATCGATGGTGTCAAGAGCTGAATGCACTGAAACTACAATACCACACTAAATGGTCAATTCGAACAAAGTCCGAAACACACTGATAAAGCACCTACAACCAAATATACTTAATGAAAGCTAATACAGAAATAATTAATAACTGCAGGTAAAATATATAGACAACACCAGAAAAAGCACATTTTTTCGGAGACAATAGCTACTCTGCTCTAGTCTCTACAAGCCTACATGCAGTTTGTCTCTGTGTATGCGGAGAATGGAAGGATAGGCATGGCAAGGTGACTGGTGGGGCAAAACACAGTATCGATTGAGTTTGGTGTGTGTGCAGCTTTCTTTGTCATGAGGCCAGCAGCCTTCCCCTCATCAGTCACCTTGGCAACGCCGGGACACTGCTTGTTCAGAGAAATAGCAAGGATGCTGTTGAGCACGAATGAACATAAACCATCACCCGCCGCCATGAGAGTATGCAGTGAGTCAACTAAAACAATGGCACCAGTATGACCAACCAAACAAATTAAGTCTCACACATAAACAGTGTTATGTACTATATATATGTCATGAACAGATGCCATGCTAGTTACAACTGCATTAGCACATCTACCTTTAACCACCCGTATGTTGAGTGTGTTAAAGCCCTTGAAGGACCTGGTAATGAACCTGTGATAATACATTGATGCATGACACCCTGGCCTATGAGATTTTAAGACTTCACGTAGGTCGGCCAGGAAAATGGATGTGATGCGTGCTTAAATTAATGCAAAACTGAATTTCTTGCGTTGGGTGCTGCGACAAACCTTGACACACAATGCCTAAGGAAGAATACCACAAAGACCTCAGGTCAGAGCTGCCACCAGCCCTGAAGCTGAAATCCTGGTTCCTGTATATAAAAAATCCTGTAAAATTTTGGAAATATTGGGTCAAATTCTGTAAAATCCATGGATTTTAAAAATGGCAAATTACAGGAAAAAAAGTGGATATGAAGAACGTTTACATATTTAATGTAGTTATTTTTGTTTGGAATATACAAACCATGGTAATTCTTTTCTCCACTCACACTTATACTTTTGTTTACACAACAACCGTATTGGCGATAATTTTTGTTTCCTCACCATTGTGATATCAATGCCAAATGCCAAACATAGTCTCTAAATTTGGATTGCATGCGTAAAAACGGCAATTCACTGCAAAGGTTCTTTTCAATAATGGGCTTGGCTTTTGCATGTAATCACACAGCCAGGAACAGAAATATGTAGAAAACTGTATACCCGCACCAGTGAATAATTAAGCGAAATATTTTGGACCTAACTACACTATTGAAGCAATTGCATATCTCCAAAATATTTTGTTTAATTATTCACCTCTGTTATAAGAATCTTTCAGACAAATGCGTCAGTGAAATTGACATACATTGGTGTGGGCGCTGCTAAGTGCCACATCTGGTTAAAAAAAATTTTTTTTTGTTTCTAGGGTTAAAAATTCATAAGAACTGATCAAATCCCTTAAAACGGCAGGCCTGCCTTAGGTATACAGCAGCTGAAGTAAAAGGTGTTTGTTGTGGTCAATATTAAGGTTTTATTGAGTGATGCCATAATAATGATAAACATCAGGGAGTTTAAATGTTTCACAGGTGTTCTACCAGTGTACAGTACAGGCCTTACTGGCACAAAGTCAGTGGTCATTGTCATGGCCCGGCGAATGGGCTGACCCTTAATAACTGGATTACCTGAGTTCTTGACGACTCACTGAGGCTGCTGCTCCAGTTGATTGACAAGATGCTGGCTGCCGTCAGCTTTACCAGGACGTGGAGTGGTACTGATGTCCGGGATGGATTGGTGACTGTTGAATAGCTAGCCCCGAACTACGGGTTGGTTATCCTGGGTAGAGGTTCTTCTCCTCTCCTGATAGCTTCCACTAGAGGTGCGGTGTACCAGTAGTTTTAAAGAGTGGAGGAAAAAGTGGCTGTAGTAGAGCTGAGGGGTAAGGCCCATCAGGTAGATTGCAAAGTGCCGGTGTAGGAAAAGGTTTACAGTTCAAGCTAGCTTTGGAAGTATAAGCGGCCATTCTTAACTTCCTCCGGACACCGCCCTTCCGGGTCTACGGCATATGATAAAGGTGCAAACCACTGCCTTACAAGAGGAAAGCTGGTGACTCTGTTCCCTGCTGTGTACTTCTAAGGGTCGCAGTCGTACAGGCGAGAGTTATACACTGTGCTCCTATCGTCCAGCCCCGTAGAGAGCGATGGACAGAGCGGTGGATTGGCTCAAGCTGCACCACAGTACACTTAGGTGTGGTCAGTTCGTCAAAACTAATTCCTACTCCTTTCCAACCCCATAAAGAGTGGTGGCAGAAAATGGGTTAGTTTGACTGGCTGATTCACCAAGTGGTAGGGGCTCTACCGTGCTGACCCCAGGGGCAGAGCAAGGGTGGCCATCTAATGGGTGGGTATTTAGCTTTGTATAGCGTGTGGTCTGCCGGCTTCACTTTGACGAGCTGAAAACTAGACACTAAGAATTTAGTTAAGATCATGTGTTTTATTTAGTAAAAATACAACATGGTGGCCCGTACTACCTCCTAGACTAACCTGGATTGACACTGAATTTTTAAACTATGCTCAGCCAAGTGAAGCCTAAACCTGAATGTAAGGCAATAATGCTGCTAGGTAAGTACTTTACAACTCGACCCAACTATCTACCTCTGTTGTCCTGAAGGGACAAGACTGGTGACTTCCAGAAGGGTAGTGTTGAGAATTGCTGTTACCATCTGGTAAGGCAGCTGGAGTCCTTGAAGAGGACAGTCAATCGTTACCAAGGGGTGGTAAGGAAGGAGCTGTTTGACGTCTTCAGGAGCTGTTGGTCCAGTCTTCCAGATGCTCTAGGGGGCGCTGCCGCAGGCGCAGAAGAGTCTTCTGGAAGGGTTGCCATATATGATATGCTTCTTCCGACCCTGAAGAGAGCGGTGGAATTAACGAAGTACCAAAGACCGTGTATTGGCGGTGGCTTCCTCTGGCTCTGTCCAGAGCAGTGGAGGGAACATAGACTGGAGTCTGCAGGTATCGCAGGGCTGATTATACTGGTTGATCTCTCGACAGGTGGGGGCGGAGTGTGAGGCTAGAGATAGACTCCTCCACCTGTGTCATCTGTGGTTGTAGTCTGCTGGCATTGTCTGCTGCATGGAGAATCGCTGATGCAGCGGACTTCATCCCTTATCTGCCTGCAGGGTGTGTGGAGCCCTCTCTCGGCACGCTGTAGAACTACATGACCTTGGGTGGCAGGCTTGGTGTCTCGGCCGGTAATACAATGTCACTTTGGGGATGTTGGCATGACATCTGACTGGAGAGTAGGGTAAACAGAACAAGCTGGACTAGTGTGTGTAATATATTGCATCATTGCGAAGGAGTACCCTGTAGCCAGATGTCCAGCCTCTTCATGTACTGTGGTATGACTTGCCCAGGCGAAATGAAACTGCGTTCTAGATGGGGTGAAGTCAAGTGCATATCAAAGATGTGCAGAGCATCATGGATCCATGTTAACATTTAAATAATAAATCAACTGATTTTCCTGCAAAAGGTTAGCCAGTAAAAACTGTAGCTTGCACTCACTAAAAGCTGCTCGGCGTGATTTGTTTAGGATTTATTTAGCATCAAGGGGAGGGACTAAATGTTCAAGTAGGGTATGATTATTCTCAGAAAGAAGACTTAAAAATATTAAAACAAATTAACATTTCATTAAAACAGCATGTTATTTTTGCTTTAGAAATAATTGAACATGGATGAAATTTTTTACTTTTTGGGGATCAACGTCCATCAAAACAAGTAAAATTTTATCTTACAAATGTGTAGATTCTGTGGGCCAATTCACTGGAACCAGACGACTGTATTTAACAAATATAAAATGTAATTTTTCTACTAAAACCATGCAAAAATGGCTGAAGTAAAATTTTAATGTAAGTTTTCTGTATAAGGGATGGGGAATGGATTAGAATTTGTCTAAAATCAAACAACAGATTTTCCAAATTAATGGTTGCAATATTTAAGTTGACTACACCTAACTTTTGGCTAAAACAAACTACTATTGTGTTGTTGTCTCAATCAATGTAATATATTTTACATGAATAAACAAAATTATACATCATATCAATCAAACTAAACTATATATTTTACCAAATTTAATATTGACGAAACATCAACACATTGGTATTGTTTAACACTCAATATGCACAATAATATGTAAGTACAGAACAACAACAATTTTACAAATTTGGATTTCATGAATACAAATATTTCTATGGAGATATGCGGTAGCCATAAAAAAATCCTGAAAATCAATGAAAAAATTGACAAATCCTGGGCAGAACAAAAATAAATCCTACTGCTAATTAGCTAAAAATTTATGTTTAAGAGCCCACAATGATAAAATAGATGTTATAATAGCACTGTCATTAATTCAGGGTTGCCACATTTTGTCCAATGGAAAATTCCCTGACATTTCCCTGATACCAGACAAAAATAATCTCTTTTCCCTGACCTACTGCTAACAGTTTTTTCTCTGTAATGATTGATGCCTTTGCAACTCAATTTTACACCAAAATACTTCTCTGATCCCACAAAATTACTGCCTACATAAATTGCAATAAAAAATGCCTAAGCATTTTGTCCACAATAATCAAAACAATTTTTAACGATTCTGGCAGTGGTGTACGATTGATGATAGAACTGCCAAATATAGTATGTATATCACAGAATTCCACGAAATTTAACTAACTTGTTTGAATTCCCTGACACTTCCCTCTCTGACAGTTTTCAAATTCCCTAACATTTCCCTGTTTACCAGGTTTTCGACGAAACCACGTAATTATTACTATAAAAACTACAGCCAATGTGACACAAATGTGCTGTACACCCCTGCCCCTTGTAGGGTGGGCCTTGTGTGATACAAAACTTCACAAAGGGATGAGGTTACATCCCATGCCGCTCTCCTATCCAAATAACCCTTGTACGAATTCTTACATGCCAATCCTACATGCATAGCAACAAAGAGTTAATAATAGCATGAGTAACACATAGCACTATTTACTAGTGGTGGGTTGTGAACGGAATAGCAAAGAGTTGACTCTACGCACTGAAAAGTCGACAACATCTATTTGGAGTCAACTCTTTGGAGACTAGTAGTGATACCTCACGAGCAAATGAGGAATACCAAATATAGCGTAATACATGGTTTAAAGAATATAGCAGCAAAAGCCATTCTACTGAATGTCCAATCCGTATTGACAAATAATTATATTCATATTACATATACCTCTTTTAATTTTCTATGCAGTAATGATATTATTAAATCTATGTGTAAAAAATGCATAACCAATTAACATGGGTGTAACAGACTCAAATGTAACTTTATATTGCATTCACATATTTGTGAACATAATTACAGATGTAAATAAGATTGCAAGTAGGCCGCTAGGCTATCAAAAATATATAAAAGGATAGGAATTCAAGCACTCACAGTGTAGTACTTGAATTCCTATCCTTTTATATTTTCTTAAAGATGTAAATAAAGATATTATCATAATATTAAAATATGACTGTACGTCACTGTGTTCTCTCCTGCGTAGTGTCAGATCATCCTATCTCATTGAAATGTTTTATTTTCCCAGCTTACATGCCAAATTATATTTTTATAAAATATCACTGTCATCGAGTATTGTTTTTCTTTTGGACATAAATGACTAGGGATATATTGCATTTCCTTCCTATATTATGCCATAACTTGATGGTATTGTTATTCCCCCCCCCCCCCCCTTGCTAACAAACATCTCTGATTTCTACCTATGCACGCTTGGCTTGGAGTAGACTCTTCGCGCATGAAACAACTCTTCTACGGAGTTGCCAAAGTCGACTTTCGCGACCCTGGTGTTCGTTCACAGCACACCTCTAGTATTTACACTGTTTACTGTCACAGTTAGTAGATCCCAGACACGCAAGATCAATAGCAATAAATGAAATATTTTCTTGATTTCGTCAGTTTTGATTAGATGATTTTGGTATATTTTTCGTCACTTTTTTTTTTATTTCGTCAAAACTTTCGTCGATTTAAAAAAATAGTGCTAGTAATAAAAAAAAATTATGTAGATGTATAATTAGTCACACCTGCTTACGGTGAAAAAAATGGCAAATTTCGTCCTTTTTTTAAAAATTGATTTTGGTACATTTCTCGTCATTTTTGTAATCGATTTCGGTACTTTTCATTATTTTCTAAAAACAAAAAGCTGCATGTTTGAAATTAGTTTTTAAAAAAGTTTTGTGGGAAACACGGGTATTCAAAAGACTAAAAACAACATAATATCACTTTGTGTAGATTATTTATAGCTATTAGACCAATAATAAGCATCCTAATTCTTGTGCTTAAACATTTGCATGCAACTACATACACTTTTCAGTTGTAATAAGTAAAAATACATTCAAGTATTTTTGAACAAACATAAATTAGACAAATTCAGCTTTAAGTAAATGCCAGTGTAGTCATCAATTTCATATTTTCTGCTGTGTTGTCAGTCACTTTTTATAATAAGTTATCAAAAAATATTCTCAGAATTAGTTTTCATATTGTATTTAAATGAATGTAGAGGGATACCAACATATATGCTTACAATAATTTATTTTATTTTTATTTTATATCCAAATATTTATTTAAAAATAAAACATAGGTTTGTAACAAAATCGTAGCATATGTGTCAGCAATTAATTCCTTTCCTTCAGCAGGTTTTAACCATTTTTCAGACAAAAATATTTGCAAAAAGAAATTACATTCCAGCACTGAAATTAATTATGATATAAGTGTGAACAATTGTAAACATTTATTTTCGGTAGTTATTTAATTTGTCAGGTCTAAAAAACTGAAGTCAGATAAGGCAGTCAGGAATATTGTAGACCTAGGCCCAGCATAGGTTGGTTACAAGGTAACTTTTTACATGAAAACAATTTTTGAGGTTAGGTAATTCAAAAACTGTCAGTCGGTCAGGATTTACGTATTCCAAGTGTCTGCCAGGAATTATACCAAGTAAGGGTTAATATCTGCAGTGTACTTATTCGTACACTCCCGTTACTTCGGTTGACCAAATTTTCCCAATGGAATGTTAGTTTCCATGAAAGCGCGGGTTGTTAAAAAAACAAATTCTTGTTTTACAACTTTCACATTTATTGACCGGGGAACAAGCTCGGTAAGCGAAATTTAACGTTTTACACCAGACGTCGATGCACCCTGAACTTGTTTCGCTTCCATAGCTAAAGCTTTGTTTTTCTTATGAGTAGCACTGCCCTGGATGTGTTTTAGACAAGTGTCCTTTCAAGCCCATTCTATTCGTACATTACAAAATTTGTACATAAGTATTTTATTGACTTTGTCAAATACATAAAACCCCTCATGAGATAATTCTTTATTACAGTCAAATACTGTAACAACCATTATTACTACACACATCCGACATCTTTGTTTAGCATCACATTGTTACTGTTTATAAGGCAGGATTACAATATATATTGCATGTATCACAATATATATAGTATACTTGAGAATCTCAGAAACTGCTATATATATCACAATTCTCACAATAATTATATCCCAAATGTGTAGCAATTGATTCTATTAATAAATTATGTAGTGAAATACTAATTTTCGTGATTATTTTGCAAATTTACAAAAATTAGGCAATTTCGCGAAGATAAATGGATTTCGGCAAAACTTTTGCGATTTGTGCCGCAAAAAACAGATGTCTCTAGTAATAAGAAATCCAAAATATATAATTTCATATCAAGGAAAAGAAATGGGTAAGAAAAAATGTTTAAGGAAACTCAAGTTAAAGCACTTTTCAGAGAGGGTGCACAGACTTTTTCACAAAGTAGTACAACGTAAATTCACTGATAAGAGCCTTAACTTAAGGCCAGGCTTCACCATGCATGGACGTATAGGGAATCAAAGTCTAAATTCCCACAAAGATCTCTCAGTCATTTTTTATGATAGTATTTTCAACTAATGTTTTTATGTTTGAGATTGATGCACCTACATTTGAAAACGATTCAAATTTTACATTCTAAATGCACTTTCTAATTATTTATAAAATGTCACAATTTTATAAATAATGAAAATGTACATTTGAAATTAAAAAATTAAAATTTGGAAGGTTTACAAATCTAGACGAGTTCTGATCTCTAACAAAAAATCATTAGTTGAAAATACTGCCACAAAAAAAGACTGAGAGATCTTTGTCCGAATGTAACCTTTGATTCCCATACGCCCATGCATGGTGAAACCTGCCCTTAAATTCAGTATGTGAGAAAAATTTCTCTGGAGTTGAGCAAAATTTCTCTGTATGTCTTTTAGCTTAAATTTTGTTAGTTGGCTTCTTTTGTTTCTTGTGTTATGAAAACATGTACAGTATATCAACAATGTACAGGATGTCCCTGACCTTACCCTGTTTTCCAGGCAGAATGTTACTATTTTCCCTGACCTATTTTCAGGACCAAAACCATCTAATGCCATATTTCTCGACAGTAGACAGAACAAATATGCAATCAGTGAAGTTAAATTATATTACAATGCCAACATTTTATTCAGCCTATCGATATTACTTGCAATACATTCTACTTACTTCACACGGGTGCCTATTACAAACACACAAATACAATATCATACTTTATTTTGTACATATAGGCCCTATGTCACTTGGCAAAGACATATTATTGCCAGTTCACAAACATCAAAATTGAAACTTTAAAACACTTATGCTTATAATTACATTAGCATACATTCGCTCAACTAACAATTTTTGCAAAATGACAATAATATACATTGACGGGCGCTCCCTATCTTTGGATAGTGGTTAAGGCGCTGACTGCCCTCCCCAGTTTGTCAAGTAATCCTGCCGCTGCATTTTAGTTGCTATACTAGCCCGATGGATTGTGGTAGGTTTTGTGGGGGACCACTTAATGGGAGGATACCGTCTTAGGAGAGGGGAATCAAACCCCAGAGTGAGGCGAACCATGATTGTTTCCCTTCCTGGGAGATCAATCTTCCTCACTACAAGAGCTGCCAAAATGCAGGACGCCAGCAGTTCCGGGGGGATGTATGGGTCGTGATATGAATTAGTCGATGATGGGTTGGGGTGAATGATCCTGCCAGAGGGGTTGGCGTTATCTGCAGTGGCCGCGTAAGCCGGCATGCGGGAATATATAGTCTGCAGGGGAAGAAACCAAGTGAGACTTTGGGACGTCCTTAGGTCGGAATCGAACCCGAATAATCTTCCCGGACGCCAATTGTATAGTGCATGTGTTCTGAACTTCCTCCCTCTGGACTACCTTAGGCGGGGTTACTGCTACTGCATGCGATGGAATCTCTGGCTGGGAGGGACGTGCAAGTTCCAGTTCTTGTTCCTGCCAACAAGCATCTAAATAAGCATCTAACTCAAACTCGTCGTCAAGGGGGATGAAAGGTGAAATAGACCTAGGTGTATAATCGGGTTCTGCAGGTGGTAATGTGACCTCACTCATAACTTCCATGCTTACTTTTGAGTTAATTATTCTTTGTAAGGCACAATGTTCTCTATGTCAGTTATGGCATAGGATACCTCCCTTCTTGTTGTGCATTTGACCAGCCTTCTGACCCTCCCGCAGACATGCAGTCCTGGGGGTGTGTCTTATTCAATCACACCCACGGCCCTGACGTGTAGATATGCAGAGGTGCTGCGATCCTGTGGTGTCGCTTGAACTTCCTCCTGAGATAATCTCAAGGTAGTGGTCCACCAAATAAAATAATATTTATTCAAAAGAGTGGCGACCACATGCCGGATTCCGGGCGGGCAGTATCATTCATAATTAAATGCGTTAATAATTCCGTATCTGAAGCTGTCCAATGCATGGAGTCCTCCAGTGGGCACGTGAAAAGTAGTTTGATGGGGCGAAGTCACCCGTAGTGTGCGCAAACGCGCTGCGCAGCAATGTGGCATGTGTCAACATTTTCTCTGACCCTCGTGAAAATTCCCTGACATTTCCCTGTTTTCCTTATGGGTGGACACCCTGAATGTATAATTACGTGAACAAAAAGAAATAGTTGGAATGGTAAGTTTATAATATTTCATTTTAATGGAAATTAAAAATTACCAAAAATTAATTTCATGTATGAAAATTGCTCCAATAACTTCCTCATAATGCAATGCAAGTTGTTGTAATTTTTATAAATTGTTTTAATTTAAGCCATTTTTTAATAATAGATATGCTATTAACCAAAGTTACCTATTTTTGAGTGTTGTTGTTTTAACATTTTCTAAAGGACACATTACTTCTTTAATCAAAGAAAAGAAAACCCAAATCAAAAACTTGAAACAGATTATAAATGGAACCTACCATTCAGATCCGAAACAATTCTAAAATGTTATTCATAAGCAGACACCACTCAAAAATATTTAACAGTTTTTAAATCACAACTATACAACTGAAGCCATGCACAATGTTTGGAAGCCTGCCCAGATGGCACCCTTAGCTGTTGAAGTCTGCAGCAATAAAGTGGGTAAGATGGTGAACAAGTAATGGAATGGAAAGGCAGGGGAAATTTCAACACTCCAAGAAAACTCACTGCTTAACAGAAATATCTAAAATGGTTGCCATGTATGAAAATACAAGCTTGACCCTGCTGAGCATTCCACCTAATTACAATGATGGAAGGGAAATGGTTGTACATTTACTTACACCACCACGTCCCTTTACCGGCTCTTCAAAATGCCATTTTATATCCCACACATTACTATGCATTTTCAAAAGAAAGAATTATCATTTTCAATATGATTTGAATAATTTTCTCTACAGTATTTGAACATAATTAACTAAAATTCAAAATATACAATCCCACATCATGAAAGTGTTACAATTGCTAACTCTGAAATATATGATACTTCAATAATCAATGAGGCCTTGGTGGTGGAACGGTCAGACTACTCGCCTCCCACCAAGACGAACAGGGTTTGATTCCCAGCAGGGATGCTCCCGGATTTTGACATGTTGGAATTGTTCCAGATGATGCCGCTGGCCGGCATGTTTTCTTGGGGATCTCCCATTTCCCCCTCCAATTGCATTCTGGCACTGCTCTATACTAACCTCGCTTCATCTTCATCGTCTCTCAAGAGTCACGTATGGCTAAGAGGAGGCTGGTGCTAGTTGGAGCCAAGCCACCTTACCCAAGGCATAGACTTGTCACTCCTGCCAGCATGAAGAATGGATGAGGTGAAAAGACATTGGGATGGAAACATAACAGAATGAAGATGGAGGAGGGAAGTGGAGAGCATCGAGAAAACCACCACATCACTGTAGTGTCCACTACATTCCCCACATTAGAACCAATGGCCGAAAAATTTCTTCCTGCTAGAACCTAGGATTGAACCGGGTACGCAATATTTGAAAGGACAGTGACAACCGCAGGTCCAAATGGACTGTCAAAATATGTATTGAAACTTGAAAGTGAAACTTCATATACACCAGAGTACATTAAGGCAATTATTATATTGCCTCAAGATAACATTAGCAGCTATGGTGTACATACTTTAGTGTACTGCTCCAACAACTTGGTGAAGTACTGGAACAACGAGTGCTGAGGACGCAGGAAATCAAACTGGTAGTTCCTCTGCTCACGGTTCATCAGGTTGGTGAGGAACTGACGTCCATTACGAGCCACAAACTGAGCTGTCAGTTTTACTATGTCCCTGCGACACAACACAGGATAGGCTGTCGCATGCGGTAATCAGCACAAAGGTAACAGAACTACACATTTCAAAAAATTCCAACAGCACCAATTATTTTTAGCAAAACGATACATGACTTTACAAATTTTTATCGATTAAACCAAAGTATGAGACAAATGTAGTGTAATATGCTAAAAAAAATTATTTTTATTATAAGCAAGGGAAAAAATGATGAAATCCAGTGTATGTAATAGAATAGACCAAACCAAAGTTTTTAACAAGAGCAGAAAATTTTCAATTAAGTGTATGCATATGTTTGCATAAATATACATGCACACACATGAGTGCACGTACACACATTAACACAGAACAAAAAAAAACAGAAGGATTTAATCTACAATTTATTCACAAGATGTTCAACATAAAAAATACATTTATGGACTCATGAATAAGTATGACAAGATTAGCAGAATTTGTTATGATTTGTGACAGCTTATGTAATTCTTATATGTATGTGATGTAAAATGTCTGCTTTATTGATAATGGGTGCAATAAAAAGAGTCTTTGGACTGCCATATTTTAAAAATTATTACGAAATTTCCATTTACCACAAGCAGAAAACTAGTGGAATTATTTGATATTTTTTTCAACCATTAGCAAACTTTTTATTAAAATGCCAAGCAACATCTATCACGCTGATTGCATGTTCTATGACCAATTTAAAGTACACTTAAAGAGCTAAAACTATGTATTTTAAATTGATAACAAGTGTTTTGAACCAATTAAGTAATTTCAGCAAAATTTGCTACATGTAAACACAAAGATACTTTCTGCAAAACTGCTACAGTTTAAACCCCATCCACTAGAGTACATTGTGTTTGTGACAGGAGAAAATGAGAATCATACTCAACATTCCTGTATTTTCTGTGACTACCTTAATGAACAGCATAACCCACAAAAATTATAGTTTTACATAGTTTCTGATTGGGAGGAAACACTGCACTATTGTCAAAAAAATCACTAACATATTTACAAATAAAAATTATTGCATACTGAATGTATTTCCCGGTATTTAAGTACAGCAACTGTAATATTGAGTGCAATGGAATGTAAATGCTGCATTAGACAAATTCACAAGAAGGATAAAAATTGACCAAGGGAAAAAGCAAGGATTTCAAAAGTGCTCTTAACGGTGAACAACTGTTGTTCCAAATCCAAGAAGAAGTATTTAAAATGCTCTCCTTGGGGATAAAAGTAGAAATTTACGTTGGCCATATGAAAATGAAATCTGGAGGAGAGTCCTCCCAGCTGGATAAAACGAACATCAAATACAGAGATATAATATATAAATGAATTTGTATGGGGCTTCCAAGCTGGGCTGCCTGTCATCCCCAGACATGACATGAAACGAGACTCTAGGATGGAGCAGCACTGGAATGTAAGGGTGTGGGAAATGGGAGTACCCAGAGAAAACCCATCAGCAAGCGGCATCGTCCAGCACGATTCCTACATGCGAAAATCCAGGAGTGAACCTGCCAGAGATCACACCTGAATTGCCGTGAATGGAGGCGAGCACCCTAGTCACTACGTAACCGCTGCCTGATAAATACAGCTATAGAAATAATACACAAGATTATGGCAAGGTTAAGATGAGCCAAAATTTTTCTGGTGTCTGTAATTCTTGTGAGTACAGCAATCACTTAAAAACCACATAAACCCGCTGGTAACTGAGAGAAGGAATAATACTATTCTAAGTTCAAGGATAAAAATTTTCATGCAATTTGTCAGAAATTATGAAAATCTGATTAAATATATTCAATCTTTCTGATGGTTATGTTAATGATAATGTGATGTTCTAGCTTACCAATTTCAACAAATTTACATCAACTTAACCACCAACTTGACCTTCTATATCTATATTAACTAAATTATAAAGAGGTAATTTGAGTTTGTTTATTTGTTTATATGTAATGGCTAATCTCTGAAACTGCAGGACTGATTCTTATCATTCTTTCACTGTTAGGAAACTACATCTTCGTAGGCTATGTTTAGTTTAAAAAAATTCCTTCCGAAATTTAAAAATTTGCAAACGTTGGAGAAAAATGGACTGCTTTCTAAGCATGCACTAAAAAAACCATTAAAGATAAATTGAAACAAAGTTAGAACAATTTGTGTATCTTAATATAAAAAATTCACAAGTAGTCGCACATAGTTGCAAGTTGTCGCATGTGGTCACAAGTTGTCACAAGTGGTTGCAATTGTCACGGGTAGTTGCAAGTTGTCGCGGGTAGTTGCAGGTAGTCGTGGGTAGTAGCAGGTAGTCATGGGTGGGCGCAAGTAGTCACGGGTAGTTGCAAGTTGTCGCGGGTAGTTGCAAATGTTTGCGGGTAGTTGCAGGTAGTCGTGGGTCGTAGCAGGTAGTCATGGGTGGGCGCACGTAGTCACGGGTAGTTGCAAGTTGTCGCGGGTAGTTGCAAGTGTTTGCGGGTAGTTGCAGGTAGTCGTGGGTAGTAGCAGGTAGTCATGGGTGGGCGCAAGTAGTCACGGGTAGTTGCAAGTTGTCGCGGGTAGTTGCAAGTGTTTGCGGGTAGTTGCAGGTAGTCGTGGGTAGTAGCAGGTAGTCATGGGTGGGCGCAAGTAGTCACGGGTAGTTGCAGGTAATCGTAAGTTGTCGCAGGTAGTTGCAGGTAGTCGTGGGTAGTCGCAAATAGCCACAAGAAGTTGCAATTAGTCACAACAACAAGAGTTTTTGAGATAATCATTGAAAAAGGTATATTAGTTTTTGGAAAAAACATAGTAAAAATACATCTTACCAAACATCCAACACTAACACGACGATAAAAATATTTTCAATAATAAAGTAACAATTTTAAAACCATATATAAGTATGTATTTTAAAACTCCATAAAACCTGAGTGAAGCGATGATGGGCTGCTAGTCATAAATATTTCCACTTCTATTGAGAAGCCATACTATAATAACTACAAATGTTAGCCCTCATTCTTCCCAATATGTTTCTATAAAACATGCAATACCTTTTACCATGCAACAGTCTGTATTCAAAAGTCAGAATGGCAACAATTATGACATCAGAGACCAAATCACAGGTGCATGGCAGCACGTGCTAGAGCTTATACACGTACTGATGGAGCAGTGGAGGGGGGTTGCAGATAAATTGCCCTTCCCTAAATTTAGTAAAGGATGAAAGAATGAGAGTATGTGGGCAGACAAACTTTTTTCTGTTCACTGAGATGCATTAATATATTGTACACAATCTCTAATGAATTGTTATAATGTATTCCAGATACATTATACATCTCATACAGTATGTAATTTAGATTTTGATTGCAAGCAGAAACGTCTTACGAGAAGCATTTAAAGATGTGCCTCTCCTAAGTTGGACAAGATGTTTCGCCACTATAACTATTTTTTTTAGTGTTTGTTCGCATGCATGTTACACTGTCAGGGCTCCAATGACTCACTCAAGTAAAAAGGTGCTACTGTGCTGAGGAAGAGAGAGAGGCACTCACAGGTCAAGGGCAGAGATTGATGGGGGGTCAGCGACAAACTCAAACTCGGCTGGCGGGTCCTTGGGCACGAAGGTCTGTTCCACCTGCTTGAGGATCTCTTGCTGCTTCTGCTGTGTGCTGGTGAGTGCCGGCTTCTGCTGTGGCACCGCAACACCGGGGGCCATCGGCTCTTGTCCTGCACAACACCAGTGTCACAACACTAACACACACACAGGCTGCCTGCAGCTTACTACCTCAGACCCAAAAACAAGCTGCTATTACATTCTTGGTAACAAATATGAAGTGGGGTGTGGCTGTGTCGGAGACACAACTGTGGGTTTTACACGAATATGTCTGCATTAGCGGTCAATATTGTCTCTTGGAAATAGGGATGAAAGTAATAATGTGGATATTTGGCTCTTATAACAAATTAACATTTCCAGACGAGATATTTAATTTGGCACTAAAATCAGCATGCTAGCACACCAGAGTTGCAAGGTATACTGCCCGTAAATTGTTGCCCAAGCACAAAACTGCTGCCAACCACTGCTGGCTCCCACTCGCATCTAGTAGTCCAAGAAAGACAGGCCATATATTATTATTTTTATTACTACTACTATTATTATTATGGAACTGCATCACATCGACTGATTCTAATAGATTAGAAAATATACAAAAAATGTATTTAAATTGGCTTTTAATAGATTTCCCACTAATTTGGATTTTAATTATAGAAATGAACTTGTCAGATTCAAAACACAGACCTTAAAAGAACGCCATGATACCAATCATTCATTATTTTTAATTAATTCATTTTTAGCTTATTCATCTTGTTCAGCTGTTAATAAAAGAGTAGGCTTCGAAATTCCAATGTACACCCATAGAACCTCGTATACTTTTTCTGCTCTAACTTATAAAAAAGATCTGGTTAATAAGTGTGTTATCAACTTCAATAATAATTTTTCCAATTTTTATAGTTTATAGGTAAGAAACTGACTTCCTTGGAAGTTTATAAACATTATTAAAGTTAGTAATTCTGTTCTATTACATAATCAATTCTTTATTTTTTTTCCTTTGTATACTGCTACAATTGTGTTCATTCTTATGTAAATTTGTGTTGTTTGTGTCTGGTGTGTGTGTGTGTGTGTATATATGTGTCTTATGTTTATGTCTATTGTTTTGCTCATTTAATCTTGAATTAATATTGAATACAAAAATATGAAATGTTTCAACCTTTTGTTCTATTAGTTCTAACCTCCTCTGGATGTTTATCCATATCTTATGTTATAGTATTTATGGTTTTATTAAAATTATTTAACTGAGCAAATAATTATTATGTCATGTTTGTATTTTATGTTTGTCATTGTGTTATGTTTATATTATTATCTTGTATGTATTTAATGTTCTTTATGTTGTATATTCTTGTGCTATCCTGTTAATGGTTGTACTGTTGGATGGCACACTAAGCAAAGTAATAAATAAATTAATGAATCATTATATTAATCCAAAAGGTCTAAATGTGAAATATTACAGGATATAGGACTATTCCATTACACAAAATCTGCTTTGATAAAAGGGTTGAATGACACGAAGGCGAACTGATCCACAGCAGTGCTGCACGCAGCACTCTACGCCGCCTGTCGGTTGGTTGGGTAGCCACTGTCCCACACACAGGCATCATTGCAGTGACAGGTGAGCTTCCGTCTTTCATGGTTGCCTATGTGCAGGTGCTGGCCGCATGTCGCGCCACCGCCGTTCGCCTTCGTGTCACGCAACTTATTATGCACGCAGGTACATACAGCTGCAGACACCCGGCGTCGTTTGCCATAATTCAACTCCACTTTAAACATACTAAATGGCCTTTCCGAACATTTTGTGACTGGAGTTTCTTGTTTCTGTTCGCCCACAGAAGCTGTGGTTTGAATTTCGACAGGTAGTTTCCGAACATCTTGTATATATTTTTTGTAAGTAGACCAGTATTTTAACTTCGTTTATTTTTCTCTGTTTAAAAGCACCAGTTCAAATTAAAATTAGCTAGATTTGAAATATTTCAGGTTAACCTCTCTAGAATGGTCATTATTTTTATTTTTTTTATTTTTTCATGTTAATGTTACTTATTTTTAATTGATGATAGTGCTAAGTATGTATGATTTATTTTTGAAATGTTTGTAATGTTCTTTTTCCAAGCAAGCTCTAGGTAAGTAATGTACCTTTGTATAGCCTAAGAGAAAGCAACTTGGTTTACGCAGGAGGCAATTGTACCAGGCAGCAGAAAGCTATTGAATATAAGTATCTATCCAGGGATTAAGCATCTTTTGTATAACCAGGGGACTCTCATTTTTAACGTGTAATGTCGCAGATGTCAGAATTGGTGACTGGAATCACCGCTTGGTTTTACTCACTTGGTAGAGACATGAAACTTAAATAAAGGCACCATATTAAAATAAAATTAAAAGAATTCATGTCTCTATTTCCTTCATATTTTTACTTCAAGTTCAAATAAACAGTTCACAATATTCAATTAATGCAGAGTCACAAAATGTCAGCTTAACGAGACAGGCAAGCAAAGAACAGCGCTGCAGTAGTTCATTTATTATTTATGTCACTCAAAACTCATATAGCGAGAGAAAATTACGAAGGCAGGAAGCACATCAGTTCTCTCCTGGCACCCTAGTGACCTCCCACACCGGCAGAAATAATACAGTAGCAAAAAGTTTATCAAAAAATTGAAGCAATAAAAAATAAAAGAAGTGAAGGTCACTGGTGAGGGCAAAATTTGCTGCGCTCAATATGTCTTCTATGAGAGCTGGTCGTCTACTGTTAGCGGGCGGCAGGCGCTCCGGAAATGAATTTTCCTTACTTATCGCACCAGGGCGCCACAAACCTAACCAAATAAGAGCACGGCATGGTATATGATCCCAGTCGTTGTACTTCCCCACATCATGCCATTTGGACATATAGTCAAATTGAATACGTAAAACATTCTCAAAGGAAAAAAAAATTCTACAAAGTGGTAAAAGCTTTTATCTCTGATTGATGATGCAACCTCAACTACGATTTCAGAAAAAGCAAACGCATGACAGATAAACATTCTAACATGACCAGAACTTCAAATACTGATAATCTATTATAGTTTCACGAAACAAAAGAAAATTAACCAAATATCTCGATAAAATTAATATAAACTGCATCATTAGAAATGTCATGGAGTGCAGTCCACCATATTTTTGCTCTTCGAATTTCCAAAAATATTTCAGCATGACTACCCATCGTAAGGAAAGGGACCTAAATCATGTTAAATTTGCATGGGTAAATCAGAAGAGATCCCAAACGCCAGATTTAGCATTTATTAGTGCTTTAATATGTGTGACACAGCCTTCTCCATTTTGAAGTTACATACGAGTATACGTTTCTATGAGGGATTGTGCTAATTAGAATTCCAAACATTCAAATCAATGGAGATTACTTTTGGAAGAAGTACTATTTTACTTTGAGTTTTACTGCTGAAAAACTTTAAAAAATTTTAGGGCAAAAATTTTTCCGGACTTAACCAGAAGCCAAATCAGATTAGGACTTTTCATGCAAACTATTACGGGTATTTTCTTTTATTAGAAATGAAATCTATTAGGCCTAATTATTTTTCTCGATGCAAGTCAATACAAAGAATATCCATCTTCACCTAATTTACTATCTTTGTTAATCTTCTGAAGAGACGTGATTAATTTGAGATGATTTAGTTGCCATCATCTCACTGGCTGTATGCCTCGATGGAGGCCGCTTGCTGCTCCTCCTCCTCGGCCTTCCTCTCTCCTTTTCTCACTCCTTTCCCCCTCCTTCCCCTCTCGAGGAGTCAGACAGTGTGTATGCAGCGATATTGTGTCGTTAGCTTTCGCCTTCTCATGGCTGTCGCCAGCAGTAGCAACTTGTCGGCTTGTTCACTTGTCACCTTTTTGCGGGCCTTTCCTGTTTGCCTGACTCATCCTTCAGTTTGACGCATGCTAGAATGCTGCAAAGTGTGACTGCGTGCTCTATGGACAACTCAGCCCCATCTACGAGCCACGTGCGCTCCGGGGCGGAATATGTAAGCGGCAATCTGAATCAAACCTATAGCACCAAGAAGCCCACAAGCCTGAGTGGCCGATCACATCATTGCATATTACGTGTGTAATTGCAATCCCCATTGCCTGTCCAGAATTATACATGCAAAAGACACCCCCGCGGTTGGAATTATATTTATTGTGAATTCTACTACTTGTGTCTGGCCCCTGGAAGAAGTTCCTACAATCACGAGAGATGGCAACACCTTGCGACCTTGTGACGTACCAGCCATCCCGCCTCAGAGACAGGAGTTTTAATTTGTCATTGCATCCACACGGAGTGATAAGAAACCCGCAGCACGTCTGCACCCCCGATAAACCTGCCCCCGTGGTGGAAGACTACGCTACCCCCCCGCACCCTGAAGAACTGCTGACCAGAGAATTTTTTAGTATAAATACAACTTCCGCAGCTACCACCAGCGAGTATCGCCGGGCTCGGCGACCATGTACGACGCGAGCCCAACCTCCAGTCTGCTGAAGACTCTCCTCAATCCGCGAGGGCTCATCCTCCTCATTCTGCAACAGAACTCATCCTCCTCAGCTTGCAAGGGCTTACCTTCCCCGCAAGGATTCTGCAGCTCACTACCCACTCGCCTATTACCAGCTTGCAGAAAGCTCTCCTTCGGGTTTGACCCAGAGCAAATCTATCTACTACCGCCAACCCTCCCTCCTTGACCCACAACATAATCTGCATCAAGAAGCTCTCTCTCGACCTGCACGTCATCAGGGACCTGCACGTGAGTCAGCCAACAGCTACAGGTATAGCTACAGGTATACCCAACCTTAATCCTGAAAATTCTACCCAAGTCAACTTCCCGTGACTCCCCGGTAGTGAGCTGTGGCATTGTGTGTTAACTACCTGTTTAGCTTCCCCCTCTTAATTAATCTAACCACTGTAAATTGCGTTGCTATAGATTTCCCTGGACAGCCACGCCAAAGTGGCAGAGCTATAGATTTATACCTCAGGCCCATCTTTGCCTGATCCCCGTTTTGCTTCACGTAAATCTTATATAAAAATTTTTATTGTGTGTATTGTATCTTATTATATTGTGCATTTCTGTAATAGTAATTGCCATTGCATTTATTCCCCAGAGAATGAAACCCCACAATAAACAACTACATAACTTTATATATATCTGTGTGCCGTTACTGTAGTAGTGATCCCTGCTCGCTCAGTATAATTTTGTGTTGTGTGATTGTCATTGATCGGATGTACGGTAAGAAAGGTGGTGCGGTGCGCCCAGTAAGCAAAGACATAGGGAACGTCGTGCCCTTGCTCGAGCTAACGCTCAACCTACGCCTATAAACGAACCGTCGATTAACCAACCTGATCTAACACAACAAGCCATTTCCCCTCTTATTCCACTAGACATCTCTTCTCCCCTTGGTCACCTACTCTGTGGTAATTGGCCAGGGTATCCCACTACGGATTATGAGATCCAAGAGCAATCGCTAAGCCAGGAAAACGAGGCTATTACTCAGGACAACCTTGCTAGCCAACCTGAGAAAACAGTTAGCAATGTTAAACTGAAATCCGGATGGCGAATCCGAGTAAACCATCGCGCGGGCATAGTCCTACCAAAATTTTGTGACATCAAACTAGCAACAGCGAGATTAATCTGGGTTCGACTCCCAGTGCAACCCGACTCCCGTGTCTGTATGGCAAGCCCCTCTGATGATTATGTCCCAGCACACAAACCAACCCACCCAGCTAGAGTCTCGTCTGCCAGGTTACGTACCCCCCATCATCACTCTAGAATGAACTCTCTCCCTTACATCCAGTCATGATCGCTGGCATCCTGTGTATATTGGTGGCCCTAATAGTGAGACGGATCACACTCCCAGGCCGGCAAGTCACCTGTATTCGACTCACTTTGGGGTTTGACTCCCCTTCGGCCCATGGAAAACCTGCCCCCAAGCGACCGAATGCTGTAGTAAAATCCTGAACGCCTTAGAGGCCTACTTAAAGGTATAGTATTCGTCATGATAGGCTAAGTTGGGCTTGGCAGGGGGGTCAACGTACCGTACTACCTTCTGAGGTATTCCACTCCTACAGAACACGCGTCAAGTTATTACAACAGAACATATTTCGTGCTTCATACATTGTGGTGCTTATCACCTTTGCCTGTATTTTGGGTAGCCTTGCAATGTCAGGCAGCAACAAAACTGTTACTCATTGCCGTCATGATGGACAATAGTTTTGTGGATTTGGGGTAGAATCAGTGAGGGATCGGCTAATTTTCAGGGCCAGCGATTCCAGCTATTCGAAATTATGTTTCGAAATTAAAGTTTAGGTTAACTTAGTGGTTTACTGGTTTGTTGTGTATGCCTTGTTAGTGATTTGATTGTGTATTATGGAGTTATACTTTGTTTCATAAAACTTCTGTAAAATTTGACAGATGCTGTGACCAACCTACACAGCATATAAACAGTAAATGCCCCCATTTGCAGAGTGCTGTGTCAGCTGATAGTTGTTATAGGATGCGTGTTATTATGTTGGCAGTTTTTGCGACGACTGTAGAAGGAAATAGTACTTATAATGTAGAAATTTAATGACAACTAAAACATTTATGATTAAAATTATGCTCATAGACTAATGTACAATTTTTCTGAGTTATAGAGCAAGGGTTTTAAAAACATTAGAAAATATTATAGAACATTATGGTTATTGTGAAAGGTCTCCACCCACCCAGTGAAATGCAGTTGCCTGGTTGCCATTGTTTTCTCTTCTGTCAAAATTTATCTATATGCGAGAATTCCTTGCTGGTGGTGTCAGAATATTATATATGCAGTTCATTGTTTTTTTTACTTGCATATTTCATTAAATAAGTATCGTTGTAGGTGCTTTTTTAGAACAGTAGCCACAGTGAAATGAAGTGACACGTGTCTGCCGCTTTGTAAAATTGTTTGTGTGATACCGTTTGCCATTTTCTTTGACCTTCGCGAAGCGCAAGTGGAAACGTATTTACGTTAAGTTAAAATTTGTTGCTTCCAACGAATAGCTAAAGTGTTGTGTTAAAAGTCAGCAAATAAATTATTTTGTATCAGTGGCCGACAAAAATGATTTTAGTGAAGTAATCATCCAAAGTTCGGCATGTGTTTAAGAATTACGAAGTGAACAGTAATTTTGTGTGTTTTATAAATGTTTTCTTAAATTATTTGAATATTTGAAACATATTTGAACTTTAAAGAAACCTTGTTTTACATTAATTTATTTTATTGAATTTCTAACAATTTTTGCATGCAAAGTTATATTTGCTGAACATGTTTACATTGTGCATTTAGTACATCTGTATTACCAGTAACGTAATTATTGCATTTTGTTCTTTTGGGATGTTTTCAAATGTACGTGGGCTAAATTAATGCCCTGTTAGTGTAGTTCATTACATAAAAAAATGCAATGATATTTGTGTTGTATTTCTCGCATTATTACTAACAGCGACACATTTATCTATTTGGTTCTTTCAATGAAGTTAAAACTTAGAGGTTATAGTCAACAGAATTTTACTTCCATAAGAACAAAATTTTCCACTGCATCATCAAAACAATCACGTCTCATGAAAGACATTAAACTATAATTCCCCACCCCACCAATAAAACAAAACAGATCCCTAACTAGTATATTATGTGATCATAACAAAAATAAAACAGTTGGGAATAGCAACCAGCTATAGTAGACTAAATACTGGACAGAAGTTGTCAGTCTTTCAATGCTTGCCATTGGATTCGTAGTTTGTTTACAAAGATTGTTTTCTTCACCAACAGAACAGTTGTGTTTTTATTCGTACAAAGCTATGGAAGTAAAGGTGTGTCGCCCTCGTGCGAGTTTCAATGTTTTTAGACTGTCTTTTATTTAAAGTGCATCTTTTTAAGGGTGTTGCGACTCTGGTACTGCGTTTTTTTGTAGCCCGTCAGCACCATATTACTAGTCAAATAGAGTTTAAATTGGCGAGTAAAAGGTTGAGTAGGGTTAATGCTAGCATTTGCATTTTACTGTAAATCTTGACTAGCCTTTTATGTATGTTCTTGTTACTGATATAAAACTTATTTTGAAGGTAATTCTTGTGTTAGAACTTGTACAACTGATTTTAACATGCGTCGTTTTGAGTGTCTGCCATCCAGTAGTTAAAATGAGTAAATTATGACCCAACAGGGATATGGTACAGAGGTTAATCATTGTAATTAATAGGTGCATTTTATTTAAGTAAAGAATTACTGTGTCCTGTTTTGTGATTATTGATAGTATCAAACCTTTGAGGTTAGGTTTATCGCTGTTATTGTTTTTATTGCAGAGAGTTTTTTTAATGATCTCGAAAAATGTCTTGCGATGTTTCGCATGTGCAATCAAGTATATTGGCAAACCCCATGGGTTTTATGCTATTTTTAAAATAGCTTGGTATTTTCTTGAAAACCAACAGGTAAATGAAATTATTTATTGTGAAATTGAGTAGTGATCATTAGTATTCTATTGATTTTATCTTCTATGGTTGATGTAACGAATGATGTTAAGGAAAGTCCGAGATATTTTACAATACGCTTAAGGTTGTATGATAACTTAATTTTTGAAGGATTTGATATTACTCAATGCTACTTAGTCCCACTTTATTTGTACATCTTATTGAATATTGTATCTTGCTGTTGGTGTATCACCTGGTTGTTCGAGCTAAATTGTTGTATCCAATGACGGCCGGTTTATATAATAAAACTGAATCTTCTCTGATTTTGTGTGAATTTAATTTTGTGCTGCTTGAATCTTCCAGAATCTTGAATCTTCCCATTATTTTTCAATACTGATTTCAGATGCGATAAAACATATCTACTTTGATCAAGTCATGTTTGACAATTTGTACAGTGTTTGAAGTAGCAGTAGAAATTTTTTCAAATGCTTTGCATGTAAATTGTACGAAAATGTTATGTCTTTAGAAGGTCTATGTCTTCTTGTTCGCTACTTGTACCCACATTAAAGTGAATGCTGAATAGAGATGGTAAATGAGTAGTTTTGACTGTAACAATGAGTATTTGTTACTGTACAATATTATACCTGTTACATTCGTACTATATACAGTATAGGTATGTACATAAGGAGTACAGATTTTTTGTTTATTTGTTAATTATTTTTTATGTGCTCTTTTAAAAATGTGTAGGTATTGATTTTTCATTGGCTGAATAAACAAGTGTGCTGGATAAACTTTCCAACTGAGAGTAATTATAGATTACATTAGTTCTCGTAGTTTACTATGTTTAGGTCCTAATACTTTTAACACTTGTATTCGTTATTTATGCTACAAAATAAAACAAGTTAACACTTTCAAATCACAGGAACTTTATTTAAAGAAATTAATTAAACTTAAAATGATTTATAGCTGAATAGTCAACCCTCTTTCCTGGTATTTCAAAAGTTTGATGTTTTCTAACAACTTTTTTTTAGGTTGAACTACGGCAGTACAATTTTTGTCTACAAATACACACTTCGCTACGTTTGAATTAATTTTCTGCCAAATATTCTATATGCCAATTCTTTCCTTTTCTGTTAAGTATTTATGATTGTCATCACACACATACGCTACTCGTATTCGTACTGTTAGAGTTACAGTTTCAATACAAAATGAGTATGAGTACTTTTAACAGGTACGCCGTGTATGATTATCAGACCTATACAAGCCTATGTATTATTGATTGGAGTACATAATACTTGTACAAGTTACTTGAAGCACAGTACCATAGGTCTAACAGATAAAAAAACACAAAGTAATATGAAAACAAAAATCTTCCATGTGGGTGTCGCCTCTATATAGGGAAAAATTTCCCAGATTATCTGTACACTAGAAAAAGAAGTGTAGTACATGTAGGAGATAAGTGATCCGTAATATGTGTTAATTTTAGTTCGTACTCATAACACACTTGTTACAAGTAGATACTAGGTAAAAAATATCTGTTTCGTAAAATTCTCCCCATCTCTAATGCTGAGTTAGGATTAGAAACAGATACACTTAGCTTGTTTATAACAGAATTTCAAACACCAAGTATTTAATTTCATCAGCTGTCATTTTACATAAATTTCTCTGTATTGGTGGGGTTCGTCTTTGCCAGCGTTTTTAAAGAAGTTGCTCGCATCAGTTTCTGCGCAGAGAAAATACGGCGGCACCAATCAAAACTTTTCATATAAATTTCACTCTATCTATTACGGCCCTATACACAAAAAATCCTAACACCCAAATACATTACCCATTTTATAACTAATAGTACTTTACTACTACACACCTAATAAAATATTTCAATAATTATCCAGCATTTAAAAAGTTCTCAAGTTCTTTAATATTATAAAAACACTGGCCATCAAAAAACCTATAAATATGATTATGAAATTTATTTAGATTTTTTTAAGACATTTTTGTTAAGTAGGTCCTAAGTTGTTTCAAAAATATATGCCTTCTTGAAATAATCCTTTTTTAACAAATAATTTGTATAGTGACTTATTCTCAATGTACCAATATATGAATTTATACTGTAGTTTGATAGTTATA
Organism: Dryococelus australis; assembly: GCA_029891345.1. NCBI lineage: Eukaryota > Metazoa > Arthropoda > Insecta > Phasmatodea > Phasmatidae > Dryococelus > Dryococelus australis. The sequence continues at coordinate 356,948,435 of CM056995.1, forward strand.
ATCATTTATCTTATAATAAATTTCATTTAATTATGCTAATTTAAGTACACAATGTATTCACAAAATTTTTAAAGATAAAGTAAACGCTATTGTTGTGTATTTTATTTGAAGTGAAATCGCCCCTCCCCCATTTATTTTACATTATATAATTGACATATATTTAAGGATTTAAAAAAAATCTCTACACAAGTTGGACAATTTACATTAGGTATAATTCTTATGACATTTCTTTCTTCTGTATATTATATAATTTTGCAAATTTTAGGACTAACATTTCTGCATATTTATTTTGTGGTTTCAAGCCCTATTTTTGAAAAAATTTGTAAATTTTTATTAGAAAACTATACAGTATATTTACTGTTGCTGTGTATATTGGCCTCTGCGATGAAAATATCTACCAGACAAAACAAACCCCATCAAATTCTGTTCAGTTGTTCAAATATACCTTTCCTATCCCCTAAGTGTGGAATAGAATTGTGAGAAAAATGTACCTCTAAGTGAAAAGCTATTTCTCCCAAAGCAAAATTCTGGATGTGCCACAAAATTCTTTTTTTTTTTTTTCAAACAAGCACTGTACTTTTTTACTACCTGACATACTGTAATACAATATGGAAATAAATTATCATACAAGCTGTATAGCTGTTCATGTAGTAATGGAAATTTGAAGTAAAATAAAATGGTCTTGCGAATTAGTACTCCTCGAGACATTTTCCCAAACGACTTAATTAGCAAATGAAAGTAAGCAAAATGTGATTCTTAAAATATTGTCAAACATTTTCAATAATGTTCCTATTAAAAAACAAATAGAAGTTAGTTTATTTTCTAATAGTACTATAATATGCTTGCACTAAGTTTATGGTAAAAGTTAAGAGGCAATCCTAAAAATTTAATAACTGCTACTTCTTCCAATAATTTATCATCATCTCTGTTTTTAAAATTACTGATTGCCATATATTAAGTTTGTTTAATTGAACCAATTTAGTTTCAGCAACATTTAATATTTATTTATTAGCTGAAAACCAATATCTATTGTTGTAAGTATTTTAAAAATTTCATTAGTAATATTGCCCAAACAGGTGTCGACATAGTGAAATGAGGGCAAGTCTGAGAAAAAAAAGGTCAAGAGGCTCTGAGTTCAGTTCTACCAACTAACATAAGGAAGTCTACAGTTATACTCACCTCTGCCCTCTCTTAAGTTCTTGACATTGTGTTGGCAGTATGAATGGTACAGTGTATCATTGCAGTTTTTAAGGGGTTATGTTTACCGTTGGAGAGAAACATTTTAATTAGATATGATTACGGAATACTTGCTTATGTTGTTACATAATTTAATATAATTTCCAAATTATTACGCTTTATTATAAGAGTTAAACCAAATACAGTATAATCCCTGGTCAATTTAATAGTTTATTGATATAGAGATCATGTGTAAGTATATTTAATTTGTTTCTAAATTATTATATCTTCCTTTGAAGTTTTAAGAAAATGTTATTCATTTTTGACAGTATTCAGTATTCCATGTTATAGTTGTCATTTTTCATTTATAACCTAGAGGGTAACACGTAATGAATGTTTACTAAACAAAATCACAAAAGAAAATTATCCTGGTTTGTCTCTCGTCTAGCCATCATTGATTGGCAGAGAGATGTGGTGTGTTCAGACAACAGTGAATTAGGGCAAGTGACAACATAATTGAGGTGGAAGCAACATTGAACTTAATTTTTTTTTTACAGATAGAATGTGATCAACGTCAAGAACGTGTGAAGGAGAGTGATCAGTTTGGATGATTTAATTACTGAAAACTTAACGTGCGTAGGTCGCACCCATGGTCACAATTATCTATATATTTTGGACTAAACCTTATTCTATAAAATTATTTTTCCGCCTATGTACATGGCAGTAAGGGTGTAGGAAACTTCTGTTTTGCCTCCCTCGTAAGTTCTACAATCGCAGTTCATCAATAATTGCTGCAAAATTGTTTTGAACTTAATCTTCGATAGCAAGAATCAAGTGATAATTGTCTATTTTTTATGAGAAGACGAATGGAAGAATAAAATTGGTAAAAAGGATATCTGCTTGCTAATTATTTCTTCACATCGGATTCAACTGAAATGTAACAACTGACGACCCATACGTGTTGTTGAAGAGCTAACTTTTAGATCTACAATCGTCAGAAGCTGGGAACTTTGGCTAAGGAAAGGACCACACCCGAGAAAAATTTTTTTTCTACACGTCGAGACGTTGGGAGAGAAGAAATGAAAAGCCCGAGGTATGCTGAGAACACGTGAAGTGAGTCTGTAGTTGCTGTGCACAATTGTCCATACCAAGGGATGTCGTGAGAGCATTTTGCAGTGAAATGCAAGTACAGAAGAGAGAAAAGAAAAAATTTTGTTTGTTTACAGGTTAGATGAAAGTTGTTGTAAGTACTTAAAATTGGTTTTATCATGAGTGATAGCGAAGGAAAGTAAACAAATTTCATATGATTTGCAGACACTTTCATCCCTGAGAAGAAAGTAGATAGTCAGTTACGAAATCACAGAGAAAAAAAGGCAAACAGATAGTAAGGTCTTAAAAAAACTGAAACTATGCAGAAAAAATTGCAAACAGGAAGTGAGATCAAAAAGAAAGAAATGCACATGAGATTGAATAGTTTAAAGAAAATTTTGGAAATTAGAGAACAAATTTATATGGAACGGGAAAAATTTTTAGGTTATACAAAAAGTGAACAACAGAATGGGGTTAGATTAAATGAACATGATAGAAACGGGAAAGCTAAAGAAAATTTAATATGTAAACCAGACTATATATCAATAGGACATCACCGTATGTTGTATACAAATGAGAGTTTGGGTGTAGAAAGAGCAACATGATTTTTTTTTAATAATAGTGCACCAAAACAACGCATGGCCGAGGGTAAAGTAATGTTGAAATTAATGGTCGGGAGGAGGGAGGGGAAGCGGGTTCAGATGAAACACTAACGTGCAGAAGTATGGTAAGATGTACAGAAATGGGATAAACAAATATGACAGATACATCACACAAAAGGAAAAGGGGAACAAAGAAAAGATCATTGCGAGAATTGAGGGGGGGGGGGGGGGGGGTTAAATGAACAGCAGATCCAAACTGCTTGGAAGTTTGCTAGGGCACAAAGAGACAGGAAAAAAATTTGGAAAGAGGGGAAAAAAAAGAGGGGTAAAAATCAGGTAGTAAGGAAAAGAAAAAAGTTACAATATGGTATGAGGAAGGTAATAAGGAAAATACAGAGGAAAAGAGGACACAAAGTGAGAATAGTGGGAAGCACAAGGAATAGAAAGAAAATGAATAAATACAGACAGACCATATAGGATAGGAAAATACTTATATGAAATTTTTTTATTTAATAGATTATAGCTGGAATCTAGAAAATATCTGTAAAGTGGAGATGTAATAAGTTTATTGAAAGAAAAATATTGTAAATTAATAACGTAAGAAAGGTAATTTTAATTTAAGAAAATATAATTTACTTAGTACAACAGCAGAAAGGAAGATACTGTGGTGATACCTGACCACAGATCCCCATGGAAAGTTTACGTCTTGACACCATCGGGTGAGACACGAGACAAAGGAAGACACAAATTACTTACTGATGATATGAGCACCAGCAGCACTTCCCAGTCACCGCACTGTTGACACTCACAGTTCTAAGGGATGCTGTGAGTGCAGTGCTTCCCAATCACCGCACTTTTGACACTCACAGTTCTAAGGGATGCTGTGAGTGCAGCGCTTCCCAGTCACCGCACTGTTGACACTCACAGTTCTAAGGGATGCTGTGAGTGCAGTGCTTCCCAGTCACCGCACTGTTGGCACTCACAGTTCTAAGGGATGCTGTGAGTTCTGTGTGTCCGTCTCACCCGAGCGTAATTACAAAACATGTTGCAATACTAAGCATCAATACTAAACTTTTTAAGACTGAAAAATAGGTGTGGCGAGGATACTGTCACTACAAAGAAGAAGCTTGAAACACTGTGAGACTTACTTTTTATTTTACCACTCATACAAATATTGTGCCAGGAATTTTACATGTGATAAAACTCGGACGTGTCTAGCTACCTCCGTCTAGCCCCAGCCCGCAATTACTCCAGCACTCTCCTAGATTGATGACTTCTGCCGTGGTGTTTGATAACACAGCCTTCACAAAGAAAGGGTGGACTGTAGGTGTTTCCTGAAGACAGGGCACAGAGAATTACAAAGATGAATCTGAACATGAACACGTGTGATTACTTGGCATCACTAGTGCGGACTCATCGGGGCTCGCGCTCCAGCACGTAGTTAGTGCGGTGACGGCCTATACACATAGCCAGCGAGGACAGAAATAATATCACAGTACAATATTACACAATAAATATGGATGAAACAAGATAGGGCACAATATGAGTAGTCTCAATAAACATGTGATTGCGTGAAAGCAAGCATAGATGGCGCCGATGCCGCTGGATAAAGTTCATAGCAGAACATATGGTGCAGGTGAAGTTGCAATATTTCTCCGTAAGAACAGTAAATTATGATCAGACAAAATATTATTGCAGTTGGGAAAACTATTCCCCTGACGATTTAGGTATTTTTTGGCTTATAACGCACCTGATGGCGGAACAATCAGACATGAAAGTGACCACGTGGTCATACATACACAGCATCAATTTACGTGAAATTACATGGAACCCTGAACGAAAAATACATAGAACCCTGACATTTAATAAAGCACATATGAATTACACAAATATACCCTGAAAGCGCATGGATGGCGCAGATACGGACTTGGCGATATCTAACCGCGTGGCCATGGGCGATGTGGCCTCAATACAATAAAACATGAAAAATACCCTCAAATGAATACATAGAAATATAGCCCTCAATACTGCACAGAGCAATTATACAGAAATTACACTGAAATGCCTTTTACCATTGGCGAATGACGCCTGATACAAAGTTACGCAGGCCGCGTGGCCTCTCCGACATCTTTCTCCTCTTCTCCTCAATTAAAATTCAAAAAGCCGCAAGGGCGCAAATAATTAGGTTAAGCGGAAGCATGATGCTGGGGAACTGTCTGGATATCGTACGGAGGAAAGGTTGACAGGTATACTAAAATGAGCTATTGGAATCTACATCAATGTTCAAAGGTTGTAGTGCGTACATGACAGCGTCTTACCTAGCCAGTTCTCCTCGATGGACTATCCAGAGGCAAGGGTTGCGGGGACATACCATGGCTGCCTACACGTTTCACACAACCGGAAGTGCTATGCACGCAGAGTAAAACTTTTTATATTAAAATTGAAATGGCACAAAAAGAATTCAGATATTGATTTAGATTCAGATTGTTAATTTTCTGTATTTTCTCAATGTCTTTTATGACGGCGTTCACGCCATAATAATACTGTTCATGTTCTTCGTGCAGCGCACATTTCAAATTCACCAAACATTGTGCAATATTATCAAACATACAAATATGAAATATTTTATAACACTGAGCCCTGAAATAAAGGAAGGCATGTTGTACACTTCAAGCATAATATTTCCGTTATGGGAAAGTCCAATTTAAGGCCTCTTTGCACACATGCTTCCCATGTGCCACGTGGGTGGTGAGCGCCGTCATGGTCTTAATGCGCTGGCTGTTAGCTGGTGTCAGTCTCTATACTGTGTCAGATGTTCTGTTTATATTTTTCTTGCAGACTATATTTTGTCCAAGTCAAAATATTTACTTGTTGCCCTCTATTTATTGAAATTAACCATTTATTACACTGTAAACACAGACAATTATGTACAAACATAAACTGAATTTTATTTATTATGCTATGAATTTTTGGAAACTTTTAATATGATTTTTCACACGTTATAACCTCAATTTGTACACATGTTTGCAGAATGAACAGCCTATTAATTTTGACATGTAATTTTAATAGTATTTTTTTCATGATTAGCAGTCCCCGTGACCTACTCTGAGCATGTTGCTTTTTGTTTACTCTATATCGGAAAGTATGCTATGTATTAAGCGTGGGAAAGAGGAAAATTCAAATTTTATTGTTATCAGCCAATCTCGTTTGAGCTGAAAACAATGAGATTTGGGGCTTCTGCATTCATGCTGGGCGTGAGTGTGTAGGCCCCAAATTCAACCTTCTTCCCCAGCAGCCATGGAACAGCACAGATGCAAATTTAACAGTGTCCTAGTTTTACTAAGAAGGCATCAGTTGGATGTCTCATTTTAACTTAGAATATGCTTCTAAGTTTGTTTTGTCAGGAGCCCTGTGATTTCCTGCATTGAGCAACACACAGGCTAGTCTAAATGTGTTTGCAAAAGTAGTGTAATATGACGATCGACGTCTAGGACGCTGTTTCTTCCTGCGTGGTCTGGTACCTGGGTGCTAGACTGACGTCTGTGTCCATAATGTGTTTTATTGCTGGTGAGATCGTCACACAGCGACGATTTACAAGTGACTCCGTTTAATGCAAAAACTGTGTCTGAGCAGGCGAATCCAAAACCAAAGCGTTAATTCAAGAAAAGAAATAGTTAAAGACATAAGAGAGTCATTATACAGTTTTTGAGCGTCTATCCTTTTTGCCCAGTAGCCCATAAAGATATTGATGATTCTATTTACTGGTTTAGTCATGCGCAACAGTAGTAAAGATGAACTTAATTCTGAGACCTTTTGGATTCTCCTTGACTTTCTGTTATGTGAGTGATTGTGAACTGAGCTTAAGAGTAATTTTCAACTTTAATTTTTAAATTTGATTAAATAGCTCAGTGCCCTACACCAAAATGTTGATACTGTAAGCAAAGTTTTCTTTGGAGCCTTCTCAGAGCAATTTCTTAGTTTGAAGTTTCCTCAAAGTATAGAGGTATATTGCAATTTAATCTGTTTGTCTCAGCAGTGTATTTATTTGATTTGTTGTTACGACTATGATGATTTGTGATTATTCTCATCTCCTATTTCAAGTTGTACTGTGTTTCTTGTCTGAGTTGCCATATTCCTACATTATGAATTGATTTGTTTAATGTTGAAGATTCCTATATGTACTATTTGAGTTGTGCCTACACAGTGTTAGTGTAATGTGCCTTTGTATGTGTATTGCATTTTCTCATGATATTGAAACTGGTGTTGATTTAAGAGATGTGTTTGCAATGACAGTGTATATGTCCCACTTTGTACTCTGATATTTGTTTACTATTTGAACTCTGTTGAAGGGTATTTGTTTGCTTTCTTCATACCTATGTTTTAATTCAGTAAAATTGAATCATGACTATAACCTGGAATTAGTTCTTGTAGTTTGGTTGCTTACTACTAAGATGATTTTCCTATTTGGAGCTCTGAACCACCTTTCTGATTGAAGTGTACTTGACATGAGATTTAATGTCTTGGTTGGTACTCTAATGAGTTTGAATCACCTAATCCTGATAACAAAGGGGTGAATGCTAGACTGGAAGGGAGAAGGTAACCTATGATCTCTGATTGTCACCCTCATTTTCTACACTGGGCACTCGAAACACAAACCACCATTTTTTTCTGTTGTTATATTTAGAATTGTATGTGTTTTCCGGTTGTAAAATAGAGTTGGGGTACAGTACTTACCGCTTGCTTCAACACCTCATCAATATTTACACTTACACCCTGTGAGAACACTACAGTACAGAAAATTCATAGTAAAGATTATATGTTATAAAAGGTAGACAAATGTGTCAATGGATGTGGGATATGTGGGATACAGAACCTACAAGTTGAATTTATAAAAAATAGATAATAGAGGTAATCATAATAATAATATAGGACAGTCATGATGTAAAGAAACTGTTTATATTATGACGCCGGCTAACAGTCAGCGGTGCTAGAGCCCATGATGGCGCTCATGTGTCACATGTACCACAGTGCACAAAGAGGCTGACAATTTTGAACTTTCCTATAAATGTTAATTTCAGGGTTAAATGTGTTATATTGTCTTTACAGTATTTATTATGTGTTAAAATGTTTTAAAGTGCTTGTACTAATTTTAATTGTTTGGTTATGAATATTCAAAGTGCCTGTGGTGCCGAGATTAAGAACACTTAATATTCTGGCATGAACGCCATCACAAAGAGACATTAAAATAATATTGAAATTCGTAACAAAATTATAGAAATGTAAAACAATGTCTAATTTAATTTGTGCCATTTTATTTTCACTATAAAATATTTCACTCGGCATGCATAGCACTTCCTCTTATGTGAACCCCGTAGGCGGCCATGATAGGTCCGTGCGATGCTTGTATCTGGACAGTCTGTCGAGGAGAGCTGGCGAGGTAAGACACTGTCACGTGCGCACTACAACTTTTGTTCACTGATTTAGGTTTCCATAGTCCATGTAGTTTACCAGTTAATCTTTGCTTGTGTACGTTTTTGCCAGACATTTTCCTCAGCATTATGCTGTCGCTTTATTAATTTATTGCACCCTTGCAGCATTTTTAAATTAATCGAGACGAAGGAGTAGAAAGATGTCTGAGAGGTCATGCGACCCGCGCAACTTGAATCAGGCGCCATCCGCCTATGTGTATGGCATTTCATTGTAACTTCTGCATTATTGCTATACACAATTTTAAGGGCTTTGTTTTTATGTATGTATTTGAGGGTAATTTTCATGTTTAAATATTTTACGGTAACTACACGTATAACCACGTGGCCGACAGATGCCAAGTCTATGTATACATCACCATTGCGTTTTGAGGGCTTATTTATGTAACATCGTATATACAATATTTTATTCAGGGTTCTATGTTAAATTTTGTTATGGTTCCATGTAATTTCACCTAAATTATTGCTTTTTGTGTTTGACCACGCAGTCATGTTAATGTTTGATTTTAACGCCATCAGGCATGTTACAAGTTAATTTTCTCAGCAAGAATAATCTTTTGTCTGAATTTAATTTGCCATTTCCACGCAGAAATATTGCAATTTCACCTGCACCACATGGTCCGCATCGAACATCATCCAGCCCCAGCCACGCCATCTAAACTTGTTTTCACACGCGTGTGTTTATTGTGAATACTAATCTCGTGTCCCATCTTGTTTCGTGTATCTTTTGAGGGTTTATGTAATTTTGTGATTAGTGTACGGTGCAATTATTCCCGTCCTAGCCGGCTCTGTGTATAGGCCGTCACCACACTACCCACGCGCTGGAGGAAGAGCCCTAACAAGTTTGCGTTAGTGATGCCGAGTAATCACACGTGTTAGTGTATCAAAGGTTTCATTCGTAATTCACAGTGTCCTATCTTCAGGGGAAAACCCGTCAGTCCACCCTAGTGGCTGTCTGCCCTCTTCCTTTGTGAAGGCTGTGCTTTCACGGCACCTCAGTAAGATCATCCATTTAGGCGTGCACTAGATTAATTGCGGGCTGGGCAGCACCCAAGCGGAATTGGCTAGTCATGACCGAGATTATCGTAATTTCATTGGCACGTTGATGTGTATGCATAATAACAATAAAAACAAGTCTACAGTGAAGTTACCTCTTTTATTCAGTAGTGACAGTGTCCTAGCCACATATATTTTATTAAGTGTTAATTTCAAGTGATGTTTAGTAAAAGTTTAGTATTGCCTACGTGTTTGTAAGTACGCACGGGTGAGACGGACACACAGAACCCACAGCATCCCTGAGAACCCTGAGTCTCAATAGTGCGGTGATTGGGAATCACCACTGGCGCCCAAATTACCAGTAAGTATTTGTGTCATTGTTTGCCTCGTGTCTCACCCACAGGCATCATAGTCAAGAGACTGAGCTCAAGAAGCTCAGTTTTAACAACTAGCAAAAGGAAGACTACAGTTCCACTCACCTCTGCCCTCCCTGAAGTCCTTGACCTTGTGTTGGTAGTATGCATGGTACGGGTCCCCAAAATTCAAAAAATTGAACTTGGGGTTCCCTATTTCATTCTGCCTGATCCTCGCTTCAAACTCGGGCCCATTTCTTGCGACGAAACTTGCAGTTTTGTCAACGATATCTGGAAAATGGTTAAGGACAACTGACAGCTTTGCGAAGAATGCAGGCCTCCATCCACATCACTGGAAACCTAAACACAAACCAAGATGCAAAGTGAACTGTTAACACAGTCAACTCCACAATTGTTACGATAAACCACTGTTGGTAACATCACCATGTTTAGTTATAACCTCATCTGCCTCACTACAAAGTAATTCTTGAGATAGTAACACTAACATTGGGTACGTTCAGTGGACAAAGTGCTAGGCCTATTGCAGTGCTGAAGTTTATATTCGATTAAATACTGCCAGTGACAATAACTGTGTACTGTTTCTCCGCACTTTTTGAATCAAACCTTTAAAAAAACATCCCATATATGATGTGTTTGGATATTTATTAAATATGCCATGAATCACAAGTGTTTTACACTTGTGTTAAGCAGGTTTCACATGATGCAAGATATGTGCTAAACTTGAGCAAGATGCCAACCTTGCACGAGAATTTCTTGCACAAGTTTGTATGCAAGGTACATCTTGCACAAAATGAGGAGATAGAGCAGGTCCTATTTTTCTCGTGCAAGGCGATGCAAGTTGCGATCCTATTGGTCCTTGTATGCTGGTCATGTGACCTGTTGTAAAATCAACCATATAGTAAAATAAAATCATAATCTGAGGTGTGCGAAGAGGAATACAGGGAAATAAAACATTGCTCGAATATGTAAAGCATGGATTGAAGTTTAGACAGTTCGCTGAGAATAAAATAAAAACAATTCTATTTTAGAAGGATAGCTTTGAAACAAATACCTTGTTGAAGTAAGTAACTTCATATTTTGTATTATAATACATTATTTGTGTGGTACTCACCAGGGCTATCAACTAATTTTGATACGAGACAGTATTCATCTCATTTATCTGCATGTCAACTCGTTTCGCACGCAATTTAGTCTGTATTCCCGTACAAAATCTTGCGCAAAATGCATCTTGCATCATGTGAAACCTGCTTTAATATAAAAGTACCATACTTTTGGTTAAATTTAACTTCTACCTATGTTTTGTCTATAAATTATAACATTTAATTTATAATTAATATTAATTAAAACAGAGATAAAATAGGTATGTAGGTAATGTTTTGTTCTCACGCAAAATATTACACTGGCTGTGCAAGAATGTGGAGCATCGTCCCTTCTGTAATTTTATAGTCTCATTAAAGCAGGACTTCGTTTACTTTCTGCTGTGTGGTTTTATGACGAGTGAAGTGAGTACTTTTCAAAGTTTCCGCAAAAGATTTGCTATTATTCGTGCACCATATTCGTTCTAGTGTCAATGCCTCTCACTGCCACAAGTACTGTATACATAATTCCATCAGTAGCATAATATTTACTTATTTCTGAAACCACCTTGCACTTATCTCGTGTCTGTCAACCATACCTTGCACCTGTGCGGCTGAATGTCGCAAAGCCCTGCTGCCAATTGTATCCACTATTTATGGCTTTGTGTTCTGGAGCTTAGGTGATTTTTGTATAAATTTGCACCACTCTGCCCCTTGAAATGCACGTGATAACAAGCACATAGTGATGCATCAAAATACTTGCTTCATTTTTTTCCTGGATTGAATACATTTCCACGTACAAAATTCATTTAAAAAAATTAATAAATAAGGCAGGGAAATAGGTGTGAACTTATGCACTCGCTATCATTTGTGCTCCACGAAGCAGAGTGGTACAGATTCGCATGGATTCACTTTTCTACAGCTATTGGTGAAAATATTAAATTTTTTGGTGCTCGCTGAAATCTGTCGACTGAAGACAATTTAGCTTTGAATCCCAGTTAAGAAAACCACAGTGCAACAAATATCTGGTAACAACTAACCTAATGGCACATAAAAGTGAGTCATACACATGCATTGGCAATGACGGCACACATCGATACTATGTAAGGTGGAGTTACTTTTAAAGTAAGAAGACATGAACTGTTTCCGAATACTGGCCTAATGGATCCCTTAGGGTAAGGGATCCATAGAAAGTACATTCTAGTGGATGCTGCCATATTGGCTCAGTTTTGAAATTCTCACTAGGGATGCCGATGCATCTCTTCACGCATCCACTACCAAGGGATGCGACACTCGCATCCACTGTCGCATCCACACATCCCTTAGCTACAGAATTTGTTCGTCATTTGTTTATATTATTGTTTTCACTGATTTCGGGTGCGTGGTAAGGCTGTGTGTTTGCTTTTAGTTGATTAAAACTTTGTTTTTTTTCTTTTAACAGTGTTTGAAAAGGACTCCAACATAATCGCAAAAAATAAAATTCTGTTTAAAATACTGACCGAGCAATCAATTTCATTAAACACATTAATCATTTCAACAAATGCATCTGTAATTTGTATATGCTCATCAAACATAAACTGTCATATTTATAAGAAATCTCGATTTCTATTTGCAGCCATCGCCAAGCAGATATTATAAAACTTCAACTCTTAACAAGATTTTCATCTGCAGTAAATTGTTGACATTTCACCGAGATCCCATAGATAACGCAAATAAAGAAACAACTTCAAAATAGTATAAAAGTGTGTTACAGCTAGCATTACCTAAGTGCGCTCTAGCTGTAGCAGAATTAGAATGTTATCCATCCCTTCAATGCAGCCATTTCCACAGTGGATGCATGTATGAAGGGATGTAAGGATGTGTGAGCAATGGATGCATCCACTGAATTCAGAAACAGCCATGAGTGACAAAGAATACAGAATATTATTCCCAGATGTGTGCACTGTAGTCAGCACCGTGCTCGTCTAGGCGATATTCCAGAGCTTATAAATAATAATTAAAAAATCTGAAAATATGAGAACAAATAAATTTAATTCCCAGGTGAGTACTGCAAACAAACCACCTAAGATTTGAGGGGAGGTTTGATTTCCAATTTACATAACTTCACACTTGACTATTACAGTTGGTCCTCGCACATCTACATAATATTATAAAGCTTATATGTAAAAAAATAACAAAAACAAGTATAATTTTTATTTCATGTTATAATAATTTAATTTATTTAATTTATAAACTAGATAATCGTTATCGAGAGCAAGAGAAAAATGTGGAAGCCAAGTCTGAAATAGCCTAGAATGAAAATTGAAACTTATCACCTCAAATCCGAGGTGGATTTTTATAGCACACACATCTGAGAGTCAAATTAACTGGTACTCTTCTTAGTAACATTTTAATGTTTTTTGTCTATAAAACTTGGAATATTGCTTACGTCCCGTTGCACCAACATCTTCCCCGATCCGAGATCAAATGATCCTAGTTCCAAACCGGGATCCAGTTTGATCTTGGTTCCAATGTAAAAGTGTTGCACCAACAAAATGGATCTCCGATTCGTCGACCTTGGTTCCAAGGTAAGAGATCGAGATTAAGTGTGAGATAAATTTTGCTATTGGTTCGTCATATATGACATCGTGGAAGTAGGCATATTTTTCACTATAGATAGAACTAGATGTGCAATGTTTTATCTGTTTTACATGAATTATTGTTGTACGAATTTTACTGAATAATATTCAAGTGCATATAATGTTTAAATTTACCAAGAAATCAATTGAACGTAGTTCTATCTGTTGGCGTATTTTCAAACTACATTTGTTGACTATGGCTGCTGATCTCGGATCGAGATTTTGAACCGCCAATTTCGCCAGTTCTAACTAAACTACATCTCAATCTCCAGTCCAGCTCTGAACTCAAATGGTGCAACAGTTTTCTATGTTGATCTTAGATTCGACCTCGGATTAAGTTTCAAACCACGATGGTGCAACAGGGCATTAGACATGTGAGGGTAGACTGATACAATCAAGTTTGAAGTAACCTATATTGAAAATTGAATCTCTAGCAGTTTCTTACGAACAATACACACACCAGGGAATAAAATTAATTCATACCCATGTTTGTAATATATTTTTTATCTTTAAGCCTTGAAATATTGCTTAGGCGTGCAATGGTAGACTGATACAGCGAAATTAAAAGTTAAGAAAATGACAACGAAACCTTGTCACTTTCAATCCGAGATGGTTTTTTATAGTACACATATCTGAAAATAAAATTAGTTAGTAATCTTGTTTGCAATTTTTTTATTTATAAGACCTAGTGTAATGCCTTGATATGCAAGGCTTATGTGCTTTTTGCCACACAACTTGTGCACAATTTGACAGCTTTGCAGTGACTCATTAGTTCCTTTCTTTTAAGCTATTGGCAGTGTACGTATGTAGCTGGGATATAAAGCTAACTTATCCTTCATAATTTGTGGTGATATTTTTTTAATAATTTATTTTCCAATAACTTATAGCTTTGTAGCCCTACACAATATTGTGTTTTTTAGCCTGTCATATAAAAATAAGTCATATGAAAATAATTTGCCTACACAATTATGTTTCAGCATGTCAAGAACTGCAGATAAATACCATTCTCCAGGATTTTTCTTTTGTTTGTTTTCAAGAAAAGACCCCACAAATAACATTTGCAATTAGATGGTGTTATGTAGAAAGGAATCAATCAACAGCGAAACAAAACTGGGATATAAACAGTTTCTACATTCAAGGTCTATAATAATTAACTTAGAAATGTGTACTTTAATTGCTTTTCCAAACATGAATAGAGGTTCTTTTATGAACGAGACAGAAATTATTAATGCAGCTACAAAACAAACTAATTTTTTTATTTTTGTAGACTAGTCCTTTTATGCATAACACCATTCAGTATTTTCCCATTCAATTTTCAATAGTCACTAAATTAGACAGTCACCCTGGCGGTAATTCTTAAGAAACTGAGTTTTTTTGAAAATCGAAAAAATAATACCTGGATATGTTAGACATGATTATTAGCAATCATAATTACTAGGAATTTTGGAGGGGCTTGAAGTAGTTTGCTGTAAAAAAAATAAAATATGATAGGAAGGATGATTGTCAACAAAGCTGTGTTTATGCTATAAAACACGTTTAATTTATGTAGAATATAATTATATTGGGTCGTTTTATTGTTTTACATTGAAGAATACTGTTTGCAAATGAATATTTAATGTGTAAAACCTCATTTACAGGGCATACTTATGCCGCCCCGCTGAGGTTATACACGTATACAACACAGCTATCAAACAGTGTCTGAAATCTGGTGAATTACTCAAGGCTTAAGTTGTCTATATTCATGTACCTGATTGATATGTACAGGGGTGTGAGTATACAATACCGTAACTAGAATGTACAAAATACAATATTTAATATACAAGCGGTCCGCATAGTGTGTTTACGCTGGCCGACATGTTTGACGTACCATTTATGGTACACGTATCAGTATTTGGCCTACTGTAAAATGAAAAAGTAATGGTATGAAATGTACCATAATGTTGTATACCCCCTTCTACGACGGAACAGTGCCGATCAACAAGCCTGCACTGGTGTTGTACATTAGCTTCTGGTTAAATGCCAAGTAGTGCGGTTCATGGTCAGGAGTCCATGTGAAGATTTGTACTACACAAATAGAGGGTGCTAGTACGAGTGCTTCTGTGCGTGACAGTCACCTATGTGGAAGATGTTACCTGTATGTTGGTGAATTTGTTGAATTAACTCTCTTTTGGCCATTTTTATTTGATTTTTTAGTAGATCATGGTGTTTTATCGAGTGAGGTATGGTGCAACTCATGCGCGATGGTAATTGAATTGGCCAAGGACAGTGAATTTTTTTGCTGTCAACAGTCAGTCAGGACACGTGTCGGTAAAAGTATAAGGGGATGCTTTGACAATTTAAAAGCTTTTCGGCACGGCACGTGGTTTGAAAAAAGCAAATTAATTATTGAAGTTATTTGTAAGCTTATATATTATTATTTAATTATTCCTCTTCCTTCCACCCTGTTTATTAGTCGAATGTGCCCTATTAGTCAACCTACCATCATGGATTGGTTGTCCTTTTGTAGCGAGGTGATGGTTGACTAGTGTATGCATGGACAAGTGGTAAAATGGGGGGAGGGGGGTGGGAAACGGTCACTTTTGTTGAGATAGATGAGACAAAATTTGGGAAATGTAAATATAATAGGGGTCGCATCATCTAGGGGCAGTAGGTTTTCGGGGGTATTGAGAAAAAATATGAATTGTATTTTTCTTGTTCCTGTCGAAAATCGTACTAGCAGGACGCTTTTGGCAGTGATCAAGGAATTCATAGAACCTGGAACGACAATTATAAGTGACTGTTGGCGCACCCATAATTGTCTTTCAGAGCACGAATATGAGCACCTTCGGGTGAATCACAGTATGAATATTAATTATCCTGATAGAGGAGCAAACACCCAAAAGATAGAGCATGTGTGGCGAGATGTGAAGCACAATCTTCCTTGGTATGGCAGGAGGGTGCCGCACTTCATCGAGTACCTGTCGGAGTTCAGGTTTCGTTGGCGGTACCCGACCAACGAGAGCGTAAGCATCACTTCCTGCTCACCGCGGGTAAATTGTATGCACCGCCTATTTAGGTGAGTAAATACACACATTGGTACTGTGTTAGTGTGTGCAATATTTTATAGGTTGTATGTATTTTGTATCCTTTTGCCGCCAGTGATGTGACATGTGGAGGACGAAATACAGTTAAACATAAGTTTATTAAAGGTTGTAGTAGTTGTTGTGATGCAGTATTAATGCTGATGATGTATAGTCCCCTTGCAGGGAAAAATACTGTACAAACGTAGCCAAACATTATGCACCAAGCCAGAGTCCCAGCGCCAGCAGGGGAGCAAATCCCCAAAACAGTGATTCAAGGCACGCCTGCAATTTTTTTTAGGTGGTGACGCAAAGCGTCACACTTCAACAAAAGTAAAGAAAATAATATAAATTTTAACATCGAAGCAAATTAAAAGACAAAAAATAATCATTCAGCGAAGCTTGGAGTTTCCCCACAAATGATTGTCATGGGTAGCCTATTTGCACCGAGAAATAATGTGTGTGTGTTTTGCAAATTTAACATAGTATTGTACTATTTGTAATATTACTGTAATATTGTCTCATGAAAACATGTTTAGTTGCTAAAAGATTGAACTGAACATTACCTAAATTGACAATGTGAGCAAGACAATTCATATTACAGCGCACCGAACAAAGTCCATTCCTTTCATCAGAAAAATTTATTAATAAACTACCAACAACACTGAAACAGCTTTTGAAGGACAACAAGTTGTCTGTTTTTAAGAAATTGCTTAAAAAATATCTCTTAGAAAATGCATATTATAGTATAGATGAATATTTTTAGAGAACATAATGTGCTATAAAAATATGCAGCTGTGTAATGTTTTTAGTATTGTACACTGTAATCAATAAGTTATTGTAAGTTACTATGTTTATATTTGACTAATTATTATATTGTAATGTTTGTTGTGTAAAAGTGGAAGCTAAATAAATAAATAAATAAATACAATAATGGGGAGGGCTATGATCTGGAGAAAAATTGTAGTGATGAGGGGGGGGGGGGGGAGTCTATAATGTAAATGTATATATTTCATATTTATTTTACCCCACAATTTCCCTGATCTTCATAGCCCTCCCCACTATCATATTTGTGGCTTGTATTGGTAATATTGTCTATTTTTTTGTTCACGTTTGGTTCACTTTTTTTTTGCAATTTAATCTATTTTCATGAATAAATATTTCATTATTTACATATTTTTAACCCTTTTTACCCCACAATTTCCCTGATCTTCATAGCCCTCCCCCACCATCATTTTTGGAGTTTCTATTGGTCAAATATGCCCCTAGTAAATTCATATTCTGTGTAATTAGTAGAGTGGAATTATACCACTTTTCAGTTTTTTTCTCCAAAAAAGCCCCTATTCTTAAGAATTACCCACATATTGAAATAGACAATGCACTAGCCAACTAAGGGCCTTCACCTGGCTTATGTGCATCCCAGATGTGACATCACACTGTCGCTATACGAATTCACAACAAGGGCACATTATGCACCAAATTATGTCCCCTTCAGCCAAGGGCAAAAGCAACTTGCCCTTCTCGAGCCCTAGATCAGTTTCTGATGTGCAACTGTTTTATATAATTTAACTGGTGTTCCGTTTGTGTTGAAACTTGTGCACTGGTACGGAAAACACTTGCTGACGTCACAAATAAACTCGCATTGAGTGAAATTCGACAGAATAACCACTGAGGTGGAAACTAACATGCGCGTCCGAGTTCACAAACAAATATTTCTCACGAACGGAACACGGGTTCGTGACTCGGGTAGGGATCAAGGGAGAGTGCTCAAGGCCACATTGCAATGAAATCGAACACACCTGTAGTTTTAAATTAGAGTTCCATATTTGAAAATGGGTTAACGCAAATATGGTAGGCCTACCTACTTTACAGATGCAATATCTATTTTGTTTACAGGTTTAGAAAGCGGAAACCCTCATCCTACATACCAAATTAACACTAAGCAGATAATTATCTGCATCTAAGGCGCGTTCTACAATGACACGCACGCAGATAAGCATCACAGTAGAGGACACGGATTACATATGGATACACGTAAGAAAGCTCGGCAACTCCCAACGCTTGCGTGTCCGTGAATCTATGTAGCCAATTGGAACCGAGTATTTGGTTTGTTGATATTCGTTTTCGTGTCCATTGTGATAAACACAGCAACAGGTGGTTCGATTTTCCGTCGCGGCGCTTGTCATTTTTTTTTTAATAAATAAATGCACATGGTTAGGCAGTAGTATTTATATATTTTTAAACACTGTAAAAATATACAAAATGAGATGTGTATATTATGAAACCTGTATTAATAATGTGCAACAGCTGAGTATTTTTTACTTCGTAAGACTGTACGATTATTCGTATTATAGAATGGTTAAAAGTCGTCCCGAGTCGTCGGCTTGCTCCGCTTGCGTTTCCGCATCCGTTTGTTTAACGCATACGTGCTGCATTGTAGAACGGGCCTTAAACATCATTGAACACATTTTTGAAAGGATACTCCTCACCTCAGGAGGCGGGTATATGATCCCAACTACGGGCTGAGTAGTTGGGGTTTCATTCTCAAGATTTGTCTCTCCCGGAGGGAGAACGTCCACTGATGGCATTTTCTCACCGCAACCTTCTTTTCTGACCCTCTTACTCGCTAAAACACATTTTAAATCTCGCAAACAAAAATTATGAAAACACTCTTAACAATTGACAAAAGTAAACATCATTTGGACCACAGATAAGAAACTCATTTCAATCAATAGAAGCACATTTTGGTAAACCTTATAAACTAGGTTTCAATCGTGGTCACGATCAGATGCATAAGTACAGAGTTTTTTCGAATGGAAAGAAAACAATTGGAAATGCTTGGAAGATTCTTGATATAAGTTAGTGGGGAGGTGAAGAAGGCTTCTTTAGTAATGATTAGGCAGCTAAAACAATATGCAGCAATAGTTTGGAACCCATGTGTGGAAGAGGAGATATGAGAGCTTGAGAACGTGCAAAGAGTAGAGAGGTGGGTTAGAATAGAAGAGAAATGCAGAGGCGAGAAGGTGTTGAATGTAATTTTAGGCCATCCTTAGCGATTAAGGAGTTGGAGTGGTTCTTCTTAAGATGAAAAAGTGAAGAGGCTGGTCAGGACGTACAGAATGGGGAATGGGGTGGGAGAATGGGATAGGAAACGCAGCACTAAAGTTTGGTGGCAAAGAGTTGGCGAAATATTTAGAGGTGCTGTTTAAAAAGTCCTTAGGAGAGGGTAGGTTACCACAAGATTGTAAGGATGCTATGTTGGTACCTACACACAAGCAGGGAGAGGATAGGGGGAGGCCTGGCAGCTACAGACCGGTAAGTCTCACATCAAGTACAGGAAAAGTAATGGAGAGGCTGGTGGTGCAGTATGTGGTGAGGGTTATGAACAATAGGAATTGGTTGGAGGAGTCCCAGCATGGTTTCAGGAGGGGATACTCATGTGAGACTCAGCTGGCTGGGTTATTAGAGGATCTGTTGCAGGTAGTTGATGAGGGGAAGCAGGTGGATTCCTGCTTCATAGATTTTAAACAGGCATTTGATAAAGTGCCCCATGGGACATTGATGAGGAAAGTGGAGGCACTGATACCAGACAGGAGGGTAGTGGAATGGATAGGGGACTTTCTCAGGGGACGAAGGCAGAGGGTGAAAGTGGGGGAGGCAATATCGGAGGAAGAGGAGGTTACTTCAGGGGTACCACAGGGAAGCGTGCTGAGTCCTTTGTTATTTACCATAATGTTAAAGGACATGGGTTTGGGGATAAGGGAAAAATCAGATTTTTTACAGACAATTGTGTTGTATATGCTGAGGTGGGAGAGGGGGCGGAAATTTGCAGGCGGACATTGATAAGATATGGTTGTGGACCAGAAAAAATAAAATTAAGATAAATCTAAGAAAAATTAAGGTAGTAAGGTTCACATGGAAGAAGATGATAAGCAGGGACATGTACAGATGGGAGGGACACGAGATAGAAAAAGCAGCAGAATATAAGTATCTAGGGATAGTACTGCAGGGAGACCTCAGGTGGAAAAAACAGGTAGAGAGGGTGGTTGCAAAGGGAAGAAGGGCTCTGGGTATGCTGGAAAGGGTGCTGAATGGAGTCAGCTGTGAGGTGAAGGAGAAGGCGTATGTTGAAGAGTAGGTGGAGAAGGCAGGGGCAAGATGGTGAGGAAGAAGGGAACTATAGGCCATCAGAGATGATGAAAGAAATGGGGTGGAGCTCATTGAAGGACAGGAGGAAAGTTGAACGGTTAGTCAGGATGTACAGGGTAGTGAATGAAGAGGGAGGATGGGGAGGGCTACACTGCAAGCTAAGTAAGGAGGTGTTTAGAGGAAGAGGAAACAACAGTGAGAAGCTTCAGAGGGTGTGGAGGAGAGTGGAGCGGGGTAGACAGTCCATGCTTGTGAGGTCTGTGAGGGATTGGAATGTGATGAGGGCGGAATTGGTATCTGTGAGAGAGGTTGGTAAATTCGGGAAGGGAGTGGAAAAGGAGTTGGTTGGGTTGAGAGAGTTGAGAGAGCTCGCCACCGAGCAGTAATATGTGTGTGTGTGTGTGTATGTGTATATATATATATATATATATATATATATATACACACACACATGCACTGTCTTGAAACTTATGTCTTCCTTTAGTCAAATGGTGCACAGGGGGAGAAGTACTATCAGTAGACAGTGTCAAAGGTGCTGTATGTGGATGAAAAGGGGAAGGCAGTCCATGGTGGCAAAAAGTGTGAGGGAGTGGAATGTGTCGTGTGATGAGTAGGCAATATAGTAAGATACTGGAGAGTGTCTATGGATGTGGTAAGGAAACATTTTCCACTGGGCGATTGCCCATTTGCATGATGAAATAATAATAATTATTATTATTGTAACCACAAAATGGAGTTGACCAGTTATCTGTTCTGCACATGTATAGGTTGTTCACGGTTCAGTGAGCACTAATGAGGCCCTATTTAATTTTTAATGCAGCCATTTTGGGTGTGTGAAACCGTGTTCGTGCTTTTCCCACCTGAGCGACATCAACTTTCATCACCGATCACCTTTGTAAGCAATAGTTAATTATCAATAACCTTTTCGTTTTAGCCGTCCGGGACACTCTCCCTTGCCTGCCCACGAATTAAATCGCCTGGGGAGTTTTTAATGTTATTAGTACACATATCCTTTGTGTAAACCTAGGGCTTTCTTTTGTACTGTATAGCCTTCATCGCAGGTTCAAAACGAGCAAGTGTATCAGCTATTCCCCTGGAGGGAATGTTCAAGTTTGTAATAAACCGCATGAACTGATGACTGTTTATTCGATTGCCACAAGGCGTTTGAGGGTACATGCCCCTTAAAACCCGCCATTTCCTGATGCAAGTGTCTGCTGCAATATCTCAGGGTAACCCCCTTGCTACCCTCCCAACATATTGTACGACCAACCACTAGGAATTCAGTGTCAGTGTCGTTCGTGGTATGAAAAATAGTATTAAAGTACAATAACAATAACCCCCCAAAGTGTTATTTAACAAAATATGAAATAGCACAGTAATTATAGGGATCCCAACACCCCTGCATTCCATAATAGTAAGTTCTGAAAATTTTATGCTGTTTTTGCATTTAAAAATATTGTAAGTGTGGCACTTCAAACTATTATAGTGACATTTTTAAACTTATTATCAACAAAGACCCGAGGACGATATTCTTCCAACTTACCTTACCTATATTTGCAAAAGTCAAAAAGAAAGAAGAATTGGAAAAAAATTTGCGAGGATTTGTGAAGTTTTGTGATACTTTGGGCACAAAGAGGTGAGCAATGATATTAGTATTAGGTGACTTTTTTAGAGATTGGCAGTTATTGACTATTGGTGTAGGTGGGTGGTAAGGTCGATTTGTCTTGTCCATTGTTCTAGCCATTTTTGTAGGAATTGGTCTTAGCATGAGCCAGTCTCTGGCAGAGCCAGTCTCTTCAGGAACTCTTTGGGGTTTAGACAGTAAAGGGCGGAGGGTTGGAGAGTCATGTGGTTTGTTTGTGGTGAGGGTAGATGGTGAACGGGGTGAGCTATGACAACTTTTTGGGGGGTTGAGATGGGTGGTGAATTGATGGCATGTGTAGATGTTGAAGGAACGAGGGTTGTGCTATAGTTAGTATACAAAGAGGAGAGTGGAACATCGAGAGGTGTGATGGGACATGGGTGGGTGTGGGGGCATGTGTGTTATGTAAAGTCAATAATTCGATTTGAGAGTCGGAAGATTGGTCTGCTTTATAGCCAATGAAATATAAGGTGTAGATAAAGTCAGCTGCTGACCATTGTACCAGAGAATGGCTGTGCTCTGCGTCCTTTACGAGAATCGAACCCATAGTTCCACAAACATCCAACTTGTTTTTTTTTTTTGTTTTGGCATCAGATATGTAATTTTTTCCTGGATGTATTTTACTTTTTTTATATTTAGCGATTTTTTTCAATGTTTTCAAGTTTAAGGTCATTGAAGTCAAGGCCAAGGTCGTCAACATGTAACATGGGATTCCGAGTCTGTAATATAACATGTGCACCGATTTTTATGAATTTATTCAATGTTGTCCTTTTTATCTCAATTTTAATATTCATGGTAATTTGGGTTAAGGTCATAGTTACTGGCATGCAACATGGGTGTCCGAATCAGTAATGTAATATGTTTGTAAACTTTTACGAGTTTATTTCGATTTTTACAATTTCTTGCTCGGTTTGTTTGTAGTTCAAGATTACCAAGAACCATCATAGTTGTCAGAGTTATCCATGTAACTATCCCTCGATTTTTAGAATAATTTTTTGATTTTTGTGATTTTTCTCGATTTTTTTTTAATGATTGGTGATGGGGAGTTGTGTATAAGGAGGTATTTGTTAGGGTGTTGCAGTCGAGCAGGTGGAGGGCAGAGTAACATTATAAGTTACTGAATATTTAGGATTATTATTATTTTTCTTTGTTTTTCGTAATTTTTCTATGACAGGAATGGTGGTGATGTGAGGTGAGTGGTGTAGGTTGGTTAGTGTGATCGAGCAGAATTTTTGTTTGTGGCCTTTGTTGAGAAAAGGGGGGGGGGGGGGTAAATTATATGTGTCGCGTTAAAAATTTTTTTTTTTTTTTTTGGAATTTTTGCCCTTTTTTTTTTATTTTTTATTATTAGGAAGGTGGAAGTGATGGGCGGGGATGACAGTTTGTGGTGAGTGGAGACATGTGTGGTTGATGTGATATTCAGTAACTCAATTTTAATGATTTTTTTTCTTTCGATTTTCTCGATTTATTATGAAAAGTGTTAGGGTTGAGGAGAGGGTGATTTGAGCCTGGCAAGGGGTTATGTGACGGGGATGGGTGTAGGTAATGGCGTGAGGACATGGGAGGTGCATAATGGTGGTTGGGTGAGGGTGCCATGTCCACTGGTCCGCCCCGATCCACTGTACCTGGCTCGGAGTCTCGAATCTGCTTTTTCTGCTCTGAGGATTAAGTGGCTCATTCCACTTAGAGCCTCAATCAGTTTGCTCTTCTTAGTACTTTTAGGCTCTAACTTCGTAGAGCCTCGAATCTGCTTTGCTCATTTAAAGGCTTTTTTCTATTTTTTTATATTTTTTTTTGGCGAAAAAGTGATTTCTGTGTAAAATAATTAATTTCTGAAGGGATTTGTGGAGTGAAACAGGCCATTTTGTCGATAACATGGTCGCTCCAGGCCGTTGACCTGACACATACTGGGGTGGTCACAGGGTCTCGGATAGGTAGAAATATCCTATGTGCACCAGCTAACCACTCGAGGGTGATCCACTCTGTTTAACATGAGACTATTGAGGTGGGCCACAGTCGAAAAGCCCGCATTAAATGACCCTGTGCCCCAGCGTCTATATGTGATTGTAGGAATCACCGATGGTGATTGATGGAAAACTTTGTACATATACAATCAAGCTGGCATATGAGGGCTTTCCAACATTCCACTGAATAAATACTGTTAGTTATGCACTCGAGCTGGGACACTGTGGCTTTCGAACACGCCTTATTCAATGCAGAAATAAACAATGCAACCAGATTATAGATAACACTTACTGACTTACATGGTCGTAGAACATGTGGCATATATTGGACAGATTTGAGAGTCATCGCCCTAAATTCCTCAAGAAGCGAGGATGATGTTACACATACGCCGATTTGAAATAATATTGGTTATTATTCAACAAGTTGCATATGACGGTACATGATAGAAATTATGCGGGCATGCGGTATAAGGCCCCACATCGGCCGAAACTGTCAAAAACTTCTACGGACTTGATGAAAAATATTTAGGAAATTTATGCCGAAGGGGCAGTGAGTCTGCTCTGGAGAGAGGCAAACTCCGAGGTGCAAGACTGAAGCAAAAAAGTTTTCCAAATAATTAAAGTCTATTGCTGAGAAAATGACAGTTAGAAAAGTTGCTTCATCTCCGAGTAATGGGAGACACGATCTGGTCTTACTTCTAAGACTAATTGGGGTGGCATGGCATCGGAAAAACAAGAATTCTTTATGCGATGTGGATATTATAGTGTAGATGAATATGTAATCCATAAAAACTACAAAAATTAAGTAATTACTGTATAACTGTTAATTGTGCGCATTTCATGTTCCAGTTTTTCTCATTCCTTTTCTTTATGTTCCAATAAAACTATGACGCCCCACAGCATGTTGGAAGAAGATTAGTCAAATTATGAAGAAAGATAGAAAGATATTGTGTGTGTACGTGCATTCTGACATATGGATGTACGTGTTTACTATGTTCAGTGTGTACATTTGTATACTGTAATTTGACTTCTCCAATATCTTTGTACAGCCATGTATTGAAAAAAGATCTTAGAGATGCAATAAAACAAACAAACAAACAATGCTTCTTGATAAAAATGTGGAATGAATTATGTAAGACACAAAAGGTACACAAATACACATAGCAATGCACGACATGCATAAATATGACATTAAACATAAAAACATTGAACAAAAATTACATTCTGCTAGTTTTTTATATTTTGATATCTTTGCAATTTGAGTTTTTTAAATTCCTGTAAAAGAAAAACACACGCTGGCAATGTAGATTATTAAAAAATACATTGCATGGCATTTATTGGAAGCATATGAATTAATATTTAAATTAATAATAAATTGTTAAAGTAATTTTTTGTGCGCTTTGAAGGTGGCACATCACATTTTAGGTATCAAAACACAAATGTAAACTATTTAATAAATTGCCACAATAAAAGGGCTCACTGCCAGTCACTGAGTTCCCTTTTAATGCTGATTACGATGCACTGTTCATTTTATAAAATATTGCCAGATTACTGTGATCCATGTGACCATGTGGTCGGCACTTCGCCCTATGATTATTACATGGCTGTAAAAGAGATTGCGCCACCTTCATTGGAAGATGGCTAATATTTTAGGGAGCTGATGTTAATAAACCACTTCGCATGAATTTCGCACAATAAAATTAATTACACCTTGTGGCATTTACAGGAGTTGCACTGACTGACATCACTGTACTTCCTCTCATTACACCGGCACGCATCGTATGGATTGCGCTCTGTGGCCAGGAAGGTTCCAAGCTGTGCTGAGAGATGGTGTACAAGGGTCAAAAAAGGCTTGCTGCTCGCCTTGGACGGCGTCAGACCACTGGCCAGAACCCCCTTGTATGCCGAGTTGATGGACGAGTCTGGCATTTGACTCCTTTAATTCTATCCAAACACTCATTATATCTACTACTGTAAATCAGCACAGTAAAAACAGTTTCGCACATTTTAAATGTGCGCATTTACTACCCTTGTGCTGCATGAAGAGAACAGGGACTTACAGGAGCTGATCTAGTCTTACACCGGACTATGATGGCCAAGGGGTTCAGTTCGCTATTGTGGAGGTGCAAGTGTAGACTTTCGAACCATGGCATGGGAACATCACTGTGACGTCATAATTTTAGGATAAATTAATTAAATAATAAAATAAAATCGTAATTTAAGCAATTTCATTTCATGTTTTTTTTTAGGGGGTGGGGGTGACGTGTTTATGTTCTCTGGATCCATTCCCAGGGACCTGGCACATAATTTTCATCGATATTGATTTCCCTCAGCATAAGAAGGCCACTAGATTGTATTCGGAATCTTAAACTTATAGTTTTAGTGATCATATAGTAACATGTTAGAGGGAGAATTAAGTTCCCTATCCCAACAAGCTGCTTTTTAATACTATTTCATTATATGGTAGCAAAGTATTAAAGGGTCCTGAAATTCGGCTGGGAATGAATACTAAATTGTAGTGTGATTTTTCCTTCTTTAACAAATTGCCTGTCTGTATTACTACAGCAAGCAAATTTGCTATAAGAATTTTATTTCGTGTAAAGGACAATTAAAGGGTCAATGAATTAATTGGAAGTTTAACTACTTCAAGATAAGCAAAAAGTAAACTAACAAAGTTACAAATGTGTAAATATCATTAACTGAATATTGTGTTTATAACCAAAGATAGCTTTTGTTTAGAGCTGGAAAATGTTTAAAATGTGTGAGGTGAGTGAGAATATAATACTGCAGTGATAGATGCAAATTTCTTTATTTCAAATTGAATGTTATTGAAATTTTAATGGCACAAAAGAATCACGTACTAGGTATGTAAAACACAAGAATATTGCTTTTAAGTAACATGATATTCAGTAACAAACAAAGCATTCCTGTATCAGCAAAGTTGTTATTGTGGTACTAAAATATATTTTATGACAAAATGAAATGCATTCAACGATTTCAGTAAAAATTTGTGGACAAAAATATATTACAATCAAATGAAATGTT
This sequence comes from Dryococelus australis, assembly GCA_029891345.1. Classification (NCBI taxonomy): domain Eukaryota; kingdom Metazoa; phylum Arthropoda; class Insecta; order Phasmatodea; family Phasmatidae; genus Dryococelus; species Dryococelus australis. Next base: position 356,975,711 of record CM056995.1, read on the forward strand.
ACCAGCATGATGGCACACATCAAACATAGGTATGATTATATTTTAGTATTATCAGGTACACATCCTGTTCGTGTATGGAAAGAGAAAATGTTGTACCTCTTCAAATCATCTGTTTGTGTGTGTCGATACCATCGGGCAATGAGTCAAATTTCGTTGGCCGATGTTTTCCTGCACTATATTCTCTCACAGTTGATGCGATACAGTACAGAGGAAACTGGCATCCCATCTAGTCCCACAGGGTGCGATAGGATACAAACATGGTGAAATATTAACCAAAAATTCTTGGGAAACCTGAGTTGTGTGGAGTGAGCTTTCTCTTTCTGGAAATTGGCTCCTAATCACTTGGCCACGAAAGCTAGAACACATGGTCGCAAAATGTCTTCAATATATCGCTGTATGTTCAATAAAAGTTTGTGCCACTGCCAGTGACGAGCGACTATCTAGATATGGGATGGCTTTCCAGACTATTCTGCAAATGGTAGTGGACTGTGTACTGCTTAAAAGTGAAGCCCCAAACTCAGACAGGACTGGGACTGCTCAGGGGCGATAAATTAACCCTGCCTCTTACCCAAAGCCAGGGCGAGTGGTTGTTATGCCCGGCGCCACCTCTTAAGAGCAATTATGAGGGTCCTGGGCCGATGGCCATGGATCCTTGGTTTATCCTTAGATGGGGGTCATGCTGTAGTGTTGAAATGGACACGTGCTGGCACTTATTCTATTAATACAGCTTTTGCTGTTGTGCAGATGTAAACAGGGCCGTTCACAACCTTACATTTTTTTGTAATGTTTTTGGGGGGCGGGGAGGGGGGGGGACTGAAAATATAAAATTTCGTCCACCACCTCCCCCAAATAAAAAAAAATTAAAACATTTTTCAATAATAAATATTCTTTATTTTTAACATAGCTTAACATTCTTCAGTAGTAGACAAACTTTATTTTAAACTTATTTTAACTTTCTTAAATAATATATAAACTTTATTTTAAAACTATATTTGAACATAAACTGACTCAACTTAGGAAACAAACTAGTGCAGGAGACGTCCCTGCATTAACAGTGAGGCAGCGATGGGTACTTTCTTAATGCACAGTACCTGCACTGCGCTATGTTTTTGGAAGCGAGAGTTACGTGAATACAGTGACATGACATGAAATGTAGTTACTCTTTTAAATGTTTAAACTATGTGAGCATTTGTATTGTTATGCTAAGGCAGTAGTGTTGCAAATGACTAATTCAAAAGTCATCCATCCTATTCTATAATAAGTTTCCATTAAATATAACTATTTTACACAATAAGCATCTTATTTATTTTCAAAGGAATGCGAAATACTTGCAAATACCTCTTGTCTCACATAGTTAGTTACCATACACAATTTTTCGATTTTTCGCCCCTTGTAGAGGATTTCATCCCCTTCAGCAATAAGCTCGACCCTGAACTTGGCCTCCTGTACACACCATTTTCAATACACAGTTTTTAGTCTGCCTATGGTAAAGATATAGTGATTATTCCATACTGCGTATCCAAATTTCTCAAAAATCGCTGTATTACGTATCCAATGATACAAAGATATCGACACAAAAAGTCGCACATTTCATATTCAACCACGTCCTGAAATGGCCAAATCAAATGCAAAGATTCCTCCTATGTATCCAACCTACTCATAATAAGTTGGTTTTTACCAAAAGTTTCCCTTGGCGTATCCAGGTGACAAAACAGGCAGGACCGAAAGGGACAACATCGCGTTTCCAAGCCAGAAGGGGGAAAATAGGTACCACACCCCATCCAACTGAGTCTGCCGGCAGTGCGTTTTGCGAGGGTGATTGATGTTCAATTGGGGGAGGGGGGGGGGGAATTTCGACGTACACCCAATTATTTCGTATATGGCGTATCCAAACCGAAAATGGTGTATGCAGTAACAGACCCCATTTGTTTTCCATGGTTTATCCAGGTGCCAAAAATAAATTATTATTAAAAATCCCCTATTCTGTATCCAAAATTTAAATTTTAAGCCCTCGCTCAGCTCCGTTCAAATACACGCAATACAAAATACGTAAATGTTTTAATTTTTAGGGCAATGTTTAGTAATAATCATTACTATTTATTTTTTAACTATTTATTTTATAATGTTTCGTATATGTCTTCAAAAATTAAATTATTTTTAATATTCCTTATTCATAGACAGTGCTCCATCCAAGGATGATCCAGAAATCATCTTCCTCGGAGTTGGTCTATGGTTAGCCCGGACGAAGGATGTCCTAACTATATCGTATTCATAAACCATGGCCAGAGTAGATATAACTTTAGTCGAAGGGTCATAGAGATGCGCTATTATCAGGTTTACTACACATGCACATTGCAGATTTTCGTCTTTGGTATCAAAGACTTTAGTATAATTTATTTACAATTTTTTTTTCCTTCACAAATAAAATAATAATTTACAATAGTTGTTAATACATGTAACAAGAAAAAGAATATGGATTATTATAGTGTGTAATAACTTTAAAATAAAAGCAGAATTTTGTAAATATATATTACACAGAAAATTTAGAATCAAAAGTGTGTACAAAATATCTTGGCCTTGTCTTCGTCTTTGATTTCTTCCATTCAAAAGTGATGCTCTCCATAAAATGCTGTGTGATTTTTGCCTGCTCATGTAAATAAATCACATTATTCATTTCATTAACATCACTTTATTCGTTTTAACCTTGTTTTATGACTCTGTATGTGTATCATATGTAATACTGCAGAATGGAGGCCGTTAAAATTAACATACTAATATCTTATTGTTCTATATTAATTAGTTTTTCATATCATACCCCTATGCATTGGTAACATGGAGTTAGGAGTATACAGGAGATGGCATGTTGTGACGTTGGTGAAGCCGCTGGAGATACGTGGTTTAATTGGACTCGATATCCACCGTGCACGCAAAACACGAGTCACTACGTAACACGCTACAAACTTCGCAAGGCGAACTATGACTGACTTGGGAACGCCGCATACTGGCCGAGTTTGGGTGGGCCAGCAAACTGCGTGGAACTTGTTGCTAAACATCACACTTGCATAAAAACACTTTTCACTTGCCTTATTAGGATCCTGCACGTTTCTAAAATTACCTCTTCCCCTACAAATGAATATACATATATAATGACACTGTGATATGAGGTGAGGATGGTTACACGCGAGAATGAAAAATTATGGTACATGAAGAAAAACACTGCAAAAGAATATAGAAGGGTGTTACGGCATTTAACTGGGATGTTTATGTGTACACGTGTTCTTGTGTACCACTTGCATTGCAGTTAATCCCTTTAGAATATTATAACAGGAAATAAGGGGATCTCCTTTCATATCACAGCGATCGGGCGCTCACTGCACTTGTGTTGCTCACTGCACTTGTGTAGCAACTGTGCCATCAGACATCTCAGAAACTTGACTTCCAATGCTCGCCTTCCGGCGCCATGTTGCTGGGAGACGTCGCGCATCATATACTTCCTGTTGTTGTTCCTGGGGGACGTGCAAATGGACCCTGCTCACTCGTGCTCTCTTCAATGAGCTCCTCCCTGACATCGTCATTATGGGGCTCTGGTTCACTTGCAAACTCATCCTATGCTTCCTGCTCCTCACTATATAATTCCTGATCCTCACTTGCAACTTGCTCTCCACGTGCTTGAGATGTTGGGGATGTGGTTTTAACTCGCCTGACATCTGTTGGACATGGCCTCGTTCAGCATTGATGGTGCTTCGGCATCTGATGGGGGTACTCCTGTGGGAGGTGTCACACCACCTTCCTCCTTACTCACGTGCATTGCCTGCTCAGCAGGTGGTGTGCTGTGGTGGGGTGTTTGGGCTCTGGGTGCGTCTTTGCCGTGGACGTCTCTGGGTGACAGACAGATTCTGTCTCGATGTGACCTTATGCATTTCTTTCTCACTCGAAGGGCTGTCGGAGCAAACGTGGCTGTTACTGTTGAATTCCGTAATTCCGCACAATTTACAAGTCTGACACTTCATACAGTTTTGTTCGCACCTCCTCGCCTCACATGGCAAGCTGGGCCAGAAAAATTGGTTTCGCATTCTTTAGTGTATGTTCCGTTCCTGGGTGTCCCGCTACATGAGTGGTATGCGTGTGGTCTAAAACTTTTTCGCTGTAGTTCGGTGGCACGTAAAGTCTCCATTTCGTTACATCCTTTGCTGAACAAGTTTCCAGTCGATTGTCAATTATGCGCAATTGTTTACTGCTTCCATCCCACACAGTGCCTTTTTCTCCCTCGCCAGTGTGCAGCTGTCTTGCATGTTCACTATTTCGCTGTACAATGCATCGACTAACACTTCCGTGTTTAAAACTTGAATTTTGTTGATGTTTATTTCGTGGAACATTCCTTGTGCATCGGGTGGTAAAACATCGTCCCATTGTGCCTCATCTGTGATGATCGTGCACATATCTGGCATGCACGATAAAACATCTGTTAAATGATTTTCTTTCCGGGCACATGCCCCACAGTGAAGTCGTATGACTGTAGGAGCATCGCCCACTGGGTAAGCTTACTTCTCACTTCCTTCATCGTGCACAACCATACTAGACATCTGTTGTCTGTCCTGACAGTAAAACGCTGATATTCCAGGTAGAATCTGTATTTCTTGATGGCCCATTTGACTGCTAACATTTCTCTCCCGTTAACATCATTGTGTCTTTCTACCTGGCCTAATTTCGCACTTGCAAAGTCAATTATGAGCCTCGTGCCATCTTCCGCACATTGGTACAGCATGGCACCCAGCCCCTCCTGGCTGGCATCTGTCTGTAAATACATATGCTCTCCTGGATCGTATCTCGCGAGTTTAGGGTAAGAGTGGAAACATACTATGATCTCATTGAACAGCCTTTATTCTGCGTCATCCCACACGAACCATTTCTGAGGTGAAAGTAGGTCCTTGAGAGGCGTGGTTTATGACTAAATAATTCTTGATCACCCCCATAGAAAATTTATTAGCCCGAAAAATCGGCTCAGTTGTTTGCGAGTATGTGGTGCTGCATAATTATCAATTAGCTGTAATTGTTCGAGTTCTGCGTATTTCCCTCCTTGTCTATAACATGCCTTAGGAACTCGTGCTTGCTCTTTCCTATGTGGCACTCGCTCCCCACACAGGTTAAGCAATTTATTGCAAGTCGTACTATCACCATTGACATGTGATGGACGTGGTCTTCCCATCTACTGGACCATATGTTTACATCGTCCAAGTAAGCTAACGTAAAGTCGTCGATGAGTCCGTCCAGGACACGAACCATCATTGATTACAATATTGCTGGCACTCCCTTTAAACCCAACAGCATTTCACAAAAATGATTCCTGCGCCCATCTGGCGTGGTGAATGCTGTCTATTCGTGGTCTTCTGGTTTTACTGGGATTGTCCAATATCCACTACAGTGACTGACGTCATTACAGTAGATTTTCCTAGCGAAGCGAGGGCATCTTTGACACTTATGTAAGGTGGTAAGTCATTACATGTCACTTTGTTAATGGGGCGAAAGTCGATGCTAAAATGTCGACTGCCATCCTTATATTCTGCCAATGTTATCACCGAATTGAATTTGCTATGTTTGGGTTTGATTACTCTCTCTGGTAACTTTGCCCTCACCTGCTCGCATAGGACCTTGGAGTGGTGCGGCATATAGCTCCGTAGGCCGGCATAAATAGCTCCCTCCTGAATGAGTTTTATTTCGTGCTCGGTCACAATCGTTCTTCGAAGTGCATCTACTTTCGCGAAAACTTCCCTACTCTCATCCAGTATTCTTAGAAATGCTGCCTGATATTGCGGCGGAACATCATGATTGAACTCTGAGAGTCGCCTGCAAAAGTTTTATCGATATTGTACACCATGCACCTCTCCTTTGCGCCAAAATTGCGTCTGGCATTCGGTTCAACTTCCGTATTCTGCTCCTGGAGCCAAGGCATTCCTAAAATCGCTTCCCTCTGATTTATGGTGTTACTATCGCACTTGTTATTGTACAAGGTCCCTCACTTTGACAGTAACTGTAGCTTGTCCCAATGCACCACTACTCAGCTGACCAGTTGCGTGTTGGATTACGTGATTATTGGGTGTTACGTCGTTAGGATTGACAAAATGGGGTTGTACAGAATTATGCGATGCTGCTGTATCGATAAGTGCGTGGCAGGGATGTCCATTTACACACACAAGAACTCGGATAAATTGCATGCAGATCCTACTCACCTGCTGTAATAGTGCTTGTGGCATTCTGGTGTTGGCTGTTGTTGCTGCTGGGGAGAAAAGAGTGTCGGGCCCTCTCCCCCTACACCAAATTTCCCCCTGTAGCTTTCTAAATGTAAATTATTGGGGCACCTGCTGTGCCAATGGAAGACCTCTGCCTGTCTGCAGTATCGGCAGGGTGTTGATGGAGGTTGGCTCTTTTCCTGCCTGATTTTCACTTGCGCGACATCCTGTTTTGCATTCTCTCCCACTGCCTAATCACCGTAGCATGCACTGTTCACTTTGCCTTTACTCGCACTGTTAATTCTCTGTTGCTGTCCAGAATGTCCAGGGTATCGGTCTACCAGTTCCTGTTGCACATGCCCATCTTCCGTTCGCGACTCGTATCGCCATTGTGCGGTGGCACTCTTGTTGCACATTGTGCCAGCATTGCATTCAAGGATAATCGCTGCATTCATCACCTCTTCCATCATGCTGTTGAGGAATGGCAGTAGTGCTGCACGATACTTAGATAATGCCATCTCCACCACAATTTCTAATGCTTCCCTTTCTGGCAACTATGGGTGAAAGCGCTTGATTAAGTGCACCTTCTGGGTAATGAAGGTGGGCTGTTGCTTACCTGGTCGCTGTTCCTGCTAGACCAGTTTACTTTACTCTTACAGAGACGAGAGTACACTGCCGTATTGGCATTGAAATGAGTGCACAAATTCCTCCCATTCCATTCCGTAGTTATTTATGGTGGTCCACCATTTGCTCGCCTCTCTCTGTAGTTGGTTGCCTATGCAGCGGCTCACTCGACTTTCCACACGCCGTAATGTTTTAAATGGGACGTGCATTCTTTGAGGAAGGCACTGGGGGCCTCACTTGCGGTGCCCATAAATATTGGCAGGTTTTGGAAACGTGTCGGAATCCATTTCGGGCAGCCTTTTATGCTTGTTTGTTGGCTGGTTTTCTGTTCTATCTGTTGCTCTTTGTCTGCAGGCAAACTCGGAGCTGTGTTGATCCGTAGTTGTACACGGGAAATTAAGTGAGTGGTGTTGGTGTTGGAAAAGGTGCTGGGAAATTTTGTGGCAGTACCTCCGCAAAATTCTTTTCCACAAAATTTCCTAAATTTTTTCAAATTTTTCCTCATAATTCTTGCAATACTCTCAACAAGGGAGAGACATGGTCAACCAGGCGACCAGAGATTCCGTGGCGGTGACATGATGCCTTCCAGATGGTAACATGTGGGCAGTGCGCCAAAACTGCTTAGCACCGTAATTACTTCAGCACAAGAGGTAGCGGCGAGAAAGTAGCAAGGAACCACCATCTTTGTACAGTGGTGACATTCCATCAGCGGGACAATGGATACAGGGTGAGTCGTGCACACCAAACCTTCCCCTCCATCAGCATTGCGCCACGCCACGAGGAGAGAGAAGGAGAAATTAAATGAAGGAGCAACATCTTGCTGGTCCTCCCCCATGCTCTCCGCCACCCGCCGGGTGGAAAAGAAGAGAACCCGCCGTCTGTTGACCCCTGCCCACACCACACAGGAAATTTCAGATTTGGTGAAAAATTGCCGGGAATTTTTTTGTAGCGATTTCGTTAAATTCTGATGTTCAGGTGGTTGATGATGAAGGATAGGCCACAAAGTTGGGCGCCATTTTGATGGCAAGTAGTACTACAATCCCTGAAGGGATTATGGCATGGTCATCAGCCGAACATCCCTGAGGAGAACGAGTCGGTTCTACCGACATCACAACATAATTTGGTAAATAATCACCACTCCTAAAACCTAACCACAACCCTAACCTGACCACCTGACACCACGTCAACACTTTGCTCGTAGCCTGTTTGCTTACATTCAGACTTATAACACAAGCCACCACTGTATGGAGGCAGATATCCACAACAACACAATAACTTTCAATATAAGTTTTGATATGGTGTGGTACCCTCTTTCAGCAGTAATGTAGGTCGAGACTCGATATTGTATTAGAATGTGTCTCTGTCAGGATTGGTGCGAGTAGCCATCCTGGGAACCAGCAGCCCTGTGTGTGATGCTCTACTATATGCTCTGTCGATGGGAGAGGCGCTGGACTCAGAATGTGCTCTACACCTCGTACTACACGACGACCCAGCCTCTTCCGAGAAGCTTCGGAAGGTGAGGGCTGATCTACTTGCGGCTGCCTGCGAGCTAGTGCAAGGTGCGGTTATGTTAGTGTGATATGGATTATATTGTCTGTGTACTTGTACTTTCTTGCCATTGGTCCTAGGCAAAGGTGGACGTCGTGTATCGATAAACAAGGAAGTGCATAATAATGGCGAGACAACTTTTCCAACCGTATTGTGTTATGTTATGTATCGGTGCCAATGTTTTGAATATCAAAATATTATGTTGGTAAACAATGTCTAAGAATGTGTATACCTATGCCCCTATGACTAACTAAAAAAAAAAAAAGAACACAATTATATTCAAATAAGTCTTCGACTCAGACAGGACGGACTGTATACGTATGTCGAAATACATTCACACAAAAACTTTGAAAATTAATTACAAAATAGCAAAAGGCATTGCTTATTAACTGTTAGTAACACAACTAACAAGAATGATTTATATGACAGAAAACCACGAGGTGGTAGTTCAATAAGTAAACAAATATTTTTGTTTATGCTCAGAGCAATTTCTCTCGATAATCCTGATAAATTTAGATAGTACAAAAGAACAGAAATTTAGTACACTAACAATATTACTTAGATGAGACGCATATTCGGATTTCAAGGTTTTCACATTGGCTCACAGAATAGGCCTAGGTATTGTTGTTACCCTGCGTAGCCATTAACTTTTCGTAAGTTGTTTCATGTTTGATTCACCACTTTGTAAAAATGTGATTTAAGGATGATATCCTCACCTAGGGCAAACACATAATTTCTACAGCGAATTATGGTTCACAATGTGCGAACAAAAAAATACCTAAGATATTGAAACTTTCACATATGTACATCGTTCAATGCAGAATTTCCTGTTGATGCCACCATGTACTGGTTGTACCCATGGAAAGTGGCTGCCAGTGACAATTGTCACTCTCGATAATGTACCATCATGAGGTCGTCTCTTTCGAATTGGGCCTTGTAGTGATCAAATAGGACACATTGACGATATGCACATTAGCCAAGAGAATAGGCATTTTACATAACACCGTTGGTATTTTGCTAATAATCTTTTTCGAGTCACTGGTTTACGTGACATGGCACCCCTGTCAGGGTCGATGTCGCTGCAGATGATGACTTATAGTCTCTGGACTGAGTGGAACTCAGAGTGCTTCAAATACCCACTTTCAGGACAATTTTTTCAATTGGGCTGCCATCCCAAAGTACGATAATGCAGAGAACAGTGGTGTTGGGGTGGCCCCATTGACACCATCGGTAATATTGATCCCGATGTTAGAGCAGTGTGATGACAGTATGCATATGGTAGGGATGCTGGCTCAGTTGAAAAGACGATACGTGTACAGCTGCATGATAAAAAGGGATGTCCCCACATGCCATTTAAGATGGACAAAATAAATAGCATAACAGCCAAGAGTGATAGAGTGGCTTGTCATTGTCTCACATCTCAATCTCATCAGCTCTACTTATGCTCTTATAGAACACCAATATGGCTGTTATCGATGCTGGGGAGAAGTTGGATGGTCATGGGCTGCAGGAAGTCTGCACCTGCCATGTCTTCCTCAGAATCAGTTATGTATTCTCATATCATCGCACTGGATTGTTCATGGGCCATAAAAAAAATAGCCGACACAGTCATGTTTCGATTCCTCCTGCCATCAGAAACATACAGCAAGTGGTCTCCCACCACACTTACGTGCAATTACTAGAACACCTACATAAACGCACATTTACTGCTTTTAAATGGCATTCAAATCGGGGTCCACTGATACACAATACAGTACAAATATGATGAACTGGACTTGGTATGGAATTGCCTGCCAGTAGCAGTATATGAAGCAAAAGTCCTAATGAGATTATCAGAAATTAAGTTGAAATTAATCTTCGCATCAGTCATTCTAGTACCACAGATGGCTTATTCAAATACATATACTGTAATATTGTTACAGAAGTTTTCAATGTAATTCACCATAACTTCCCTCGCTTTTTTGCCTGGAAGTAGTTACACCTCCCCTTATTTTATAGTCTCGAAGAGCACAGGGGTTTGTTTACTAACAAATTTTTTGTGGCAAGTTTACCACTGTTTATGCGACTTCGGCATTCCGAAGGGCCCCATTTGCCAGTTATGTGTAATTCTCCATCATAGTGTGTACTTTCGTATGCGAGTACTAAATTAATAGGTAAACACATTTTAGAAATTTACCGTGTTTCCTTTCTGCAGGGTTACTTCCCAACCTCATAGGATGATGTGGCTTCTTCCAGTTAATTTGCGCTAAACTGCAGTGCAATGACAGCTTGTGTGATTCCACTGGTCGCCACTCAGTGACAAGCCCGTTCTCAGTGTCCATATCTCTGCTCCTATTCTTTGACCTCATGTGTTTCCCTCCCTCTCACACATGCGCACTGGCCAGCCTTTCTCTACCTCCAGTTTAGTTGCTTGTGGTATTGAATTTGTATTGTTCCATTCTCCTCCGACGGTTGTAAGTGTAACACCTATCCAGGTCTTCATCAACTTTAGCGATGCCTTCAGCATTGCAGATCGAATGGTGTCGTCCAGACTCAGGTGGGTTCGGCAGCTGACAGTTATTGCAATTTATCACGTTTTAAGATCTAAGAATTTGATGATCTTAACTCAGTTTGAATGTCAGTCAGCTTTATTCAAGATTAGAAGTTCTGCAAGGCAGTGAAGGTGATTTATTAACCATGTTGTTCCTTGCTTACATTGTATGTGTTGACTTAAGTGCTTGTTCTTGATCCTATTTTGCATTGCCGGTTTGATATTAATCTGGTAATTAATATTGATAGTAATCTGGAAGTGGAAGTGTTGCTCCTGTCTTGTATTGCCGGTGTGAAGATTTAGTTGATAATATGTTATTGAGTGAGATTATGAAGTGTTATAATAGTTCCTGGTGTTGCATCGGTGGTGTGAACCCTAGTAAGTTTGATGTGAATGAGTAAGGCCTGCATTACCAAGGTGTAAGTTTTGATGTTCTGTATGACACTGCCTGCCATGCACTTGATCGTCGAATTGCCTAATCCATGGTATTTTATAACGGAGTGTTTAAATAATATAACCAATACTAAATTCACACAAAAAGACCTGGTATATTTGAGAATGAGTTCTCAGTTTTGTAATTGTAAATAAAGTATATTGGAGGTGTAGTTCTACTACTTTGAGTACCTGGTCTAGTATAGTATTTATTTAAATGTTGTAATTTTATAATATTTTAGCTGTGTTCCTCAACCGCCTTTGGCAAGCCTAATGTGTAGGTAAGCATTTGGTTATACATTTTAAATTTATGTGAATGTGTCAAGTCCTTTTCACGGCATTTGGTGGCTCCTGTGGGAGTGTGCCATACAGTGGTAGGTTTTAAATTGTCTTTAAATATTGTGTCAAAATTCTCATCATACATATTTGCTGGAGAATACTAAACAATCTCTAGAATATATTTTGGAACAATATATATCTGATTTTAGCTCAATAAATGAGCTTGAGATTAAAGAACTACATAGTCATGTTCATGATAATCGAAGTATTGAATAATTAGAGTGCGTCTAACCTTGTTTGTACTTGATAATCCTTTTTTAATAAAAATTTATTTGGATTTTCAGATTATGATTTAATTTGTATGTCAAATTCTTTGGGGGGCCCCTCAAACTCAGATGTAATAATTATCATATTCATTCTTTTATATAAGTCATGCTAGAGACACAGTGCGAACACTCTTAATAAACCCATAGAGGTTATTAGGCATTGAAATGACCAGCATTCCCACTTTGCACGCAACGAACCATCGATAATAGCATTATAGGATGCAGCAAACAGGAGGCAGCTGCTTGGGTGTTTAACCACGACCTTTGCCAGTAGTTGATGTGAACCAAATATTAACATGCTCCTCATGACTCCTTGAACCGCATATGTCACATCAATCGTATCATCTACACCAGGCCGCATCACCAACATCGGACCAAGAATGTGTATTGCAAGTTGATGGGAAAGGAACTTACATGACTCAAGAGATCACCCTACTTTATTAATTACGACAGGTAACTTTTGTAATAAATTAGTAGGCGGTCCAATGTGGTGTAACCCGAAAGCCATAGGTGTTGAGGCGCTCAGGGAAATGAATGTGGTGTAGGAGCAGCAGGTGCTGCTATGAACGACATAACCTATCACCACATGTGAGTTAAATAACGAGCGATAAGTTATCCCCAGTGCTACAACTAAACATGGATTATTTTCCAATTATGTCCCCAGTGTCAATTCAATGTTAATTAATTGCAGGGGGCCGATTAAATACATGTTTCTATGGGTGCAATGCAAAATTTGCACTTATGTTGCACTGTTGTTAAATATAAAAAACAGAGGTGCAAAAAGTTGCATACCGATATAAAAATCCGAGAAATTTGTGCCCAGCAAATACCTCGGCGCAAGTACAATTGCTATCACTGCACATGCATAGTCGGCATATGTAACGAACATGCAACACGGTTATCATTAAAATTGTCAAAAATACGTTGAGGTTAAATGTTGTCTGAGGCAAATTGTGTAAATTACTAAATTAGAGTGATGTCCTCAACAAATTGAAGTGGGTAGAATGGAGAAAGGGTGTTTTCTGAGGGTGCTTCTGGCTTAACTTTTCACATAAGACGAAACACTTTTATTTCCATCAAAACAGTCCCAAAAATGATATTTTATTGAAGTGGTTAAAAATTTTTGTTCCATATTCTGGAGTGAAATTGTTATGGAACGCAAAAGACACTTGTTTTATTAACTGTTGAAGGGTGCGACGACGAATATTGATAAAATTGCTTATGGCACGACATGCAACACAAATATTGCTAGAAGTTAACGAATTTAACATAAACTTGATGCCATCCTCTCTCCCCAAGCTCATTTGCCTGCCGTCCATATGTGTGCTGCAGAGATCAGCACTCTACTGGGCGCTAGTGCGCCCTGGTTAAGGAGTGCATCAAATAGGTTACATAAGAAAAAACCAGTTCATGTGTGCGGCCTTGGTGCAGATTAGAGTGCTCATGTCATGAGCATAAGTGCAATGAAGTGTAATGCAAGGTGCAGAGCCCATGCACACATGTTTTAAAAATAGACCCAGTGAAACTGAGCATAAGTTAAATAAACACTAATTATAAGATGCTCAAAGATGCCATGTCACGCAACATTAATGCATAAAGCCCTCAAGTGTTTAAGTGCCCCAGTGTGCAACAGTGTAGTTGTTTGATATTTTCTGTTATTTTCATTCTTCATGTGTTTCATCCTCAACTCATACCATCCAGTGCTTTTCATCTATTATAGGGTTTCATGTCTTCAGTATTAAATTCTGCCACAACTGTGCCCAGCTAAGCAATGCGTGTAAGTGCAAGGTAATCTTCATGGTGTAAGAAAGTAGTCCGTCCGACCTGCCTGCCTGCCAACATAGGCCAGCATGCCGCGCGAGAGCAGGTAATCATACTCGAGTGTCTCAGGTAGGTAGACATGCAGACTGACAGGGTTGTTTTTTCGTTTGCTCGGGCGGCACATCAACTTTTGCATCGATCACTTAATCGCAATAGACTCTTAGTTTATCGGAACTCTCAACCTCACTCCTTCCCAGGACTCACATTATCTAGGAAAGCATAACTTTACTGTATGTCTTTGTGCAATTTTGTACAGTGCTACCTTGTCTGCCAGTCAAGCCCGACAAATGAATTTCAAGTAGTTTCCGTGGATAAACGTAATTAAACCCATTGATTTATTCAAGGTAATCATATGTATCTTCATTCAGGTTGCCTACAGGCTTTAGGGGCGTGGAGCCACACCTTTCCCACTATTTATTGCAAAGTGTTTTGCGTGCATTTTTTCAGGGTTTTTGTCTTCGCTTACTTAATGAATGGGTGTTTGGGTCGCTCGGAGAACTCACAGCATAGTACACATACCGTAATAATTTTCACTTAAGGAGCAACACAGGAAGGATGCTGCCATTGACCATCGTCACACGACCATGAGGAAGGAGTCTGCTCTAAACGACAACTTGGCATTGCACCCATGTAATGTCTGGTGCCCAAGAACTACGACAGAGGTTTGAAGAGTATTCATGGTAAAATTCCTACCCGAACTCCCAACCTTAATTTAAACACCTTTTGCTCCACCATCCACTGTTAAACTACAAACATTTTACATAAATGTCAGTATTCAACTTGAGTACTGCACTGATTGCATTCGCGGAGAAAATATCAGCCATATGGAAATTTGTGATGAACTCAAAAAACATAGGGAAGGAAAGCATGTTTTCTAAACATAAAAAGTAGTAAAAACAACATTAGGTCGGTTACACTTAGAACACCGTAAAAAATAGTATTAATGCTTATAATATACAATATCATATCTCTTCTTAACACATATACATAAAACACACAATCTCCAGCATATCTGATATTATGATGCATTATTAAAATTTTAATTCCTTGTCTGCTAAAAATATGTAGTTGTCGATTTATTAGTTACCAATCATCACACTTAATCAATTAGTGAAATAACCGGCTCTCTGTGTCCAAATATCGCAGTACAAAGAAAAACATTATTCACGGCCTCTTAAAAAGACAGTAGTGAATGTAAAATCCTTTGCAACTTGTGTAACCGCATGGCCGTGAACACTTTGTAACAAATTATTTCATTGGCCACTGTAGTTCGGGTAATGGGAGTGAAAATGTGTGGCCAAAAGAGTCCTGCCCACTGCGTTCGGTGTATTTAATTGCATCTGTGGTTTTGGGTGCAAGTGCAGCTGAGTTTTATTTGCGTTGTGTTGTGCCGGTGCAAATTTTAGGTTCTTATATTTATTTGACCCCGGTTAAAGTTTTATTGTATTTCGGGTAATAAAGAGAAGCTACCTACACTCCTTTGCCAAGGTTGACTCGTCCATCCCTTCAGGAGGCGACCACTTGGCAACTGTGTGAAAAAGTGAAATACATTGATGTCAGAGAACATCACAGGAAGTGAAATGCAAACACTCAATTATTATATCTTGACAGGGTTATTATTAAGTATATGTAAAAATATTCTTGGGTTTACCTTTTCAGCGCATTGCTTACAAAGACTATATATTTAATTTTGAAAATTTAAAGGTTGGTGACATTACCCAATTAGTCAATTTCAGCAAACATAAAAGACACTTGCATTAACCAGTAATGTCTCCAAATTCGTTTGTTTCACCTGTATTAATTTTGTATAGTGCGTATTTTAAATTAGAAGTCACTTCAAGTTTTCAAAACATCACATTTGACACTGGCTCATGCCGCGTATGGTGGAAGCCGCTGTCACTCGCAAGTTCTTGCTCAACACTTGGACCTTTATATCCGAGAATTACTTCATTATGATTTGGGATATTTTTGGCCCTGCACCTACCTGCAGTACAACCCAGTGATTTCCTATGTATCATTTGAAGATGTGCCAGGCTTCATACAGCCTTGTGTTACAGTCAGTGTATGTATTGGTGTATGAGATGGCTTACAGTCTTGTGGGTAGGTAATAAAGTGTGTAAGTAAATTATGTATTGAGTGTGCAACAACAACCGACCATCAATTGGTGCAGCCATCCAGGGCTCTTCTGAGACGTCGACTGAACGACCCCATCACTAGCTCTATCGAGCTATGGTGCCGGGCAACTTTTACCAACTTTATTGTAGCCTGAATGATCAGGTGGGGTGAATATAAACATCTACAGCCCTGGACCACCTCTCTCACGTCAGAAATAGCTTCCAACAAGTCGGGCAACTGTTCATAAAGACATCCTTTCCTGCCATCAGAATTGGCTTTCACAAATAGTTTTAAAGAGAATAACAAGATTGGACTAGTCATCCTCCCATGATATGTGGGGCCACACAGATGCAACCAGAAAATTAAAAAAATGTGAGTACAAGTGCAACAATGTAACATTGCATCACAAACTAACCATACCAACCTCGAGTAACTGTTCCAATGCTCCCTTACCACTTGTCGAAGTTCAACACTTTATGCCCCTCGAACTGCGAGGATGCTCGACATACTTTGTTTGGTCTCAAATGGTGGGAAAATCACGTTTCTGTGCCCAGTCATTTATAAGTGCACTATGTTTATATTATGTTAGAAGGTAATATAAAGTGTAATATAATATTTTTTACTCTGTGCAACATAACATTTAAGTGCTGTTCAGTCACGTGTCTGTGATATGCAAAGTTTAAGGGCCAACTGTAACCCTTTTAACATATTTATTTCACTCATGTTCTTCATCATATATAATATTCAAGAGCAATTCAGCAATTCCAGTGACATTGTTTCACGTTGACGTGAACACAGGGTTCACTTTATATCTTCTCTGACTATTTGCATTGCATTTAGAGCATGCCGAAGGTCGACAAGAACAGCCGAGAGTATGCTGGTGCAGGTCGCAGAGAACGAGCAAGTTACTTTTCTCTGGGACCTGGATCACATAACTCCCAACAGTAGAATTGCTTGCCTTCAAAAGGCAACTATTGAAGGCAAATCATTAGCGATCTGGCACGGCATCCCCGCAAAGCCACGACAGCCAGGTTCATCATACATTGGTAGGGGCGAGTGAACTGCCCGTGCAGTAGTGTAGTGAGCATGTGTGTGACTTGTGCAGGTCTGTAGGTCTATGTGAAGTTCATCGCGACCCCTATGTTACCCAGATAGGCAGGGAACAGCATGACCCTGCCTAATAATATTTCCATACGGGCGAAACGTATGCGGTGTAATAAATCCTTTGTATGATAAGCAAATTGAAGTTGTCATAGCCCCATGTAACACAGAGATTTTCGCGCTTTGAAGTGACGTCACAAGAATGGCATAAACAAGACAGAAGTGTAGATTCTGTAGCGCAGTGGTGGCGGAAGTGATGCCAATTCTTAAGGATCCTTAAATGGCAGCATAGGACCTTAAAGTGTATTTATGTAAAAGCAACTGCAACAGCAAAGCAACTCTTTAATTAAGAACTGCATTTGTTTGAAGTGTAAATGCGGTGACATTCCCTGTAACTGTTCTTTGATCAACCGGAGGAAGGCCCAGAGGCTCACGGGAATGTCACCATAATATTTGTGTTATTAAAAGAATAAGATGTATCTTGTTAGTCTTCAAGCAATGCAGCCTGGTGTTCTAATGTGATGTTGTTTTCAAATTCTGCTAACTGAACTTCCGGTACTTGCTCTGCTCTATGGCTGTCAACATTGTAAACAGTACGCCTTTCTTTTGACCCAAAATGTATACGTCGTTCTGCTGTTTCTACAATCGTATTTTGCTCTGTTAATCACAGCACTCCTGAAATGTCATTTTTTGTTATTTCATCTGTAATAATGGTGGTTGTTATGGTTACTAGGTCCCTGATTTTATTGGTAACTGTTGCCTGTCCTACTGTAGAATTTGTTCACTATCCATTTGCAAGTTGTATGACCTGACTGGTTGAGGTTACATCTCTGTTGTTTACAAATCTAATCTGACACACATTATGGAATGCTGATGTGTCTATTAAAGCATCATAAGGTAGGCCATAAGGGTATAAAAGGGTACATGTACAAGTTCCCTTATAAATTTTATACACTGGCTACTAACCATGTTTACAAGTACCTGTTGATGTGTTACAGTTAGGATGTTTTCCTGGGGAGGGTTAAAGCTCACGCCAGGTGGCTTTAACTCTACTACCCGTTTCCCTGCTGATCTTCACTGGTGGCCAGTCATCTGTTTTTGTTGTTGTGTGGATTCCGGGGGTAGTCTGTGTACCAATGGAAGACATGCCCTCGACAGTTTCGACATGGCACCGGATGTGACTGTGAATTGTCCCACCTTATGAACCGGTTTCCACCTATGTAAATACTCGAATTTACAGTGTTACTAATGCCTCGTGCACAGTTCTGAAAACTGTTATTGTTCCCTCGTGGCTGTTCCTGCCTTCTGTGATGGTAGTCCTGTTGATTCACTCGGTTCTGTTCACCATGGTGTTTCCGAAATCGCGAGGCCCGTGTTGCGTACATGTGCCTCCTGTTTCACGTTGCAGTATCATGTGTTGTGCTCTGGGATGATCGCAGCGTACTTATATTCTTTAAGTCAGCTGTTGAGTAGCGGGACAAGAGCCGTGCTATACTCAGGCAGGGCAGTCTAGGCGATGACCTCCAGTACCTCACGTTCGGACAATTCCGGGAGAAACCTCCCCACCAAGTGAATTTTTCGGTTGATGAAAGCTGTCAGGGTTTCCCCTTCCTGTTGCTCTTGCAGGGCCAGCTTACTTTGCGCATGAATAGATATGAATGTTCCTCCAAATCTCCACCGAAAAGCAAGTAGAAATCCCACCCATGTTAAGCCATAGTGGTTCATGAATTTCCACCATTGTCTCGCTTCTCCCTCAAGGGATTTTCCCCACACAGCCTGGCCACTCAACTTCGGAGACCCCGTACCATTGCAGGTGTGTGGTGAAATTCTGGAAGAATTTGGAGGGATCTTCGTTCAGCTATTCAGAAAATGTTGTTATTACTGGGTGTCGTTTCCACGGTGCTGTTGACAGTCGGCTGTGCAGTTGTGAGTGGTGTGGATGTCGGAAAATTGTTCTGTAGATTTGGCAACACTGCAGGAAAATGTAGATTGTACATGGGTGTGGAAAAATAGGAATGCATTGGCAGAACATGTGGTTGGTATAAGTGGTAGACACATTAATAGAAGAGTAGTCATAGGTGTGGGTTGTAATTCTGGTGCAGGCATCCTGGCTGGTACCACATGTATGTTTTGAATGAGTGGTGTGGCAGGTGTGCTATTCCTCATAGCCATATGGTCCCGACACATGAACTTTTCCCCTACGAAGGTAGTCTGCTCCACTTTGGTCTGACATTTGTGATGCACCCTAGAGTCGCACGTAATGCATTTTTGGATTCCTCCATTAATTTTCCAGTGCACTCTGATTGATCGCACGTGTTCATTCGTTGAAATTCTCCGAAAACTCTATACCCATTATACATAATGTTTTTCTGTTGTCGGTGGCACGTTGCATTGTTTACATTTAAACACAACTACACTGATGTTTTCTTGTTTGTTACTATTAATACACTCAAGGTGGTACCGGTTGTTACACTATAAACAATTTAGTAAAAGTGTGCCCTGACCTGGGCAGAGCAGATGGTGACACCAATTGATTGAATTATTGTCCAGAAAATTGTCGTTGAGTTTTTGTTCAGGTATATCTGGCCTTATGTTTAGATTATTTTCATTCTCGTGGTTTACAGTGGCGCATATGTTCGTTGGGCTGGACTGTCATTCGCATTTACAATACCTTGTACCTCGCTTGTTCTTCGCAATAAGATCCTGTGGAAGTCGGCATAAGAAGTGCATACATAGCCATGTACGTGCATCGCTAAAAGTGCGGCTAGCCATGTTGTGTTTACAAAAAACTCCATGTGGACACGGAAGAGCCGACGCGGGAGAGCGGCACACAGGAGTGTGGTCGGGGGCGTGTGGTGCTCGGCACGGTGTGGGTGACATCATGGTGCGGCAGGCCCTGCAAGGTATGGTGTGAGGCAGGGGCAAGCGACCTTCTCAGATGGTCGGTAGTGTGGGCGGGAGCATGGAAGGGTGGCTTCTTCCTCCCTCCTTTCATTTCTCCTTCTCCTCCTGCACATTGCATCATGGGCAGAGGGGAAGTTCTTGCAGCCTCTTTGTCCTGCTGCTGGTGCCTGGGTGGTGTGGCATGACTGATGTCACAGGACTCCAAAATGGTCGCTGTCGTTATACCCTTAATGTTCTCCCTCGTAGTTGCTGCAGCGGCTGTGTCCATCCAGAGTTTGCATGCTTTTTCCAACCTGACCACATGCTTCGGTTTTCTGGCATAGTGATGGCATCCCACAGCTCCGGTTGCACACGGTATATCTTCTGTACTTTTCCTTGTTGCGGGTGTTGGTCAGGATAAGCGGGGAAGCTTTTGATAGGAGTTTGAAATTATGAAATTTTTCAGAAAAATTTAGAAAATAATTCAGATTTGTCAGATGTTAGGAAATATTTCCAGAAGGATATCGCCCCATGTTGGGCGCCATTTGACAGTGGATGGTGGAGCAAAAGGTAGTCAATTTAATGTTGGGTGTTTGAGTAAGTTATTTACCATGAAAACTGTTCGAACCTTGGTTGTGATACTTGAGTGCCAGGCATTGCATGGAGTGCAATACCACCTTGTAGTGTAGAGATGACTGCTTCCTCAGGGTCGTGTGCCGATGGCCAAAGATTGCATCCTTGTGATGCTGCTCCTTATGTAAATATTACTGAGTTATACGTCGTACACTGTGGATTATCGGGGCCATCCACACATTCATGCAATATACTGCGAATAAACACCGACTTAGCACACGTTAAACACTTAGCAAATACTTAATAAATTGCATGAAAGGTTGTGGCCCATGCCCCTAAAGCCCGTAAGCAACCAGAGTGAAGATGTATACAGTTCCTTTGTTTAAATCAATGGGTTTCTATTAAATTCTTTTTACAAGAGACACTTTACAAAATACTTCCAGCCTGAAACCCACTGGTTAGGTAGCACTGTACAATAAGGTGCGAGGCCACAAAAGACTTAAGTGGAAGTTATGCTTTCCCAGGCTATGCAAGCCATGTGAAGGGGAAGGGTGGAGAGTCTCCGGCAGCTATAAAACGAATAGTTCTGGTAATTAAAGTATATTGCATTTAAATGATTAGTAACAAAAGTTGAAGTGCCGCCCGAGCACACGAAACATGACAATGTCCGCACGCACACACACTCGAGACACAGAGATATGATTAACTACCCTCACGTGGCATGCCGGCCGGTGTTGGTGGGCAAGCTCTCCACACGGACTATTTCCTTACACCCAGAAATTTAAATACTAACACACACGTTTCTTACCTGCTCAGAACTGTTTCATAAATGCATAGACCAGACACAGAGCCCTTTAATGCATAAAAAGCACTGAATTGAATAAAGTGAGGATGGTACACTTGAAGAATGAAAAGTACAGGAAATTATAAAATGTTACACTGAGGCCCACGGGGGCACTTAAAACACACTGGAGCTCTTTTAAATCTTGATGTGTGAGAAGACTTTCCTGAGCATTTTGTATTTGAAGCTTGTTAGCTTACACCCTTTTTCACCAGATCTGCTTACTGTACATGTGTGCTTGGGCGCAAGTGTTTGCTCTGCACCTTACACTTTTTGCGTTGCTCTTGCGCTCACGACACCAGCACTGAACTTGGCTCCACTGGCTGCACTCGTGTTGAGTTTCTACTGTTGTATCCTATGCGGCGCCCGACTCAACAGTGCACAGGAGCGTCTGGTAAAGTGCTGATCCCTACAACAGCCGCCGGTGATGGCAGGCAAACAGGCTTGGTGAGAGATAATGGCTTCACTACGTAATTGCCACGGATTCAGTGTGTACTTGTAACGGGATGCTGGGGAACCAGAATATATAAGTCTAAGAGTAAATTTTATGTATGTAATTATTTTCACTGATAACAACTATTATGGAAAGTAGGGAGCACAAGGTCATTTTAGCCCGGGCTTTTCGAGCATGGCCCACCTCGAGAGTCTCGTGTTAACCTGAGTGGATTCCTCGCAGAGGTTAGCTGGTGCCCACAAAATATTATCAATCATACTCGAGACCATATGGCAAACCCGTATAGCGCTGAATTTCCATGGTCATGTGGAGAGCACTGGAGAAGGGGAGGAACTTCTCACTCGTAGTTTCTTGTTCTTTTTATTTCTCTTGCCTCCTCTCATGCTCAGCACGGTGTGCAGCAGCGTGGAAGAGGTAGCACAGATGGGTGCGCCGCACTCCTTTGCCTGCTGTTCTGACGTAGGCAGCAGCGGCAGACTGCGTGCCGGTGACATCACGCCGCTGCTTCAAAATGGGGGCTCTCCTGTACATGCTCCTTTGTGCTTGTACCATGGCAGCACCTAGCTTTTTCTCTGATTTACCTCAATGACAACATGCATCCTTCCTTGCCGCATGTGGGCGTCTGGAAGGCGTCGCGATGCTGCCACTGACTGTGCAGGTCGCCTAGTTGACCATGCCACCCTCTGGTTGCGGCTATTTGTGGTATATACGCTAGGAAATTGAGGGATAATTTGCAAAGAATTTTGGCAGTAAAATTTTTGAGGAAAAAGTTTCTGAATAGGTTGCTGGAAGGATTAAGTCACACAGTTAGGCAACACTTGACTGTTGTTGGACTGCAATATGAGGATTGATTTTGGGTGTTGACGAGCGATAGAATTGAACTTTTGGAAATTTGGTGATTTTGAAATATTATCTGGGGCACCAGACATTATTCAGTAGACAATGTCGTGATATTCGGTAGAGCTGACTCGATCTTCTTAGGTCCATGTGGCCGACGACCATGGCAGATTTCTTGAAATGATTGTTGAAAACTACTCAGGTTAATTATCATAACTTTCCTTGTTGACTGTGTGGTGATTTATTAGGGCTCCCCACACACCGATACGAACACTGTGACTTACGTTGGCAAAACATATGCCCATTAACAATTTGATGAACTCTTACATAGGTTGTAGGAATTTTGCAGGAGAAGGCCCCTTTCTTGATGTGCCTAGAAGCAAGTCTGAATAATAACACACGTGGAATTTTCCCCCACTGACGCATTTTGTTCAACGTTCATGCTAATACATCTCCATCTAAAGAACACGTACACTGGTGCCGCACTTTGCTCGTCAGCATGGGCTATATTGTATAAAAGATTTTAAGTCATAAATGGTTTAGATGAAAACTTAAGTCCATCCAGGCGATAGAAACAATGTTAGGAGTGGGAGGCTGCGAGGTGTGGTGTCTCGGGTGGCTAGGGCGAAAATGGTTCTGATAAATAAAGTCTATTAAATTAAATGATTACTGTAAAATGTTTAAGTGCCACCCGAGTATGTGAAACATGAGTCACGACATTATGTAGCACACCCCTCGCAAAGACGAATAAAGATAGAGCTGGGCGACATGGTGTGCTGGCTGGCTTGGTGGGCAGGCACACCACATGGAACTACTTTCTACACAACAACACTGCAAAATAACTCTTAGACTTACCATGCTTGTTCTAACATGTACCAAAAAATAACTGTGCCTGTTATATTGTACCGCCTGTGCATTTAAATAATGAAATGAAGGGGGATGGTGACACATGAGAATGAACACAACACATGCAACTAGCACTATGACATTAAGGCTGTTTCGGGAGGTGGTGTTTTGGTTTCGCCCTAATTGTATCACCTTTGGGTAATGTCATTGCAGTTTCATATATTTTCAGTGAGTACCTTTTATTGTAAATGTAATTGTGTTGATTCAGTTTTCATTCAATAAGCAAGGGTTTTTGTATATTCATTACATTTTGCAAGGTTCCATGAAAATAGTGCCCGCTTGGCGCGCTCACCCCTCCAAGTCCATATAGTAGCCAAGCCTGCACTGTATTAGCATCTGAGAACTCGCAGGGGCAAGGCTGCGTTTTTGCGTGCTCCAGCAGTCTACAACTTTGTGTTAATCATTCACTTCAATATACTTTAATATCAACAGGAACAGTTTGTCTTAGCTGCTGGTGATGCCTGCCCCTCTCCGCGGTTGTTTGCACTGCAGCGAGGAGTTAAAAATACCATAACCATAATTTGACTGCATGGTCATTTTCATTACAGCCTTACCAGCGGGCTGTGCTTAGTAGTAATGTAATGTGTTTCCAAACTGAATGTTAATAAATCAATGAATATACATGTGATGTCTAACTTGCGTATTAATTATGTGTATAACCTCAAGGTGTGTAAGGGCATAAATCTCATAATATCCGTTACAAGTGTTATGTTCATCAAGTGTCTTAATATTGTCAATGTCTACGTGTAATTCTTTCCGTTTTTAAAATCTATTAATTCCAGCTGTTTCTCCATTTTGTAAATGTCAAAAAGTAAACCTGTATGGAAAAATGTTCTTTATTGCCTTTGAAATTTTAAGATTTCTACATAATGGCTCCTGGTAAAAAAAAACTTTTAATTTTGATCTATTTAATAATTAGCCTTGATAATAAGTAAAATAAGTTTTAATGATTTAGACGCATAAAATTTGGAGCAGTTTTATCTACAAATTAAATAATAAGTTTTCCTTTAATAGTTTTTTTTTATTATATTTTCTAGTTTCACTTTGTCAACAGTAGGTAGCAGTACGTTATAATAAGAAACATAAAAATAATACCAATAGTTAACTAAGTTTTTAGACAAAACATTAGTCAGTAAATGCTTTTTGCTGTAGCAATAATTTTGTAATAGCAAAGTAGAAATATTTTACTATTTCATAAAACGAAATATTTTTTCAAAAATATTTAAATTCAAAAGAAAATCAATTTTTTATATTTATGTTAAGACGATACAATTCCACGTTGTGGGACCTTAGTTCCTGACAATGCGATTTTAATTTTGTAGGAATCTGAAATGATTCTGATTTTACCTGTATCCAATTGACCCACCAATGCATGCACCGACCCACCGGCGGCCATACACCGCCCGATCAACCATTCTCACGACGCTCCAGAGAATATCGTTAGCACAAAGCCTCAATCCAAGATGCTCCAGAAAACATCCCCTATACATGCGCAAGTGTAGGGGCCGAAGCAGTTGCAAAAATGACACTATAACTATGAAAGTGTTGCCCCACTGTAACTGGTATTTATAACCGTTACGTTCATTAACACAGACGCACCTGTTAAAAAATACCTGTCATTTTAATACTCTACACCACGGCTTATAAGGAGAGGTATTAAACAAGTGGAAGAATTTGACTTCAATCTTGTCTCCCACCACCACTAGTAGTTATTTATTCTTTAATAATACTTATATATATAATTACATCGTCTGCATAGCGTGTCTGCCATCTACTATGCCCTTTCGTATGATTTTCACATTACGAACTTGCAGAAGAATTTAGATCATAGTTGGATGTTTCCTAACGAAAACGAATTGCTTTTTCAAATTACAACAGAACTTTTGTAACACAGTTTTTGTTTGCATAAATCGCATTTCACTAAATTACTATCAATTTCGGTACAAAATTTCCAAATGACACTTCTCTTCCGTCTTTGTGATGTATTCATGCTTGTTGTCACATACGCACATAGCACACTGAAGCCTGTACTCTTTTCCACGAAATGAATATGAGTGTTTTGAACAGATATCAGTTCGAGACATGCTGTACCACCCACTGTTCGCGTCGAAAGTTGTGAGGGCTGGCCCCCTATTCCTAGTTTACCCCCCTTCGACAAAAAAGGATTTATGTAATAGTACGAGTAAAAATAAAATAAAAAATAATGTAACTAACAGTATAAGTACAAATAAAAGTAGATAGAAATTTTACAAACTGATAACACATACTACGAATATGACTAAACATAGCACTGTTAATAATATTTACTAACTGTTGTCGAGGAAGCGTACGGAAAAGTAAAACTATTCCTAGCTCACTAATTAAAAAGTGATTAAGCAAAGTAAATAAATGACACTGTACAGTACATGTATCAGTACGGTATAATCTAGTTTTAATACTTACAATGGCTGAGCTAAGCAAGAGCTGTCACTATAACATTCACTAAAAATTTCTTGCTTACTGTAGCTGTCTTGGTGTGAATTTTTTTTTGGTTTCATCATCTGTGTCGTCACAGTCACTGTCCAATTTGATTAAGAATTCATCTACTGCTAACTCCATGAGGCAGTCGTTCTTCCAGTACTCTTCTTCAATTCCTTCGACGTGTCTGCAATATCCCACCCAGTCTTCCTTTGTTACTGCTTCTGTTGTTATCCTCTGTAAGACTTGCAGTGATAAATCTCCAGTCGTGTTGTGAGCTTTGATATGACGTTTAATCTTAGCCCAGGTTAGTTTTATGGCATTGAAATCGCACATATAAGTGGGCAATCTAGGCACAGTATGGCCATGTTGCTGGAATACCCTGTCAACAGCGAACACTTTCTCTCTTGGTCGATGGTTTTCAAGCAATTCAATGAGCGTAGCTTTTCTCATTGTTTCGTTGCAAGAGATCCCTTTTCCCTGTAGCCACGCCACGATTTCTTTCTTCGCCTCATATTTTGACGGTGGCCTTTCTACTTGCTTCGGATGATATGGTGCATTATCCATAACTATCACGGAATTTGGTGGCAGATTTGGTAAAACTTGCTGCGAAATCCACTTCTCAAAATCCAGGGCATTCATCTGCCCGTGATAATCACCTGTCGTCGAATTTGCCTTGTAAATTAACTGCCCACCTGGAAGGAAAGCCTCCTTGCGACCCGATGTGCACAACAATAAATCTGTTTGCTGCATTACCACTTTCTACCAAATCTTTCAATGTCACCTTTCTTTTGCAAGCACTTATTAAATGTCAAATAAGTGTCAATCCACGTTTCGTCAATGTAAATCATGTGTCTGCATTCTCTTCTCAGCTGTTTCATTGTTGTCAAATACTTTGAA
Source organism: Dryococelus australis (assembly GCA_029891345.1). NCBI lineage: Eukaryota > Metazoa > Arthropoda > Insecta > Phasmatodea > Phasmatidae > Dryococelus > Dryococelus australis. The sequence continues at coordinate 357,002,565 of CM056995.1, forward strand.
CGCCACACGTCAGCTCTTTCAACAAGAAACACCCGTTTCATTTGTGATCTTTTCCACAAGAAGCCCATGTCTTTGAGCAGTCTTCGTAAAGATGACAGACTCCAATTCCACCCTATCTTTTCACGCAGAATTGGCATAAGTTTGCCTACAGTTGGTACGATTTTCTTGACAACATAAAAGTCTCTAATAGTGTCCCTTATCACACGCCTGTCAAAGCTATCGATAACGATTTTCGTAGTTTTTTTTTTTTTTTGGCCTGAAATGACAGAAAAATGTATACATAAACTTCTTTTTAGCCACTTTTTTAAGGTTTACTACACACAATATAAACATATAAATATATACCGGTAATGCACGTTTCAAAGTTTCTGGACAGTAAGTAAGTGAAAGAATGAACGAATTTTACTTATCTCTGAGTATATCCTCTTGGAAATACTCGAATTTATTACCATATTTCTTTGTTTAATATATGTAAATGCTGTTCACGGTAAAGTGAGCACTTTTGAGGCCCTAGTAACTTTTTGCTTCCAATATTTTATCCCTTAACCACATTTATAAATAAATATTGCCTTGTAAGTAATAAACAGCGTGTGTATATTCCACTGCACTCGAAAGTTTACGTTGACACCAAACATTTTTTTAATAAAATAAAATATTTTTAAAAATTCATTAAAAATTTATTCAAAAAGTTAGTAGAAATTAATTTAAAATGCTAGTCCCACAGCCACCATTTATTCCTAACAATTTCCTTTTTACTCCTAAAAATTTCCCTTTTTTCCCCTAGAAGTTTCCTTTTTGTAAAATTTGTGTTTTCCCTTAAAATTTCCCTTTTTTCTCTTAAATTTTTTTTAAATCACGAAAAATTTATAAAAGTCAACGAGAATATTATGTTACTGACTACTGCCGCCATATCGTATGCAGGTGACCGTGACCTTGACTCCATGACCTTGAATGACATTGAAGTAAAGCTCGAGAAAAATTTCATAAAAGTCAACGAGCATATTACGTTCACTACTACCTTCATATTGAATGCATATGACCTTGACCACATGATACTTGAAAACAAAAACTCGAAAAATGAATACAATTCAGAAAGCATATTACTTTACTGACTTATACCACCATATTGTATGTAGGTGACCTTGACCTTTACCCCATGACCTGGAAAACAAAACTAGAGAAAAAATCGTAAGTCAACACTCATATTGCGTTACTACTACCACAATATTGGGCGCAGGTAACCTTGACCTTGACTCCGTGACCTTAAATGACCTTGAGAACAAAGCTCGAGAAAATTCATAAAATTCAGCAAGCATATTAAATTACTGACAACTACTGCCATATTGGATTCAGACGTAGCGACAGTTTACTTAGCCATGCAAAGACCTGTAAAGGCGAAGAGCATTTCTCATCAGTACCTTGGTACCAGGTTTACTGCAAGCAGATCTCTCGTGACTTCCGTACATGTCCTCAAAACTGTAGTTGCCGTCATGACCCGCCCTAAACAGTGTGTCGGTGTAATAAATGTTACGATATTTTTTGCAGGACAACACGGGTGTGACTAGCGAGATGCATAAAAGACTATAACCTTCAACGAAGTTGCATGTATTGAGATCCATATATTTGATATTGTTTTTGGGTTTAAGGTCACAGGGTCAAGGTCAAGGTCTTCTAATCCAATATTATGGTAGTTGTCAGTAATATAATACGATTGTTGACTTCTATAATTTTTCCCTCGAACTTTTGTTTTCAAGGTCATTTAAGTCATGGGGTCAAGGTCACAGTAACCTGCATCTAATATGGTGGTAGTAGTCAGTAATGAAATACACTTGTTGACTTTTATGAATTTTTTCTCGAGTTTTGGATTTTTGGAGTCAAAGATAATTGGTCAAGGGTCCTGAGTACTCCGTCTTGCTCTCCTGGCTCAGAGTCGCAAATCCGCCTCTTCTGAGTCACGAGTCCGCCTCTTCTGCTCTGGTACAAATGGGAAATTTTTAGAAAAAAAAAAAAAAAAAAGGACATTGTTAAGAAAAAGGGACATTATTTAGGGAAATTTAGTCGATTTTGAGGAAAAAGAGAAATTTTTAAGGAAAAATGAAAAAATATGGCCACCGGCCGATCGGAATGGTAAAGCAGGAGGTGCTCCGAGCTTCGACGCCACACGTCCCTTGTCACAGACTTCCCCAAATCCTTTATATATATATTCATATATACTGGACTGCTGATAGCGCAATTAACATTAATATAAAATTTTTCATATTTAGTACATTTTAAAAGAAACTTCTAATATCAAATACAATAAGGATCAACTTCAACACGTAGATTACAAATTGTAGTTAAATTTGAGAACTGCGCCAAATTTACAATTTTTAAATAAAATCTGTTGAATGGTTTATTTGACTGAAAATAATACTTGCATATTACTGTAAAGTCACTGATGACTCTTTACTGTCGGTGCAATATTTTAAAAGCATACCAGTTCAATCACGAAAATAAACCTTGCCTTTGATGCTGTAATCTTCATCTGTCAAAGTGACTAAAAATTAATACAAATGCATCATATTGCAGATGTAATAAGGGCACCAACTGGCTGGCGCATGAAGTGCATTACAAGGGTTTGGTACAATATACGCGATTAAAAAACAGCTGGATATTTTGTAGTGGCGTCCAAACACCATGTTTTCATTCAAATTCCAAGAATTATTTTTTGAAATACGAATGGCTAAAACGGGTGCTTTTAGAAACATATCGTACTTCTTTCTTATTAGGGTGCCTTTAAAATAAATATGTCCACTGCTGAAAGTCATGTGTAGGCGTTGTCGCTGGCAGAGAGACAGTGTGCTAGTTGAGCGCCTTGAGGGTACAGGTGACGAAGCTATTGAGAAGTGAGCAAGAGTTCGCGTTAGAGTCCACCCGTTTTGAAGACTCTATTGCATAAAATAATTGCAGGTAGTCGGAACCCTTAATAGAAGATAGGGTGAAAAGTGTAAGCATTGTGTTCTTACCTTCGCTTTCCTGGAGTTGTTTGAGTCTCGCCAGGTCTCTCTCTGCTTTCTTTGCGAATTCTTTCGATAGACACCTTACTTACTCCCGTGTACTTTGCAGCTCTCTCTCTCTCTGTAGCTTTGTTGATAGGAACCAACAAATATTTATTCCTTGCCTCTTCATCACAAGTTTCTACAACACTCCTGATGACTTCTCTTTCCTTGCCGTGTATAACTTGTCTATACCGCTTGGGCAGCGTGCTACTCACCATTGTTCACAGTCCACCACTACTGCGAGGATCGAGGGGCAATGTGTTTTATACGGCACGTTGCATGGCGCGGAGGAGTGGCCACTTTCTTTCTAAACCCCTAACTCCCCTTGACTTGGACCTTCCTAACCACAACGCATCGAGCAATCACGACTCTTGGCAACACCAGTAGTGGACACTGATCAAAACAGGTTTGTAGATACGCATTTGGAAGAAGGCAAGTATGAGTACATTTAACAGGTAACGAGACATTGTACACTCTAGCGAGCTATATGTACATTTAATAGGCACCGATATACGCAGCAGCGGCAGGAGTGGTATCTAGTCAGTAGTATGGAAAACAAATTAACACGTAGAGATAAGTATTTTTTACCTGCGAATTGCGGTGTTTATTTGTACGTAAGTAAATTAAAGTTAAGCCAAACAGATATAGGGATGAGAAATTGATTGCATGTATTTGGCCCAAGCTTGTAGTGCATTTATTTAATACGAAAAAGCATTCGTTTTAGTTATCTATATGTATGTAGCTTTTTGAAAACTAGTATGCACGTACCTGTTACTTGGTGTTCGAACTCGTCACAGATATGTGTTACAAGTTCGTACTCGTGGTAAAAATACCTGTTATGTAAAATACTCCCCATCTCTATTAACCACAGGTGCACTTTACTGAGTAAGTGTAATGGTAGTGACTGTTGTAGAAAAGAGGGGGATATAGAAAGACCACTCTCTTCAGGGGTACTGATACACTGTGTGCAGCGCTCGGTGGCTGCCTACAGAACTAGGCATGACTGTAGGGATACTAGTATCACAAGCATAGTATTGATACTGGTATCATATCAGAACCTGTAAATTAAAAAAAAAATAAAAAAATTTCAGTCTATTTTACAAAAAAAAAAATTTTTTTATGTTTATATTTTTAATGATCCAATACCTATATCGTTCTCTCATTTCGAGGTCTCTTTAGAACTGGTATTTTTTGATGTGAGAACGCCTTACAATTCAGCCCCTTAGGTTCAGAAAGTAAGAATCACAAACTGTTGCTCTCGGGTCTGTGGCAATTACTCGTTGAGAATGTGCAGTAAATTAAATGTAGACGTACGATAGTATAGATCGGTCCTTTGGCTTCATGCTTCGGACACAAACTTATCGTTCTGACGTCATCAGGCTGTGGTGAGAGCTCCGCTGCGAACCTCTGATTTCGAGCGGTTTAGTATGCACTGAGCCCCTGTCACACTGTCAAATTTTCACCTTCAACTAAATTTGACATTACAATTTGAGGGCAATATTAAGCCCCTGTCACACTGTCAAGTTTTCGCTTCCAACTATATTTGACTATATTTAAATTGTTTGTTGTTTTAAAGTTTCATGACGTCCATTTTTGTCGTGCATGATTGTGATTGGCTGAGACCGTCAAACCAAACTACAAAGAAATTTTAGAACCCGTCCATTCTTCAAATGTTTGATGGAAGCTGAGGCCATTCAACTTTCTCGCACAAATATGGCAGTGTTTATGACGTTTCGATAATGTCACATGTCCAACTTTATTTGACCAAAATTTACTGGAAGCAGTTTGACGGAAATATTTGACAGTATGACAGGGGCTTAAGACCGCTGTAGTACCCAAATGGCTATTCCGATCGGATAAATTCTGGTGTCTGTTTGTACGTAACTGAACAGCGAGATCTTGAGAGCCGATGAGGGTGATTGAGGTGAGTATGGAGCAAAACCGGAATGAAGGAGTAGGGGAAACGGGAGATTCCGAGAAAACCTGCGGACCAACGGAATCGTCCCACATGCGAAAATCCAGTGAACCGGCTGGGGATTGAGCCCTGTTCACATTGGTGTGAGGCGAGCAGGCTAACCGCCCGGCCACCACGGTTCCTACAAATTACGAGTTAGGAGAAAAGGACACAAATGATATTAACAACACGAATAGTGCTCGACAAGACAAATCTAATACTGAAAGGATGACTCAACTACCTCAGTCCATTCCGGAGTTATATGAATAAGAATAAAATAATGATATGCAGCAGCGAAATACACACGTAGTGATTATGTCATCACATGTTTTCCTTTCACCACTCATAGACTTTGTCATGTAAAAATACGGGGCAAATGACACAGTCCACCCCCCAGTTTTTTCATTTCATATCTGATGTTTGCTTTGGAAAAAACGGAGTGCAGCACTTATTAGTATTAGTTATATTTGGGCACTGTTCTAATTATAGAACAGTAGAATATTGATTTGTGCTGCTTTTAAAATTATTATTTAATGTAGTAAAACACATTTGCATATTTTTGGAGCACTTTGATTGAAAGAATTCAAAATAAACTGTGAGAAGCAATTCCGGAAAAAAAAAAAAATATCGGTATCAAATAATTTACTTATATGATACTGGTAAAGTATTGAATTAAAAGAATAAATTCCAAAATACCCGGTATCGAAAGTAAAGTATCGATACCAGCATTGTATCAGTAGTATCGCAACATCCCTACGCACGAGTAGCGGGAATTTCGAATAGCTTCGTGCAAAAGTGCTCCATGGACCAGCTTTTCAGTACCCCAATTATATATTTATTTATATATGTATAAATATATATTTATAATATTTATAAACATATAACATATTAAATTTCATTAATTTGTAATGTTTATTTAATAAAAAATTGAAATTTAAGTTGTATATTTTATCTTCACACACCCACACTTTAATATATATATATATATATATATATATATATATATTTGCATGTGTGTATGCTATATACATATGTGTATTCACACACTTGCATATATTTATATACATATATGTATATATATATATATATATATATATATATATATATATATATATATATATATATATATATATATATATATATATGTATATATATATGTATATATATGTACATATATGTATATATATATATATATATATATATATATATATATATATATATATATATATATATATATATATATATATATATATATATGCCTTCTCTATTTGAGTATATTACGTTCATTTTCTGTGAGGGACTTGTTCGCATACACTACAGGTAGCTGGTTTTGTAATATTACTGCTCCTACACTATGACTGAATGCTCAACTGGCAATACAATTGATTTATTTCTGTCAAAGTATTGTAAGACTGGCAAATCTGTCAGAACCTGTTTTGTGTCTTTAAAAAAATCAAGAAAGCATGGACACAAAAATTCCAAAATCAATACAAATATAGTGAAACCCATCTATACATAATCACCAAGAAAAACAATTTTGCAACTTGATTTGAAAAATAAAAATTTCATCTGTAAATTTATGTTGTTTGCTACCAATCGGTGAACTAGGGGAAGAGGAGAACACACATACACTGGGACAAACAGAAAAATAATAATATTAATATATCCTGAGAAATCACTCAACCGCACTGTAATCCTTACTTCGCCTGTAATTTTCCTGGTGTGCTGTTGTGTGACGAGCTGAATGACTTGTTTGAATAGTTTCACTTGGCTATCATTTATTAGATGTGTACGTACGAAATTGTGCGAAACCGCAGTGTGATGAATGCTCGGCATTGTGTATGGTTTCTCATACTGGAATTCGGATGACATTACTATTTTGGCTGATAAAATGGGAAATTAGTATTCGTAATGGCGTCGAATCTGTGTTACGTTTCGGTGTTGTGGGGCGAGTGACATCCGACTGCTCTACCCCCTTTTTCTGTTTCCCATCGGTGTCTGTTGTGTGTTGACCCACAAATGCTCATATTCGGCCCATGTCAGGCAGTCGTTATTCCAATGAGGCTGTCCGCACCAACAATATGAAAGCGGCGGTTGTCGGGGTCCCGTAGAAGGGCGTGGTGCAGGTGCTCTAGGTTTCGAGGTTATATCACTCGAAGCTGCCCGTGAAATGTTGTTGTTGTTGACTGCCTCACTGATGTCCGGCATTTTTGCACTTAATGGAGTCTGTTTGCAGCACAACTGGGCACTGGGATAGTCGCGGCATGGTTTAGCTGGAACCAACGATTATATAGGATAAGATTGTTTGCAGCAATGTTAAAGCTCGTCCCGATTAATTACTACCATCTAGTGGCTGGAAGTAGTAGATGCTACTTCAACAAACCACTAGTGCTATCTGTGAAGCTAAAAACTATTGCTGGTGCTGCCATCTTTCGGGATGTATAACAACTACCTAAACCCCTTTCTTTGGTGGGATTTTCGAATTTATTTAGAAAACTGTACTTTAACCAAACACAAGGTTTTTGTGAGAAAACTAATTTTTTTCTTCCAAAAATCTTTGGCCAGCGAAAAAAAAAGGTTCAAAACATTACCTTTAATGCATGAGCATGTGCCCAAATAGATGATTAAATATTAAACTTCCATAGTGTTAAAATGTTTTTGGAGTTTATAGATTTCCACTAATACAGAACTTTTCAATGCATTTCAAAACTATCTTCAGTACCCAAATTATAGGGGAAAAAGAACACTTCTACCCTCGATTTCACAATTTCCACACACCGTCCCATCGTCTCCGACGTCCGCTCCATAGCCGCCGGCCCGTCCGACCATTCTCCCGTCCTCGGCCTCATCCATTACCGCCCTCACGCCCGCCCCATTCTCCCGCGCTTCAACTTCCGTTCCGCCGACTGGTACGCCTTCCAATCCTCCCTTCACAATTCCCTCAACCTCGCCGCCCCCTTCTCCAGCCCCGACGACATCGATCGCAACACCTCCCTCCTTTCCGACGCCATCACCGCCGCCGCCAACGCCCACATCCCCCCCCCCCTCCAGGAGCGCATCCGCAACGCACTGTCCCTGCGGAACCGCTTTCGCGGCCGCTGGCAGGCATCCCGCCTCCCGCAGGATAGGAGCTCATACCTCCTCCTGCGGGGCTGGTGCCGCCGGCTGGTCCGGAAGTGGAAAGCCGATCAGGAGACTTTGCGCCTGCAATCGCTCACGCACTCAGACGGTTCCCTCTGGACCCACCTCCGCCGCCTGAAATCCGCCCCCACAACCTTCCCGCCTCTCGCCACTCCCCCTACCCTAGCCGAGACGGCCGCGGAGAAATCCGAGGCCATCTCGGCGTTCCTGCACACCACCTTCGCTTCCGTCCCGCTTCCCGCGCTTTCCTCCGACTCTTCCGAGGACGAGGAACACCCCTACACCCTCGCCGATCACGTCACCCTTCCCCTCCCAAACCGACCGCCTTTCCGTCTCGCGACTCCGCGGGAAATTTTCCTCATTCTTTCTCGCCTTCGCCTTTCCGCCACCACCGGCCCGGACTCCATCCCGGCCCCCCTTCTCCACGCCCTCCCGAGCACCGCCACCGTCTTCCTTACCCGCCTCGTTAACGCCATCCTCCTCCAGTGCCATTACCCACCCCCTGGAAATCCGCGATCGTTGTCCCGATACCAAAACCCGGCAAACCCCCCGAACTCCCCTCCTCCTACCGGCCCATCTCCCTCCTCGCCATCCTCTCCAAAGTGGCCGAGAAGGTCATTTACAACCGCCTCCTCCTCGCCCTCTCCGCCGCCGACATTCTCCCCAACCACCAGTTTGGCTTCCGCCCCCGCCACTCCACCTCCCACGCCATCGCCCGGGTGGGACGCGTCGCGGTGACTGGTTTCGCCCGGCGCCAACACACGGGCATGGTGCTCCTCAACCTCGCCAAGACCTTCGATTCCGTCCCGCACCAACAGCTTATCTCCCGCCTCTCCATCATGGCCGTCCCGCCTCACCTCACCCGCCTGCTCTGCTCGTACCTGAGGGTTCGCTCCTACCGGGTGCGGGTGGAGGGCACCCTCTCCGCGCCCTGCCGCATTCCCGCCGGCGTCCCACAAGGCTCCATCCTCAGCCCCTTCCTCTTCTCCCTCCACATAGCCGACCTGAAAGTCCCTCCCGCCACCCACATGATCCAGTACGCCGACGACACCTGCCTCCTCTCCTCCTCCGTCCACGAGCACATGCTCAGCGACCGCCTCAGCCGCGGCCTCACCTCCATCCAAACCCAGCTCCACGCCCACGGCATCGGACTCAACCCCTCCAAGTCCGAGGCCGTCCTCTTCTCCCGCCGAGGATCACCCGCCCCGCCTTTCCGCCTCCGTCATCCCCTGGAAACCCCCGGCCCGCTACCTCGGCGTCCTTTTCGATTCCCGCTTCAACTTCATCTCCCACCTCGACTCCATCACCACCAAAGCCCGCACCGCCATGATCCACCTCGCCCCCGTCCTCCGCCCTTCCGCAGGCACCCCACCCTCCACCCGCACCCCCGTCTTCCGCACCTTCGTCATCCCCATTCTCACCTACGCCTGCCCCGCCTGGTCCCACGTCACCACCCACGCGCTCCGCCCGCCCACCCACATCTTCTTCCGATCCCTTCGTCTCATCCACCGCCTCCCCCTCCCCGTCACCCGCGATCAGGTCCTCGCCACCGCCCGCGTCAGCACTTCCACTCCATCCTCGCCACCCACACCGACCGTTTCCGGCGTTCCTGCGCCCGCCACCTCACCAACCCCCTCATCTACCAACTCGCCGACCCGCTACCCCCACCCCGTACCCTCTTCGCCCACTCCTTTCGACGCAGCACTTGCACCCCGTCGCCGAGGACGAAGAGGACGCCGAGGACCATGGACCACCGCCGGACACCTGACGACGGCCAAGGCCAAGGCTGACGCAGCGCTGCCCCCATCACCCCCGTCACTTTCTTCGTCCCTCTGGACGTCCCATCACTTTTTCTCCCCCATTTGACTGTCACACATTTTCGCCCCGATTTCAAATGAAAATCATCTCCCCCTTATGCGTGCCCAATCTCCAAGGTAAGCACCCCCCCCCCCCCAATTAACCTGGTAAGATTTTTCCTCCCCAGCAGCCGCCCCCTCACACTTTTCGCCCCCTCATTCTCATTCAAGCCCATATGTACCTACCGGTCGGAGGGGCTTCTCCCACACGAACACTCCAGGGCTCCCACACAACACTTACACATCACCAAAAAAAAAAAAAAAAAAAAGCCCCAAAAAATTTAAATAGTCAGGAGTATTTGAATCATCTGATAGTCATGTGGTATAGATTCTTTAAAATATTGCTTTACTGGTAATAATAGATGCAGTGATGTATGTAACACACTCTTCTGTAGAGCGAAATCACAGGAAGAGTGAGGTGGTCTCTGGATACCCCCCCCCCCTTTTTTTTCCCCAGCGGCCTTATGGCATTCTAAAAGTTTTGATGTTAATGATAACTGGTTGCCAAGTGCATGTAAAATGGAACTTTCACTACACTGGGACTTACTGCGCCATTAGAATCCAGGCTCTCTTCTTAAATTTTTAGCCGCTGACCACCCGACAAGTTGTATTTACTTTTATATATAGCTTATAATTTTCAAACAAAATTTCTGCCAGTTATGTTTCCATGTAAAAGTTTATTGTATACATTTTGGTGAATGTTGATATAATTTCGGAAGTTCAAATATGATGACATTATTATAATTTTACCAGTTATGATTCGGCATAGCTTCAAGTATTCCGAATAACTTTTGTAATGTACGAAGGTTTACCCTCCTTCCCTTTTTTCACAAGAAAACCCTTAAATACAACTTTCATTTATTAATGCATGCATGTAAAAAATCCAGACACAGGCTAGCATAATGATTGCATGTAACAAATAGTACATCAGTAACAGTAAGTGTTTAGGGCCTACAGCAGAAGACGAAATGCATTTGAAATCGCAGATGCCAATCCATTCAATATGATTGCTGTAGACAAATGTTTTATATTGTGTAGATCTGTATACTTAATTAGCATAAATTACCTCTCACCTTTCTGTGTTCTTGAGAGGAATGAACATATATATTATGTGCACATGAAAAAAACATTTAAATTATTTTTTAATTACAGTTTTTTTATACTTTGGAAAAAAATTCTAAAAAAATTGGTTAACTCAACTTTCCCAAGATGTGAACAACTGAGAGGAACTCTTACAAACAAAAAATAACAGTTTCGAAAAGAATATTAAGACTTTCACACAAACAAACCAATTGAAATAGTTACTTACACCAAAAGTCACGTATTTTAAAATAATCATGGGCATTTAAAACAAAATAATAAAACATTATTGTACAGAAAATCTAATTAATTTTATTTATATTACACACTTCCAAAAATACAGTGCAAGAGCAAGCATCTTTTCTCTTTGTGTCCATCTCCGATGTCTGACCCTCACCAACCAGTTCCTTGCATCTCCACTTGCCACTGCAGCTGCTGCAGGCGAGAGGTTATGCTGTAAAAAAATTTCATGTAATTACATGAAGCCATCTTGACAGGCTTCTGCATCTTCCCACGAGTTTCCTTCACTCGATTTTTAAGACTCCTGTAACTTTCACATGTTTTACGAGTCAACTTCAGCATTTTCCTTTTCTTTGGAGTGATGTCATCTTGCGTCAGCTCCAACTCCTTCAGCAAACTCCTTTTGAACTTCTTCTGTCACCTGAAACACTTGCATTTGAAGAAATATCAATTATCCTGGACTCTGTAGTGGCTGACGGTTGTGTCTGGATGCTTCATTTAAGCCTGAAAAATAAATCCCATTTATTTAATTCTCCTTAGGCGTGCAGCTACATGGAAGTTGGAGTATGAATTCCTTGGCATTACAATTCTGCATTGAATCTGAAACATCAAACACATTCAGAGAATCAGTGATATTTGAAGAGCTTATCACACTAACATCACAAGTCTCTTCCGTTTTTCCTGAAACAAAATGAAAAATCTTGGTTAGTTCTTTGGTTTTCTTAAGCAACACAAACATTGGGTACACTTGAAACATTCAAATCTAGGTTATCTGGGAAATGAGGTGGAAGATGGAGTGGTGGTACAGCACAGTTAATCAGCCTGTCATGATGAGTGTTCATAAACTGATCCTCTGTGAAGTGTACCGTGCACACACATAGATTGTGGAGAAGTGGCAGTGGTTTCACAGACATGCGAGGGTCCACACACTACACCCACGCAGTGCACCTGCAACAAAATTATAACACTTATTATCCACTGTTCATGTTTATTAAGCTATAAAACATACGCAATTCCTGTATGCATAGCGAGCAAGCACCTTTACATTGGAACATAAACAAATACAATACAAACAGGCATGATATACAGGTGAGTCCATACATATTTATCCTCTCTCATCTTTTTTCTCTCTCACTTTCATTTTTTTCAACACTGTATGTTATCTTCATCATTATAAATTTCCCTGTATACCTATGCAGCTGAGTTTTGGTGACAAAACTTTACACATTCAACCTGACCATTCCAGCGAATCCCCTGTTTATTGTAGGGAGTGTGAAGTTGAAGAGGGGACCTATTTACATAGTGCTATGAAAAGTGATGGTAAAATAACCTTATTTCAGACCTAATGCAGTTATACATTTAAAAAAACTCTTTTAGGGATACCAGAAAACTAAGTAGAACAATTAATTAATTTCTGTAGTAATGACCGATTTGAAATACTACTACAGGAATATATTATACCGAATAACTCTTTTAGTTCAAAGTATAATCGAGTGACTCGCTCCCTATTTCTCTCTACACACCCACTGAAGTTACATAGTGACTTTACGTGTAACCAGCATTCATTAAATGTTAAATTTTGTAGAACAGTTGATAGAACACTAGCCCCAGAAAAATGTGTGTGTTGGTTTAACAATTCCTTCTTCTCAAAAGATGTGACTGTGACAACGGAGCTGGATGAAGCCCTGACCAATGCTGATGTGGTTATCTTATTGCAATCGGCTCATCGGTCCGTGTATGCAGATGATGTCCCTACAGCTACGCGATTTGTAATTAAGATGAAGAATATAGTGAGTACTTACATTTTATAAATAGCAGAAATAGTTTGCAAAACTTTTGTCTCCGTTAATACTGTTTTTACATAAACATGTCAACATGTAATTTGTAAAGTACACAATAAGAACCAGAGTCCAGTAAAAACTGAGAGAAGCTTGAACTGATTTCTAAAATTAATAATAATTGGAAAGGTGGCCATATTTTCAGTGATGCTCCTTTTACCATCATAGCCTCGTACCCAGATGTCAAGAGGAAGGGGTGAGCGAAACTGTGCTTTTCATTTGAAAGTAGATATTGTGTTAGGGGAGTACCCAGAGCACCAGCCTTCATTATCTTTATAAGCACAGGTTTCTCAGGACATGGATAGCTCGGGTGTGAGGCGCAATGAGGCAGAGACCACCATTCCCTTGGTTTCAGAGCTAACATAGCATAAAATGTAATTATGATAATTAACAAGCGACATTATATATGACATGAGTCACAACCATACCCTTGCCAATTCGTCCCACCACCTGCACAGCAGCATGCATTATCGAAAGGTTGATTCAGGATGTCATCCTGCCCTCCTGACCATCTGTCACACCATGCACTCAACACCACCTCGATCACACCAGTGTAGCGTAGAGAAGGCGCAAGTGTACAGACTAGTCCAGCGAGGGGGGAATATGAAATTCGTGTTTACATGAACAGCGAAGTATAAAAAGTTTGTCGCCTAATTTCTGTGCAATTATGCCAGCCCAAACAATTATGCACCTGAATGTTTCCTCTTGGGGGCACAACTGTGGGGCAGTCAACTTATATTGGTGGTGGCCGGCTGGCAGGCATGTTCCCACATTCCATGCCTGGATGGGTGACTGACTGTGTTCAGGATGAAGCACTGTCTCCAGGATGCATGCAGATGATGTCGAGTGGGGGGGGGGGGGGAGGCGGTACACTGTGCAAGAGAGATGCAGTATGCGTCAGTTTTTATTTCAGTCGAGTTGAGTGTTCATGGAAAACTCTCATTCCTATGTCATCTCCAACCACCTTGGTATCTGGTATAGTTTTTAAGCTAGCATGCTATGGGGATAATCAGCCATGAAACAACTCTGATATGGCACTAGAATGCAGAAATTTATATTGTTTATTGCAATATTATCGATATCAGTATAAAACGATGAACCAATGTTTTAATAGCATTATATTTGCAACTCAAATGCTTATAGTTTCGAAAATGTTTTGTTTCTTGTACAATTTTTTTTTAAAATCGATGCTATTATTAACCAAAATTAAATTTTAATATGAACAACATTTGCTTATCAAAACCTCAAATATCGATAGGAGTATATTTTCTATATTAATATAAGCGATATTTGTGCTACATAATGATGAATATTCATAAGAGATCATTTGCACGTATATGTATTTTTATTAATATCGACATGATTAGCATGTATCAAGTCGAAATTGAAATGTTGATATCATGCATTATTACTGGTGTGCCTCATTCTAGTCCTATTGCAGTTGGGCCCTAGTATGGCTATTTTCAGTTCTGTCCGAGCTCAACAAGGAATGATTTGTGAGGAGGTACATCATCATCTTATGAAGGTTCACTTTGTTCATCGTGTGTTCGAATGCTGTCTTGCAGGGGGAAGCCTTGGAGCGGGCAGCAAAGAGGGATGTACTGGTGGTTGTGGTTGGCTGCCCTGCACTGTTGAATGCATGGTTGTGCTCCCAGTTTGCACCATCACTGCGACAGAAGAACTTCACAGCTGTTACCCGGCTGGACCTGATTTCTGCCACTTCCTACATCTCCGCGAAGCTGAAGGTGAATCCTGCAGTACAGACAAAATAAATAAACGTATGGCACCAGCCTACCTAGCAGGTGAACTGCATTGTAGCATGGTTGAACTTTATATATAAAAATGCTAACAACTGGATGTGTGTTTGCACTCTATTTTGGCATGTAAAAAGACCATTCCTCAGGCTAGCTTGTAACAGAACTTTCAAGATATCTCGCAAATAACAAACACAGCTTTGAAGCCCTTCAACATAGCCAAAAGCATAGGCGCCCTTCATCCCTGAAGTGTGACATGATACGATTACCTGGTATAGAGAAATGGAGCAAAATAATGACTGGGAAAGTGGAGCACCCCAACTAAACACATTAGTTAGTTACAATATTCACTATGTTTCCTAAAAAGTGAAAATCCAAGAATAGCAACTATCGTGACCTAAGCCCTGATTTAGAATATCACATCATGCCATACTTGAATTACAAGTGGCAGCAATATTTCCAACTAGAGAAGACTTTCATCAAGATATGTCACCCCTTCCTAGGATGTTACTCCATATAACACTTTAGGTATGACAGATATAAACCGATCTTGCAACAGAACCAATCAAAATGTAAGTGCATTTATTGTTATAAATCTTACAGTATGTAACACAATAGTTATTAAAAACATATATGGGTTCCACCTCAGGAACCAGCCAACATGTGGGTGCATTTACTGTATTTTAGGATGTTGTTCCATATAGCCCTCAAAGTAGATACAGTTTGTGTCTATGTACGAACAAAAGATAAGAAACTAATAAAATATAATATCGACTTCCAGCAACACAGAAATGTCACGAGTCCTTGGCACAAAATCATTACCAAATGCCACAAAAACATAGCAAACAAAATGGCATAATAAAGAAATAGAATTACCAAAGGCCATGGCACAAAGAAATAAAAGGAAGCAATAAACACAATAGGAAGCATTAATAAATAATCATGTTGGGGACCGTACATGCCACAAAATAGAGAATAAAAAATATATATATAAATACAAGGCTAACTTGTATTACCAAACAATGTATAAGCCCAGAGGAAGACTTTTTTGTCTAAAAATAAAAGAAATGACTTGTGATTGTTACCAAAGGACAAACCAGAAACAAACATAAAAGCAAGTGATACACAAAATAGGAAGCAATAATAAATAATCATGCTGGGTGACTATATATGGCACAAAAGAGAGAATATTAATAACAATATATATATAAATGCAAGACTAACTTGTATCATTAAACAATGTATAGGCACAGAGGAAGAATTGATTGTCAAAAAATAAAAAATGAACTTGTGCTTATGCGTTAGAAAATTAAATTTATTTTCAATTTCTTTCATAATACACAAAGAAATGAGTTAACAGTCTTTAAAAAAATTATTATTATATTTAACATCATTCAAAATAAATTGATGGCTGTTTATGAAACTTGACACAATAATCGTTTAAATGACATAGTAATAATAATAATTACAACAACAATAATAATATAGATGATAACTTCAATATGATTAAAACATTAAAAACACAATAATTTCTCATTGTTTTAAATGTGTAAGAATTTACATGTGTCTTACATGACACAGAAATTAACGTACTGACACAATAAAAAATGTTTATTTACTTATTACTTAAATATATTGAAAGGGAATTAATTGCTCGAAAGGGGCACCCCACACATAATGTATTAATGAATTAGTTACAAAATACCTTGAGAAGAGGTATTTTAAATGTTAGTAAGTAAACACAGCAAAAAGGGAAATGTGAGCATGGTACAATTAAAAAAGAAATCTGTATTTCATATAAAAGTTCCATAGAGACTTAGTTGAATGACGACCGTCGAGTCCATAGACTAAAGAAGGAGTATACCGCTTATTCGTCTTCTGTGCATATATACCAACATTGACCTACCCCAATCGTACATAATTGTCAAAGTCACATGGGCAAAAGTGATGTACATGTTTGTTTACATCTTAATTTTAAATGACAAGCACTATTATATTAATAAAACACTTTTACCAGTTTGAATGTAATCAAAAATAATTATAATTGATTAGAGGAAGTACAAAAACTTCTCAAAAGCACTTGTTTACTAAACAGTATTCTAACCTCAAACCTAATCTACCCCATTTTTGCTAGACGTGTAGGCAGAAAAGCAGTTCAATGTTGGGACATGGAGATTGATTGTGCGCAGCCAGCGAGATTGGCATACCTCATCTTTAGTCTATGGTCGAGTCCACGGGAACAATTCAGATCAATCCCGGCAAAGAACTTTACATAGTTCACTGTTGAACACCAGGACAGAGGAAATTAACACGAATATGTTGCCCCTGACAAGGAAATAGAGGCGACGTGCAGAAGGGTTATCCCAAGATCAATAAAAGAATTTAGACAGCATGTGCAGAAATGTTAGGCCAGAGCATGCAGTAAAATTTAGGCTGGCACCCTGACTAAAACAAAATATAACCAGAATTTTAGGGAGCGAATATAACTAGTGCACAAGAAGAACAACCATAAAACTGGTGTTGTTCACCAAAGAGGTAAAACAGAATATATCCAACTGGTGCACTACATTTTGAAACACCGAACCAAATGGATAATAAAAGAAAAGAGATTCACATATATAAAAAAAATTGGTCTAATATCGACCATATGATGGCCAAAAACAAAATACTACTACATTGTAGTAGGCACTAGGTGGCACAAAATACAAAATTTCATCATGCCCGCAGCACAACAGAAACAAAACATGTTGGTTGGACAGGGGGATGAAAAGTGTGTTAATTATGCTGTATGAAGTATGTCAAAGTACTAAACAAAAAACGAATGAAAAGTTTAAATTTACAACGATAGCTGCCACATGCCTTCCAGCAGAGGAGACATGTGCTGAAGTGCACAAAGTAGGGGGAACATAACACATGAGCAAAGGATTATTTTTAATATGAAATCGAATGCCAAGCAGCAGGATTAAACCAAGAAAATGTGCAAGAACAGCAGCTGCAGGGAAGTAAGTGGAAGGGGCCAGTCTCAGACGGCAACTGAAAGAATTTTCACTGCAGCATTGCACATCCGGTTGGTAGAGAAACATTCTCTCATGAAACACGGGTCTGCAAGCGAGAAAGGATTAAAAACATAACTTTGACAGAACAGTGTTAAACTGAATTGATATCAAAGTAATGATAAAAATATGTTAATGATAAACATATAGACAAGCATTGATTAAATAAAATGGAATATGTAAATAAAACATTACATATGATTTATTAATTATTATATATAATAACATATTTACAATAACAAGTTATATAATATCACCGGACAAATAGATATTATTAAAAGAAAATTGCTGATGCTCAAATGATAAAAAAAAGGTTAATAATCACAAATTAAATACCAAATGCAATAATACCATTAAATATCACTTGCATACAGTATTACTAATTAATACTGAAAATTATTTTTGAAAGATATTTTCAATAGTACACTAGTAGTGGACAGACAGTAAAATAATCGTGATGTATTTTAAAATGGCACAAGTGCCGTATCAGAAACCTGTGACCATGTGGGTGCTTTACCTTCCATAATGTGTTATTTCATTAATACCTTTCAGAATGACAGGCTGTTTCAGATCTCGCCTCAGGTAACTGTATCCATGTGGGTGATTTCCTCGACTTTGGGTGTATTACTGAGTATTATTTATTTTGATTTTGCCAACTATGTCTTGCCATTATTGTGTAATGATTTACAGGTAGCTATGGACAAGGTGAATAATGTTACTGTTTGGGGTGATAGCTCGTCGTCCCTAATACCTGATGCAGACAATGCTGTTGTACAGATGGATCACTACGACCAAGCTATGGCAGTCAAGAATGCACTGGGAGATGAGCGTTGGTTGAAGGACACCTTTGTTTCAGTGAGAACCAAATTTTCGTTGTCCCTTGGCTTGTAGCTCCCTGGCACTTAGCTGCATTGCAGCATGTTGGAAATATAGCAGTAACTGCTGCACATATTCTGTTTGTGTTTATCACACTCTTCAGATGAAAAGAGAATGCAAAATTAAACGAATCACACATATTTAAAATAATGTTTTGATAGCCCTATAATCAGCAATTCCATACTGTTGATTCTTGATAAATTACAAATATATTCAGTACTAGAATGGATGTATGTACCAGGCTTTACAACATAAAAATTCTCACGAAGTTATTGTAAAGTTTATATTTCCATTCCCATTGTTACATTGCAGTCAAGTTCTGTGCACAAATAGGCAATAAAACATTCGATATGCCAATAAGCACTGCACTGTGTGCTTCATTCATTCGGCGTCACATACGAACAAACCCATCAGGCAGGCGAGGATTTCAATTTAGACTATTTCTGGCCATCTGGGATTAAAGAGAACTACTTGGACAAGAACATAAATGCTGCATTGTAAATTTGAGTTTCGGATTTATATCCTTGTTAATACAGAGATCTGTTTATATATATATATATATATATATATATATATATATATATATATATATATATATATATATATATATATATATATATATAAGTATAGTTACTTTAGTTTGTAAGCTGCTTCCCGATTACCCTTTAAGTTATTTCATGTAACAGCAGCTAAAATAACGAATGTTCATAAAGATGTAATTTCCCTTCTTTTTTTTTTTAACTTGGCAAATTACATTTAATTAATAACGAAATTCACACCAAGTTTATATATTGGATGTATTTAATTTCTGTGGTTATCTAAAATAATGTTCTGGTTCATTGGCCTTGCCTCCCTCATCATGACACTGGGTGTGGAGAACCATCCAGATCGGACGAGCGAGACTATTTAAGCCTCCGAGTCGAGAGTTCTTGAGAGTTGAGAGTTTGTAGGATTGTGCGATCTTTGTGACGAGCTCGTAGAGCGACGAGTGGCAACGAAAGTGATCAGCAGGTGTAAAGTCTGTGCACTGTGAGCATCAGTGAAGTGGAGAGTGAGCCTGTTAAATAGGGCTACTTAACTGGATGCGCGAGTGTAAGAAATTTGGAATGATGGCAGTAGGCGGACTGAATTTGTGTAAATAATGAGCGTGAATTTAATGATCACAACACAAACAATATAGAGACATTTAGAATGACTTTTTATTAGAATCGAGACAGTTATTAATTATTATGCTTATTGAGAATAAGATGTGTAGTGGTGGATATAGATAGCTTAAAACTGTAGATAGTAGTTGTTTAAATGAATTAAAATCAAATTACTTTAATTTAATTTTTATTAAGTCCTCCATCACTCCCTTACTCGAATATGCTTCTTTGGCATCTTTTAACTATATATATATATATATATATATATATATATATATATATATATATATATATATATATATATATATATATATATATATATTATATATATATCACACACACAACTCACAATAATTCACACACAAGAGCTTGTGGATTGTCAATATTAATTACAGCATTTCTAGAATTAATACTGTCATTTACAACTAAGTATTTCCAACGAACAAACAATTATGTATTTTGCATCAGTATTACTAAAATTAGTGTCTAATGAATGATGTACTTGCCAAATAAAGTTCTAAATATACAACCATTGCCATCGCTGTTTGCCTGCAAGCTGTTAGTTGGTAGCGGCAGGCAATACATAAATTACTTTGCTAGGCATCGGTAGATGATGGAAAGGAATGGTGAAGAGCACCAGCCAGCTTATACCCAGCTAGCATGGAAGAGTCAAGAATCTCAGTGCGAATGGTATGCAGCAGTTTCCCTGCAGTTACGATGTGGTTCGGCAGTGGCGAGAAGGGCGAAGGAGGACAAACTTTGACATGTGTATTTATTGGCAGGGGAGGAAGAAGGTGACGTGTTGGTCCCACAGCATATTACATGGATTTTGGCAGGAAATTTCTTCACCAAAACAAAATCATTGCTGGCTGATCTCGAAGGTCCTGTATCATTAGACTGAGGTCCTGTTGTCGACCAACTGCATGGCCATGCTCCCCTTGTCACCCACATGAGATATGAGTAGAGTTTGAGAAGCAGGTGACTTGTGAAGCACCTAAACCTGTGGCATTCAAAACAGAGGTTACTTCTGTAAATTGCAAACTGGCAAACAAACTTACATGAAAGTGCAGCTGGCAAGGCCTCTCCACACAGCGATAAAACACTGGAAAACACATTTACACTTATCATGCTGGTTGGTTGGGCCAGCTTCCTAAATAGCCACGAAGCATATAAGACTTGAAATTATTACACATTCAGTAGGGACTGACTGATTTTAATACAATAAATGACTTGGTCACTCGTACACAAAACAGTACAGTTCTATGTATGAAATGAGCCCTACTCACCAAAGCATGTCAGTGGTTGTCACTGTGAAGTTTTATGAGCTTACATAGTAAGGTTAATTTGAGAAAAGAACATTATTAGCTTTTTATTAATCATATTCCTTCTTGACTTCGATTTGAAAATAAATAACTATAGTCAGCAGTGCAATAGTAATCTGATAAAAATTAAACAAACATTTTTATAAAACAATAGAAAGGTACTGAACAAAATGGTATATTAATATCTGAGCTTTATTCCTGTAACTCCGGCTCTTGAGAACTTCCGGAGACACAGCATTCAACACTGCCATGGTCCTCGATGGCAGAAATTGGTTGACCGGTGAGGGGTTGTAATGCCAAAAGTTGAACTCCGAAAGAAGAGGAAATCGCCGAGTAGAATAACCAAAAACTTAAAGAAATAACAAAACACTACAACAAACAATGATGAACAATGCCGAATAATGGCGACCCTCTGCAACAGAGCGAGCCACAAAAAATTACTACTTGTTCTAGTCCCAGGAACACAGTAAAGAAACTATGGTGACAAACTTACCCAGTTGGAGGTCTTATAAGATGCTATGGTGTGAATCCTGTCACAGATGGCAGTCAGCTCCATCACTAGAACAAATAAATAAAGATAAACAATTGCTTTTCTACGATTCTATACCACATCTTCATAAATCTAACTTCATTACTGCTGGGTGCATTTCAGCAAGAGGATTACATCCTTCTTGGCAGTGGTGATCAGAAAGGTGCTACTTCCACGATGTGCAGCTTTCACGTCATATGTGGTGCCCAGAATGCCACAAGGCCAGACAGTGTCGGCCAGGGATGCGTTCGAGAGCTAGCACTCCAGCGCCAGTCAGTGAGAAAATGAATTAGAAATTTTTAGTTAATGGGATATGCCTACAAAACAGAA
The DNA here is from genome assembly GCA_029891345.1 of Dryococelus australis. Lineage (NCBI taxonomy): Eukaryota > Metazoa > Arthropoda > Insecta > Phasmatodea > Phasmatidae > Dryococelus > Dryococelus australis. The sequence continues at coordinate 357,024,721 of CM056995.1, forward strand.
ATAAAGTCTTTCTGAAATACCGGAATAGGCTCAAATCAGAATACAGGGCTGTTGCCCTAAACTTTACGAAAATACAGACGTTGATAAATATACCAAAGATGTCAAAATCGGTCAAATCTGAAAATGTTATGCGCAGATATTTTGTAAAATTTCTACAATGGCACAAAGGTGAATGAAGCAAAACAGTCACTTGAGCCACGTAGTCCATGATGGCGGGGCAGGTGTTTTCTATTCTCGCCGGCACTTTCTGGTGTTCTCATAGCCGAGTATTATCGTCGACCCAGTGTCTGCCAGGAGATATACATGATTGTGAAGGTATGAGTGGTCACGAGAATACTCGTGGTCATGTGGTTCACATCAAATGAATTTTCCAAGCAACTTACAAAAATCGAATTAAATGATTCGATTCTCACTTATTAGATTTTTCCAAGTGTATACTATTTCATTTGTGTTAAGCTGAGTAAACAATATAAAAACTAAGCATTAAATTATGCATTATGTCATTTACAGACAAACTATAAATGTGTTATCATATGTATTGGTTGCCAATGAAACTTAGCAGGTCGTGTACATTTATTTTTGGATTTCCTCAACCATTAAATAATAAATATCATATTGTAATGCACTCTTTTTGGAGGATGGGGTGGTAAACACAGTAACTGAGAGATTTTTGAGATGAGAGCAATAACTGTTTGTTATTCCTAAAAGTGGCATGTAGCGATACCTAGGATGAAGCAGTAATGGTATGTATTGGTAGGTGAAATGTAGGCATCCCGAAAAGAATTAATGGTAATTAGCCATGTTACGAATGATTCCTACATGTAATTAGGTTTTATTGGAAATCATCCTGTAATCGCCTTAAAGCTGTTCGGATGAAGTCAGCAGTGCATTGAAATTAAAATCTTACTTTCTAAAGAAGGAGGCTCTCTAGAATAAACACAAAAAAACTTTAAAAGCTTTAATGTTCATGCTATTTCTTTAATGATATAGTTCCCTTTATTCCTTAGATTCGTCATCAGAAACTATGCTCATGAGTATCAGGTTTTATTTCACACTAGAAGCCCTCCCACCATACTGCAATAGAAAAAGCTTCCAAATGGTGTTGCTCTGATGTAGGCAGTCCGGCAACACTGGCTGACCGAGCAGGACCCTTGTGAGGCGTGGCCCTCGGCCATCGCCCAAGCATGTTGTCAGCACATCAGGGACTTATGGCAGTGTATTCCCACAGAAGAGAAGTGGACATGTGCTGGTGTGGCTTCGGATGGCTCCTACGATTTGCCGAGGGGCACATTCACTTCACTTCCAGTCAGTGTGCCGAAGAGGAATCACTTCGCTATTGTCACGGTATAACTGTTGTTTTTTTACCCTTCACTCATTTGCTTTGCGAGTGTTAAAATTCAGTTTTGTTAAAGTGCACAGTAGATGCATCTACTGTGAACTTCCATTATTTATTTCTGTTTATTGTTAAAATTATAAAATTTATAAGCGACAGTTATATGGAATTCGATGGAGGGCTGCAGAAGGAAAGCAGTGTACATATATAGCAATATTCTCTACTACTGGCTACACACTGCTCCCAAATTTGCAGCAGACAGCTTTGTTTGGTAAAGTAGCTGAGCCAACTGATGGGAGCCGGGCTCCAGAATACAAACAAGATGGTTTTAGAAGGGCCAGAGTATTCAGTGAGACATTTGGGAACCGAACAGCCCTGGAGCATGAACTGAAGTGTTGAGTTCTTAAGACATTTACCCATGTGGCTCGCACTGGGGACTCCTGTTGGGTTCCAAGGTGAAACTCCTAGTAGTTGGTATAGTGATACATTTCCACGCTCACCTAATGAGGGCGTTGGTCCCCCTGTTACCCCAGTAATGTGAAGCTGTTTATGGCCACCTCACATGCCGATAACTTATGGAACTTTTGCCTAGGCCGGACCAAAAGTAATGTGAATGTACTCTTGAGGACAGATATGGATGCCTGCATAAGGGTGAAGTACCCAACACATCCGAGACATGGTCAACACATGAAAAATAACATGCATGTCAGTTTATAGGCATGTATATATATATATATATATATATATATATATATATATATATATATATATATATATATATATATATATATATATATATAACTGAAAAACCTCAAACAATGCACTCACACTAGTTCAGCAGTTATGGCTTGCCTTGCTGACAGCCTGTGCATAAAATAGGATGAGCAGAGCTCGAAAGAATTATGTGTGGTTTAAGACTGTGATTGTGTGAGCTCGCTGGGGTGAGGGTGCTTAACTCTTAGGCGGAAAGCAAGTAACTTAAGTTTTGGTTCACAACTTTGCGAGACTATTGTAAGCTAATTGTTATAGCAAAAAGGTCGATGTGCGCAGGAGTGGCGGGATCCATGGCCACACTCTATTTACATTAACGTGTGTGGCAATCGTAGCTGCAGCTCACTTGGGGTTTGAACATTTTTGTGCCATAATTTACAAAAAAAAAAAATTAAAATAAAAGAAAATACACAAACACACTAAAATCAAGCAAAGAAAACAAAGAACTCCTTCCAAAAAGTTGGCACCATGAAATTAATGCTAGGAAAATATGTGAGTTGGTACTATGTAATTAGGAAAGTGTCACATATATTAAATATGAAATTATCTTTCCCAGTTTCCGTTATGTAGTTATAAAATAACATATTTAAAGAGAAACATGAAATAAGAAATGATATAAAATGTAATAGAAAATTTGGTAAAATGAGATTGTAACATCGGAAGAGTCCTTATTTTAATAAGGGGTGTAGATTTGTACATCTAAAGTGATGCTAAACAAATGTTCCCTAATTTCCCCCAGCTTTGTGTAGCAATTCTTGTAGATTCAATAATTAAAAATAATGCTGATCTGACTGCACAGTTGCACTCGCTGGAATCACATGAATGGAACCTGGACCAGTGAATTAAATGGGCACACAATGGGTCACAAGCCTGCAAGAACTGCTGAATCCCCATTGTGGCCTTCCTTTCCCAGCTGTTCCAGAGCTGGGGATGAATTATGCTGTGGAAGGCCAGCTCGAACTATCGCGCTCCCAAAAGTTACCTCTTGTGAGGCAGAATGGCTGTCTGACCATGGTGGTAGAGTGGCTGGCCAGTGGGATGAATTTTATTCCTACACACTGTGCTGCCTGCAGAATTGTTTATGACAGATGTTCGCGAGTTCGGGCCCAGTGATCCCTAGTATAAGACACATTTCAAAAACATAGTATTGGCAGGACAAATGGATGCTAAGGTAGAGAGTACAGTTCGCTTCACATCATCGGGGCACTGCACTTCAATATGAGTTTTGGAGGCTTCCAAGGAAGACAAAGCATGGTGTTGTAAGGTTTCTCTCAGCCAGATGTTACAGCAGTGGATAATCATCACTTCATCAAATCTGTCCTGTCATCAAGGTTCATGAGTCAATTTTTTGAAGCAGCTAGTCTTTATTGCAGCATACAGATGACCAGGAAATGTACATTTAATCAAAATATGTCAGCTAATATACATTAGGTCGGTAAACAAGTTGAGGGGGGTAGATGACAGAAGAACGACTGGCCTAAGAGGTCAGTATTACCCATGGCAGTGTTCATACGATACTGCATGGCAGATGGCTCTGTCATGTGATTTTCACACAGTGGGTCCCACTTAACCTGACAGCAGGGAAAAAAATCAGCCCATTCATAGTTGTTTCAACAGTACCTGGAACATTACTGATTGGAAGATGATGATTATTGTTGCACATTGTGACTGAGGACGAGATTGTATGGCATCACTGTAACCCTGATTAATGGCATGTCAGAATACCATCGAAACATGCAGGATCACCATCATCCAAAAATATCAAACAGCAGGTCAAAGCAACAGATATGATAGAGATTATGTTATTAGATCACAGTGGAATTAACTTGTGGGTTTTTGGAGCGATTTGTTGACCTGTAGGCTGTCATTAGGTCAATACGTCAACACATTTCCATATCTGTGCCAGCACATTGCAACTAACAGTTCACAAGACACACTTTGAAAATTACATTGGGAAGTTTTGACCCATCTATCACGCAGTCCTGATTTGTCAGTATGTGGTCAATACATGATTGGTGAATTAAACAAAGGTCCGAAAAGGACATGCTTCTGGTCATATTGTAAAGTGCAGGAAATTATGCAGCGCTGGGTCTACTCACATCTACAAGAATCCTTTAGCAGCTGTATCAATAATCGCCTGGTATCACAATGGGAAATGTTTATTGTCAATGGTGGTGCATGTTAGCATGCATATATACACATATTTTAAAAGGCTGCCGTTGTGATTCATTGTACTTCCCCTTACATGACATAAATGAATGTCACCTTTATTTAGCTGTTCAGTATCCATTAGCGACTATACGTACAATATCACTTTGAAAATATCATTCTGTATGATTAGGATACAGATATTGCCACATACGAAACTTTTACTGTTGATTTGGGTCGCTAACATGTATGGTCATTACAACCCGATGGCATATGATATGGCACAATGCTGCTTGTAGGTGGTTCGGAACTCTACTTGGAATTTGCTATTTCTTGGTGGTTACTTAATTATGTCATGTATCAAAACAATTAATTACTCCTGTTGACATGCAAGTATCTTATTTTTGTTTAAATTTTTCTTTTAGTTATATTTTAACTATGAATTGTAATATTTTATGTACACTTCATAAAAATAAAACAGGGAGAAAGTAGGCATGTTGGTAATACCTAGTAAGAAATAGTTATTATGCAAATTATTATTACACTGAGTGCACACAAAAGCAGTGTGCTGTCCCTTTGGTGATAATTTCTAGACTCGATTAAGCTTAGTTTGCATGATGCGGAGGAATAAACTGGAAGTGGAACTTCAGCAGGACTTCAGAAAAGTTGGAAGTAACTGCGAATTGACGATACCTGTTAATCCCAGTCCATTCTTTTTCAGTTTCCTTATTTGCTCTAGGTGGTCGGAAATAGTCGAACGGGAAACACTGAACTATCCAGCAAGTTCCCTGGCAGTGCTGCATGGATTTCTATCCGCACTACAGATGGTATGAGGTATCTGTTAATTGTTACCTGTGATGAGTATTACTAATGATGTCATTGGTCCTGTGAAATAGGAAGTGGTGAGAGCTGAAAGCAGACATTTTGCATGTCAATAACTTATTACCAAGCAAACTCGTACAAAGACTTCCTGATAATTGTTACACTGATAATTATAAGTCTTACATTATGAAATGTTTTTTCAGGATATTCCAATGAGCACATTTACGAAGAGAGAGCTCCGCTACTCTGCAGAAAAGATAAAGAAAGAACAGAAGATAATTTATGATATTTGCAAGGAAATACAGACCGATTTGAGAAATGAGTGACAATGTCACGATGTAAAAATTTCATCGTTTAATTATTATTGTCTACCATCTGTAATAAATAACACATTTCTAGAGCTTTCATTGAATGGGGAACTTTTTGTATTATCTAGTTACCACATACAAGTTCCTTTTAAAGGCTCCATCAAACTCTCAATATTTTGCACATTAGTGACACTGATACAAGGAAGTAATTAGTACTACATTCGTGGCTTCGGATATGACACAGGTTTTTCCATATTTCTTACATGGAGATGGTTCTCGGCTCATGAGTATCGCATTACACCAAGCTGTTTAACAAGTTGCTATAATGGAGCTACAGAAGGCAACAAGACTAGAGATAGTGCTGTATGGGTATGGACAGTTATGCACGGGTAGTGGGGCATCTGTTCCAGGTACTGCTTAACTGCTACGTGACCCTGAGACTCGGCATAGCCAAGGGCAGTGCCACCATCCTTGTGCATGGCAGATGTATTGGCCCTCGCATGCACCAGCCGCTCTACCACCTCCATGTAACCCCAGTATAACACCTCCATGAGGGGAGTGGAGTCGTAGTTGTTCTTTACATTGTCACCAACCCCGTGGTCCAGCAGCAACTCCTCCAGCTTGAATTGGCCCCCTACCACTGCCCCATGCAACATGGTATATCCATAGCTCGCAGTCGTATCTGCAGGCAGGCCGACACACAGCAGCAGCGAGGCCATCTGCAGGTGGCCGTATAAACCATCACAGTACACCAACCCTGCCTGCAGCTGACTGGAACACAGTAGCGAGTACTGTGTTCCAACACAGCATCCAGACCTCTTGTCAGAGTCGTCCAGTCTTTGTTTCTGCTGAACACCTGCACCTGGAACCAAGCAAATTATGTGTGTGAGCACCATGGCTGTGGCATCTGTAGGACAAATCTGCATCTCACTAACACAGGCCTGCAGCATTCCCCCACACTATACCCTTAACATACACTATTTGCATGATGTGGTTATATGACGACTAATGTGCAGTTACAAGGCCAATAACACATCTCTATATCATAACTGATTTAGTGGTCTCAGTATAAACGATACAGTGCATGATAGATGGGAGCAAACTTGGAGATAGGAGAAGTGTAACAGCCAGTAAAACTTTTGGTTTTACTGGCTGTACGGGCCAAAAGGTTGCACGTTTGAGTTGAAGGTTGTTTTTGAACTGGGTTTGACAGTTCTGTGCTGTTAGGGAGGTTAGGGTCCGCAACACCCGTAATGCAAAGTAGTGATGTGTCGTGATTGATAAAGAAAACTTGGTGCATTATTAATATGGCAAATGACGATAAATTATTTTTTCGAAAATCTGTTCAGCATTTGGCAAGATCCTTGGCTGCCATTAAAGAAACACCATGGGAAAAGGTAAATTATACATAGTGCTCAATAATAATACACCCGCAATTAGGCTACCGCCCTGTGGCGATCTCTCTCATCTCTCCTTCACCCAACCAACTCCTTTTCTTCCACTCCCTTCCTGAACTTACCAACCCCTCTCTCAGATACCAATTCCTCCCTCAACACATTCCACTCCCTCACAGACCTCACAAGCATGGACTGCCTACTCCGCTCCGTTCTTCTCCACACCCACTGAAGCTTCTCACTGTTGTTTCCTCTTAACACCCCCTTACTTAGCTTCCAGTATAGCCCTCCCCATCTTCCCTCTTTATTCACCACCCTGTATATCCTGACTAACCGTTCAACTTTCCTCCTGTCCCTCAATGAGCTCCACCCGATTTCTTTCATTATCACTGATGGCCTATAGTTCCCTTCTTCCTCATCATCCTGCCCTTGCCTTCTCCACCTACCCTTCACCCGTCTTGCTGCCCTTCTCCAGTTCTCGCACCTCACAATCATCTGCAAACAATCTTATTTTTCCCCTAATCCCCAAACCCATGTCATTTACCATTATGGTAAATAACAAAGGACCCAGCACACTTCCCTGTGGTACCCCTGATGTAACATCCCCTTCCTCCGATATTGCCTCCCCCACTTTCACCCTCTGCCTTCGCCCCCTGAGGAAGTTCACAATCCATTCCACTACCCTCTTGTCCGGTATCAGCCCGTCCACTTTCCTCACCAATGTCCCATGGGGCACCTTATCAAATGCTTTCTCAAAATACTTGTTAATCCCCCTTTGAAAAGAAAATCTCTGCCTGTTAACTGCATGTGCACTTACCATAATCATACACACTGGCATGTAGGATCACAAAGTTTGCAGTGAAATAAGTAGAATAATTTTAACCTTAACGTTATATAGCGAGTGGAAAGTCTAAGTTAATGCAAATCAAGTTTGTGTATTTTTGCTTTATGCATAGTAGAGTACGTAATTGGTACGTAGGCAACACATTTAAGTTTTTTGGGCCAGAATAAGCAGGCAGCAGTCAGATATTAATGTATACGTGTATCTGAATGGGTTTCCACAATGATCAGACATGCAGTCGGCTGCCTTCAGTTGCAGATAGGTGAACTTGATCTTGGACTGCCGACTGCAAGTTGCTTCCAGCCAATTGTAACTCATCATAAGCTGGTTCCACAATACAGTGAAGCGTTGCGATGAGCTGTAGCCAATCAGGATGAAGCAGATTCTGCCGCAGCGCGTTGGCGTCAAGTGTTTTGTGCGGAAAATTGTATCGTGATTGTCAGTGATACCCTGCGATGGAGGAGAATACGAGAAGAATTGTGAAGGAGAATAAAAACATTTATTTGTTTACGTTTTGAAAACGATTATGATTACGTCACCATCTTTGTATTTTTCTTGTTGCTGCATGGATGTACAAAATAGAAGACAAGGCTTCTTATACATATGGACAATGTCATAAATATTGGTTATTTACAAAAAAAAAAAAAAGTATTCTCCATCTTATCTCTCTCGTTCTCGCTAGTTTTCATCTCGCAATGTGTTCATACATATTGCCATATTTGTTTTCTACTCGCTTAAAATAACATAGTGGCAATGTTTTTTGCGTGCCTTTTATTACATTCTTGAGGTCTGAAAATGTATTTTTCACCCTTTAAATAGATAGCACCATCTTGGCTGCATCCGTCACAGACAGATCATCGCTCATTTAGTGAAACAGCAAGAAGTATAGCTCATCGCAGCCCATTTCATCGCACTGCAACCCCATATTGTGGAACCAGCTATAGGCCTACTTGAAATGTCATTTCCTGACATTTTCTTCCAGAGATATAGACCTAACCTTAAAATTAATATTTAAAAAAAATTTTGTTGCAATTTACTCTTTTGCGAATAGATAAAGATTCATTTGCGAAAGAATATTGAAATAGTTGTTGATATTAATTTTTATGGAACTCAAATTTATATTTGAAAACCATAAAACACAATAAAAATACATCTTAAAGAAAACAACCTATAAAAACATTTTGAATTCAAACACTTTTGTAAGTAAATAAGTTTAAAATACCTATACCACTTCTGATAGATATTTATTTTTTCAAAAACATCGTTTATAATACTTTGTTCAAAATAACAGCTTAATTTACACCAATATTTTGTTGACTACTCACTACGAAAAGTACTTTACTGACTGCCTGCCAGCTGCAGACTGCGCAATTTTCATTTGTCGACTACTCATTCTGGACGGGGCAGATTTACTTTCTGGACAGTTTTACTTTTTCCCTTTTATGATGCATGATGAATAATAATTAGACCCATGGATATGGTTAAACAAAGTGCTCACTCTTGCTCTCTCTGGCGCACACACTAAGTGAAATGAAATGTGCACCCTCTATGGCCCTTCGACATTATTTGTCTGACAGGAAAGGTAAGAAATGGTGAAAAATAAAACATTGCATTGCCCTCCCATTGCTCCAATGAATTAACTGTGTTTTATGAAATATTAACTTATTCAAATTTTTAATTTTTTCAGGTGGTCAAAAACTGCTATGTGCAAAGCATAGTATTCAACAGAATTATTTTACCTAACTTACATGAAATGTTAACCTAAACAAATCATCATTCTTTGTTCATAACATTCGGAATATTGTTGGAATTGCACATTTCACAATAGGTAATGGTTATGTTTAGTTCACTGTTGGATACACAATATGTATATAAGTAAATAAATATATATAATGTGTGTGTGTGTCTGAATATTCAAGGTTAGACTTTAAAACAACATGGATGCCGAGAATGGTGCGAGAGAGAGCAGCGAGTGTACATAATTCACTCTCCCTCTCGTGTTGGCTCCATCAAGTTGGAACAGCAGAGAGCGCTCTTTGTGATGTTGTTAAGAGTGAGTAAATTAGGACACAACGTAAAATAAAAATATGGCTGAAGGATACAAAGTGAGGAGAAAAGTAGATTTCAAGCAGGGCTTAAGAAAGTGTTCAGTAAACTATGAACACGGCATATACAATTGTTCAAATACCGGTAACTAACTACAGTCACAGTGATGCCGTCGGGTGAGACACCAGACAATTACGATACACCTTTTTACCTGGTAGATGGGCACCAACGGTGGTTCCTACGCACAGCACTTTGAGACTCGGGGATCTTAGGGATGCAGTGTGTTCTGTATGTTCGTCTCACCCGTGTGTACTTATAAAACACTTTCAAATACTAAACCTTGTATTTCAAACACCTGGAGAAAGCTGGGTTTGAACGCTACAATAATACATAATTTTACACTGGTAAGATTGTTTTTATTGATGCAAGTTACATCGTACCAAGAATGAATTTTATTGTTAACAACTTGGACGTGACTAGCCAGTTCCGGTGGGTGATTCCCCCAGCACGTTACTTAACTTGCACACTCCTAGATGAGTGATCCTCCGTGGTGCGTGATAACACAGTCCCCACAAGGCAAGAGGTCTACAGCCGCTGTAATGGACTATAGATTTTGCCCAGAGATGGGACACGGAGTATGAACATGTACACTACCGCGTGCACTTATCCTTTCCTGTAACGCTTACTCGTCGGGACTGTGTGGTGACGGTCAATACACATAGCGGGTTAGGACAGGAAATAATAACGCAGTACAAAATTACATAAACCTCAGTGGATGAACATGGGGCACAATATGAACAGGCAGAATAAACATGCAGATGCGTGAAAACAGTATTAGATGGTGCGGATGCCGCTGGATGAAGTTCTTAGCGGACCATGTATGCAGATGGAAAACGTATTATTTTACGTTAGATTTGGCAAGCATTGTCAGCCAAATAGGTGACTGTATTCAGAAAAAATGTTCCTGTTAATACACAAGCATACAAAAACTTGTAGCATGCCGGATGGCTGGAAAAATACAAACATGTGACTTGACTGTGTGGTCATACATAAAAAGCATCAAATATCGAAAATACCCCAACCCTGAATGAAAATAATACATATTACCCTGAGATCAATTAAGGTGCACCATTTGGAACAAGAATTAGCCCTCTAAACACGGCGATGGCGTGGATACGGACTTGGTGGTAGCTAACCACGTGGTTGTGGGCGATGTGGCTGTAACACAATTAAACATGACAAAAACCCTGAAAACAGTTACACACAAATATTACCCTTAAGATACCTTGCCGCAATTATGCAGACATTACAATGAAATGCCTTAAATATGGGCCGATGGCACCTGATACACAAGTTGTGCTGGCTGCGTGTCTTCTCCGACGTTATCTCCGCTCATCTCGTGTAACTTCAAAAAGCCACAAGGGCTGCAGATAATAAAGTTAAGCGGATAGCATTATGATGCGGGTGTCTGGCAAAACGTTCGTGAGGCGAAGGTTAACCAGTATGCTAAAGTGAAGCTATGGAAAACTACATCAGTGCAAAAGTATGATGTGTGTACGTGACAGTGCCTTACCTCGCCAGCTCTTCTAGAACGACTGCCTAGAAACAGGGGTCGTGCGGACCTACTACCATGGCTGCCTGCGGGGTTCACACAAGCGGAAGTGCTATGCACGTCAAGTAAAATATTAATGTACTGAAATGAAGTGGCACAGGAAGCATCTTTATACATGTTCACAAATAGACTGATAATACTGAATTTCTGTTGGTAATAGATTGTCTATTTAAAGGTGTCTTAGCCTGAATATCATTGTCCTGTTCTTCGGCACCATGCGCACTTTGAATTTTAATATTACAACATTACATAAACCTTGAAAACAAACGTATTACACGTTGCAAACATTTTTGTACCCAGAAAGAAATACATAGCACACTGAAAAACAAGTATCATGTTTTGGGAAAGTCCGAGCAGCGGTACTGCACTACATGTTTACCACCATGTGTTATGTTAGCAGTGAACGCCATAACATTATAACTGCCGCTGGCTCTTAGCCGACGTCAAAAGTCATACCTACCTTCGCAGAGTCAAATATGTGGTAATTTGGAGAAGTTTAAATTTTTTTGGGCCAAACTATTTATGGGGCCCTTATGTTTTGTTTACTTTTACTCTTTTGTACTCTTTGATTTGTAAGCAAAAAAAATTTGAGTAAGAAGAAAAGTAGAAGCAAGAGGTTTTTTGCAGCAAAGTGTTGACGCCGGCTAACAGCCAGCTGCGTTAAGCCCATGACGGTGCTCACCACTCACGTGACACGTGGGCACGCATGTGCGCAAGGAGGCCACAACCTGAATTTTCCCGTAACAGAATATTTGTTTGAATTGTAAATTATGTCTCGCATTTTATTTTCAGGTTCTCAAGTGTTTTGTGTGTTTAAAATGTATGTTTAAAAAGGTTGCACAATGTTTGACTATAAATTCAAAATATGCCCTGTGTGAAGAATAAATACATTATTATTCCGGCATGAACGGTGTCATAAAAAACATTTAATGAATACAAAAATTTCACAATTTAAATTTACAATGTAAATCCATATTAAAAATATTTCTGTGCCATTTATTTTAAAAGATAAAAGTTTTACTCGGCGTGCATAGCACTTCCTCTTGTTTGAACCCCATAGACAGACATGGTAGGTCCGTGCGACCCCTGCCTCTGGGCAGCCCGTCGAGGAGAGCTGATAAGATAAGACGCTGTCATGTACGCACTTCAAACTTTTTGCACTGATGTAGATCACAATAGCTCGCTTTTAGTATAGCGGTTAACCTTTGCCTTGCGTATGTTTTGCCAGAAATTTCCCCAGCATTACGCTTCTGCTTAACTTAATAATTTGCGCTCTTGTGGCTTTTTAAATGTAAACGAGGAGAAAGATGGAAAGATGTCGGAGAGGCCACGCGGCCCACGCAACTTTGAAACAGGCGCCATCCGCCTATGCTAAAGGTGTTTCAGTGTAATTTCTGTTAAATTGCTGTGTGCAATATTGAGGGCTTTATTTCTATGTATGTATTTTAGGGTTTTGTCATGTTTAAATTGTTTTACGGCCACATCATGTACGACCTCATCGTTAACAGCCGCCAAGTAGATGCTGCCGCCATCCATGCACTTTGAGGCTTTATTTTTGTAATATCATGTGCACCATCATTATTTCATGGTTTTATGTAATATTTCACTCAGGGTTCCATGTATTTTCATGTAATTGATGCTTTGTACGTATGACCACGCTGTCTTGTTCATGTCTGACTTTCCGCCACCAGGCATGCTACAAGCCTAGAAATGTCTCAATCTGCAGGAGAATATTTTTCCCATCATCAATAACAATTTGTCTGATATTAATTTGCTGTTTTTATGGAGAAGTACTGCAATTTCACCTGCACCACGTGATCTGCTACAAACCTTATCCAGCAGCATCTGTGCCATATAAGCTTGCTTTCACACATCTGCGTGTTTATTGTGACCATCCATGTTGCGTCCCATCTTATTTCATATGTATTTGTGTCATTTATGTAATTTGTACAGTGATATTATTTCCGTCCTAGCCAGTTATGTGTAAAGGTCATCACCACGCTCACCATGTACTGGGAAGACGTGCCTCGATGAGACCGTGTTAGCTATGCCAAATAATATAACGTGTTCGCTGTTCATTTTATAATTCTCCGTGCCCTGTCTTCAGGAAAAATCTGCAGTCCACCCTAGTGGCTGTAGACCCCTTTCGTTGTGAAGACTGTGTTTTCTGACACCACAGGGAATTTATCCATCTAGGAGTGCGCTAGACTAATTGCGGGCTGAGGGAGCACCTGACGGAGTTAGCAAGACACGCTCAATCATAAAGTTAATCTTGGCACGATTTTGTATGAGTGACAAAATAAAAGCAAGTTTAACAGCGCTTAAAGTATTTCCTTGTAGTGACAGCAACCTCTCACCTTTTTCAGTGATAAAATGTTTAGTAATGCAACGTGTTTTGTAAGTACGCTCAGGTGAGACAGACATACAGAACCCACAGCATCCCTGAGAACCCTGAGTCTCACAGTGCGGTGACTGGGAAACTCCGCTGGCACCCATCTTCCATAAGTTTATTATGTCACAGTTTGTCTCGTGTCTCATCCGACAGCGTCAGTGTTTCTAAAGACAGAAATATTGAGATAATTAATAATACAATGAACCTTATACAAATAATAAATATATTTTTTTGCTGATAAACAAACTTGTAACAGGTGTTTTCAACTGAATAAAAGTACATATTAAAATCAATATAGGTTTACAAAAATTATGATTTCACTTTAAGTCAATAAAATCACTGCTCTGCTAGGGAGTGATGTGTGCCACGTTCCCCTTCCCCTAAGACCGTTTGTCCGGCAGAGCTATGCACCGTCACCACAGCAGGGTTGTGCACTCTGCAGACATGCAGAGTGCACTGAGTGTGTGTTGCACGACGAGTGCAAGTGTAACCTAGGTCACGCTGGGGCAGCGTAAATGGTGCCTGCCCAAAAGAGTGTAGCAAGACTCCGTGAGGTGGAGTGATATGAAAGGAGAACCTCGCAATGCACTGAATAAAGAGCATACTGCTAATGCCGTCATGGTTATTATTTGTTATGTTAATAAAGATTTTATTTTGTTGTTCTTTTGTCCTGACAGTATTGTGTTGTGTTCTCTGCAAGTGTGTATTTTCATTTTCATTGGACGTCGTGTCCATATTAATTTCACCAGTGCTATGTATGTGTATATCATCCAGGGTCAATATGTCATTTGAAGCATCATGTATTATTAAGTTTTCAGCATGTAGAGCAGGAGTTTACGTGTTATGCAGGAAGTAGTTCCGACCTTGGCGCACAAGCCAGCCCTCGCCTCCTCGCGCGCTAAGGGAGGAAGTTAGTAAACATCAGATGTCCACAGAAGGTGGTTGTGTGTGACCTCGAGTTCCATATTCCCATGCACCGAGAGTTTTTGTCCGGGCGCATGGCCCGCAATCCTTAGGTCATCCTGATTCATCATGCTACAGCATCATCCACCATCATGGCTTCACCTTGACGTCTGGCAACTAGTCGGGTAATTCCATCATATCCACAGACCTTATGTTTCACCGCCTGTGAAATCCTATCCAACCCATTTCCATAGTATCGCACGCTGTCAATTGGCTTGTCCAAGCGTGTGACAAAAACTTCCAAAAAATTCCTACTAGAATTTTGTCCACAATTTTCCTGCAATATTCCACACATCTAAGTTATTCCTGTCTTGTTCCTACCCGCCAATGACGAGAGGATGATAACACATCAACAAGGGCAACAGCAGCGTCATGACACCTTTAGAATGCCGTCCAGATGCCAGGAGGAATGTTTCTTGTCAACAGTTGGGGAAAGCATGCCACGTCGCGAGCCATTCCACGCCGCCTGGAGGAGGAACTGGGAAAAATGCCAGGTCATTGACCTCTGAGCCGCGTGCCGAGCAGGGACAGCCGCATTGCGAGCAGGGAGGGCATTCCCTTCCTCCAACCCCGCGCTTCTGTGAGCCGGTCACCCGCACTGCGCACGTGGCTTTGTTGACAAACAGAGCATGGCTGGCAGGATCGCAGACAGCGTACCGGCGCTGTGGTGTCCTGAATGTTTGCGCCATATGTCCCAGGATCTGATAGTCAAACATGGTGAAGGCAACGACAACTGCCAATGCCGTCATCAGTTCAACCCAACAATCAACCATATTGTGATCAACTGCGAGAGTGAGACAGACAATGACATTTTGCAAAACACAGTGAACTCATTCGTGCAAACAAATCTTGAGAGCCAAAATCTTCCAAATTATCACCTCCCGAATTATTGTGGTAATTTACTATGTAGTGGTCAAGGCATTATTACGTTGCAGTGTACGGAATGCAAAATTACTTTTCACTTACAATTCATAAACGCAAAGGAACAGAATACTGCAGTGGGACTTACATTCACCTGTCTGGGGTGTAACTCAGCAAATAAACAGCAGGGCGTAAACTGAATGGAAACCGCATTCATTGAAGGAGGACCGCGAACAAACATGGTCAATTTGCTGGACCAGTGGGATCACGAGATGCAAATAACTGTCAACAATTATTGTTTAAATTCCATGGATGCATGGGATGGAAACACTATAGCAGGAACAGTGTCGTCCAGTGCACTGGAGAAGGCTGGCTATAAGTGTGCAGAAGCAAAACAGCAAGGGACTGAGCTGCCATGCGCCCACTTAACACATGTGGTCAAGGTAAACAAAACCCACACCGCCTGCACCAACCATGACAAACGCATCATTTACATTCCCGCCATTAACCCACTATTATCCATCCATGCCTAATGCATTTTCCTCACCTGTGCATCCTACCATTTTACCAACAATGTCAACACCCTTTCAAAATTTCCCGCTAGTGACACCGTACCCCAGCAATTACATGGGAGTGATGACGCCACAGCAGGTGCTGGTAGGGAACATCGCGTGGAGCGAAACTATAGGGATTGATGCAACCAGCACACAACCAAGACCAGCAACAGCAAAGACGCCGGCAAAGTGCCAAACACTACAAACTTTTGCGGGAACTCCAACGGAGGATCCCACAGCATTTTTGGATGATTGCATATCCCGCCTTATGAGGTATAGAGTCAGCAGGGAAGAATGGGCATATTGTATCTAAGTGCAACTTCAAGAAGACATGTGCTCTTGGTGGCTTTCTCTTAATCATTACGTGCTCCAGTGGGGGAGTTCCAGCAATCATTCTAAAGCTGTTTCTGAGGGTATTTACATCCCTACAGGCCCAGAGTAAGCTGACCTTGGAGGAACAAGATCCGAATGAGTCACTCATTGCATTCATAACCGGGAAAAACTACCTGATTAAATGCTTCTATCTGCACTTGCCAGAGCAAGAGGTGCTAGAGTGCTCGCAGAAACTGCCAGACCGGAATTCAGAGCAGCATTGATACTGCTTTTTAACGGTACCCTGGACGACGTAATGCATGCAGCCATAGTACTGGAGCGCATGTGCGAACCGCCTCACCGCGACGAGTGCTGCATGATGGCCCCACGAGGAAAGGGATGGACCGCACCACGAACAACAGCGGCGTCATTTTCCGGTACGTCACACGAGAAAAGTGTTCAAGCAAGATCAGAAATTTCATGGTGTGCCAAGGTCAAGTGGTCAGAAACCACCTTAGAAAAGTGCAACGGATTGTAACGGCAGTGCAAACAGGATGTAGAATCCGAACCAACCACCGCAACGGCTGTGCTGGTATTGTCCTACGGAGCAATACCACTGGCACAACAACTGCCTCAACAATCCACATCTGGACCGGATCAAGGAGGCTGCAGGTACAAAAAAGCAGGGAAATGAGGTGCAGGGGTGAAGGGGCCAGATGCATCCGACACCCCGCCTGTACCACAACAAACGCTAATTCAATAGGTCAGTAGTAGCAAAGTGCAGTTCATACACATTTTCGTTTCCATTAACGGTCAGTGGTGCCATGCGCTGATAGATACCGCAGCGTTGCACAATTTCATACGTCCAAATTTTGTAAATGAATGGGATATAACACCCGCCAAACACGTAATCAGATTAGCCACAAACGAACATTGCAGTACCGCCATAGGCCAAGCAACAGTATCAGTTAAAGTACAGGATATTGAAACCATCACATCAGCCATTGTGATGCTGAAGATAAGATAGAGGATTTAATTCTAGACGTACCCTGGCTTATAGAGCAGAACACGATAGTAGAGCCGGAGCTCGGCGCATACAATTTGGTGTGAAGGAAAGAACCATGGATAACCTAGACCGCTGTCCGACAGGTAGCCTACCCGAGGTACAGCTAGGGGAATTTGACAACCAGGTCCCCCCAGAACATCAGGATACATTTCAACGTGTTTGAAGTGAGCATAGAGATGTGTTTGGGAAGCATAACACCTTAAAACGTACCACAGTTGCCAAACATGAAATCCCATTAACTGAAAACCGGCCTGTGTTTACCACTCTGCTGCGATACTTACCCCATCAAACACGTATAATTAATATGGAAATTCGGGAGAAGTTAAATGATGGGGTCATAGAGCCATCGGACAGTTCATATAATTCGGCCATAACGCTAGCTCCAAAAAAGATGGCACATGGAGGTTTTGCGTAGACTTCCGCCCCTTGAACCAAATCACGTGTAGTGAGCCTCCACCCTACATTCGTGTGAAAGACGCATTAAATTCATTGGGCCAAGCAAATGTTTGGACATCTTTGGCTCTAAAGAGTGGATACTGGCAAGTACCAGTGAAGTTAGAGAATCACAAGAAAACAGCTTTTACAGCACCATATGGACGGCAATTTCAATTCTGTGTGATATAGTTTGGGTTGAAATGTGCCCCGCGACCTTCTAGGCAATGATGACGAGAGTGTTAGACGGTATTATTGGAGAGTACACGCTTGCGTACCTTGACAATGTCATAATTTGGTCAAACAGCTAGTTTTGGAGAGGTTAGTGATAAACGGTCTGAAGTGCGCAATTGAAAAATGTCACGTGGGAAAAACAAGCATAGACTTTTTAGGCCATGTGGTTGATCATGAAGGAAACAAGCCAAACCCTGAACAAATAAGCCTTATTGACCATTACCAACAACCACTCACGAAAAAACAGCCCCACAAATTTTTTGGACTCATAAATTTGTTGCGCAGAAACATAAAAAAATTTTCAGTTATTACCGCTCCATTAACTGACTTACTTTCACCGCAAAAGAGGTTCCAATGGACTGAAGAGGCAGAAAAGGCCTTTGTTGACATAAAACGTGAATTTCAAGCATGCCCAACATGTGCACGTCATGATGCACAAGAACATTTGTCCCTTCAGACGAATGCAAACCAGGAGAGAATTGGTGCAGTACTGTAAAAGTAGGACAACAGCGGGGCGAAATGTGTAATTGATTTTGCTAGCACCAAGCTTGGACAAACAGAGCGACGCTACGACGTTAACGAGCGAGAATGCGTAGCGGTCGTGTGGGCTGTTAAGAGATACCACGTCTACCTAGAATACTAAAGGTTTATGCTGAGAACTGATAACAGATGCCTCATTTGGTTGCATAGTATGAGGGAGGCGAGGAGCAAGCTAACAAGATGGGCGTTGCATTTGTAAGCATATGACTTTGCAGTCGAACAAGAGTTAGCAGATATATTGTCACGTGCCCCCAACAATGCGGTAATTGTAAGAGACAAGGCAGAATGGGAGGATGTTTTACCGCCAGACGCCTGCTATCCCGTAACCGAAGTTTATGTGCAACAAATGGATATCAACGATAGCAAGTAACTGATCAGTGACTTGTACGAGGAGGTGACGCAGGCACAGAGGATCTGTCCATTCACGCAGGCTAAACTACAACAATGCGCGCAGCAGGTAGTTTAGGTATGGTGCATCGTTAATGGCAGGTTAGAGTTGAGCTTAGTTCAACAGCCAGGGAAATGGAGATTGTATGTCCCCACGTGTGCGAGGGAGCAAGTGCTCACCTGGTCGCATAGTGGCAGTGTGGTAGGACACCCAGGCATTGACCAAACTGTCCGTAACGTACGCGAACATTTCTCTTGGCCATGCCTGAACCAAAGTGTGAGACAGTACATGCAAAAATGTTTGAAACACGTTGATCAAACGGGAGACATCAGCAGACACTGCGTGTACCACACAAGCCGTTTGAGACGGTATGTCTCGACTTGATGGGACCATATCCCAGAACGAAAGGAGGAAAGCAATTTCTTATTGTTGTCATGGACAATTTTTTTAATTGGACAGATGCATATGCAGCAAGTAATGCGAGAGCAGGCAATGTCTCAAGGGCGTTAGAGGAACAATTCCCAGGAAGAAATGTAGGGTGTTGTGTACAAGGTGGGGGGGTGCACCATGTAACTACTGCAATTTACCATTCAAGAGCGAACCTCACGGAGCGCCGTAACCTAAGGCACAGCTGCGTGTCTGTGCAGGGGAGCAACATACAGCATGGGCCGAACACCTGTCAGCTGCCCTGTACACACTCCGCAGGCGAATAAATGCTGCGACAGGGAAACCACCTGCAGAAATACTCCTAGGTCGTAACCTGTGAATACTGGGGGAAGCAAAGTGCCCGCGTATTGAGGAAAGTAGTGAGTTGCCGAGCAGCGACATACAGCGGCAACAGCACAGGAGATGCATACGTGAAGTGAGAGAGCAGCATAGCAGCTGCTGGTCAGCACAAGACCGCCACTGGAAATGCGAGCAGGAGGTGTACGTCGGGACGCATCTGTAATCTGCGGCACGGAAAGATTTTTGTACCGGCCATGCCGCAAGATGGAGTGTCCTGCATCGCATACTTCAGAAACATGGGTCCACGACATAAACAGTTCACATGTTCAAGAGGAGGGTGAGAGTCCATCGGGATGACATCCGGATCACTCCGGGTACAGTAGACGACGAGGTCGTTCCTGACGCCACTCAGCCCCATGACGGCGATGGCCGTGCCAAGCAGGAGATGGCAACCAGCAAGACGAGAAGTGCAATGGCCTTTCGGGAGGAGGAGCCCGCAGAGGGTCAGCATGAGCAGGAGGAGGAAGGTGACTCACCTGGGGTGATCCTCGACAGCGATGCTGCCGAAGAGGAGATGGGGAACAGCAAAGTGCTTCAGCACTTCAGGAAGGTGTAAGCGCAGTGGAGGAGAGTGCACACATGTTACCCAGGTTAGTTATGCTCAGCAGGAAGCATTTGGATACTCGCTTTGACAGCATGGACGGCGAGACACCTATGAGCATTCCCGCATCTATACCAGCGCAGGCATCCATGCAGGTAGCAAGTAGGGAGGAGGCAGTAACTGCGGACGCAGTTACTGGCATTGCGCCGGAAGTAGTAAGGCAGGAAGAGGGGCATGAAGAGGAGGAAGTAACAAGCAGGAGGAGAGGAGCAAGGGCTGTTTAGCCGGGTTACGCCCGGAGGCAACAAGCATCACATGGGAGCAGGAGCAACAGGACGAGTGAAGATGGTGACAGCAAGGGCAGCAGGTCAGCGTGCTTGTTTTACCTGCACCATCACACCAGCGGACATGTCCGCCATAGCAGTGCGTCCAGTGCAGGCCGACGCAGTTGCCTGAGAGAAGGGGGCTATCTACAGATCAACAAATGATGCAGCAATCAGCGGTGCAGAAGGGAAGGAGGTACCATCAGCGGTCACGCATGCCACCACAAGCGTGCAACTGCTGTCAGTAGCATCTTTCGGCCTACAAACGGTCTCGCGGGGCAGGGGGGGGGGGTGTTTGACATGTGTCATGTTTCCCTTCCCTAAGACCGTTTGTCCGGCCAAGCACTACACCGTCACCGCAGCAGGGTTGCGCACTCTGCAGACGTACAGAGCGCACCAAATGTTTGTGGTGCATGACGAGTGCGAGTATAACCTAGAGCCCGCTGGAGCAACGTAAATGGCACCTGCCCAAAAGAGTGTAGCAAGACTCCGTGAGGTGGAATGATATGAAAGGAGAACCTCTGAATGCACTGAATAAAGGGCTTCTGGCTAATGAAGTCATGGTTATTATTTGGTATGTTAATGAGTTTATTTTGTTGTTCCTTTCGTCCTGACAGTGTTGTGTTGTGTTCTCTGCAAGTGTGTATTTTCATTGTATGCTGTGTCCATATTCATTTCATCGGTGCTATATATGTGTATATCATCCAGGGCCAATATGTAATTTAAAGTATCATATAATATTGAGTTTTCAACAGGTAGAGTAAGAGTTTACGTGTCATGCATGAAGTAGTTTGATCTTGGCTTGCAAGCCAGCCCTTGGCCTCTTGCGAGCCAAGGGAGGGAGCTAGTAAGCATCTGACGTCCACAGAAGGTGGTTGCGTGTGACTGCGAGTTCCATGTTCCCGTGCACCGGGTGGCATGCATCTTCTGAGACTCCTCACTTCACTGCAATAGCTTAATTATTCCGTAATCGTTTTCTCGCCACCCGGTACTTTACCGCACCCTCACTTCCCATTGTTTTAGCATCGCCTGGGGAAGCTTAAGTCTTCCGTAGGTTTGCTGCATGACGCAAGTCAGTTTCACAGTGTAACAGCAATGAGTGGTCTACATCATCATAGCATGTGTCAAGTGTCTCCCTGTGATGAGTGTTAAGTAAGCCGAATAAATGCCCTGAGAACTCATCAGTGCGTAATTTATTTCGGTCGCTATAAGGTGCTTAAGGGAATGGGTCCTAACAATACCTGCATTCAGTGCAAGTGTTTTCAGCAGGACTTAACGTAAGCATGTGTTAGAGTAATTGTACCGTATCAGTATGGGCATGTGGGTAGCCCTAATAATCCACAACGCAAGACGTCATCGTAAGTAGCAGTTTGCTGCCAAAATGTTACTGCAACAGTACGGTGTGTAACCAGTCAGTGGGTTACCGTTTAGGAAACACCCAACAATAGCACAGCTTCAGCCTTAACTGTGGAAAGGCAAAGTTCAACAATTCTATGGGAGTTTATGTCCGGGCGCATGGCCCGCAATCCTGAAGTCATCAAGAGTCATCATTCTACAGCATCATCCACCATCATGGCATCGCCTAGTTGGGTAATTCCATCATTTCCACAGACCTCACATTTGACGTCTTGTGAAATCCTTTCCAACCCATTTCCATAGCACCACACACTGTCAGGAGGCAGACCATTGCTGCTCTGCTCATGCACCAGGTGCGCACGTCCGCGCATATTGTGCATGGGTCATTTCTGCGGTTCGTGCAAGAATGGGTCTCTGAACTGGGTCACGACCTGCCTCTGATCCCCCTGTTTCCGAGAGTGTTCTCCGTATTATATGTGTGCAGTGCAATTTTGATCAGTGCCCCATAAAGCGAGTCTAAGATTAACAAGCGAAATTGTTATCTGCATTTTGCTCCCTTTAAATGAGGCATAATATAGTGATTTGATCCTGTGGTGAAAACAACACGTGGAATCGTTTCTAAGATGTGATTTTTACTAAGAAACAAGCGGAACACACATCCGACAGAGCACACTGGCATTACTAAAACTCACAGATACCTGTGATGTCATACCGCGCTCATGCAGAGCCATCTATGTCTACAATACAGAGCTACTACAACTTCTTCAATCACAATTGCCACACACAACATTCCCCCCTAATTTTGATATACCTAGACCCTCAATACATTTTATTAACTTACAATAAGGTAAGGCCTTGGTTAAGCAATCTGCAAGTTGATCAGAAGTTTGTACATAAGACTACGTAAGACAACCTCAAAATCATCCTTTCAAGTACTAAGTCTTTCACAAAATGAAGTTTGACAGAAATTGGCTTTGACCTTTTTGTTTCAAAAGTACTGCATATTTTAATGCATGACTGATTGTCCTCGAATATTACAATACCAATCTCAGGAAAAGCAAATGTTTCTATAGGCTGTTCACGTTAAAATGAGCACTTTTGAAAGGCCTGCTAAAGATCTACTTGTATGCACATTGTGTATTCTTCCGCCATATGTAAAATGAACTTTGCCATCTGCCTCGTCACTTTATTCATCCGTCTTCAAGTAAAACTATGAAATGATTAATAACAAAGTAAATATTTTACAAATATGCTCATTTTTACACTTCAACGCATTAAAATTAACAGAAAGCAAAAGAAATAATAGAAGTAATCGCAAATGGTCCCCTAATACTTTTTATTCAACGTTAAGATATGTAACTACTTTCCCTCCATTGTTACCAACTTTACTGGGCACGTCACTCAGTGCGCACGTTAGAATATATGTAAGTAGGAGCAGTGACTTTTTTCTAACGTTGATTTCAAAAGTGCTCACTTTATCGTGAACAGCCTTTAACATACAAACATTCTGTGGCATCACTAGCAAGAGCCACATATTCGGCCTCAGTGCTAGAAAGTCACAGACAACTTAGTTTGCTTTTCCAAGAGACATTGGTACCCAAAACTGTGACAAAATATCCTGAAACACTCTTTCGGTCAACAGTGTCATTAGCAATATTTGCATCAACATAAGATCCTATCACATCTCTACCATCCGACTTAGAATAACATAGACAATAATCTTTTGTTTTGTTAATGTATCTTAAAACATTCTTCAAGCGTTTAAAATTAATTTTATTATAGCTGTTCTGAAATTTACCAAAATATGTAATGGCAAAATTGAAGTCTGGATGACTACCCAACATTAAATACATGAGAGATCTTAATAACTCTTTGTAAGGTAGTTCCTCTTTACACTCACTAAATGGACTTAAATTCTTCCATTTAGGTTCCATAGGGATACTTGAATGTTTACTATTACACAAATTGAACTTCTGCAAACATTTTTTCGATCAACTTCTTTTTTGACTTATCTGGAACAAGTTGTTTTCAAAAATCATCTCAAGACCCAAAAAATTAAATAATCCCTTGTTGTCATACATTTCTTTCATTTCAAATGTTTTCGTTAATTCCCCCTCAAGACAAACAATTTTTGAATTGTCAGAGATAATTAATAAATCATCTACATACACAATGATGATTAAATTATCTTTAATAAAAACGCATGGATCAACCAAACGTCTTTCAAAGTCCAGACTAATTAGAGCTTCCTTTAACCTACTATACCAATACTGAGATGATTCTTTAAGGCCATACAAAGATTTCAACAGTTTGCAACAATGCTTTTGTTACCATTCTCCTCTTTCACAATAACACCTTCAGGCACTTTCATGTAAACTGGCTTATCCAATTCACCATATAAGAACGAACACTTAACTTCTAACTGATCAATGCTCCATTCCTTCTGGATTGCAATTGATAGTAAAGTTCTTAGAGATTTCATCCAAGCAACTGGTGCATAAACTTCTTCCACAGTCTTTGAGTCCTGGAAACACTCCCTCACAACAAGTCTCGCCTTCTTGATCTTCTGGCCCAGTACTTACTTTTCAGTAAAAACCCATTTCGAGTCAATTATGTTTTCTCCACATGGTTCCAAAACCAGTTCCCACACATTTTTTCTAAAGTGTGAAGCTCCTCATCAATAGCTGTCCTCCACCCTGCTTCCAATGTTTTTTCAAATGTATCTGGTAACTCAGATGGTAAAAGACCTGCTGATAAGTCCGCTACAAAACTAGTATCAAAATCTTGCAATTTTTCTGGTTGTTTCTCCTTTTGTTGACCTTGTCTTGGTAAATTCACTTGGACCAAATATTCTTCTTCCGGGAAACCAAGGAAGTCTTCTTCGGGTTCTTCTTCAAGAGTTGTACTGTCTGTCAATTCACTTTTCTTATCCATTTGAGGAAGATCTAAGATAGGTATAACAGATTCATTAGATTTACTCTCAACATTACATGGTTCTGTTTCCTCCAGATACTTAACGCTGCAAGCAGTAACTATCTTACACTTGCTGTTGTCCCACAATCTGTATCCGTTAGCAATGTAACCCATCATAATTAGTGGTTATGATCTTGGATCTAGCTTTCCTTTGACATCTTCTTTCGGAATATGGGCATAAGCTACCGTTCCAAAAATCCTGATCTTCTTTGAATCACAGTAACCATACCATAAATCAGCAGGACATCCTTCTTTCAGAACTCTAGTTGGTGTTCTGTTCAATACATATGTTGCAGCACAAACTGCTTCTCTCCAGAATTTATTTTCAACTTTAGAATTTAGCACCATACATCTGACTGAGTCCAGTAAGGTCCTATTGAAATGTTCACTCAAGGCATTTAACTCTAGATTTCTTGGAATAGTGTACTCTATTTGGATACCTTTTGACTTACAAAATTCAATAAACTGTCTTGAGTTATACTCTCCCCCATTGTCACAACGAATACGTGATATTCTTGTTCCAAATTTTGCTGTTACCATAGCGTCGTACTCTTCAAATTTGTCAGGGACCTCTGACTTGTAAGAGAGTAAATAAACCACAGAAAAATGGGAAAAATTATCTATAAATATAACTATGTACCTCTTAGAATCGTAGTTTGGGGCAGTAATACATCCAATTACATCTGAAGAAACCACTTCAAGGATTCTAGTAGGTTTCTTTTCTAATTGTAAACTTTTGAAACTTTTTCTAGATTGTTTTCCCTGAATACAGATGTCACAAAAATTCTTTGGAGGGGAACGAGATGAATGACACTTTCTTCTGTGCATAAGATCCTCATTACTTGTCAAGGCAGTATTAATATCAATTTGGAATTTAACCATTTAGAGATTACCAATCAGATTTCCAGTAACCACAACGTCAGAATTTTTATTCAAAATCTTCACTTCCCCATTATCAAATAACACATTAAATGAGTTACTGTCAATTTTCTGAACTGACAAAAGATTAAATTCCAAATGATCACAAGACAGAATATCTTTTATAGTGATAGGTTTACCTTCTTGTGATGTAAGTTTTAGAATCCCACTCTTGTGTGCTTGTAGGTGAACACCACTTGTAGTAACTGCAATGCTCAACTTCACATTCGTTGTATATACTAGGTGTTCTTCATATTTTATATGATTAGTAGTACCTGAATCCACTTCAAAGTTTATTGTAGAGCTATTTGACATGAGACACTGTTTGTGTACATTCTGGTCGCGGTTTCCCGCAACGAAGGTTGTACCACCATCAGATTCACACCCTTGGTGGTCACTGGTTGAATTAACGTTAAGTTTTCTCAAAGAAAATCTACACTCACTTTTCTTATGACCTTTGCACCCACAATTGTAACAGTTAAATCTAAATGCACTTAGATTGGGTTTTATTTCCACTGTTACTCACGTATTTATTCATCCATCTATTTTGACAGTGTCGGGTGAGACGCGGATACAAACAAATACACTCTTACTGGCTGGTAAATGGGTGCCAACAGTGGGTCCTACACACTGCTCTTTTGAGACTCGGGGATCTCAGGGATGGTGTGGGTTCTCGTGTGTTTGTCTCACCCGTGCGTACTTACAAAACACTTTGCTTTACTAAACATTGCACTTTGAAATAAAAATGGAGTAGAAGCTGGGCCCTGACGCTACAAAGACACGTAGATTTACACTGGTAAGATTGTTTTTATTTTGCTCTAATTACACATTCGTGACAGAATGAAATTAAATGGTTAACCTCGGACATGACTTGCCAGTTCTGGTGGGTGATTTCCCCAGCACATAACTCAACTTGCGCACTCCTAGATGAATGATCTCCTCATGGTGCCAGAAGACACAGTCTCCACAAGGAAATAGGTCTACAGCCGCTAGGGTTGACTGTAAGGTTTTCCTGGAAACAGGACATGGAGAATGAAAAAGATGTATTTACCATGTGCGTTTATTCTCTAACGCTTGCTCGTTGGGACTCGTCCCCAAACCACGTCTTTTGTGGTGACAATCAAAAAAATATTGACATACAAATTACACAAAATAGCACTTAATGAATGTAGGGCACGAGATGAACAGACAGAATAAACATGCAGATGCGTGAAAACAATCTTAGGTGGCGCAGATGCCGCTGAATGAAATTTGTAGCGGACGACGTGGTGCAGAGGAAGTCGCAATATTTTCTGTGAAAATCAATAAAATCCTGTCGGACAAAATTATAGTGGTGTTCAGAAAATTATTCTCTGTGCGATTTGAGCATCCAAAAGTTTCTAGCTTGCCTGATGACGGGTAAATCCAACATAGGTAAGAGACTGTGTGGTCATACATACAAGAATCAAACATGAAAATTACAAGAACCCTTAATTGAAACAATACATACTACCCTGAGAAAATAATGGTGCACAAGAAATTTCAAGAAAAAACACTAAGCGCAAGGATGGCGCAGATATGGATTTAGCGTCTGGTGACAGCGTGATTGCAACTGATGTGGCCGTAAAATAGTTAAACATGACAAAACCCTAAAAATACACACATACAAAACTACCCTCAATATTGCTTGTGGCAATTAAGCAGAAATCTCAATGTTAAAGCTCTTAGCATGGGCAAATGCTGCCTGATTTACAAAGTGCGCGGGCCGCGTGGCCTCTCCGCCATTCTATCTCCTCATCTGCATTAAAGTTCAAAAAGCCACAAGGGCACAAAGTAATTAGTTAAGTGGAAGCATAATGCTGGGGATGTCTGGCAAAAACGTACGCAAAGCAAAGGTTAAACGGTATACTACATGGAACGATGAAAATCTAACTCCGTGTAAAAATATGATGTGCGTACGTGACAGCGTCTTACCTCACCAGCTCTCCTAGAATGACTGCCTAGAGACAGGGGTCATGCGGACATACCATGGCTGCCTACGGGGTTCACACAAGTGGAAGTGCTATGCACACCGAGCAAAATTGTTAATACGGAAAATAAATGGCACATAAATTATTTTTAATTCAAAATCATTAAAGCAATTTAAATCAGAAATATTGTTATCAAAGAAATGTGTTTTGAAGGCGTTCACGCCTGAATATCAGTGTCCAGCCCTTCAGCGCAGCGCACACTTTAAATTTTAAAAGCCAACATGGCACAATATTATTAAAAGAACATTTTTACACACATTTTTACCCTGAAAGAAAAAGTACATAACACTGAAATAATTTCCCGTTGGGAAAGTCCGTGGTCGTGGTGGGCTATGCGCACGTGCTACCCACGTGTCAATGGGGGCAGCGAGTGCCGTCATGGCCTAGCTGTTGCAGCCTCTTAGCTGGCGTGAATTTGAGACAAACTTTTTCTTTGAATTAAACGCAGCTAACCTTTCTTCATTACTACTTGTTTTATCATTCTGCTGTAGTTCTCCTTGAAGGAGGGCATTCTTCACATAATTCAAGTCAATATCTTCTGGATGTTTACTAAAGATTACGTCAATAGCCCGCTTCACCGCATCATAACTTTCACTTATCGTATTTTCAAAGACGTTGATGAATTCTTTAAACTTCCCCCATTGAATTTGATATTTCTTAATTTTCTCTGAAGATCATCTTGTCGGCTGATTCCCTTCTTGATATAGGTAGAATCCAGCATATCCATTAACTCCTTGGCCGTTGTTTTATCCATAATGGATTCCAGCTCATTGTCCGCCAAACACTGAGTGATTATATTTTTGGCCTTGATATCACTCATTTTATATTCTTCCAATTCCTTTTCTTCTTCTTTGGGAGGCTTCTTCACAAGGAGTTCTGCAACACAGGACTGTTCTAAAATCAACGTAATTCTGTACTTCCCAAAAGTGTAGCACGTACCATCAAATGGTTAGATGTTTCCGACCTGTTGCTGAAACGAGGCCGCCATTGTGCTGACGTAACAAACGTTCTGCAATTTTCACTTACATTACCTATTCTGATGGATAATTTTACATTTTCTTAGGGCAACACTGGGCCTATAACCTATTGATTGGATACTGTGGTGAAAATAACATGCGGACTCATTTCTAAAATGTGCTTTTTATTAAGAAACGTATGGAACACACATCCGACAGAGCACACTGCCATTACTAAAACTCACACATACCTGTGATGTCATACCGCAGTCATGCAGAGCCATCTATGTAAACAATACAGAACTACTAGAACTTCTTCAATCACAATTGTCACACACAACAAAATAAGCCTGCGAGTGTGAAGCCATGTGGGTTTGGAATCATTACAAAACATGAGACAGTGGCACTCATAATTCTTTGCATTATTTTCTAGCGTTGATAATGTATTTTGTTTAATTAAAAGGGCAATATTTATTTCTTTCAATAATTTTAATTGTAACACGTAAACATCCTGGCAGTTCCAGCTTCCACTATGCCAATTGCCCAAAGATAAATTCTTTTGCTTGTAATATTTTACTATCATAATTTGATTTACACGTCACAAAGTGCTACTGTAATTCTAAATATTATGTTTGTTCTTTAAATTGTCTCGCCATGCCAAGCCATTCTGGCCTGTTTTCCTAATTATTACTAACCGACAATCAACATGCATAAAGACAATGGAACTCTTACAAAAGGTGCAACTCTGGTGAAATTCTTATTATAAAACGTCAGGAAATTTAAGCAATCCTCAGATGAACTTGTGGACCATAAAATTATATTACCAGGTTATCAAGCATACTTATAATATCTTTAGAATAAGAATTCTGAATCATAACTGATGAAATCATGACCTTTACTTGTAATGAAAATTAATTTCAACATCAATTTCTAATTAATTCACAAACAAGGTAGAACAAAAATTAAATCTAAATTCTATTAAAATACATTACTGAATGAGTATCCCAATATTCATTAACTTCCGCCAATAAATGATGATATGTACTGATCTGGAAGTTTGGATAGATTATCACATTAAATCTTCATTCATAGTCTTGGTAAAACTTCCTTATTAATCATATCTGGCTTTGGTAAAGTAAGATTGCTTCTCGGGAAACTTCTAGGTGGTGATAATCATGTTGATTTAATTTTTAATCATTTTATTACCATTTATTGGAATCGTAGTTCTCTAAGAGCATAATTGAAATTCAATCTTACCATCACATCATACAGCAAAATTTTACCATATCCTTCTATAAAGAAACTTCTTGAAACAATACTTCATGTTAAACAGTATTCACATCTATATTGACAGTAAAGGCCTCTTCGTACTAGTCTAATTACAAATTACTGTCCTGCACATTTCTGATGCAAACATCATTTCTTCTAGATTGTGTTTGAAGACTTGTGATATTTTATTTTATGACAGATAATTGTTAAACTAGTTCTCTAAGAAGTACAAAAATGGAGACTTAATTATTCTTATTATCAAACTTTTTCATACATAGTGACTTGCTGCAAAGAGTATTCATTACATTAAATTAACATAGTATAATTTTTACTGTAAGCAGAGGCATAGACTAAAGAAAATAATTCAATAACAAACATAAATCTAAAAGTGTAGGTTTCATTGCTCTCTGTATAGTTATGTGGAATTAAAATAATATTGTTAATAAGCTTTCCTTTTTCATGTACATATAATTAAAATCTAAGACAAATTTGAATAGTAAAATTCTTAAGACTGCTTGGCATACTGTTACGTATACAATGGTTTTATTATGGGTAGGTGTCTGTTGGAGATAAATATTAATTTCACTTCACTCCTTATGCCAGCTTAAGTCTAGGGTCGTTGATGAAATGAGTTATTCTTTACAGTTTGCAGTTGTGTAACTTGTAAATATAAATCTCTGTATTTGTGTGTAGCCATTGGAGAAAATATAGTAAATATAAATATATAATGTTGTTGTGAGTAATGTTGCCCAATGAAATAAAGTATTGTTTTATTTATTAAATGAAACAACACAGATAAACACTTGACTGAGTTGCAAGTCAGCTTTAAAATAAAATATATTTTTGGTTGTTTGAGTCACTGAAGAGGAGTATTTGGTTCAATTCAAGTGTGACTATTGTGTGGAGAAAATGTGTACAATACACTGGTTCACCTGTTGTAATTTGCACAATGCTATTGCAGTTTACCTGGTATCTGCCTCTGCAACACCCAACTGCCTTTCTGGTGCACCAGTGTATCACTGACAGCAGTTGCTGCCAACCCTTGAAGAATGACTTACCAATAGTTACACCTCATTATCACAAATGCCATTTCTCCAGACAATTTACTGAACACTCAAAGAGTTTTATCAAAATATTAGCACATGAACATTAATTACACTTGGGTTGTGTGAAAGGAAATGCACTGCCTGAATAAAAAAACTATGGTTGTCATTCACTGTTTAATGAAAAATGTTTCAACTCAAAAAGAAATTCAAATTTGCCCAAAAAAAATCTGTCCCTTTTGAATCTTGCAAAGTGATTCCGAATTATTAACATCACTGACCATCAACTTTAGAAGCATGTCTTGCTGACCTTCCTCAACTGAAAGAATAAAATAATGAAATTGTTTCCTCACAACTGTGCAGCAATATAAATTAAATTATGTTCAAGTTGAGCGCCTAGCTCTCTGAGAGCTTAATTTACGATAGACTCTTTATCCCTGAGTACACTGCTGGGTTTTTTCATTTTTGATAGATGCAAACTCATGTACTGGTTGTTGAGTAAACGTCCAGGAATGTGAAAAATTGTGTCAAACATTTACAATGTTAACTGTGACGCCGGCTAACAGCCAGTGGCAGTCAGAACATGACGGCCCTCACAGCTCACGTGACACATGGGTAAGCATGAGCGCAAAGATGCCACCATCAGACTTTCCCAAAACGGGATAAATAAATCCAAGTGCCATCT
This sequence comes from Dryococelus australis, assembly GCA_029891345.1. Taxonomy (NCBI): domain Eukaryota; kingdom Metazoa; phylum Arthropoda; class Insecta; order Phasmatodea; family Phasmatidae; genus Dryococelus; species Dryococelus australis. Next base: position 357,056,597 of record CM056995.1, read on the forward strand.
ATTCTTATTTTAAGGTTACAAGTGTTATAAAAGTGTAAAAAATGTCTTTTCTAAAATATTGTGCAATGTTACTTTCAATTTCAAATTGTGCACTGTGAGAAGAACAAGGACATTAATACTCCGGCATAAACGTCTATACAGTCATCGAACACCAATATTTAATGATTTAAATTGTTCTTGTTATTATGTATTTCAATTTCTTGTGTACCATTTATTTTCCATAGTAGAAGTTTCACTCTGCGTGCATAGCACTTTCACCATGGTAGGTCCGCGCGACCCCTTCCTCTGGGAAGTCGTTCGAGGAGAGCTGGCGAGGTAAGACGCTGTCTTGTACGCACATTATATTTTTGCACTGAGTTAGACTTCCATAGTTTACTTGTTAACCTTTGCTTTGCGTACGTTTTGCCAGACATCCCCAGCATAATGCTTCTACTTAAATAGATATTTTGGTGCCCTTGTTGCTTAAATAGATATTTTGGAGCCCTTGTGGCTTTTTCAATTTAAATTGAGGGAAGGAGGAAAGATGTCGGAGAGGCCATGTGGCCCGCGTAACTTCTGAATCAGGCCCCATTTGCCTATGTTAAAGGCTTTTAATTGTAATTTCTGCATAATTGCTGTGTGCAATATTAAGGGTAATCATTCTATGTATGTATTTTTAAGGTTTTGTCATGTTAAATTGTTTTATGACCACATCATTTGCGACCACATGGCCAACAGCCACCAAGTCTGTATCTGCGCCATCCTTGCACTTAAAGTGTTCTTTCTTGTAATTTCATGTGCGCCATAATTTTCTCAGGGTAATATGTCTTGTTTCATTTAAGGGTTCTTGTGATTTTTCTATGACTGAAGCTTTTTGTAAACGACCACGCAGTCTTTGCACATGTTTGATTTTTCCCCATCGGGTGTGCTTAAATCTTTTGTGTGCTTGAATCATAAGGGGAATAATTTCCCAACACCACTACTACTCTGTTCAGTAAAGATTTGCAGTTTCACGGAGGACTATTGTGATTCCATCTGCACCACGTGATCCGCTACAAACTTTATCCAGTGGCATCCACGCCATATAAGAATGATTTCACGCCTCTGCGTGTGTATTGTGCCTATTCGTGCAGTGCCCCATGTTTTATAATTGATATTTGTGTAACTTGTATGGCGGTATTATTTTTGTCCTAGCCTGCTAAGTGTATAGACTGTCGCCACACATCACGTGGTTAGGTGACCCGACGATTGTGCGTTAGTGACGTAGGTAATTGCATGTGTTAGTGTTCATGTTCATACTCCATGTCCCGTCTCCGGCTTAAATCTGCATTCCATCACAGTGGCTGTAGACCCCTTACCATTGTGGAGATTGTGCTCTCATGCATCATGGAGAAATCATCCATCACTGAGTGAGCTAGTTAAATTCGGAGCTGGGTAATCACCCACCGGAGTTAGCTAGTGACGCCCGAGGTTAACAGTAACTCAGTATTGGCACGATATGTAATAAGCAGTAAAATAAAAGTAATCTTCTCAGTGTACAAAATATGTTTCTCTGTAGCGTCGAAACCTAGAAAACTCCTACTTCATACATTGTTTTTCATAAATGCTTAATGCAGAAGTGTTTTGTAAAGACGCTCGGGTGAGACGGACACACAGAACCCACAGCATCCCGGAGAACCCTGAGTCTCAACGTGCTGTGTCTGGGAATCACAGCTGGCGCCCACTAACCAGTAAGTAATTAGTGTCTTCGTTCGTCTCGTGTGTCACCCTATGGCGTCAACTGATACAAAACACTTTAATTTTCACACTGTTTTGTCAAAATATACTGTTAAAAAAGAAAGGTGATTTAATTCACTTGGTTCAGTATGTACAATTTTATAGGCATACGAGACCTAGATGGCTGCCATATACTGTATATGTGGACATCATAGTCTTACAACTGAGGATCTCACAAATATCTTAGTATTCCTTTTACAGTTGGGCCTCTTCTTACTTGCCCCTGACTTCATTGTTGAGCTGAATATATTTATCATCATCGTCGCACTTTTCCGACTTTTCAGCCATATATATTAATAAAACTTTACAGATCTCATTAAACAGGTGTGGTCATTGCAAAGCCTAGTCCAAGAAGAACGTTGCCGGTAAACAGTCTCATACTCAGATTTTGGCACAATACTCCTGTATCCAATCTCGATCCAATTTCATTAAAAAATGGGCTGAGATAGCGATAACGGGAGCATGGCAACAAACAGAGCTGTCAGAAACAGCTTGGCGGTCCTGACGTCTCAAGGAGATAAAAAAACAAAACACCCTATCTCCTTGGTGTCGGCCTAAGCTACAGAATTTTTGTTTTATTGCATCCGTAAGTGTGTGTGTGTGTGTGTGTGTGCGCGTGCGTTTTTTTTTTTCTCCTCCTCCTCCTCCTCTTCAATACATAGCGGTACAAAGATATTGGACAAGTCAAATTACAGTATACAAAGTTTATGGACTGGACATAGTAAACACACTCCTCACCACTTAAACATAGTAAAAACTGAACAAACACAATGCAATACAGTTTTAAGCATTAATTACCACATTTCTAATATAAACAATATTATTCATAGTATTACGTTTATCAAATAAACACTTGTTAATTTTACAGCGTCTTTGCAAGAGTCAGTAACTTGAAATTATTCTTACGTTCAAAATGAGCGGGAACAATAAAATAGACATAAACAAATATCAGTTTCCCTCCAAATCATATTATTTACAAACATTGCAATTAAAAAAGTAAACACAGGTTAGAAAAACTTTGTTACATTAAAACATAAACAAGCCATCTTGGCATAACCAAAATACCTGTAAAATGAAAGCAAACTAAGTTAAACACCTCCTGAACATAAACAAATGTGTCAAAATCCTCAAATACATATATACATATTTACATAAACATAAAAAAACATTTTTTTTCGACTTGTGAAAATATGTAATCAATATAAGGGAGAAGAAAAATATACATAAACAATTACTGCTGTTGAGGTACAAATGTGACTCAGCACATTGTGTTTTGTATCTGTTTACTGCTGTTTTTACCAATATAGCCATTCGTGATCCTAGTCTCTGTTACTTATTTCTCGTATTTATGTACCTTCGGGACCTAGCCCACTCCAGGCAACATACTTTTTATAAGTGTTTTGTAGACTGTGTGACTTTCTCTCTTAACTAAATGGGTACTTGTGAGGGAATCGCCACATGGCTGTCGACCTACTACTACCCTGAGAATTAGAGTCCTCGTCCTCACCCATCCTTAGATAAGCTGGTGCCCTACCGAAATTTAACAACTTATTTGATAAACTTTTTAACCATGAGCTAGGAGTTGTCTAGAATCTGGCGTATCTCGCCCCTCACCAGTGTCAGAACCACGTTATATGGCGTCGCAACTCGTGTGGCTTTAATATGTATGCAGCGCAAAAAGTGTCGTAACAAGAAAATACTGGTTTGAGAAATTGCCATTGTCAAGGAAAAACGTATGGGAATAGTGAAACTGCTGCCATCTGTGCGTAACAACCCTCCTTTGCCCGAAGGGCTATGACGTCACTGCCTGGCTGCTGCCTGGCGTGCATGTGTGTGTCGTCCTGTTTGAGTGCATGGTAACCACCCCCTTATCTCCCCAAGCTAGGTGACGCAGTTCAGTCCGAGAGCCCGTAGGTGCATGGGCCTGTTAACAACAGTGACCGCAAACAACCGTGACATGGCGTTCATACCACCTATGTGTGATGTAGGTAAGATGTGCGAGTTGTGTGAAAAGACTGTGTCACTGGACCCATAATTTGTTAACACCAAACCAACTCGCCGGAATAAGACTGCAAACCAGAACAGTACGAATGGCGCAACCCGACTCCACCCTAGTCGTAACCGGAAGAATTACCGTGATGATAAAAATACAAAGTATTTCTACACAGATGGAATTTATTGTGTCCCCAACCGTGTTCGAATCAGTAATACTAGGGTGTCCGTGGCCCATCTGCAATCAATGTATTCTAGATCACGGACAACGTAGAGCCTACCTGGGAGAAACCAACCAGCTCACAGTAAACTGGGATCAAAATCCAGATGACATCCTGCCAATGCCCATTGACCCTATGTGCATTAACCACGAACTTGAAGAACCATAATTGTACCAATTAAAATCCGTACTACATGAACACGCCACAGCGTTCGGACAAAGAGGAGTGTTATGAAAAACATGTTCTAGACAGCACAAAATATGGCCAACCACCAACGTACCAGTTTACAATTGACCATACCGACTGTCAGTCCGCAGTCATGACCTTATCATGGAGCAAGTCAATGACATGAAGGACCAAGGAATCACGGAGTCATCAAATTCCCCATATAACTCACACATGGTCCTCGTGCCTAAGAAAGACGGGAAATTGCAATTTTGCGTAAACTACAAATTGCTAAATGAAGTAACCCACCCGATTGCTCCCCCAGGTATAGACTTGTCTCGTACACTATGAGTTATTGACAAAGCCAAAATATTCAGTACTCTCGAAATCGAAATGAAGTATGGATATTGGTAGATTGCAGTTCACCCGGAAGAACCTTCAAATAAGTGACAACTATGACGGTACCTGGGTCAGTGTAATTGGCTACGAGACTTAGTTCCAAATATTGTAAAATACATGGCACCACTGCATCTACTCCTCGAGAAAGACACGCGTTGGCGATGGGGCCCAGAACAACGGCAAGCCTTTTTGCGACTTGAAGAACAGATTCACGACTATCAACAAACTCCATCGACCACAAGGAGACAAGCCCTTATTACTGCAAATGGACGTGTGTCAAAACAGCCTGGGCGCAGTACTGTACCAGCAAGACGAAGAAGGACATCCACATGTGATAGCATATGCATCTACTCACTTAAGCGAAACAGAGCAGCGCTACCACATCAATGAGCAGGAGTGTCTAGTCTTTATCTGGGCCGTGAAGAAATACAGGTATTATCTCGAGGGGCAACACTTCATTCTAAGGACCGTCTCTAAAACCCTACAATGGCTACATAAGTCCCGGAATTCAAAGGCCAAGCTTGGCCGGTGGGACATGTTCCTTACTGAGTTCGACTTCGAGGTACAGCATTGCCCAGGAAAGGAGAACGATCTGCCAGACACCCTGTCTTGATTCCCAACCACGGAGGAGAAAGTTGAAGAGGAAAAGGAGGAGAAAATGTCTTCCCCCCCTCAGGTCGAAAGAAGTCCGGAAGAGCAAATCCATCTTCTCCAACTGCAAATAACCCGCCGGCAAATAACTTTAAGCCAGCAGGAGGACCCGGATATCCGACACCTACTACAGAGAACAGCCCCAACATTTTGAACTACGGGATGATGTCATGTGGACGAGTAGCGGACAGCCCAATACGCCTTGGAAGATCTGGGTTTCACCATAACTATGCGCCAATATATGCCGGCATCATCACGACCATCCCAAGCTGGTCACCCGGGTACTAGGGAAACCTTGTTAGATATTAAAACCTGTTATATTTGGGACGGGATAAGCCGTGATGTCTGGTATTACATCAGCAACTGCGTCACGTGCTGCCGCAGCAAAGCATACCCTGTTTCCCCTCCCACCACAAAACCATGGAGACCCAAGACGGTCTGGACCCATATCGCCGTCGACCTAATGGGCCCGTATCCACATAGCACAAAAGGAAACTGCTATTTGTTCATGGTAACTGATCAATTTTCAAGGTGGGTAGAGGCATTTCCTCTATCCAGCCAAGAAACCACCCCAATTGTGTGGAAAATGGAGACGGAGATTTTCACAGAATGAGGTTATCCAAAGGCCATACTGACAGATAATAGCACACAGTTTACAAGCCGTCACTGGCAACGCCTGTTGGGGGGGGGGGGGGGGGGGAGGGGCTAGAAACCTGGACTACCCTCCACTACCATCCCCAAGCCAACCCCACTGAACGGAGGAACCAGGAGATCAAGAAATGCCTCCGTATCAGTGTGGGTAACGATCACAAGCATTGGGATAAGCACATCCCTACCAAACTGTTTTGCTCTTCGACGCCGAACGAACGAAGCTGTCGACACCAGCCCGAGTGTCTTACTCCTGGGACAAACATTACGCCGACTATGCAACTGGCAGTGGGAAAGCGAGCCTATTGACATGTCTCAACCCGAGGACATCCGGTTAGCAGCCTTGACCTGCACCACACATGCCCAGAAATCCCAGAATGCAATACCCGTAAACGAAAACTGGGATGAGAGAATTTAACCTAGGGGAAGCAGTCCTTCTGCGAAGTCTCCCTCTCAGCAAAGCCAGCAACCAATTCAGCGCTGGCCTTACCGACAAGTGGAATGGGCCGTAACGTATAGTAGGCAAGCGAGACAATGTGTACTGGACCGAAGATGTACGAGGATGAATATGGAAGGCCACCCGAGGCCAAATCCGACCCTACCCAGGGGACATACCATCACTTGGGGACTACAACACCAAGGGAGAAACTCCGGGCCAGTCTGAAGATGAAGACGAACCCCCAACCAAAAGGGTAGTTCCCGATACTGAACCAGGACACTTGACGAGACCTGTGTCAACACCTATAATTTTTGACAGGGCTCCTAGTTACATTGCGCCATGGAAGCCAGATGTAGAACAACGCTGAGTTGCATTCTCCGACAGATCAATGCCCTCGACGCCATGCAGCTATGCTGAGAAAATCGCAGCCCACTGCGATACAGCAATATCTAGCTGCTCTGAATTGTCATGGCGGAGTCCACGTGACAGAGAACCCCGTCAGACACCCTGGCAATCAAACCGCATTAGCGAACTGTCGAGTGCACCTTCGGCAAGAGGGATAGGAATCACACAACCACCTGCCTCTCCACCCAGTACAACTCTGAAGCCAGAGGTCAAGGCCATTCCTACTTCAACAAAGTCGACCTCTGGCTTCGACAAGGAAGTACGAGGTGCCACTAAAACACCAAATGTGGAAAAGGAAGAATTGCATGTGGCAGTGGCCAAGGACATGCCAGCATCTATGACGTGGCTCACTGTATCCAACAACGAATAACTCCCACCACCCGGGACGTCGAGCTGCCAAGCGGGAAGTGCTCCGCCTCAAGAACCTGCAATGCAGGAACTCTCGTAGACCTGGACGTCGAGCTCCGACAAGAGTGCTCCGTACCAACAACCTGCCACGCAGAAATCTCTGCCACCAGGGACGTCAAGCTGCCAAGTCGGATGTGCTCTGCCTCAAGAATCTGCAACGCAGGAACTTCCGCTACTCAGGACGTCGAGCTGCCCAGCTGGATGTACTCCGCTTCAGCCACCTGCCACGCAGGACATCCCACAGACCTGGGCGTCGAGCTCCTACGAGAGTGCTCCATACCAACTACCTGCCACACAGGAATCTCTGCCACACAGGACGTTGAGCTCCGACGAGAGTGCTCCGTACCTATGACCTGTTACACAGGAACACCCACCACCCGGGGCATTGAGCTGCAATAGAAGTGTTCTGTACCCAGGTCCTGCGATGCAGGAATACCCATAGACCGGACATCGAGCTGCCAACATGGAAGTGCTCCGCCGTGCCATCTTATCACGCAACAAGTTGCTGTCGTCGAGACCGTCGACATCACCCACTACTCCTCAACAGGCACATCACCCACAGTGGACGTCAAGGTGATCCTCCCTCCTATTGCCTTGCCCCAGGAACTGGCCACCGAGACTGTTGATGCCGCCCACGACCTGGTCCCACGACGAGCTGTGAACCCGCAATCGAGGTCGAGGTCTTTCTCCCTCGCACTGCCCCATCAGAGAAACATCCTGCTCTATGGGTAGGAACCCGTGCAGTCGGGATGGAGAGCTTGTCACTCCCCCGCACTGCCTCAACGTCCCTTGAACGACTGCCCTCCCCTCCCCCCTCCATCTGTTGTGTGAGAAGCAGATGCCACGACACCCCAGGCTGCTCCACGACGCCTGATGCCCCAGCGTATCGCCAAGGCCGCCCATACACCTGGCCGGTACCGGGAATCGCCATGGAGGCCCACAGCACGATACATGTGGAAATACCCTCTGCACGCTGCCCTTCATCCGAGAGGGAGGCCCGAACAAGGTAAGAACGAAGATCGCCAGTAAGTGCGCCATTATTACAGACAGTTTAGTAGCCATAAACCGCTACTTAGTACACGTGACAAAAAGAACTCATTATAGACCTGTCACATGCACTACATTTAATTTAGCCTCAAGTCAAAGATAGAGAAGTTGTAGAACAATCTCAACTAGACTAAATTAAATTCAATGTATCCTGTAAAAGTGCCTTGCCCCTTTGTCAACAAGAAGGGGGGGGGGGGTGTGTGTGTGAAGTGTAATGAACCAAAGAGTAAATGAACCCGTAATTAGTCACTCGACTATGTGCTAATTAACTTTTTAATACAGCAGTAAAAATCTGTATGTCAGTAACTTTTTACCACAGTGAAATATAGACATGTAACACCTCAAGGTTCCATAGTTTATAGTGGCTGACAGCCCACTTAAGTAGGTAGTATTACAAAATAGACGATCACCACAGTGCCAGTAATTAAGTTGAAGACAGAGACTTCGACGTAATAACAACATTTTTAACTTTTCTTATATTTTTTATTTTTCATTACTTAAATCTGACTTGGTGTGTAGGTGAACTTTTAAATGTAACAATACCTTTTTACAGTGTACTTGTGGAGATCGCCTAAATGAAGTATGCCGTTGTCTAGGAGTGCATTTTCAGCACTTATGAACGTTTAAATTCCTTAGGAACTTACCTTCAACATTCCAATGAAGATACACAGTGTACAAATTAGCTGTTAGACCTACGATAAAATGACTACCGAATGGATAAGTAGTTAGGTTAATTTTTTTCTACGCTTTTCAGTATTAAATCTGATTTGATGTGTAGGCACAATATTATATATATATATGCACGCACGTACACACACACACATATATATATATTTTCAAAGTGCATATGTGAAGGTCACCTACAAGAGAAGAATGCCGTTGTTTTGTAGGAGGGAATTTTTATGTTATGCAGTTGTATGCTTATATTTTTGTGTGTGTTTTGGTTTGTAATATCTTGTGCACCAACTCAGTACCAAACCAAAGACTCTGAGCTCCAAAGCTCCCAAAACCAGGTGCAAGATATTTTCAACTTCAATTTTATTCAGTGTCTATGTATGTTGTATTTAGTGACTAACGTGTGCACAATTTGCAGCAATAGTCATGCATGTAGTGTACTCGCTTTATATTTGTTTAGCCGGTCAACCCAGGTGTTGAAGTGCCTGTGGTTGTCCACCTAGAACCCTATCACATGTTACTATTTAGCTTGCTGACAGACACAAAGGTTCCCTGGAATGATTTTCCTTTTCTTAACTCACTGCAGCAAGCTCCAGGATAGTAGTGGCGTTTTCCTGCCTTCTGCGAGTAAGGCTTGTACCTATTTTAATTATTACTACTTGTATTACCCTCATTTTGTCGTGTCATTGTTTTAAGTAATTTTTCTTTCAGGGTTTTTATTTATGATTCCCTTCTAATATCCACCAGCAATATGCTGGGTTTTGTCAATGGCATGCGTAAAAATGTAGGCCGGTGGGACATCTGACACACGCGGCTTCCTAACCCGGTAATCTTTGCTACACGGGGTGGGGGGATACACACACTCGCCGCATCACCAGGGCGAGGGGCAGAGAATAACGCCCTCCTGAAAGAGAGAGAACCAAGGTCACCGGCCGGCCGCCACCACTTCACGTCTCGCACGTTTCGCTTCGCCGGCCAGACGACCAGACTGCACAGAACACGCGCCGCTACAGCAGTCAAGCCACTCAAGCTTAAGGGTCCTGCCTACTTAACTGAAAATTTTTTTTCTTTGTTATCTGCCCCATCACGTCTATGATGTCTACGCAGACCTTCTAGATCTTCCAGAGAAGGGGCCTATGGCTTTCTCCGCCATCTGTTACACGATGCGTCTTCATCGCAATGGAGGGGAGCGAATTGATGCGTACCGCTCCTACTACTAATCAACTTTTATTATGAGTCATCACTAAGGTTCCTACTTCCACTGCTACAGATGTAAGAAATACGTAGAGAGAATTTTACACATGAATTCTTGGCTGCCTACTCTGCCAGGTAGCAGGAACTTATAAGCGAATTTTCGTCACCTGAAGGTTATGCAACTCAGCAGGCACATCGCCCCGCCCCCCCTTCTCCAACCTCGCGCTGAGAGCCTACAATCTGCCCTGACCTCGGGCAAGGCCGAGCACTACCGACGAGGCACGAAGCAGAAATGCTGACTACTGCTGACCAGAGTTTTTTGACTCCTACGCCAACCAGGGCAGGATGCTCACCCTTCGTGCAGCCCACACCGGCAGCCTACAAGCTTCACCTATATAAGTCCGGACACAGCCAGGCTTGGGCAGTCATTCTTGTTTCTTCTCTCGCAACATCCCCGACTACTGCCTAGTGGTGGGACCTCTAGAGAACTTCTAAGCTTTGAGTATACCCCCAGCTCCTACTTCACCATCGACGATCAGTCCACCCGACAACCAGTGAACACGCTCACCAATACGTATTAAAATCACTTTGTCTCTTCTAGACACCTTTACTAGAACAGTTTAGTGGTAATATATATTTTACTGTCTAGATTTATCTTTCCCCTTTACAACCTAGAACCAGGTCGCCTACACCTGGCCAGCGTAGTTTCCTTCAGCACACTACTGCTTGATAGGGGGTAGCATGCATCACATGTTTATTGACTCCTCAATAAATATAGTTTGTTTCCTACACTTCAGCTTTTTCTTTCATAGACATTCTTACTGTTCATCCGCTAGAACAGTTTACAACGTGTACCACTGACAGGAACCGGGACTTTTTATATAACCGAATTAGCTTTTATTATTAGCGCCCTTCAGGAGCATGTCAGTTTTCTCCCACACCCATTAGACGACCATCTGTTGCTTTTCAACTGTCAGAGCACTGTGTAGTGCTGGTGGAGAGGAGCAGAGGAGCCAGAACCACGAACACCACCTTCATTCAAGGAGGGGCAACAAATCCAGGTTACTTCTTTACACCAGAGCACTGTTAGTGCTGGGTAACTGTAACTTGAGTCCTGCCACTCGTTTGTGTATGAATGCACATCCAGTGGTGGTATTGGTGACCCACACAGCTCCCCGTCTCTGATCAGCCTGAATAGCATGGGGGATCAGTGGAGACCATTACCGAGCCTGTGTCAGCAAGCCAAAACCGGACATAAACTCTAAGGTTGTTCTTCATTACGGTGCAGTCCATATATTGTTAGCAGCAACTCTTTGCCCTACCAGGTGAAGCATGGCAAATAGCGTAGGGAACAAAATGCATAATTCCTTGCAGCCGTACAGTTGAGTGCACTACCTCGTCCTACGGAGGAAAGGCAGGCTGAGCGGGACCGCGCCGCCCAACTTAGACACCAAGCATTCGCACCTGCTCCAGTACATGTAATGTATTTGTCTTGCTTGCACATCCATCCACCGTGCCACCCTGTGGTAAGAGGGTTGTTAAACCATACTGAGACAGGGTACGGCTGGGCAAATCCGAACTTCTGGAGCCGTGAAGTCTACAACTTGAATCACCACTTTAGAGTGAATTGAGCTCGCCACTACTGGGTGAAGCCCGGATCAACCACAACACCCAAGACAACAGCATATGTAAGTTGTAACCAACACTCCTCGCCTCCCGCCTTGTAACCCGAGCCAATCATCCCGCTTGTGGTCTAGTGGAAAAATCCTTGGCCAACGTACCTGTCAGTTTAACCCGGGCAGGCATCACCGTGAACATTTTAGTGTAATCTATGAGGTGAATAAGGCAAGTTAGCCTCTTTATGGAATGTCATTTATCCACATAAATTGGCACAAAATCAATTCTAATAACTTATTCACAGTCTTTTTGCCAGTTTGCTTTTCAAATGTTTAATACACAATAGCTGAAGCTTCACTGCGATAATGTTTGTGCTTTAGTTTTTAGTTTGGACATTTATGTTCAGAACATCGGTATGTACATACACACAAGTTGTTTGTTGTTGTTTGTTTCTTGTTATTAATTTTTATAAGTAATTAATATTGTTTGGGTTTTTTTATTTATTGCTATTACATCTGACAAACTAATAATGAGACTTATAAAAAAACATGTAGCTTACATCATCCTTCAAATTAAGAAAACATATGTTAGAATAAATAATGTGATTCCTGATATGACGGTTTCTAATGTGTGTAGGCCAGTTACAAAAAAGAATACTAATTCTAAATGATTTATTAAAAGAATGTTTTTTTGAAGACGTTACCAGAATGTTCAAAATTATTGCCATTTATTAGATTAGCTTCAAAGCAAGACAAACATTCATTGTCCTCACTGCCTAAATATCTTTTAGATAGGGGTTCCAAATTAATTAAAGATTCAAATAATAAATGAAAAATTCTATTTGGCTTAGCTTTAGTAGTAGAACATTAAACTCCACATCTAAGAGTGCACTTTGGGTGGGCAACACATGATAGTTCACAAATAATAAAAGAAAACACGTACACTCTTCAAGAATATAATACGTAAGTGGGAATTTTCATTTAGAACATTTATTTTTGGTTGCAGTGGTCTCAACTTGAGTAGTAATAATGGTAAAATCTATCTCAAAATGTTCACTAGCATACTATACCATAGGCTTCATGGCACTCATATTAATTTCTTGAATTGGTTCCATAACACACATTTGCTGCTTTTACTTTACAAATACTTATCATGCACAACTTTGTACATATTATTAACATGTACTGATGCCGACTAACAGTCAGCGGCACTAGAGCCCATGATGGCGCTCATGTGTCACGTATTCCGCTCATGCGCAAAGAGGCAGATAATTTTGAACTTTCATATAAATGTTATTTTCAGTGTAAAAGGTGTTATATTGTCTTTGCAGTGTTTAATATGTCTTAAAATGTTTTAAAGTATTTGTACTAATTTTTAATTGTTTGGTTATAAAAATTTAAAGTGCCCGCGGTACCGAGATTAAGAACATTTTATATTCTGGCATGAACGCTATCATAAAGAGATGCTAAAATAATATTGAAATTCATAAGAAAATTATAGAAATGTAAAACAATAGTTAATTTAATTTGTGCCATTTTATTTTCAATATAAAATATTTTACTCTAGGTGCATAGCACTTCCGTTTATGTGAACCCCGTAGGCAGCCATGGTAGGTCCAAGCGACACTTATATCTGGACAGTATGTCGAGAGCTGGCAAGGTAAGACACTGTCACATACGCTCTACAACTTTTGTTCACTGATTTAGGTTTCCATAGTCAATTTAGTTTACTGGTTAACATTTGCTTGCGTACTGTTTTACCAGTCATTCCCTTCCCCCCCCCCCCCCCATTATTCTTCTGCTTTATTAATTTCTTGCGCCCTTGTGGCATTTTTAACTTAATTGAGGAGAAGGAGGAGAAAGATGTCGGCGAGGTGACATGACCAGCACATTTTGAATTAGGTGCCATCTGCCTTTGTTTATGGCATTTCATTGTAAGTTCTGCATTATTGCTACATACAATTTTAAGAGCTTTGTTCTTATGTATGTATTTGAGGGTAATTTTAGTGTTTGAATATTTTTTGGCAACACCACGTGACCGACCAAAGCCAAGTCTTTGTATATGCCATCATTGCGTTTTAAGATCTTATTTATGTAACATCATATGTGCAATAATTTATTTCAGGGTTCTATGTCAATTTTATTCAGGGTTCAATGCATTTTTCACGTAAATTGATGCTTTTTGTACTTGATCACGCTGTCACATTGTTTGATTTTACCGCCATCATGCATGTTACAAGCCTGTAACCACTCTATAATCGTAAAGAGAGTCACTTTCTCAACAACAATAATATTTGATTTGAATTTAGTTTGCCGTTTCCATGCAGAAATATTGCAATTTCACCTGCACCACGTGGTCCGCTACTAACTTCATCCAACGGCATCCGCGTCATCTAAGCTTGTTTTCACACGTGTGTGTTTATTATGAATATTCATCTCGTGTCCCATTTTATTTCATGTATCATTTAAGGGTCTATATAATGTTTTAATTAATGTACGGTGCAATTATTCCCGTCCTAGCCGGCTTTGTGTATAAGCAGTTACCATACTACCCATGTGCTGGAGGGCGAGCCCCGACGGGTTTGCGTTAGTGATGCAGAGTAATCACATGTGTTAATGTGTATTAAGGGTTTTCATTTGTAATGCACTGTGTCCTGTCTTCAGGGAAAAACCGTTAGTCCACCCTAGCGGCTGTTGGGCCTCTTCCCTTGTGAAGGCTTTGCTTTCATGCACCTCTGTGAGATCATCCATTTAGGTGTGTGCTAGATTAATTACGGGTTGGGGATCACCCAAGCAGAATTGGCTAGTCATGACCGAGATAATCATTTCATTGGCACAGTGATGTGTATGAATAATATCAATAAAAATAAGTCTACAGTGAACTTAATTCTTTTATTCTGTAGTGACAGTGTCCTAGCAACATATGTTTATTTCAGTGATTTTATTAAAAGTTTAGTATTGCCTACATGTTTATAAGTACGCATGGGTGAGATGGACACACAGAACCCACAGCATCCCTGAGAACCCTGAGTCTCAATAGTGCAGTGATTGGGAAGCACTGCTGGCGCCCCAATTACCAGTAAGTATTTGTATCATCGTTTGTCTCGTGTCTCACCTGACGGTATCAGTACTTTGCAGCTGACAATACTTACTCACCTTCTGAAGAATTTAATTAACGGGAGCATAAATTTACGTCTTGTCATTTTGTGAGTTTCATTGAGAGAGAGAGAGAGAAAAAAAGAGAGAGAAAAAAAAAACTAAGTAGTATTGCTTCTTTCTACAATTTGGCGGTTACAAAACAATCAATGAAAACCAGTTATTAAACCTATGTAAAGCTATTTAAATATAGATCAGCTGACGTGATGTTGGGATTTGACATCTCAGGGCAGTCTAAATGACGTTTGCAAGGACATCTGTGATATCACAGATGCAACTCTGTGAATGATTATCTCAGTGCCACCTTTCAGCTGTTCTAAAACTTATTTCTTTTAAACAAAGCCTTCATTAAACGTCATAAAACCATGGAATATTACGGTTTTAGAATATAATCACATAAAAAACTTCCATTTTTGTTGACATTCAAAAGTAAACAAACACTTAATAAACCATCAACGTCTGCAAGTTTATGCAACGTAGGCACAACTATGGCGGTATTAAAATGTCTGAAGTAAATAAACAAAATGTGAAACTAAAGAGACACTTAAATAAACAGTACTTGTAAACGTGAAATGTAAACAAATAAACATAATATAAATATTTATATAACCAATGTACTGAATTACTTCAACACAAACATGTGCGTGCACTTGCATGCATGAACACATGCACGTTGACATGCAGGGAGAGGTTGAATGGAAAAGGTTAGGGGGAGAGATAATGAGAGAGATAGAAAGATTGTCGTAACAATTTTCTGGAATTCATCAGAGGATAAACTGGACTATACATACACATCATCTTAACTTTTTAGTGCTGAGTTGCAAATTTACATATTGTGCAACGAAAGCACTCGTCATGTATGTGTTAGGAATATACATGTTCTATGGTCTTCCAGGTGAACACATTGCTGGCACTGTGTCCCCCGGAAAACGCCCAGGGTGTGTTCCGCTTGGCCCAGAGGGGACAAGATGCAGTTATCGCCCTGGGGATTTACTTCATAGAGTCGGACTTCCAGCACCGGGACAAGATCTTGCCTTACCTCCTAAAGCTGCTGCGTGGGCTGGCGAAAGCAGTCTGGCTGGATGAGATCCGCTTCTACCCCACGGAGAGTATGTGCCATGGCCCCCAGGCTTAGGTTTACGTGTGGTGGCTAGTAACTAATGTGCAGTTGCTGAATGTGCTGGGGCTTATTTATGCAATAGTAGGCTAAGTGTAAGAGCAATATTTAAAACTTTTTTGTAGAAAAATATTTTTTTTTTGTTTAGCTTAGATTGGTGTTTAACAAATTTTATGAAAAATTAAGATTTAGTGTGTGGAAGAATTTGGGAGATGTTTTTTCTTAAACTCGTACAGAGAACTTTTTGTTGGAGTGAATGTCTTCTTGAGAAGCCTTTTTCATTCTCTTGCCGTAAAGGATGTAGCCGGGGTCTCACTCACTGCAACTGTTAGATACTCTACAATATGCTGAATTGCAAAATATAATTATACATTATCTCTGTTGAACATTGTTTATTTTTGCACATTATATGTGTTTTAATTTCCAACAAATTATAAATTCTGTTATATAGTTTCTGCACATTCACTTTTCAAAATTGCAATATTTTTGTGCAACCCAGTAAAAATTAACCCATCTGCATAACTGAGGTTACATGTTTAAATGAGGAATTTAAAAAAAATTTCAGCTACCCCGATATATTAAAGTAATCATATGAAAGTTATTGCATTTTTAAAAAATTGAATATAAGATCATTTTTGCATATTTTTTGTGTGTAGCTGTTCCTAAACACATGTAAAATGATTCCTGCTAAGCACATCTTAAAGTGAATTATGACAATACATACATTCTAGCTCCCAATGTTTCGGTTTGTTAAATGATTTATTCATCCTTTCCAAAAAAATAACAGAATTGAGAGTGACAAACAGGATTAATTTTTTAGCTTTTTTAGCTTTTCTGTATTAATCATAAAATAGGTCTAAAAATGGAAATAGCTGTTTGTAAACAGATATTTTTTTGATTGTAATGTTGCAAGTTTTCCATCTGAGGAATAATTTGTTTGAAGTTGTTTGATTTGTTCTCATTTTGGTACCTCACCGCTAAGGTGTACCTCCAGTCATTTTAAATGGAGTTACAACACCATACCTCAAAAGTACAGAATTTAAATTGAGTTTGACACTTTACCCTATTACACTGGGGACATGTTGGGCGACTTTCTTGTGTGGAGTATGCAGTGATATACTGATGGATGTTGGCAGGAGTGCCGGTGGCAGAACGGTTCAGTTTCATCTTCAACACGCTGTTGACGGACATCGCTGCAAAGCTAGAATCAGTGCGAGAGGAGATCATCTCGGCGCAGGTTGATTTTCTTGGTGTGCTGACAAACTTATGTCGCAGTTACAAGGAGCAGAAGACTCCGAGAGGATCTACTGCCAAAGGTGAGATATGTATCTATGCTTTGGGAATTTGGAAACCTTTGTTGTGAAAGCTGTTGAATAGTGACTTCCGCAGAAGTACTATCAAGATGCTGCATGGAAATAACTAACGTTCTTGTTTCATTCACACTCATGTTGTTTCAGCAACCTTATGTAGGTCGACTGTGCCGATTCTGATTGGATTAGCCAGGTCGATGGGTCGCTTCTGCACCTCCGACCCACCCCTGCTGTGCCGCCTGTTTCCACCCACAGAGCCCCCATTCCCAACTGCAGCTGATGACAGACTGGCTGCAAAGAAGATGAGTTTCTCGAATTTCAGGTATTTTATATACAGTTTTTTTTTCACTGTGATAATGATGAGAAATTGGTAATGAGTGTTAGTTCTACACAGGTATATCATATATATGACAAGAGATTGGCCACTTTTTTTTTGCCAGTAGATGGGTATGAACATGTAGAATGCTGGTGATCAACATGCTGTTTGCTTGCACTAGCCAATGCTTGTTTACAGCATGTGTAGTGTTCATGGGTGGCCACATAGAAAGATGTAAACAAGCACAGTTTGGGGAGAGCTTATTGCTAGAAGAGATGTTTTCCCGTGAGGATGAGCAGTTACTATATAAAAAAAACTAAAAAATATATTTACTCACTTATTTCTTCCAATATTGTAGATATTTCATTACTGCTCTGTCAGTATATCGTCTTTGTCAGGAATAAGCTGCTTGGCTACAAATTACATTGTAAAAAGGAGACGAAACATAAGTACCCACAGGATGGTACTCATGGAAAGAGAGAGAAAAAGAGATAGAGATATACCGTATTTTGGTGTGTATAGGAAGCTGTGTGTATAGGCTGTGTGCATGTATAGACAGCACTTGAAGTTTTTGATGAAAAATTTGGTATAATTAATATTTCAAGTATAGGCTGCCCTAAATTTTTGTATTCCTGTAAATATTGTTAAGGTACGATTCCATACAAACATAATAAATTCCAACTTGCTTTCTCCCCTGTAAAACATTTTTGACAGAAAATTTGTATTATGTTGCAATGTTTACAAATATACGTTGTGCGATTACTATTCCACAGATTGTAACGTGACTTGAGAAAGCAAAACCATGGAAATATGTTACACAAAATGGCATCTTATCAATGTGTACTTGTAGTGCCGCAGTAGGCGTGCAAATTACGTAAGATATCTTTATCTTGTACAGCAGAGAAATTATTTTCTCATGTACAGCATCTATGGCCGAGCTCCAACATGTTTACGTTTTACACGTGAGGGATGAAGGTTATTTTGTTTATGAACGCAAGTGAACAAATATTTGCACGAGCGGAAAAGTTTTTTTCTTTATTCTTCTCTTCCTCCTCTTATTCTTCTCTGTTTTTTCCCTTCCCTTACTTCCTTTAAGTTAGAACATTAAAATGTTCTGTATTTTGACAAATTTCTAAACATGTTTTGAGGGAAAAAATTCTTTAATGGCAATATCTCATATATAAGCAGCACTCCACTTTTTGTAGTTATTTTTTTTGTAAAAATGTGCAGCCTATACACGCCGAAATATGGTACATGCACATGCACACATAAAAATTTAAAGCGGATGCACAGTTGTGACATTTGCAAGCTGGGCCAGTTTCTTCAGGTGGTGAGTGATGGCACACTGAAATTTGTTGAGTGTTGGTTGGCAAACGGTGAAACTGGCAGCTAGAAGGCGAACTAGGGTGAGATGGGAAATTCGATGAGTGGCAAAAAAATATTTTTATCATTTTTTTTTTTTAAATAAATGTAATTATTTTTGCAGAATATAATAGAAATATACAGCTGCTGGTATGCTATTTGAAACAGATGAATTGAACTTGGGTTGCTGGAGAGAAGCAGGCAATGCAATTATTGGTTTATAAAACCACATCATTTTACAGAGTGAAATATATTTTATTTAGTTGGAAAACCATTTCTATCAAAGGCAAAATTAACCTTAAAACTGTCTTCAGAAATTAAATTTCCTACTGAGGTAGTGGTTTAACCTGTGGCCTCACATTTATACCAATAATTTTTTCCTAGAATTTTCCCCAAAAAACTAGTTGCAGCTTAGAATCAATGGCAGCTTAGATTCGAGTAAATATGGAGTGGAGATATTTGGGCGCTCGTAACAGTACAGTCTTGAGAACCAGTGAGGGTGAAGGAGGTGAGTGTGGAGCTGCCCCGGAATTCAAGAGAGTGGGAAATGGGAGATCCCCGAGAAAACTCGCCAACAAGCGGCATCGTTCAGCATGATTCCCACATGGGAAAATCCAGGAGCAACCCTGCCTGGAATTGAACTCAGTTCGCCTAGGTGGGAGGTGAGTAGCCCGACCTCTGCACCACCGTGGCATCTGAGTAAATATGGTACGTATAATATATGCAAGCTGTGAATGATACATTACTCTGTTGGTACGGAGTGGGTTCACTAATTTATAGAGTAGATAGATGCTTGTTACACATACAGCTGTAAATGCATCACTTAGCAGCCAAGGCCAGCACTGTCCACCTAGTGGTTAGTTTGTCTGCATCATCATCACACAAGTTCCCTACCTATAACTACACACATTTGATGGTAAACATGGGTTATGTAAATGTTGGTAGTGAATTTGAGAAGTAGTTCTTAACATCTGGTAAAGTGTTAGTGAATTCCCCCCCCCCCCTAATTGTTCTATTAATGTTATATTTGGGCATGTATTGTTACCAGCATCAACTGGTAATAAGTGAGAGTGCTTGAACATTAAATATCCAGGGCACCAGGCCGTGAAGTCGCCACGTGACTACTTGTCTGGTGCCGGAACATACTTACTCTTGTTCTTCTGTTAGCCACAGAACACGTCCCACACTGCAACACTGCTGGGAGGGTGCTAGACTACACAGATGGAGTCGACCACATGCTCATTATAATTGGGTGCCACCCAGCATGTAATTGGCAAAAACCTTATACATTAACATATCAGGTG
Organism: Dryococelus australis; assembly: GCA_029891345.1. Lineage (NCBI taxonomy): Eukaryota > Metazoa > Arthropoda > Insecta > Phasmatodea > Phasmatidae > Dryococelus > Dryococelus australis. The sequence goes on from CM056995.1 coordinate 357,076,777, forward strand.
ATACAGAAAATACATACAAAATAGTTACATTGTAAAATAGTCAGGTGGCCACACTCTGATTGAGATGAAAACCCGTCTGCTTTGACCCGGATACACATTACAAGTTCACATCAAGTTGAAAGGCCTCATGGCAGAAATAATAAAGTTAAAAGCCTCCCCGAAAGGCGGGTGGGCCAAAAGCTGGCTGCGGGGGTGAAGTAAAAAGGTTGTTTTAAAACAATTAAGAAACAGTATTACTATGATCGGCAAAGGCAAAGTTGAGGACCCTCGCAGGTCGTGCGGCTCGCAGCTGACCTGTTCAAGCTCCAAGGCACGACTGATGAATGTAGGTTGGAGGGGGGGGGGGGGCGGGGTTGGTGCAAGCCCACACCAGAAGTGACGGCCACACAAGCAAAGATGTAATAAGAGCATTGATGAAAATGGTGTGAAAGAATATTAACACAAAAAACCACTATAACGTGCACTGGAGCACACTGCAAAATAATCATACAAAATTACTTAAATTTAACACAACCCTCAAACCACAAATAAAAACGTGCACAGGAGTGCACTGCAAAATAAAAAAACATACACAAGAATACTTCAAATTAACAAGACCCTTTTTACTGTTGCCATCGGCCATTGGGCCTAGCCCTGCTATACTTTATACTAGGTGCAGATCCACCAAACACATGTGGCACACGCAAACATAACCTGCGCCTCGTGCATGCATGAATCCATCATGGACTCTCACCAGTTGAGGAACAAGGGCAGTGACAATATGCAACATGTTTCCGTAGCCAAAAAGCATAGCTGTGTCGTGTAGTAAAATTGTGGGATGTGTGTAGTGAAAAGACACAGCTATGATGTGGTTATTTTCCAGGGCACTGCTGTCTCCTACTGTGGAGTTTTCATAAGATTTCTGATCCAAATACATACAGCTATAATTATGCAAGTGTCTATAAATACCATTATGTACATAACTTTAATCATATTTGTGTGTTCCCAGGTCCATCATCCCACGTTCTTTGTCAGGAAACCTGCCTTCCACTGATTCTGTGTCTGTTGGCAGCAGTGGAGAGAGTAGTGTGAAGAGTAATTCGTAAGTTGCATTTTTAATTTCCCCCCCCCCGCCCCCCCCTTCATTTTGGAGATAGTGAAACAGTATAGTTTTTTATTTTTATTTTTTAATGTTGTGTGGACAGTCTACAGTATCATTGTGAGGGTTAACAGATTTATAAGGACATACCAAATGGTTTTCACATATCCACAACCTTTAGCTAGTACAGTTATATCTGAAGTGAGTGTATTAAGAAACCTTGTAAAATCTTGAGTTATTTTGCTATTAGGTATTACTTTTTGTAAAATGCTAATTATACAGTCTTGGAATGTTGTTTCAATCAAGTGACCACAGGATATCAGCAACTGAATCTGCGCAAATATTTATGGTAGAGAATGGTTTAATGTTGGCTGGATGATAGAGCACACTATCTTGAAAACTGGGGCATCTTGGGACTTTTACATTTCCATAGATTAATTTTCTGGGAAACGCTCTGGGTGCTGCGGCTTCCAGTAATGCATGGTGCTGACAATTGTCTGTGTCTGATCTAAACCTCCATGGCTTATGATGGGTGAACGCTCTGGGTTCTGCAGCTTCCAGTAATGCATGGTGCTGACAATTGTCTGTGTCTGATCTAAACCTCCATGGCTTATGATGGGTGAACGCTCTGGGTGCTGCGGCTTCCAGTAATGCATGGTGCTGACAATTGTCTGTGTCTGATCTAAACCTCCATGGCTTATGATGGGTGAACGCTCTGGGTGCTGCGGCTTCCAGTAATGCATGGTGCTGACAATTGTCTGTGTCTGATCTAAACCTCCATGGCTTATGATGGGTGAACGCTCTGGGTGCTGCGGCTTCCAGTAATGCATGGTGCTGACAATTGTCTGTGTCTGATCTAAACCTCCATGGCTTATGATGGGTGAACGCTCTGGGTTCTGCAGCTTCCAGTAATGCATGGTGCTGACAATTGTCTGTGTCTGATCTAAACCTCCATGGCTTATGATGGGTGATGTTGGCTAGTACAGTATGGAGAACAGTAGTGTTTGACTAGAGTTCTTAAGCACAGGTTGGGCCGGTGTCTGTTTTTGCATAAATAGTTCTGATAGTGAACGCAAGAATGAACTACTAGGTTCCAATCCTGGTTTTCATTTTCAGGAACTGAAATTTACACATGTTTTAAGTTTTCCCTTAATGCTCTCGTGTATGGTTCACCAGTATGTAATATTTTCTCTCTTAAAATTCAGTACTATTTTGTGTAGATAGGCTCACAAATGTTTTCAAAAATATTCCCAGATTGTATACATTTAAAAATTACATCTACAAATCTCATCATACAACACAGTAAATAGTAAGATAACGTTCATGTGTTTATATATCTATGATTGAATTAAAAGGAAGCCATAAGATTGGCCAATAAGCAAATAAGTAATTTTGAAGTTGCAGTTTGATAAAACAAATGATAACTAAGAACGCACATGTTATAGCTATTAAAACCTGATTGAATCATTTTAATAGGTTGTGTACAATTAATTGTAACATGGTGGTCAATGTTAAAAGTTAAATAATAAACATTTACAGTAGTCATTGATGTCAGGTTTAATCACAAGTATAATGATTTTACTAATGTTTATGATGTTCTGTATTTCTCGAATAATGTAAGTGTACATGAATAATGTAAATGTAATTTTTTTTCTGCATCACTAACAAGTGATGAGCGGTGGGATATAATAATTAAAATATGTTGAAGCTACTTGTATATTCTCAGTACTATATGGTGTGTGTGGGCATAAAACTATACAATGCATAGCGGGCATTTATCCAATCTCTCGCAAGTAGTCCGGCAGCATTCCCAGGCGGAGCAGTGAATGCCATGATGGCGAGGTGGTATGTTCGCGTATGATGAATGTCAATTATTATCCTTCTCTCTTGAGTGCTTATCAATCAAATCTTGCAACATTAGGTCCTCCGTGGTCGGATTTTGTATGCAGAGATTGTGATACGTAACTGTGATAAAGTTTTGTTAATTTTTACGTTGCCGCATGACTCGTTTCAACAACGATAATTGACGACTTCAGCATAGCCTGCTGCACATTTGATTCTACTGAATTTGCATTACCATTGGCCACAAGACGCAAGAACTTGTACTGTTTACCATGACAAGAATGGACGTTCCAGCCAGGATATTGTGCTGTTCACCAGCCCACTGAAGCAATGCACCTCAAGACAGCGGGTATTACTAATCACTTCTAGATAGTACCACTAGTATGTTGTTTTGTCGTTTGTCTTGCATTCTCCCAGAGCTGGCCGGTGACATCACGCCAGAGAAGCTATGCTTTCTCCACCCCCGGCTCAGCGGCAACGCCTTGCCCAAGAGACGGCAGCCAATGAAAGCAGAGGCAGCTGCCCGGCAGAGTATACCATATTTTGGCGTGTATAGGCCGCAAGTGTGTATAGGCTGCACCTGAAGTTTTTGGTGAAAAATTAGATTAGGGATAATTAATATATCAAGTATAGGCGGCACTGAATTTTTGCATTCCTGTAAATATTGTTAAGTGTCACAATTCCGTACAAGCATAATAAATTCTGACTTAATTTCTCCGCTACAAAACATTTGTGACAAAGTTTTAACTGTATGAGTGTGTTTTTTTTTATAAAGATTCCTTCCCTTCCGGTTCCATACTTTCCTTTAAGAGTTAAAACATTAACATTTACTGTATGTTTACAAATTTGTAAACATGTTTTGGGGGGAAAAAATTAAAAATATTTTTTTATGCCAATATCTCGTATATAAGCAGCACCCCACTTTATGTAGTAATTTTTTTTTGTAAAAATGTGCGGCCTATGCACGCCGAAATATGGGAAATACAGAGTTAGAATTACACTCAGGAGCAGTCTTCAGTTTTCCACCGCACTCACTGCCGGAACTGAATAGTATGACCAGTCTTCACAGTGCTATATGCAGAAGTCCAACCTAGTACCTCGCTATGCCTTCCCCAGTCTCTGCACTCTTAGTGCCAGAAGAGACGCCTTATCTTGTATCCTTGCACACCTTGCTTAGTAATCCAAGCACCATACCGAAGAAATCCATTCTGAGTCGTCTACACACTAGACACTGCGGCCCCTTTTGGGCAACAATGCGTCGGGAGTTCAGTCAAATTTGATGCGTGCCTCTTATACCACTATTAAATACGATTACGACTCATTGCTAATAACGTCAAGTATTCCTACTTCAAACCACGTGAGAGTCGATACCGCAAACCTTTACATGGACGTTGCGGGCCGCCACAATCCTGGAGGGTGCCCGATCACGTGGCTGTCAAGGTTGCGTAACCAGTGAGCACACCGCCTCCCCCTCTCCCTGCGCTGAGTGCCTACAAGCTATCAGCCACCTTGGGGCGCGGCCGAGTGCCGCCCAACATTCAAGAAGCAGAGTGCTGATGAGAGGGTTCTTGCCTCCCATGCCGGCTTCACAGCTGAGGGATGTCATATGCCTTCCTCTCTACCTGCCGCCGCTCCCTACAGCTCTGACTATATAAGTCATTGTGCGCTGGGCTCCAGAATTATTCTTGCAGTTTCTTGAGCTCTCTCCAACACTCCTAGTGCTGGGCCTCCAATGAACCTGAAGTGTTCAGCAGCCATGAGCGGCTGCTCCCTGCGATGACAACAACAGTCTTCGACAAACCACCAGTAGCTTCTTCCATTGTCTTCACTTGAGGCTTCAGTGACGGCAACAGCGAACAGCTACCAGAAGCTTCATCTGCAACAGCAGTTAACACCAATACAACTTGCTACTAGAGCAAGGGAATTTTAAATTCTTTTGTCTCTTCCAGACACCCATTATTTAGACAGTTTTCGTTCAGTATTAATTAATTCAGTTTACGAGTTCAACTTTCCGTCTAGTCTAGAACCAAATCGCCTACACCTGGCTAACGTAGGTTACTTTCAGTATACAGTCTGCTTGGTAGGAGATAGCACGTGTCACTGTATTTATTTATTCTCAATAAATACAGCTTTGTTTTTTAGCCAGAAGTTGTTTTTATTCCTAGAGTAATATGCACTTTGCCAGCTAGGAACGATTCGCACTGTGCACTGCCGACAGGAACTGGGTATTTTACAATCCGAACTAGCTTTGACTGGGGACCCCCTTCTGGAGTCCACCCGTCCTTATTATACACATTAGACGGCCGACTGTTCTATTCCTACTGGAGCACCTAGGTGCTGGAGGAAGTATTTGCTTGGGTGTTGCAGCCTGGCTTTGGCTGGATACCACATCCAGTAAAAGCAGTGGTGGCCCACACAGCTCAATGCTTCTGGTCTGCCCGCTAAGGTGGGGGGACCTTCTGAAGCACCGAGCTCGTGCTACCAGCGACTACTGGAAATACACTATTATAGGAAATAGCTTCTTGTCCGTGGTGCACGACGTGTATTGTTCAGCGGCGAACCACACTCTATGTCTTTAAGGTACGGCTGACAGCATAGAGAGTAAAAGACAGCTCACCTTGCTGCCAAGCAGCGGTCTACCGTAGCTCCTATGAAGGAAAAATAGGCGGAACGGGACTGCGCCACCTCACTAAGGCTATGAGTAACACCGACTGCTCTCGTGTTTCGCTACATACATTTTTCACCGCACGTCCATACAAGCCTAGACTACCATCCTGTCCTGAGGAGTATAGTGTATGGAATGGAAACCAGATACGGGATCGCCAACGCCAGGTTTTGGAGCCAAGAGTCAGCGGCCTGGAACCTACAGTACTTTGTGAGCCGGCACAGTACAACATACCCGAAACCCGAAGACTGCAGCACCAGCTTTGCTCAGCCGCCAACCCAACTTCACCAACTGGCCGAAGAACATAACAGTAAGCCAGGTAAAACGAACACGTCCCGTCAGCTACCGATTAGCCGACTTTCCACAGGGAATAAGGTAGTAATTAACAACTTTGTTCTGCTGTGACCTGTCCTGATGATGAATTAGGTCATGCAAGAAAGGTGGATATCTGCAACTAGATGATAGAATTCTCGCCTTGAAGGGAGTCTTAATATTTAAGATGAGGGCCGTAACACTGCACAACCTCTGGCGCCTACTGGGATTATAATTACCCTTTAGCTCTCGCGTTGGCGTCATCGAGCTAGACTTCCTTGACAGTGGGAGTGTTGGGAGTCGAAGCGGGGACCATGGCCCTAGTGGTCCTCCTCACTGGTGTCTCGTCGTTCCCTCTGAAGCAAGATGGCCACGAGCCGCCATCGCTCCAACCATATATACTACTCCACCTAACCTCAAGACCTTCCTCGGCGGGGGAGTGTTTTAATAACTGCTGGACTGGCTCGTCGTGATCGCATCGTCCTTGGTGCTTGAGCGTCGCCTGCCAGCCCTTGCTAATACTGTTCACTGCAAGGCCCCCTTTCTCCATGAATTCCGTGCATCCTCGCATGATTAAGGTCCATCATCTGATGAGTAGAAGGTGTTGAGTAAAGGCTAGGCCGGAGAGTGGTTGGGGGCGGCTCAGCGGAAGAGGGTGAAGTCAGTATCTTCATCAAAGGTTAAGGGCTGCCACTGGAAGAGGTCTCTCTTCTGTTGTGACAGTTGAGAGGGTTTTTAATTGAATAATGTCCTTCGCGCACTTTTATGATTTTCCCCTAGGGTGCTGTCAGTCGTGAGGTTAGGGTGTCGTTAAAATTTTTATAAGAAGAAAGGAGCACGTGATTATAAAAACTTATATTACTTATATACTTGACATTTTATATTTAAAGTAAAAGAAAACCTTATGTAACAATCTGCATTTATACTTAGTTGTACTTTGAAAATAATAAATATTATGTTACGTTGCCATGTTTTGATGACTCTACTAAACATTTTCTATTACTATGTAAATCTATCTGTGTTTTATTACCTAGTGGTAATTGCCTGGATAATCCTTGGTTCTAGTATGCAACAATATTTACAGTAACTAACTCTGATTAACAAATAATAATGTGTATATATACACACACACAACACACACAAAAATTATTTGTTAATCAGTGCTGGCACAGTAATCATGTAGCCACTATGGTTTCATGTGATCATTGGAGGAGGAGGAGGTTGTGTTCGGTGCGGTAAGTAAATAAAATTTCCCCATGAAACTAGAACAAAAGAAATCCTCGGTGCCGATCGCTAAGGGAGTTAGAAAAATAAGTTACATGCACAATTTGAATGATACATTCCGCCATAGTGCTGTTGAAAAATCTCAACCTATTCTTATACAATTTAAATTTTCTACGTAAAAGAAAATGACAGTTGATTTCAGTCATATTTGCATGTGAAAAGTTATGCTCTTAATCTAAAAAAATGAGCCACGCTAAGTTGTGCAGGTGTATAAACAGGGATTTATATTTACATTTGTACACAGGCATGAGAAAATATTAAACATAAAAAATATTAATTCTCTTTGTCCAGCAAGTGCTTTGTATGATTGAACTGACATTTTAGTTATTGTCGCTATGCAGTGAAACAGCTTTTTCTAATAAAAAGTACACCCTTATCAGCTTATAGTATAACAACCTTATAGATGTCACTAACACAAGAATAACTGATGAACTTGCATAATTAAAATGGTCTTGTGACATTATAGAAAACTCATAATTATGCCTGAGATTATTTGTGTTGGCAACATACTTAACATTTGGGAAGTTTGCGTGCAAAATTTTCCTATCATGGTTAACCGAATCATTTACGGAATAGGAAGCTATTCCTTCATTTAGTGGCAACTGAGTAGCTTCAAAATGAGTTGTTTTTAAGCCATTGAATAGGCAACACTGTTTGTGCTACAGTAGTGACAGGGCTTTTGATGTCACAGACGTGTGTGTGGCTTCTATAATTGTTCCTTTCTCAACTGTTACCTTATAGCCACAAGGAACTTGTAATTCAATAGATCCAATATCGGTTTTCACAATATTCTGGCTGAGCGACTTGTTTGTACACTTGACAGATAGATTACCAGATGGATTAGTAATTATAAAATGTTGAGGCTGAATAGTCGTAACCTGAAGTTTCTGACTAGGGCCACATAAAAATTTGCAAAAATTGTATAGTTTTTTCAAGATCTTCCATTTTGATAGCTGCTTTAAAACAACTTACCTTGTTGAACTCAGTGGTATGTTGCAATATCAGGTACATATTCTGAAACTGGTGCCTGTCATCAGCCACCGCTCGGGTGGTATGCGTAAGCATGTCGATAGCTAAAATACCTTTCGGTAGTGCAATGTTACAAAATTCATTTTTGTAAAAGTATGCAGTTGGAACTTCTTTGAAAAATTTCCATTTTAATTGTGAACTCTGCAGAGGTACTTGAACTTTTATCGTAATCTTAGTAGGAGAAAAAGTGCATTCCGTTATAGGAACAGTATAGTAATTACATAATTATATTGCTGATAGGAATGCTTAGCTTTAAATTAATTGTACCAACTTTTGACTCTAGTGTTGCCAACTCTCTTGTTAAAAGAGATTTTGATACTGCTTGCAGTGGTAATACATTATTTTGGCAAACCTGAATGTACGTATTTAAACTTATATCTAATATGATGCTATTAATCAGTTCAAGTACTAGTCCTACCATCATCTGACTTAACACCTGTGAGCTCTGAATCGTACTCTCTTGTGATCTAAAGTCATGTGACAAATTGAATTTGACTAGCCGTTGAATTAATCTTAAACTACACTTGTTCTTTGATTTCAGCTACTGTGTGCACTGTCAAATTAGGTTCATTGATAAATGATTTCATGTTATTTTCAATTTCTGATATCTGAACAGCTAACATTTCTTCATTAGACAACAAACCTTTAAGGTGGCGTGTGGTCAGAATATCACAACACTACGTTGCTATGTCACCTAGGAAGGTCAGGGTCATTTATTGCGTTTAGGCAGGGACACTTTGGATAGGAACTGGTTTACTATATTTACATATGTTGAATTAATAATGTGTTTCAGTTCCTTAGCATTTCGGTAGACAGTGGAGTTTCGCGTGGTACAAGCACTGTGAAACCATTCTACAACATAATAATAATAATAATAATAATAATAATAATAATAATAATAATAATAATAATACTTATTTTTAAAATGAAAAAGGAATAAAACAATGACACAAAACTTAATGTCTACTATAAACTTAGAAAGAGACTTACATTAAATAAATAAAAGCAACTTAAATAAAATAAAATAAACCTTAATTGTGAACTTATACAATTAACACATACATGCATACATAAAATCATGTACACACCTGAAGTATAGCCATATACATATAATTGTACTATTTATTAAATTAAACTACAAATAACATTGACTAGCAAAAGTTCTAAAATGGAAATTTATTTTAAGGATTACTGAAGGACAGAAAATCATAGTATATATAACTAGTTAAACATTGGAAAAAGACAAAAAAATTAATTAATGTAAGACATTAAAAATTATAATATAAAGCACCTAAAATTATCAGCTACCTATAAATATACATAAAATAAGACATTAATACGTCTACTCGCAAACGTTCATTCACACATCTACATACATTAAATATACATTTAATCAATTAAACAGTAACATAAGCATCAGAAACATCACTACAGTCGCAGGAAGCAGAAAGTAAATAAGTTACAGGTATTATAAAAGAGGAACCTCCACAATAAATATTTTGTTTGCTTATATCAAACCCACATTCAAGTTCATTTAAATATTCATAACGTGAGTAACCTGTTATCACATAATTTTTTTGAATTTAGTAATTGAAATAGTATCTCTGGCTTCCTGAGGTAAGCAATTCCAAAGTTTGGTTTGCAGTGATGATGAAAGATGAAGCGAAAAATGAGTTGGTACTAGAACCATCTGTTGATCGAAAGAACGAGTGTTTGATGCATTGGGCGGTAAGAAACGAGACAAAAGGTATCGAGGACATCCTTTTAAGAATAATTTCTTTAACAAGCAGATCTTGTCCACTGATTGTCAATTTTTTAAATCAAGCCATAAGAGAGTGTATCTGAATTTGGTGATTCGGTATTTATTTTTAAGATTAAAAATTAGTCGTACATAGTTGTTTTGTATTCGCTGAAGTCTCTGAGCTAGATCTTCATGCAGGTCACTGAAGACTATATCAGCATAATCAAGGAGTGAAATTATTAATGATTTCATCAATTTTGCAGGTAAAATTTTTTTAAGCCTTCTTAGTGAATGTAAAGTGACATTTGTTTGTCTACAGATGTAAGCGACATGCTCTCTACATGTTAAAGTTTCACATAATATTACTTCTAGGTTTTTTACGGACTTTGATAGAGGAATCGGCTCGCCATCAAGTATGATATTAGGGGCGCTAGTGACGTTTGGTGATGTGAGTAGTTTCTTGGATCCAATTATAATGCTCTGGGATTTCTTAGGGTTTAATAGTAGCCCGTGCTTTATTGACCATTCTAAGATGTTTGATAATTCATGGATAATTGTGTAAATTGATGATGTAATATTACCGGGATGAGCTAGCATGTAGATCTGGAAGTCGTCTGCATAAAGATGGTATTTACAATGTTTTAGTATCTGAGGGAGGTCATTAATGAAAATAGAAAATTCAAGGGGTCCCAGAACAGAGTCCTGGGGAACTCCAATTTTAACTGTGCGCCAAGCAGATTGTTGTTCTCTGCAGACAACTCTCTGATAACGGCCACACAAGTAACTTTTAATCCATTGTAACGATATTTCAGAGAAATTAAAATATAATTTTAGCTTGGCAAATAATAGCTCATGGTCAACGGAATCGAATGCTTTGCTAAAATCAAATAATATCAAAATCGTTAGCAAACGGTTATCCATGTTATGTTTTATGTCATCAGTGACCTGAAGAAGAGCCGTACATGTGCTAAAGCCCTTTCTGAAACTAGACTGATTGTCGACCATCAGGTTATTTTCAATAACGTACCTTGTTATGTGTTGGTGTGCAATATATTCAAGGGCTTTGGAAATTGTGGGAAGAATGCTTATGGGTCTATAGTCACTGGTTTATTTGTCTTCGGGATCGGTATTACTAAAGCAGATTTCCATTGAGTTGGAAAGCTGCCTGTGATCAGCGAATAATTAAATATTTTATTTATTGCTCCTAAGATAAACGGCAAGGCAAGGTTTATCATGTCAATTGAAATTCTGTCATTACCCTCAGCCTTAGTTTTAATTTGTCTAATATCTTTCAGAACTTCAACAGGCATGATGACATTAAAGTAAAAACGTTCTTCTACACAGCAAGTGTGGGCTTTAATATGAGACAGTGTTTCATTTCTTGTTTCAGGAGTAATACGGGTACATGGTGTTGTGAAATGAGTATTAAGTTCGTCAGCACTTGGATTGATTTTTTGGTAATAGTTTTTAGTGTCTTTAAACTTTACACCCATATTTTTAACACTGCTCCATAAATGCAGTGGGGATGAGTTTGGCTGTATCAAGCGGCGAGCATACACAATTTTAGCCGTTCTAATGGTTTGGGTACACCGGTTTCTGAGTAAACGGTATTCCTCAAAACTCACTGATACAAGGATATAATTTTTTCTCTTAGGAGATTTATATTTACGGAAAGCATTATCCCGATCAGCCATTAAAGCTTTAATTTCCTTGGGTCATCCACAGTGCTGGTGGATGAGAAACCAGCTTAGTTTGTTTCGGAATGTGCTTATCAATAAGTTGGTATAATAATGATTAAGTTTGTCATCAACTGCATGCAAATAATCTATGTCACTCCACTGTAGTTCAAAAGCATCGTTAATAAAATGTGGCATGTCGATCCTTTTCAGATCTCTGTAGGTGATAATTTTTGGTAAAAATTTTGGAGTACGAAGTGAATAGGTTACATGTATGAGGTCATGGTGAGATAAACCCGGCACGCTGATTTGTCCACAATGTAGGACTTTGTCAGCTTTTGACGTGAATATAAGGTGAAGCAGAGTGTCTGCGTTATTGGTATGATGTGTGGCTTCAAGTGGACAGTATACTAGATTACATGAGGAGAAGAGATTAGTAAGGAGCAATGTTTGACGTGATCCTGTTAAGAGGTCGGTGTTAAAATCACCCATAATCGTTTTCTAAGTCATCCATGGACCATATCTCAGGGGGTTTGTAAACAACGGCAATCAGTAATTATTGTGTAGAAATATTTAATTCAAGAAATAAATACTCAGGTTTTGCACAGTAAGTACTAGGAGAGCTGCAGATAGTTTTAACTGTAATATCATTATGCACATAAACTGCCACGTACCCGCCTTGTTTACCTTGTAGATCAACTCTGTATAAATTATAACCCGGCAAGTTAACAAGCGATGATGGGAGACTCTCCTTAAGCTATGTTTCTGACACTGATATTAGATGAAAATGTAGAGGACTAAACAGTGCTCTAAACTCGTTAACGTGGCTTACTAGTGACTGGCTGTTGACATGTGCCACGTGGAAAGCTCTAGGATTGCGATCTAGCCTCTGAGAAAGTATAACGCTGGTGGTTTCTGAGCCAGAAGAGGCAACAAGCTGACAGTTACTAATGTTACTGTTGTTAGCGGGAGGTCCGACTCTTAGCTGCGGGAAGTGTGACTGGCAAGTCGCACTGTGGGGGTGGGGGGGACGAGCAGCTGAAAGGGCGGGTCGTGGGTAGAGAGCACAATTCTCGAAAACACTTTATAGTGAGGCTTAGTGTTACCAACTTGCTTCTACTATTGTTGATCATGGATTCAAAAAATTAACTAAATTATTATATCTAACTGAGGAAGACTTACCATTGTATTCCATATAAGTCTTTATTGGGTCTACCCACGAATTCCGGCTGTTGGGTCTCTCCTGAGTAGTGAGGCACACTGCGGAGCAAGGCCAGTCCTGTGTTAGACTGTCTGTATTCTGAGGCGTGGTTGCAGACCTCACGATATACCATTCCTAGTCTATTGATTCGCTTGTCAGGCCATCCGATGCAGGCATGATGGTAGGTTACTCTACACAATATGCACCTTACTGTGTGGATACCACGTCCGGGACACGTGATCCAGTTACAGAATATCATCTGTTTGGTTTGACAGGCTTCACATCGAAACTCGAGGCCGTCAGTGTAGCAAGGCTCATCTGTTCAGCTAAGGCAAGAATATTGGATCCATTGTTGGCAATAGGCACATTGTATATGATTAATGCTGGTACTGGGGCAATTTGGTCACAAACAGCGGCTGTGTTCGGATGCAGCTGCAGTGGTGCATTCGAGCTCGTTTTTGCTCATGTCTGCTATTGACATTGTTGCTGTGGTTAGTGTGCCACAGGTTGTTTAGAGAACTCCTCAAAGTCCATTCAATTATTGTGTGGGTCAGGCTGATTTGTCCGAACTGCACAGGCAATCCTTTTGCAGTTACGCCCCACATTGGGCATCAGGAAAGAATTCTATCCTCCTCTACTAGACGTGTGATGTCATGTCGACTGGAAGAACACTACATCAAGGGGGAGAAGTCTTTTGATGGGCGCTAAACCAGCCGTAACCTATTCTATCTGGAGCTTGTGTAATAGTTAGTACTTGCGAGGAACTGGAGCTCTCTCCATGTAAAGGATTGTCCGGGTGGCTTTGCGGCAGTCCCATTGTGAAAGTCCTAGGGTGCTAGACTTCTCATCACGTCCTGTTGTGAGCATCCTTGGTCTGTATTGGAATCCTGTGTAGGACTCTTTCTCGTATCACCTACAGGTCCACTCTGGTAGTCCCACCAAATGCTGTGTCCTTTCGCAGACTGCATGCATACCATATTTACCGCATTGTAAGCCGACCTTTTTTTATCATTTTGAATCTTCCAAAATCACCTCTCGGCTTAGAATTGGGACAGGCAAAATTACATACAGTTCCGACCAAGTATATTTAAAACAAGCTGGTAAAATGGATAGTGTATATTTACCAGTACCATTGCAGGCCTAGTACTATTATAATAAAGTGGTCCAAGTACATAAAAATGTGGGGTTTTTTTATCACGTGCACCCCCTATAGCCTGGCTGGGCATGACCTCTAACAAGGTCATAGCGGGCAGCGACAGTCATGGAGTATATCTGACTAATCCTTTATGGCACAGTACCGTATCTACAATCTACCAGTCCCGTTACCCATCTGCAGTTTTATTCAACATCACAGAAATCTTATCTAAACCACCGTCGTTTAAAATGGTTTTTATCCCCCATGAATTTTAAATAAGATTTTCTGAGCAAATATTTTTTTAGCCACAAAGAAGACAATTGATAAAAAAAGGCAACTTTTATCAGATGCTGCTACTGTTTGTCTAAACTCTTGACACATCCTTTCAGTGAAACTTATTATGCATCCTCATTCAGCGCTCCGCGCCGCTTCCACAAACAAAGGGGCATGGTGGAGAACGTGCAGCGTTGCCACAACTGTGCGTTGCTTGGCACATTAAAAAGTTATTGCTAAACCACATTAAGTGTAAAGTATTAAGTGGTTGTGGTATTTAATAACTGTAAATAATACATTTTGCAATTTTTTCTTTAGTGCAGTATTTTTAAATTCTTTTATTATGCTACAGAGTATTTGTAGGAACTGTCATGTTGGCGACACTGATTTTTAGAGTATCTTGAAGTAGGCCTCCGCTATATATTTTTTAGTTTCTTGTGTGTTGTAAACCAAGCTGCTGCAGAGTTTCAAAATGAAGAAGTCATTATACGGCTGAGTTCAAAAGAAAAGTAATGAAGTATGCCGAAGAAACTTCTAATCTTGCAGCTCAAAGACGTTTCGGTATCGACGAAACAAATGTTCGACGGTGGAGAAAACAAAAGGAACTTCACTTATGTGCAAACAAAAGAAAAACATTTGGGGGGTCAAAGCATGGACGCCATCACGCATTGGAGATGGTTTTAAAAGATTTTGGTAACACCCAGCTGGAAAAATGTTTGCCAGTGAATGTAGAAATCATTCAATCAAAAGCATTCGAAATTGCCCGGGCTATGAAAATCACAGATTTTAGGGCAGCCGCCACTGGGTGCAATTGTTTATGAAACGCTGGGGATATTCTCTTCGCCGATGTACATCAGTTTCACAGAAATTGCCATCGGACTACGAAGAAAAGCTGATGAAATTCCAGCGTTACATCATTAAGCTGAGACGAGAAAAGAATTACCATTACCTTCTTGGTCAGATTGGAAATGCTAATCAAACTCCTGTATATTTCGACATGCCTGCAAACTATACCGTAGCCAAGACAAGATGCAAAGAAGTAAAGATTTTGTCTGCCAGCTGCGAAAACAGCACATGACGATGATGTTAACATGCACAACAGATGGGCATAAATTGCAACCATATGTTATTTTTAAATGCAAGACATTACCAAAGAATGAAGTATTTCCAAAGAACATGGTCATTCGAGCAAATGAAAATGGATGGATGATGGATGACATCCGAGAATGTGCAGGAATGGATTCGGCTTGTGTGGAAACGCCATCCTGGAGCATTGTTAAAGCTACCTAGTTTGCTCAACAGAAGAAGCGAAGCGGGTGCTAGAAGAAGGAAAGACCGACCTGGCAGTTATTCCCGGGGGAATGTCTGTTTTGCAGCCACTTGATGTTTGCACCATTCAAGGACATACTTAAAAAGCTTTACACAGACTGGCTTTGCAAAGAATACAAGATGCTGATGCCTACTGGAAGCGTGAAACATGCGAGCTTGTCACAGGTGTGTATGTGGATAGACATTGCGTGGCAAAGTATTAGCAGTGGCTTGATTGTTCAAGCCTTTAAGAAGTGCTCTATTTCAAATGCGCTGGTTGGTATAGATGACGATGCTTTGTGGGATGAAAGTGATAAGGAATTGTCCAGTGATGACGCAGAGTTGAACAACGATGTTCATCCAGGGCTGAGCAATGAGCAATAAATAGTCATGAAATACCCCTGTGTCATGTGTTAATAATTCTACAATTTTTTTACAGTAGTAGTGCTATTCTTGAAAATTGGTATTATTAAAATATAAATTACTCCTTACAATTTTTTTTACAACTATTGTAAATTGATATTAAAATTAAAAATCCAAAAACCACAGCAGTGTACAGCATTTGATGTAAGGTAGCAATATAAATAACTAGATTTTTAAGTGGCATAATTAGATGTAATAGTTATACTTTGATATGTGATTTCATAGTGTAAGCAACATCAAGTGCATTCCTTTACTCCCTCCCATTACACATCAGCTTCCCTCCGTGCTCTCCCTCAATGCACAAACTTCCTTATTTCCCTGCTGCTGGTCTCTCCCTTTTACTTCTTCCTTGCTCTCTTCCCGTAGTTAGCCAATCCTTCCTCCTCCTAGCCCCTCCCAAACCGCTCTGCGCTCCCGCCCACATCGCTCTGCCTGCCACTCTCACACCTCCAAGCTCCCCACTTTTCCTATCTCTCCCACACTGTCTCTTCTTCTCCATCCCACCTCTCCCTAAAACGGTGAGGGCTGAACAAAGCATTCTCATCCTCTTGCTCCTAACTCCTCCCTCCCCCTGTGCTATCAAACGTATCAATCCATAACACACAGAGGCATTTTTTTTTTGTCCTCTCCCTAGTTCCCTGCATTCACGTGCTGTGACACTTAGCTGTCACATCTTTTCACCACTTCCGCCCCATTCCTTCTCCTTCTACCATCTCCTTTCCTACCACGAACCATTCACAGATGTGAAAAATTTGACACAATGACCTCACCACATGTTCTCAGCTGATAGAGCATGCAGGATACGTTCAAAAGTCGGTTTGCATTCAGCATCATGTTATTTTGTTTCCCAGAGGGTCTAAAAGTTAGAGGTTGGCTTGCATTCAGTGTCGTCTTACAATGCGGTAAATACGGTGTATGTTCCTATCGGTTTGCTTGCTCCATGAACTGTGTGAACCAAAATTCTAGTGCAAAGGTTGTGGATTCAAGAATGGAATTGTGATGGCCCCTTATCCCAGTCAACTCAACAACGTGGAATCAATTTATAGATGGCCTGACTGAAATTGAAACCCTTAGCTGGCCATGCTCCATATGCCCTGATGTGATTAGTGGGGAATTACATAGCTTTTCCGATGCCTCTAAGAGAGCCTATCCAGCAATCATGTATCTGAGGAATACAAACCCTGAAGGGAAAGTGTGTGTGCTTCTGGTAATGGCTAGGGCACAGGTAGCTTCTCTGAAACAAATGTCTCGCCATTGTTTAGAATTATGTGGAGTTCATTTACTGGAAAAATTGATCTTCTATTGCCACAACTTTCTCAGCCAGTACTTGCATATCTCTGCAACCCATGCATGGACTGATTTCAGTGTTGCTCTAGTTTGGATAAAGTCATCACCATACTTGTTGAAAACCTTTGTGGCTACTGACGTGTCTCAAATTCGAGAATAGGTTCCTCCTCAGTGGTGGAAACATGTCAGGTCTCAAAATAATTGTTTGGATTGTGTATCTCGTGGCATACTCCCTCTTGACCTCCTCTCTCATGACCTCTGGTGGCATGGGCCCGGCTGGTTAGTCCACCCACCTGAATAGTGACCAGTCAGTCCTCTGTGTTGGGGCATGATGATAGTATCCCAGATCTAACATTCTCAACTGATCTTGCTGAACACTCATGAAATTCCTGAAGAGCTCCCTGTATTCCAACAAATTTCATCATGGCCTAAGTTGGTTTACATTATGGCTTATGTTAGGCAATTCATCAGATATGCCAAAACATAACCTTGTAACAGTGGATCCTTGATAAGTTTGGAACTGGAGTAAGTGGCCCTTCTTGCATGCAAATGCATCCAACGTGCTTGCCTACATGATGACTTGAAACGCCTCAGTGGAGGAAAGCTTCGTTCAACATGAATACAGCGCTTGGCACGCTTTCTGGACATGCATGGTGTGCTCAGGGCAAGCAATCGCTTGTCCAATGCCAACATGGAGTTTGCAACTATGCACCCAGTCATACTGCCAAAAGACCATACAGTAGTTGAAGCATTGGGAGATCATTAACAGCAGAGATATCTGCATGCAGCACTACAATTATTGCAGTCTCTCGTATCACAGAAATTTTTGATTTTGTTAGCCCAATCCCTAATTTGATCTAGAGTCTTAAAGTGTGTTGTGGTGCTTCTGGTTTCGACCTGTGAACACTCCTTCACTTATGGGTGATTTGCCGGCAGAGAGAGTCATGTTCTCTGGAACCTTTGAACAGACAGGAGTGGATTATCCTGGACCCATTTCCATCAGACTAAACAAGTTAAGTCGTGGCACTACTCAGAAGGCTTATCTGTCCATCTTCATATGTTTTGTAACTAAGGCAGTGCACAATGAGGTTGTGACTGATCTAACTGCTGATAGTTTTGTTGCAGCCTTAACACGATTTGTGTCAAGACGAGGATTGTGCACAAGTCTCTGTTCAAATTGTGGGATCAATTTTGTGAGTGCGGCAAGGAAACTTCAACAATCCTTCATCCAACTTGTCAAGTATCCCATTGTTGAAGCTTCTCTCTGACTCACTCCATTAATATTAATTTTCTTCCCCCAGCAAGTCCCCATCAAAGTGGGTTATGGGAAGCAGCTGTGAAATCAGTCAAATACCACCTGAGGCGAGTCATTAGCAATCAGATTCTCACTTTGGAGGAGTTAATGACATTGTGTACTAATGTTGAAGCTGTCCGAAATTCCAGACCATTAACACCATCATCATCCACCCAAGCAACTTTGCTGTCTTAGCACCAGGGCATTTTCTTATTGATGAGAACATTGATAGGGCACTCTGTCTATCCCAGAGATGAAAAATGGAGTGTACACTGGCCAATCAGTTTTGGAGATGATGGTATCGTATCTTCAACAGCTGCAACTTTGGGGCAAGTGGCAAATCAACAAACCAGGACTCATTGTGGGAGATTTTGTTCTTGTTGGTGAAGAATGTATACCCTTCTGGGGCTGGTGCTTGGCCAGTCAAGTTACATCCTGGAGCACACAACTTCGTCAAAGTGGTGGAAGTACACGCCCAAAAGGGACAGTTGTGCCAACTGGTACACAAGCTGTATTGTGTGCCAATCCAATAATGCTCGCCAGTTCTCAAAATGTAATTTTTTGTACAGAGTGTGACTGTATGTGTAATCTTGGAGACCTGTCAGTCAGTCTTGGCGGGTGGTATGTTGTATATTCTTATGCACTTTATTGTGTGTGTGCATGCGTGCATGCATGCATGTGTGTGTGCATGTGTGTGGAACTATACAGTGCGCAGCGTGCATGTATCCAGTATCTCGCATGTAGTCTGGCAGCATTCCCAGGAGGAGGAGTGAATACCAAGATGGCGAGGCGGCTAGTTTGCATATGATGAGTACCCATCGTTATCCTTCTCTCTCGAGTGGTTATCAATCAAATCTTGCAACACTACTCAAGGGTTTAATGTATGTTGAATATTTTGTTAGAATCCAAAATATTCTGATTCTCAAATCCCTGTAGTCAAGGGATTTGACAAATCTTGCATTTGATCTTCTCACCTCTTATTTGTTTCATAATGGTACAAAGTTTTGATTCATGCTGGTTCTAAATATTTCCAATTGTTTAACATGAAATTCATACCAAATTGTCATCTGTGTTTGAATGTTACATGTTCTTCCCAGGTTGAAGCGGCCGTCGCTTCAGAGTTACCAGTCGGTGCCATACGACCCCACCACATACTTCTTCAGCAAGTGGGGCTCGAGTTTCAACCAGTTCCCATACATGCGCTTTACTGAGTCCCCTGAGAGGAGGGCACGCCTCCAGTTCTCCATTGTGCACCTCCAGGTGAGAACTTGTGTCACCACGGATGCAGGTGGTGGCTTCCCTTTTTTGTCTCAGCCAGATGAATGCCTGGTAACATATTTGCAGTTGTGCCTATGCCTCCTTTTTGCAGGCATTCCTATTTTTATCAAGAACAGATGTTTATCAGCAGTACTTAACATTGATATTCTGTCAGTAATGAAGTACCCTTTGAATTATGTTTACAGGGACTAAACATGTATTGCGGTGGACTAGCCTCTAGATGTTTTGCATGACGTAAATGTTACAAGAACATTACTGTAGAAGCTTCTTTTTACATGATTCAGTGCACACGGATTTGGGTATATTGATGAGAAAATTGTGTTTCCAGAAGTGAAAAAATAGAGACAGATTAGATTCAACACCATCATGTTTTCACCCTTTTTATGATGCCAACATCTGGTTGGCCAACAAAGGGAATAGTAGTTCACTACTGTTAAGATAATGTAGTTGCCTGATATTCTGTATTCAGATCTGTTTGTGTGTTATTGTGTGATGCATTGTGTAGCAGTCCTGTTTCCTCCTAGCTTTACTACTGGTCTTGTCTCTTCACTCTGAACCCTAACTCAGTTATTGTATGTCAAAGCCTTCAACCTAGGAGGGGGACTACTCAAGGGGTACGTAACTCTAAGATGGATTGGTAGACCAGAATTCATTAACACCACACCTTTATTATAACAATTACCTACACGTTGGAGAATGTTGTTACTGACACACTAAAGGATCACAACAATATTACTCTTCAGCAATAATGCATGAAATTTCAAGTTATTCTAGCTCTTAAGAGACTAAGTGAGTTTACCTATCCTTGCCAGATATGTTATGTTTAGGTTTACTGGGTAGCAGGGACTCGATAGATAGCGTTACGCATAACTGCCCCGTGGATTTATGCTCACCATGTAGCAGACTATAGTATGGCCTAGAGCTCCTCTAGGCCTGGTCTATAGTGATGCCTTCTGCTTTGTGGTTGACTCAGATGAGTATTATCTTCTTGCACAGCGGTGACCATCTGTGCGCGACTGGGGGTGTGGCGCCCTGCGTGTTGTTTATATACACACCAGCTCGTCGGCTATGTGGAGCATGTTTTACAAACAACTATCTCGCTCCACAAGCTATACTCTGTTGAACCTTAGGAGGTTTGTGTGCGGCGCCTTGGTGGCCGCTACAATTTTCATTATTTTGTAGGTGATGAAAATATTGATATGAAAGGTGGGAAACCACTGCTGTAAGATTTTTAATGGGATAAAGTACTTTATTTTGGCACTGAACCCACATTAGGTCCCTGCTTTCTCCATGATGATTTAGCACATTGACATGTGACGTCTGTGACTGACAGGGACGTCATGGTTGGGCAAGGTATTAGTGTGTCTGTCAGACACGGCTGGCTGTCAAATTTGACTTTCAGTTTTTTTCACTGGAACTCAGCCTTTATACAACCTGGAGCACATCGTTTGGCGGCTTGGTACAAAGTTTGGTGTGTGCGGAGTGACCTTACTTATTACCAGCCTGCACACCGCAACTGGTTTATCTTTGATGGGTGTCGCCCTGGGTAGCTCCTGGCTCTGCTTCAGCTGGGGTTGGCTCCTGCTGGAGTTCATGGCCAGGCTCGAGGCAAAGGTGGTGCTGTGGCGGTGATACAGCTACAGGCCTGAGGAAGGCTGCTGGCTTGGCTGAGGTGGCACCACGGGTTTGCGAAACCCAGTGGTATGTTGAGTCCTTGGTGGAGGGCAAGCGGTTTTGAATGGGGGCGGAAATATGGAAGGCGAGGGAGCTAGGAGATGAGGCCTCTCCATCTGTCCGACAGCTAGAGCTTGTTCCCGGGGAGTTATGCTGCAAAGTGCAGTTGGGGCGGGTTTACAACCCAAGTTAAGCTTGGAGTTGGTAGCTGCCTTTCTAATACGCAACCTGGTACCACTCCTACGGGTGTAAGGCATGTAGATAGGTTCTACGGTTGGCCATGCAAGAGAGGAGCAGGTGATGAAGTACCCTAAGTGTTGAGCCAAACAGAGGTATAGCCAACCTGAGTCGTACCGGAGTACTCTAACTGGCGACAGTTCAGCGTGGTGGTTAGAGCTGTGAGTTTACACCGGGAGTCCAACAATGACGTGGGTGTGAACCAAAGGGGCCAGACCTCTAGACCCAGTCTCGCACTCTTTTCAGCAACTGTTCAGTGTGGTGGATGAGTGGACGGACTGGACTGACTGACTAACCGCCTTGTGCTTGTGACCTGATGGGGGGCTCTATTGTACTGCACATTATGGGTGGCCATCTAATGTGTATTGTTTTGACGTACGTGCACCCGGTTAAGGGAGCCCACAGTCCTACACTAGGTTCGAAAAATAGGCTGGGAATGCCGCTGTCTCCTGCTCTTCCCTGGTGGGCTGATGTCTACGGAAGTTGGAGTTAGTCTCCCTTAGCAATAAGTACTCAGAAGTTAATAGAAGACAGTGGCCAGTACAAACTCCTAATTTACCAAGAATTGTAATGGAAGTTAACCCACGCTAACCAGGTGAAAGGGACCTGAGTCTGAACTAACAAAGCAAATGCAACTAGGTAGCTATTATGCTGGCCGACCCTAACTAACTTGATGTGTGTTACCCAGAAGGGACTTGGATACCACTACCAGAAAGGTAGTGGATGTAGAAAAGGGTTCTTGACTTCTTTGGGGGCTTCTGGTGGAGGTCTTGAAGAGCATGTTAGGTTGCGAAGACTTTGGTGTCGGTAGAGAGCTCTAGCACTTGAAGTGGTGGAGCGAGCTGTGGAGAATGAACTGCCGTTCTGCGGCTGTGTACGGACATATATTCCACCTGCCTGCGGGCTTTCTGAGGTGTGTGGGCAAAGTTTTGCTCTCTGGTACCATCTGTCAGTTCGTGGCAAAAGCAGGCGTCTGTGTCTTGTGGGGTTGCATCTGCGGTTTGAGTTTAGGTGCTTAGCTGGTGCGCTAGACTGGCTTCTATCTCACGTTAATAAGGCAAACTGACTTGGCTGCCTTTGTCCGTGAGTGCCTCACATCTAGAGGAGTGCTGAATGCAAGTGGTTTGAGATGCACACCTTGCCTGGGTTACGTGATCACATGTACATATGAAGCTAAGTCATATTTATATTTACTTATCAAAGAGCATCGTGCATCAACATTTTCACCTCTTGTTCTGCCAACAAGTTCTACATGCTTGTTTCACAGCAGGAAGACATTTGGGGCTTTCTCCTGCTCAGAGATTGAAAGAATGGCAGTTAAATGCTTGGAAAAAACATCACTTATGGTGCCTCAAAACTTTTGTAGTGGAGCCATTCTTTCTGTTGATCTACGGTGAATCAGCTGTATTTATTTTCTGTTTGAAGAGCAGTTGTTGAAAAATTAATTTGACTCTCCATCTTTGTAGAGTATCTAGTTTCTTACTTTTCTCATGTGGCAGTTTGCCATTGGGGCTGGCCATTCCACTAAGCCTGCCTACTTACGAAGCATGCTGGCACTGCTAGGCAGGAAGAGTTTTCTTTGCAGAACAGTCCAGTTCTTATAGTTAGGCATATCTCGTGAAAGTCTTTACATGGAAAAATTAGTCTTTTTTGCCAGAGTAGGAAAAAACAATCTTGTTTGCTGGCTGGTCTAAAAATATTTTCATAGTTAATGTACCCATAGAACTGTTACCTTACCCTGCCATTTCTGTTATTTTCCATGGCCCAATCTCCTTTCACCACAGTACTTGCAGCAACAGCTTTGATTCAATAAAAGCATGTAAACAATTTTTTTTGGTGGTATAAGTTTTACTGAATAGACAGATTGGCAACTTAAATTTAGTAAAACAATCTCATATTATGATAAGAAAAATACTGTTGCACATGTAAAATTGTTTTCTCTGTATTTTACATATAAAACTGTTTTTTATAAATTCCATACTGTATAAAATTTTCTTTGATTTTCCTGTATCTGGGAAGGTAACGCACTGTCATGGTGTTCTGAGGAGGAAAGAATGGGTACCTTAATATTGGCAATCTTTGTGGGGTGAATCTTATGTTATGTTTGCTTGACTGTCTGGCTGGCAGAGTGTACTGGCGATGGCCAAGAAGCTGTTGACGAAAGAGATGTTGAAGTTCCTGGACGAGCAAGCAGAGGATGTGTACAAGTTGGGTGTGGTCCGGATATTCCCGTACAAGACGTTCAGCGAGACTATCAACCTAGTGATGGTGACACTGCTTCGAGAGTTGCTACAGTACCAGAAAGGTGAATGCCGGAGACACTCTGGCCCCCTTCTCTTGCTATCACTTCCAACTATAGGAGATTGTAGCTGCTTGCTTATTTATTGGTTACTTGTCTATCTCATCTTGGCCATTAAAAATTGCAACTTACTGTTGCATTTCTCGTGGTGTTGATACTGAGCTGCTTGCAGAACTTGTAGAGGGAATTGTGTATAAAGTTCACATTCCAGCTGCACAGACACCAATTTATGATCCCAACTTTGAATGGCTATTTTGCCAATTGACTGTTCAGTTAATTAGGAAAATCATTTGCCTAAACTCATGGTGCAAAAATTTATCACACTTTTATCTGGCTTTGTTACAACTGAAATTATTCTTACAACCAACTAATAAATAATTCGCTACCATTGATACTGTATTGTAAAATGACAAAAAACTTTCTGCCTTTTTTTACTTATAATTTATTATTTACTGTGCCTTATATTGTGTTTTGATAGATACAAAATAAATGGCGACAGGTACACTTTGTGGCTGGATAATCTTCTAATTCTGGGACAGCTTCTATTTCTATGCATTAACCTATTTCGATAGAGCCACTATGTTATTGACAAATATGTGACAGCTTATACAGTTCCAAAAAATTGTAAATACAAGACAGCCTTCATTTTTGCTAGTTAATCTTTACTCACAGAGTCAAAATTTTATTATTAAACATTAAATACTTTTAATAGTTTGGAGATACATCCAAGAATACTTGTGTTTGTGCATGTTAACGTAAGCCAGGCATGGTGAAAGTATGTGTGTGCATTGTGGAATGTTTGCAGATCTGCCCAGCCCATTCACACGTGACGTGCAGGAGTTTGTGAAGGGCCTGTTCCTGTCAGGGCAGACAGAGCTACAGAGCTTGAACCACGATGCCAGTGAGCGCGAGGACCGCGAGAGCAACTTCGCTGTTGTCAACAAGTTCAAGGTGAACGTGATGGCCAACGCAGCGTGTGTGGACCTCCTGGTGTGGGCCACTGGTGATGAGACAGGTAATTAGGCTGCTGCAGAAATGGAAAGCGATATTGTCTGTGCGTAGTAGTGAAGCTACTTAATACTGGGTATTTCAAATATTAGTGAAACAGTGAACAGACAAACTTATGAATAGACAAAGAAAAACTGGCAAAGGAACTAATGAGAGGACAAAAAAATAAATGTGTGAATGAAGGAATGAATGGGTTAAAGTAAATATGAGAGAAAGAAAGAACACAAGCAAACAGAGGAAGCAGGAAGTGAACAAATGGGCAAAGGGAAGAACAAGCAGACAAGGGAAAGAAAGAACAAACAAATGGACAAGTATGTGAAGGAAGGAACAAATGAACAAGTGTATGAAGGAAGGAACATAAGAGTGTGTTTGTGAAGGAAGGAACATAAGAGTGTGTTTGTGAAGGAAGAAATAAATGAGTGTGTGTGAGAGAAGGAGCAAATGAATGAGTGGATGCAGGAAGGAACAAATGGACAAGGCATGGATATATGAATTAGTGGATAAGGAAAGGAATGAACAAGGGATTGAGGAAAGAAGCAAATGAATTTGTAAACAAGGGAAGGATCAAATGATTGAATGAGGGAAGGAACAAACGAATGAGTGGACGAGGCAAGGAACGAATGAGAGGCCGAGGAAAGGAACCAAAGAGTGACCAATGGAAGGAAGTAAATAAAGAACTGATGGAAAGAATGAGCAGATGAAAGAGTAGGCAAAGGGATGATTAAAGGAGCATGTGAAGAAGCAGATGCAGAGATGAACAAAGGAGTAGGTGAAGGGATGAATGAAGTAGCATACAAAAGGACGAACAAAGGTACGAGGAGACGAAGGGGTGAATGAAGGGAAGGAACGAGGAGACGAAGGAGCGAACAAAAGGAAGGAGCTAGGTGATGAAGGGGTGAACGAAGGGAAGATACAAGGAGATGATGGGGCAAATGAGGGAAAGGAACTAGGAGATGAAGGAGCGAACAAAGGAACAAGGAGACAAATGGACAAATGAAGAAATGAGGGGACAAAGAAACAATGAAAGAAAGAGGAGACAAAGGGAAGAATGAAGGAATGAGGAGACAAAGGGATGAACAAAGGAACAAGGAGTCCATGGACGAAGGGACAAATGAAGAACGAAGAGACGAAAGGGACAAATGAGGGATCAAAAAGATAAAGGGATGAACAACTGAACAAGGAGGCTGAGGGACAAATGAAGGGATGAACAAAAGAACAAGGAGTAGAAGGGACGGACAAAGGAACAAGGTGATGAAGGGATGAATGAAGGCACAAGGAGATGAAGAGACCAATGAAGGGACGAGGAGACAAATGGACAAATGAAGGAATGAGGAGATGAATAGAAGAACGAAGGAACAAGGAGACAAAGGTACGAATGAAGGAACGAGGAGACAATGGTTCAAACTATAGAACAAGTATACTATAGTACGAATTAAGGAATGAGTAGATGAGGGAATGAATGAAGGTATGAATGAAGGAACAAGGAGACAAAGGAATGACTGAAGGGAGGAACAAAGGAATTGGGAGACAAAGGAATGAATGAAGGGACTAACAAAGGAACGAGGAGACGATGGTATGAAAAATGGAACGAGGAGACTATAATATGAAAAATGGAACGAGGAGATGATGGTGTGAAAAATGGAACGAGGAGACGATGGTACGAAGAATGAAACGAGGAGACGATGGTACGAAAAAAGGAACGAAGAGATGATGGTACGAAAAATGGAACGAGGAGACGATGGTATGAAAAATGGAACGAGAAGACGATGGTACGAAGAATGGAACGAGGAGACAATGAGATGAACGATGGAATGATGAGACGAGGGGACGAAGGAATGAAGGGATGAACAAAGGAAGGACGAGACAAAGGGATGAATGAAGGAATGAGGAGATGAAGGGACAAACAAAGGAATAAGGAGATGAAGGGATGAACGAAGGAACTAGGAGACTAAGGGATGAATGAAGAAACAATGAGATGAAGGGACAAATGAAGAAACAATGAGATGAAGGGACGAATGAAGAAACAATAAGATTAAGGAACGAGAAGACGAAGGGATGAACAAAGAAACGTGTAGATGAATGGACGAATGAAGGAATGAGGAGATGAAGAGATGAACAAAGGAATGAGACGAAGGGATGAAGGGATAGATGTGGGGATGAAGGGATAGACGTGTGGACGAAGGGCTAAACGTGCGAATGAAGGGATAGATGGGGGGGACGAAGGTATAGACAAGAGGATGAAGGGATAGACGAGGATACACGGGGACAAGGAGATGATCGGACAGGGAGATGATGAGGTGAAGGGGTGGTCAAACACACTATAAAACAAGGAGACGAATAAACCAGGAGACAGACGGACAAAATTTTGTAAAATGGAGTTTTCTATATTAACGTGTATCTTTAAGTGTGCTGAAAATGTTTGTTGTATGCACTTTGAGTTATATATTACTATTGTCAGTTTCATAAAGTAGGGTAAAATTGACAATGTTACCAACATAACACAGTATGTAAACCGTAAATGTTCTCGTTAGCAAAGTATGGTATGAGCTGACGAATTGCTGCAGTACGTATGTTATGTTGACAATATTGATGACAATGGAAGAAATTGGTACTGAGAACTAAATGTTGTTTTTTAAAACTTTAATTATACTTGCAACATGTTTAAATGTTTCGATTGTGTGCGGGGTTTTTTTTTTTTTTTTTTTCTTCCAAGGAAATACATCATTGTGCTTTGCACGTGCTCTTTTTCATCATATTGGCGTTATCACAATATGTATGTCATTTTTGTATTTGCTCTCATTAAGCATATTTGGTTGTAGGTACAGTTTTAGTGTTTTTTCTTGATTGAAATGTAATATTATTGGCACACAAAAGTAATTTACATTTCAAAGTTTTAATTTGTTGGTTTCATGAAACGGGCAAAGTGTTGTTTTACTGAATGGTTCTGCAAAAAATGATTTCATATCAGTGAAAAACACTATTTTAGAGAAGTAATTGTACAAGGATTTCCATAGAAAAATACACATTCAAGAGATTGCGAATTACAAATGGTAAGTTAACATATTTTGTAATTAATGCATTTCTGAACAGTTTCTATAATGTATGAAATGCATAGGGCTTAAAAAAAAAGCCACTTTTTAAACCTCTCTTTTCGTGTAATGATAATATTAGTTAATTTAGCCTACATTTGTAAATCCGAGTGCAAAGTTATCTTCTGTAAAAGTGTGTGTGTGTATTGCTGCATCTGTACGTATAGTAGGGGTGTGGAAATACTGGTTTTAGTGTTTCGAATAGTTTTCCAACGAATACTTTTTTTTTCAAATTTTTTTCGATTACTGCTTTTTATTTTTCAAATTGCAAAGATTGCATAAACTTGCTTAAACAGAAACAAAAACCTACCTTTCATTCATAAATAAATGCATTGAAAGTTATTTAATTTGCATGTAAACCCTGAAGAGTCATGAAAACCAACATACTGTAATGAGTTACTTTGTACCAGTACTTACAACAAAATGCTTTCTTCTTATTTTATGTTGATGTTTATGAGAAAGCAAAAATATGCTTTTATGCTACAGATGGTACAGGTGAAAAGTTTAGTTCTTAGCTCACATTTCTTAAAGTAAAAAAAAAAAATACTTTACACTAGTAGTTACAACGTAAGGCACAACATATAAATAATTATTTCTTTGTTAACACGTGTAAAAATAATACCTTTGCACTATGACTGCAGAATGCACCACTGATAAATATTCAGCCATTTGCTGATATCTGTAAGAAAACAATTATTTTAAAAGTAATTTTTAGTTCTTTGCTGATGTTTTTAGGAAAGCAAAAGAGAAAACATATTACTTTTTACTAGTACTTACTACACAAGAATCGAGAAGCCTTAAATGGTTTTTGGCATGGATGGTATAAATTGATGGTAGGCTTACATGTAAAAAAAATGTTTTTGCATTAAGCCTACTACACAAGATACTACTAGTAACAAAATATTTGCTAAAGGTTGTGTGAAACAAAATATTTTGAGATATTTAAAATTTTCATATAAAAAAATTAACTGCTCAACATGAGCAAGGAGAAGGGATTCTAGACGAGCTGTGACTACATTGCCCCCTGTTCAGAAAATTCTCTCACTTGCAACCTGGTTTGCAGGAATGGGTAGGTAATGCCTTGCAACCTTGACAATTTGAGGGAATTGTTCGCTGTGACTCCTCAACCATTCTAAAGGGTCGTCATTCATGCCTGGAAATTGACAACTCTTTTTATATGCAAAAATAAATTTTGGCTACAATTAGTGCTGATCCGATACAGGGTTTTTTAGATACCGGTACGAACCTATACTTCCTGCCGATAAAATTAATATCCGATACAGATACAATGGACTGAAAGACTTCTACTAGCACTAAATGTATTTTGGGAAGCTGATGAAAATTTGTGTTAAAGTCATCAGATTAATTCTTCCAAATTACAGCATTAAAAATATACTTTAGTAATTAATTTTTAAATTTATGTCAAGGCAATTTAAGCATGTTCTAAACAAATAAAATTGAAAAGATTGAATCTACAAGGTCGTGTATCACATTTCTCAGCATTATTCAACTTTGTTCATGTTCAGAAAATAAAAAATTATTAATATGTGTAGTTTTTTAATTCAGCACTCCCTTATTTTACTGAGAAAAAAAAATTGAAGCACTGCCAGTTCCCAGGTTATGATGTCAGATAATTTGCAAAGCTGGTAATTTGGGGACCCCCAATCCAAGCTGTAGATGATTATCTCCTAAAGTGGGGTGGGAGGGGCATTTCTCTCTCTCACCCATTCATTCTTATTCCTGTATATGATTATCTTACAGCAGGGAGACATGTTCTTTCCACCCTTGCCATCCTGGAGTGTCAATCTGTCAGTTTAATACTTGGAATAAGAACAGCAACAGCTGACTAAAAAACAGCAGCAGGTGAGCCCCTCTTACTCCAAATTTGCCACCCTGTCATCCTCTGGTTAAGGGAAAATATCAGGGCTCAATATCGGGCTTGCTGAGCGGCAGATATTTGACATAGGATATTTGACATTGGGTATCAGTATCGGCTCAGCACTAGTTACGTTAACTGAAGTGTTAAAAAATTTTGTGAGGCTTGTACACACATAAAAGGGTATAGGCAGAGGTTTATGTAACAAGTTGGTTAAAATTCAGTATTCAAAATTGCTTGAATGCTTCAAAATTTCGACATCTGGTATTGGTTTATCGAATATGAATAATTATAACTTATTATTCGAAAATATTAGAATTTTTGAATATTCGCACATCCCTAACAAACAGCGACGTAGCATTTTTTCTTCCATTGAAGTTTAAATTTTCACAGTTATAACAATTTGAATTTTTATTTCGGTATAAGAAAAACTTTCCACTGCTACATGAAAAAATAAGCAATTCGAAATGACACACACTCTTAAGAAACAACCAACAATGCTCTCTCACAAAAGATGTTAAAAGTTCCCCCACTTCCTGTTTTCTTCAAAATAAAATAAACAGAGTCCCAGCAAACTTACATGGCCATTACAAAATAAAACAGGTTGTACAGCCGACCTAGCTGTATTATGTATTTTACATGGATTAGTGGATGTAAGTTAGCTAATATTGGTCTTTCACTGCCTGCTATGACAGGATACACGGCGAAAATGCAAGTGTGCATTTGACATATAACATTTTTTTAAATATAATTTTTCTTTACTGGCAACAGCTGTGGAGGAAGGATACACTGTGGCCGTGTTACGTTTCTAGAACTTACCCCACTTACATGAAATGGACAATACATTTTACACATATCCCGTAAAACTTTTATTAATATGGATGTGCATAGAGATCTAATTTTAAGCTGTTTTCAAACTTTAAAAGACTATGGGGGGTTGGCATTTTTACCTTAGTCATCAAATACAGCAACAAGTAAACAAATATTGCAGACATTGGGAGGCATATGGCTTGCTCATTTGCCACTTGTGATTGGCCAAAACGAATGTTATTTTCCCTTAATATTCTGATACGTGACATCCTTCATTGGTTGTGGAGTGTCACGGTCAAGACTGTTTTGGGTGATGTTAGGTCAGACACACCGGCTGTAGGTTAAATTTGCCTTATTGGTGTACCAGAGCCTGGCCAGTGTACAGTACTGGGCGCATGGCTTTTCTGCTAGGCACAACGTCTGGGACATCTGTTCTATCCTTATGGACGGTTGGACGCACTAGCGTTGGATTACCTGAGTGGTTGGTGGCCTGGGGTGGCTGCTGACCCAGCTGGTTCATGGCTGCTCCTGGGACCTGGTGCGCTGGTGGATCAGCTGTTGCTGGTGCTGCTATTAACTCTGGGTGGGCTGGTGTAACGGTTGTCGCAGAACCAGGGGTTCAATATGCCTTAAGGAACTTCCTCGTTCCTTAGGAAGGCTATGACTATGGGATGAGTTGTCCCAGCTCTTTTAGTAGGTGCTGAATATAAGTAAGGGGAAGGAGCTGGGAGGTGAGGCGTCGCCAGCTGTCGAGCGGCCTTGAACTCTTTCCCAGGGACTAGGACTGCAAAGTACAGTCTCATTGGGTTAGACTCTTGTTTATTTTCAGAGGCTGTAGCTGCCTTTTGAACTCTCCTTTGAGTATCACTCCGATGGGAGTATGGGAGTACTGTAATTGAGTATGGGATATGGATGAGGACTACTACCATCCCCGCAAGGTGACGAAGATCCCTATCTAGGTGTTCTGCCAAGTGTTGAAGTTGAACAGACCCTCTGCACCCTCTGCTCCTTTTGTATCTGGCACCGTTAAGCACGGTGTCCTCAGTGTGTTGGATATACAGTGGCTTCCATTTACAGCACTTGAGTGTTGGTCCAAAGGGGTCAGACCCTCAGAACCAGACAAATACTCTCCGGCAGAGTTAAGGGCCGTGGAGAAAGTACAACCTGGGCTGATTGACTAACTGTCCTTTGTATTGTCTTTATAGTGGGTGACCATATTATGTGTATGTTCTGACGTATGTGCATCCCTGAAGGGGAGCCTGCAGTGCTGCTCACCCATGCTTTGGGGTTGTGAGCGTTCGTCTCTATCGTTGGGTGAATAGTACAATTTCTTGGTGTCTGTAATAGCCCCCTGCAACTAGGGGCGTATCCTATAGGCATTCTGGGAGATTGTCCTGCTTTTCTAACTCTGTCGGGTGCGACTGGGAAGTTCACACTGTTGAGGCGAAGTCGTCGTCGAAGTTTAATAAAGACGTTAAGCGTCAGTTCAGTATTACAACACAGTTATAGAATTTAATTGGTAGAATTATTCCTCATTTCAGTATGGTATGTTGTAGTGAAAAATAATTTCTCATCTTTAAAAAAATTGACAGTTTTGTTGCTCTAAGAGCAAATGTGGTTTGGTGTTTCAACTGGGAGGACTATTAGTTTCACCTTAGTCAGCTACTACATTAATTGGAAGTATGACTTGAAATTGCAGCTATAGTCTGCAATAAATCATTTCAGGTCATGTGGAATCATATTTGATAATTTTTTTGGGGAACTGTTTATGGTTCTTGAATAATTTATTTGCATGGTTAAAGGCATGTTTTGTTGATGTCGGTTGGGCTTTTGTTGGTAGTATTGGCTCATATTTTATTTCCACTTCTTTAATACTTAATTCAAGTATTCTTATGTTGTGTATTGAAATTTGAATTCTAGTAGTAGTTTTGCAGTTTGAATATACCAGTCCAATGTGTATGTGTTTCAGGAGGTAGTTACGACATAACAGCTGTCTTCTCAGCATTGACGTCACTCATCAACATGAAACACCGAGGTTGGGTGCAGCTTGGTTTTTTGCAGTTGATATGTGTGATATCTGTTGCTAACAGAGCATGGCTCCAAGATTGCAGTTGTGTGGTGTGTTTCTGTGCAAAATAACAGATGTTCTGTTAACAGTTGTTTGGCATAAATTAGGAGATATGTTGTGTGTGTGGTCGGCCAAGTGAAGGTCGCTGTAGCAGGCTGCTATTTGCAGGTGCGGACAGTCTGTGTGGTCGACTGACGGGGAAGATCAACAGCAGTCATGGACACAAGCTCGTTCTGGCGCACATGCCACTTCTAATGGTGTGTCTGGAGGTGAGTGTTGTCCCTACTTCTGCCTTTAAACCACCTTTCACATTTTCTTCTTTCTTAACCAAGTACAGGAAAATTCCATTATAATTTATTTCAGATTAACGTATCATTCACTGTAACTAAATTTTCAATTTCCATCCAAATGCTCTATGTAAACTTTGTAAAAATATTTCACATTAACATTGATGCATGATGCACATCCTGACTACACAACACACAACTTCGCTTCATCTGAACATGCTTTCACGTCACCTCAGGCAGGGTTGGAATAGTACTGCTAGCTACTCAAGTGCCTACAGAATACGCACCTTGTTACGGGGGCTATTACAGATACGTCAGCGTGTACTCTTCACTTGAAGTCAGACATCACGTCAACCTCCCCGAAGTGTGATTGTACAAGTGGCCGAGACCGCATCCCTAAGGTCACGTAGTTCTACAGCAGACCAAGGAATGACACTAGCCGCGCTAGCAGATAGCTTCGCTCAGGAGGCGGAGTTCATCACCCCATCGTAAACCCCGCTTCTCAGGGCCTGCAGACAGGGAGAATATATGTCCGCGTGCAGCGCCAGTTGTTCTCCGGCAGCTTGCTGCACCACTTTGTTTGTTAGAGCTCTCTGCCAACTCCAGGGCCCTCGAGGCCTATCACCAATTGTTCTCCGGCTCTCTTCAAGCCAGTTGACCAACACGTCTCACTCTACAACTTCTGCTTGAGCTCTCTGCCACCGTTGAAGTCCTAGCAACCTACCACAAGCTCTTCAGCGACTTCACTAGCGACCTACCAGAAGCTCTTCAACACTGCTCCAGCAGCCCTCGAAAATGTCATCACTTCTTACTGTGCCTACTCTTCTGGTAATAGAAACCGCACTGTACTCTCTGGCAGTGCTAACCTCACCACTACCCCCTCTGGTAGTGGTCTCAAGGTCACTTGTGGACAACAGTTAGAATTATTTAGGGTTATTTTCATAGCTACCTAGCCGGATCGCCTTTTTCAGTTTAGGACCAGGTCTCCCGCACCTGGATTCACGTAGTTTAACTTCTATTCAGCACCAGTTAGTTATTAGTTAGGAGGTAGTATGGGCCACCATGTTTATTCCTCATGAAATAAATATTAGTTTCTCTTAGACCTCTGAGTACTATTTTCTACGATGTTTGTACCTTCCACAGTAGACGACGTCCCGCCAGAGCAAAGCAAGAGACAGCACACTTGATTCTCAGTTTACCGAAACTAGTGTAGGACTGCTGGCTCCCTTTACAGAGTGCACGTACGTCGAAAACCTACAGAGTTGACGGCCACCCTTACTGTATACCTGGTGTGTGCAGTAAGGTAGAGACCCAACCACTAGTAACTTAATCCAAGAGTCATCAGACTGCTAGTCCAGTTGGTCCACTTTTTCCACTGTGCTCTACTGTCACCGGAGGGAGTGACATACTGGTTCTGGAGATCTGCCCTTACTTGGACCTACACCCATTGTCGTCTGGCACCCAGAAGATACCCAACGCTTGTGTCACCACGTCGGTCCATACCATAATCAAAATAAACATAACAATATTTACCTAGTCCTTGGCATAAAACACATGTTATTGGCCATGAAAACCTACTTAAACTGTGGGCCCCCCCCAAAACAACAATTAATAAAACCGAAGGATATAAGAAACGTGGAAGCGAACATATAATGCTAGGCAGTAGAGGTATGTGATGGACAAGAAATAAACTTCACAAACCAAAATATTGCCTTAATGTCGGTTAATCAAAACCAGGGCATTCTTGCCACAAAATATAAAGACCAGAGGGAAAACAGAAATGAAGATCATGTGGTTAGTGTGGTAATGATCACTCTTTAGAATTTATTTATATTAAGTTTTTTGATAATCGTACCTTTTTTTTATATCTTTTCATATATTTCATATCACATGGCCCAAAACAAAACAGAACATATGCTAATATTTTCCTTACATTGTTGTATGGGGAAAAACTTATTAAAACCTCAAAAGAAAAAATAACAAACACATTATTATCACTTCAGGCTTTCAGGATTTAAATAGCAAAATCAGACAGAGCTTCTGATATTTTGAACATTATTCTTGATTGCGCAAAACTTACATAACAAATCTTACATGCCCGCTAAATAAACACATTATTATAATTATAGCTTGAGAGCAACAAATATTATCTCAAAAAAACTAGAAGTTTCAACTAATGCAGAGGTGAACTCCTTACAGCACATTGTACTATTTGTTTACATTAGCTATTATAACAAGAGTTTATTGTGGCCATAAAAAAGGAACAAATTTTAAACTCGTAAGTGCAGCAGATTTACATGGGATTCTTGGTATAACAACAACAAATTATTTTAAATCGTAGTATTCTTCATATTATTTCGAAAGAGATCTCCGTGAATTTTAGCAGTGTTACACAAAAAAAAAAAAAAACTAAGTGTTTGTACTGTAGGAGACAGCTTAGTTCAGAAGTTAAGTTGTAGAGTGCGTTGAAGAGAGTAAAAACTTGTTTCCGGTACAGAAATATTCCTCCGTGGACGTTGCCATCGGAGACTGGATCTAAGACATAAAGTAGAATCGAAACTCCAGGATCACCTGGAACTACGAGGGCTCGAGGACAACTCTGCGACGCTCACACTGGAGCAAAAAAAAGAGGCACTCAAATATAAATAATGCAAATAAATGCACATGATGATACATGATGATAAGTTGTAGAACCAGGCTTCACGAGAAAAGAAAAATAGTTACCACACACAAAAAAAGCTTGGTCCTACTCTACGTGATGTACAATGTGTCTGGCAATAAAGAAAATAAAAAGAACTATGTTCCGGCAAGGACCATCCCGACGAAGCACCATCATGGTGGCGACGAGTCAAGGAGAAAAGTGTCGGTAAAACAGGTTACCTGGTATGCCGTAGTGGCAAACAAAGGGGCAACGAAAAACAAAAGGCAGGCATAGAAAGTTCTGAAGTCGCAGCTAGGTGTCGCAGATGATCCACCAGAGCCAAAAGAAAAATGTGTAAGGGAAACTAGCCAATTTACACTTTATCGAAAGATGTTTTTTATGTAAAGTCATGCATTAGATGCATGATTACAAGAAGACTTTGTCACCACAGCCATGCCAGAAGTTGAAATGTTGGGGAGTGGGGGGTGGGTGCAAACATAGTGGTTTACATTTGGTCGTACTGATGCATGCCGCCTTACTGTGCAGCGTGCCTGCACGTTCTACTTTTTGACTTTGTCCCATCATCACGTGTTAATAGAATTACGGGTTGTCACATGCCGGCAGACAATTAATCCCGTGGCTACAGGGTTGATTCCATGCTGATGTGGACAACTACAGACACGTGGATATTATCGAGATTGTACTGCCCACCCAGAAATTGGCATGCGGTCGCCACCCCCTAAACCGAATATTGTTTTACCCCCTGAGCCGCGGACACAGAGAGAAAGATAAGATACTTAACAGAGACACTGCAAGAAAGCACCACTCCTGCGGCCAGTGATGTCATCGCAGCCGAGCCCCATGGGGAGGTGGTAAATATATCAACAGGCTCCAGCCAAGGTGAAGAAATGCATGGCGCAAACCACTGCCCTGTAATAACCAACCCCTGCGATGGAAGGCTAGCTACCCCTGCACCCTTGTGACAGCCTCTAAGCTACAATTTTGGGTATATAAGGAGAAGCGAAAACGCCCTTTCCAGTCTGTGTTGGCCCGCCCACCTGTATAAGGTCGGAGGGCTCTGCTAGTCTGTAGAAGACGCTCCAGCCTGAACAAGGCCCTCCAAGCTTGCAAAGGCTTGCCTCTCCAACTCCAGCAGTTGGAATACGACTCCTCCAGAAGCTCCAATGTCAACCCTGCAGCCCGCGGAGAAAATCCCTGTTCAAGATCCGAAGGTCTCATGATGTCCTTACCCCTTCTCCCCTTACCCGAGTCAATCCTTGTACTCCACGGTAGCAAACTGTAAATGTCGTTCCTTCTAGACAAAACCACAGTTCGTTATTTAGCTAGCTGTCATTTGTGAATAGCATTTCGGAGTTTTTCTTGGTCTGAATTTGAATACTCAGGTTTGCCTTCACCTAATGTAACATAATGTAAAATAATTCATATACATAATTTTAGCTATTTTATACAGAGCGGCATATCCCCTTTGTTTTCTAAAAGCAGCAATAAATACGCTGTGCTAAACTTATCCTTTGTGAGGTAATTCCCTCTCACATATTTTTGATAATTTAATTGTGCTGTAATAACTGGCAAGTTGTGGTTCATCTCTAAACTAGCAACTTCTGTGGACCAAGCATGAGTGGGCCGAACCACTTAGGATTCCTGGAGCCTGCACAAGGCTTTAGTATGAACAAGACTGGGAACTCCTGAGGTGTGTCTGGTACGCCCGAGTCTGCCCGCAGAAATTCTTCAAAGCTAGTCAGTCAAATATCACTCTCATTACCTTGGAGTGTCTGTACAAGACCACACCCAAGAGGGCTTGAGCACTGATGTCTAGGTCACAAGCATGTCACCATATTCATTACTGTGCTTAAGAGCCCATTAAAAGAATTTACTCTATTAGCAAGTTTACATTCAGTAATCAGATGCATAAGAAAGGAGGTGGACACAATAGCAGGATCAGATGACTGGCCCGACAGGCACTGCAACGAGAGCTAGCT
The DNA here is from genome assembly GCA_029891345.1 of Dryococelus australis. Classification (NCBI taxonomy): domain Eukaryota; kingdom Metazoa; phylum Arthropoda; class Insecta; order Phasmatodea; family Phasmatidae; genus Dryococelus; species Dryococelus australis. Next base: position 357,114,592 of record CM056995.1, read on the forward strand.
CAGTGAGACAATGTAAACCCTGTCGAACCCCACAGTGATCCTACGCTACTTCCTCCTCAACTCGTGGTGAGACCTGCCTAGCTGATTAAGGAGGTCCTTTCAATCGATGAAAATTGTAACTCTTGCTTGGTCCTGCTGTTAGGTAACTTGGTCATGGCCGGACTTGGAGCACTCAAGTTATTTAATTCCCCCAGTGCCCGAGCCAGTAGTGAAACAGACACCACCACGACATCTGTTAAGAAAACTCCACCTACCACTTGCCAGGTTTCAACCGCAGCAGGGAAAGTCAATAATAGTCACCCCCCAAGTCAGTACGTAATAAGGTAGTTACCTCAGCAGTTGATTTTGTCCCATCATACAAGCCAACCAGGCCAGCCCCCTATTGCAAGCGCCCTGGTAGCATCTGCGAAGCCGACTAGTTCATTATCTAGCATCATAATAAATTCATCCCCACCTCTTTATCATCCTCGTCCCCATTAACATATTTTCTTATTATTTTAATTTTCTTAGTTAGTGTAGCGGGCATCACATTTCTTGATGGTCTTCACGGTGAGCAAGATTAAGCTCCCTGGGAGGGAGACGTACATGATCAAGTTCACCCTGGGGTTTGATTTCCCTCCATATACTCCCAGCCCTTCTACCAATCGGTTCTCCACTAGGTCCCCCAACGTGGACAATTCCTCGACCTGCCACTCGAAATGCCCATTAGAATCTTTGCCATCGCAGAAGGGAAAATTAGACATAACCCAGAGGGAATTAGCACTCACTTCCACCGAGCTCAACCCAACTCTCCGATTAGGCCCAGATGGAGGTAGGGTCTCGCACACCCTCTTCTTTCCCCTGCCACGAGTGGGCTACAAGCGCCAGCCAGAGTGCGTCAGTACTAAGACATGACAGGCGAGGAACACTGGCCTGGAAGGCTCTAACGATATTTAAGAAGTAGCTTTAGAAGTACAAGTCCTGCATTGAATTGACATTACCTTACCAAAAGAATATTGAAATAATAGAATATTAGTAAACCATACTTAATTAGACCAAAATATTTAGATAAAAATTACTTATACAGCCACATAAACCAAATATCAAAATAAATATAATATTTAACAACACAAAAACTGACAGAAATAAATGTCTGACCACTAGACGCCCATTGTGAATTACATGATTCTTAAATAAATTTAAACTGGAAATAAAAGATTCATTTACTGAACAGACTGACTTCAAACCTTAACTGTATGACTTTCGAATAAGCAATAATTAAAATAATAAAACTCACAAGACAATTACTAATAAAAATTCTTGCAATCGTGCTAATGACTGAAAGTGTAATAATATTCTTGAAAAAGATAAAAATGAATTTATTTAGTAGTGACATAAATAGTTATAAAATTCGGAATAGCAGTAACCAATCCAAAATATTGTAAATAAAGTTTTCAAAATAGATTAAAAATAGTTCATATCGGTGACCTACCAAATAAAAATCTTAGTGACGCAAATAAAAATTGAAGTGTCGCATATAAAATTACAGTGTCGTATCATAAAGTGGCACACACTCTATAACCACCACGCCTTGTGTCGCCAGCTAGAGGAGCACCGGATGTGACTCTGATCTGCTCAGCTGCAGCTTTGGTATTACTAGAGTCAAGATTTTATGGTGTTGTTCAAATGAAAATTTCGTCATGAAAAATTGTAGATTTCGTCTTTATCGTCATAAAAGATTTGCTATGTGCGCATCAATGCGTACTTGCCAAATTCACTCGCGATGACTTCGGGTTAGAACAGTAAGTGTGATTATTAGAAAAATATTTTACCTCAGGTTGATCTAAAAAATTTAATATTTCTGTGTAGTTGCTATTATTTCTACGTATTCTGGGTATAGTTGACAATAGTGTATACTTACAAACATGTTCAAGTAAACACTTTTAATACTTAGTATTTATACAACTAATTCAAGAGTGAGCATCTCTGTATTTAAACTAAAGGAAAGAATCATATTTTATGGATTGTTTTTTTTATGGCACAAATGATAAATTTTCCTAGAATGTTGATTTTACGTTTATGTTGATTCCCGTAATATACATATATTCTTTCGCCATCCTCCCAATGTGAAAAAAAAATTGAATTTAAATTTGCATTATTTTGATTAGTACATAGCTCATAAATTTAGTTTTAAATTGCTAAAATTGTTTTTTAATGATAAAAATTTATTTCTGGCAATATTTAATTTTATTTTGTGTTTTAACTCCAATTTTGGTGATTTGTGGTGTATTAACTTTAATTTCGGTGTTGGCGGTGTAATAACTAGAATTTCTGTGTTATTTCGCTTTTATTTCTATTCACCATATAATCTTGCCTCTAGGTATTACACATAGCCAGGGAACTTTGTCGGCTGCTCTCCTCTCGTGAGGCTGTACCGTTGTACACCCAACGAAATGGTACCAGCTGGCACAACAGAAAGGCAACTAATAAAACAGACGCCAACGGGAGCTGCAACCCAGTTCCAACTGCATTTCGCAGAGTAACCCCACTGGAACGAGCTCAAGCCACCCGCCAGCTGGATAGACCTCACCTTCCAGTTCCCTCCCACACTTTATTCCAATCGCCAATCAAGACCACCGGCTGACCTCACCCAGTGGTCACTGACTTTCTCAAGGGACATGATGTACTGCTGGGACTCACCAACCCCTGGTTCCAGTGCAGCTGGGCCAGCAGCCCTTCATGTGCCCAACTCAGTTCCAGTTACCAGCCGCATCACCAGCAGCAAACCAAAGAGCTACCCCGGGCCCCATCAAGCATAGGTAAACCAGTGGCAGTTTGCCGACAGCCTGTCGAAACCCCTACTGACTTCATACCTTGCTGCCAGGCCACGCGTCTGACTTTGTGCACCGGCTGGTGCCCAATCAGCCTACAGTAAGGTCAAGGTCAGCATTTTCAGCTTTGTTAGACTATGGCGACTCCTCTCAGTCAGAGGCAGTATTCCACCAACATACAAAATTTATGTTAATTTTCAGTACTGATGCATGCTCTACCTCGTGAGGTAAGTGGTTAGGCAGCTGACTACTCTCTCGGAACTTTAAGTAAGCCTACCGTGGCTTAAGTAGCTAACATTCTGGGCCCGATGGGTCGTGGAAGGGTTGGATGTTGTGGGTGGCCACTTAATTGTTGGGGTACCATCAGAAGCGAGGGGAGTCAAACCCCAGAGTGCGGCGGATGGAGGTAGATTCCTGCCCAGGGTGTTCTACCTTCCTCACTATAAGAGTTGCCAATAAGTGGGACACCAGATATCCCTGGAAATGGAGTGACGATGCAGTTTAAACAATCATGGGGATGGAAGTGTATGATCTGGTGGGGGAAATTCGTACGGGACGAGTGGGTAGACGTGGGCGGGGGCGAAGTCTGCTGATGGGAATGCCGCATGGGTTTGGGAGGTGCCTTAGGCGGGAATCAAACCCATACCATCTTTCCCGATGCCAGCTTTATCACGTAAAATTTTGGTAACTCAACTTCTGCCAGGTGTTGAACCTGGATGAGCTTACCAGAGGTGAGCTTAATGATGCTGGATATCTTAGGGGCCTGGCTAGTGACAGTGTCCTCAGGTGTAGTGTGGGCTATAGGCGATGACTGCTCTACTTGGGTAAGGCATTCTCCTGTAGGATACCCGGTACAACAGGTGCCTAAATGCTGGTCAAAGTGGGACTCGTGCTAGAGGGGAATAAAGGGCAAGATCTGTCGGGGGACAGTTTCGCTAACCTGCGGCAAGAGATCGAGCTCCGGCGGGTTACCTTCAAGGACGTCGACTCTTTCGGCTCTCGCGAGGGCACTGCGTTCTTTACGTCATTGCCTATTCTGCATTCCACCCCTTCTACTATAGATTAGATCCCTTGTAAACTCAATTACAGCACATAGTTCCTTCCCAAAGGGAGGGAATTTACCTGGTAAATAATAAACACAGATTCTAGGATAATGGGAGAATAATTACAAATGATGGTAAACAGACAGTTAATTTCAACTTGAATTTTATTCTATTGAATAGAGAAACTGGAAAGTACTGGCTAAAATTGAATTACAATTGTAATTATCTGACTGGCTTACAAATACATGATAATTATGTGAATATAAATAGGCGAAGGCAAGCTTGGAGAAAATAAATTTTATGAAAATTCCCAAATTTGTATCAGACAAAAATCTACGGTAAATTAATGCAATTTCACAGCGTAAACAAATTACCGGAATTAATCGAAGGGTGGTAATCTAGGACATGACGGCTTGTTACCACGGAGTCACGGAAGTTGACTTGGTTAAAGGGTTATCAGGGGCGTGAAGTAGGATTACCTTGGATGTGGAATTTCCTGTCCTCACTGTCAACAAGTGCAGTCGAGGAAGAGCTGTTTGCAAGCTGTTAGGAGGCTGCAGTCTTCACAGTCTGCGGGACAAGGCCGTCTTGCAGGCTTCCAGGTGTAGCGCCTTATTGCAGGTCGCGGAGAAGAAGTAGAGCCTTTTCAGGCTGAGATTGAGATGGAGTCTGTACAGACTGAGGGGAGTCTTTACAGACTGAGGGGAGTCTTTACAGACTGGGGAGAGTCTTTACAGACTGGGGAGAGTCTTTGCAGACTGGGGAGAGTCTTTACAGACTGGGGAGAGTCTTTGCAGACTGGGGAGAGTCTTTGCAGACTGGGGAGAGTCTTTACAGACTGGGGAGAGTCTTTGCAGACTGGGGAGAGTCTTTGCAGACTGGGGAGAGTCTTTGCAGACTGGGGAGAGTCTTTGCAGACTGAGGGGAGTCTTTACAGACTGGAGAGAGTCTTTACAGACTGGAGAGAGAGTCTTTGCAGACTGGGGAGAGTCTTTACAGACTGGAGAGAGTCTTTGCAGACTGGGGAGAGTCTTTGCAGACTGGGGAGAGTCTTTGCAGACTGGGGAGAGTCTTTGCAGACTGGGGAGAGTCTTTGCAGACTGGGGAGAGTCTTTGCAGACTGGGGAGAGTCTTTGCAGACTGAGGGGAGTCTTTGCAGACTGGGGAGAGTCTTTGCAGACTGGGGAGAGTCTTTGCAGACTGGGGAGAGTCTTTGCAGACTGGGGAGAGTCTTTGCAGACTGGGGAGAGTCTTTGCAGACTGGGGAGAGTCTTTGCAGACTGGGGAGAGTCTTTGCAGACTGGGGAGAGTCTTTGCAGACTGGGGAGAGTCTTTGCAGACTGGGGAGAGTCTTTGCAGACTGGGGAGAGTCTTTGCAGACTGGGGAGAGTCTTTGCAGACTTATTAGAGTCTTTGCAGACTGGGGAGAGTCTTTGCAGACTGGGGAGAGTCTTTGCAGACTGGGGAGAGTCTTTGCAGACTGGGGAGAGTCTTTGCAGACTGGGGAGAGTCTTTGCAGACTGGGGAGAGTCTTTGCAGACTGGGGGAGTCTTTGCAGACTGGGGAGAGTCTTTGCAGACTGGGGAGAGTCTTTGCAGACTGAGGGGAGTCTTTGCAGACTGAGGGGAGTCTTTGCAGACTGAGGGGAGTCTTTGCAGACTGAGGGGAGTCTTTGCAGACTGAGGGGAGTCTTTGCAGACTGGGGAGAGTCTTTGCAGACTGGGGAGAGTCTTTGCAGACTGGGGAGAGTCTTTGCAGACTGGGGAGAGTCTTTGCAGACTGGGGAGAGTCTTTGCAGACTGGGGGAGTCTTTGCAGACTGGGGAGAGTCTTTGCAGACTGGGGAGAGTCTTTGCAGACTGGGAGCTGCGAGGGGAGAGTCTTTGCAGACTGGGGAGAGTCTTTGCAGACTGGGGAGAGTCTTTGCAGACTGGGGAGAGTCTTTGCAGACTGGGGAGAGTCTTTGCAGACTGGGGAGAGTCTTTGCAGACTGGGGAGAGTCTTTGCAGACTGGGGAGAGTCTTTGCAGACTGGGGAGAGTCTTTGCAGACTGGGGAGAATCTTTGCAGACTGGGGAGAGTCTTTGCAGACTGGGGAGAGTCTTTGCAGACTGGGGAGAGTCTTTGCAGACTGGGGAGAGTCTTTGCAGACTGGGGAGAGTCTTTGCAGACTGGGGAGAGTCTTTGCAGACTGAGGGGAGTCTTTGCAGACTGGGGAGAGTCTTTGCAGACTGGGGAGAGTCTTTGCAGACTGGGGAGAGTCTTTGCAGACTGGGGAGAGTCTTTGCAGACTGGGGAGAGTCTTTGCAGACTGGGGAGAGTCTTTGCAGACTGGGGAGAGTCTTTGCAGACTGAGGGGAGTCTTTGCAGACTGGGGAGAGTCTTTGCAGACTGGGGAGAGTCTTTGCAGACTGGGGAGAGTCTTTGCAGACTGGGGAGAGTCTTTGCAGACTGGGGAGAGTCTTTGCAGACTGGGGAGAGTCTTTGCAGACTGGGGAGAGTCTTTGCAGACTGGGGAGAGTCTTTGCAGACTGGGGAGAGTCTTTGCAGACTGGGAAGAGCTCGCGATCCTATTCGGCCGGCAAGCTCGGCGTATCTGCCGATGCTGAATGCTGGACCTCTATTTATACTTGAAAATCTCATCATCAGCGATTCTTTGGGGTACGGGGGTAGCATAACTTTCCAGCGCAGGGGTATGTTTTCTGGGGTGCTAGAGTGCTACTCATTTTATCGCCCCGTTTGGAGGCAACGTCAAATTTAAACTCCTCTTCCTGAGGCTGGCGGGTCGGGACATCACACAGAACACAGGGGTGCTGGCATCTCTAGGGGTTGTAGGAACTTCTTTCAGTGCACATTTGCACAGCGCAGCATGTTGGCATGCGTCAGTACAATGAAGATTATTTTACATAGTTTCCATATGTGGACTTTACTTAAAGGTGTTTATATTTTAAAAATCCATTTCCAATCTAAATCTGGCTTTGTTTACCAATACGACATGTAAAAAATCATGCCATTTGCAGTCACATTGCAATTCAGTATATAATTTATGTACCGTATATTATTTGAATTTGAGCTGACACTGAATGAAAGTCAATGTCTAATTTTTAAATCTTCAGAAAAAGAAAATAAGATGATAGCGATTGCAAGCCGAATTTTCAATGTCATGCATGCACTATCAGCTGTGAGAGCATAAGGTGATGTCATTGATCATACCAAAGTTTTCACGTCTCTTGAATGGTTTTGTCGCCTCTTCTATCCACCCCGGAAGAGGCAAAAAGATGACAGCTAGTGCTGCACTGCTTGAAGGTAAGGACAAAGAAAAATCTGCACGGATTTTTGTGACAGTTGCTTCTAAAGGAGATGGGGGTGTTTGGAGCAAGATGAAGAGAATGAAGATGTTGAATAAGGGTGAAGTGGGAGGGATGGGAGGAAGAGAAATAAATGAAAAAGAGCATAAGGGTGTGGAAGGGATTTTGGAGAGTGGTTTGGTGTCCCAAGGGGTAGGAGGAAGGAAGGGAGTTTGGTGTGGTGTGTGCTTGGTTCGTACTTGAGATAAGTTTGTTGTCTCCTGCTTCACTCTGATAGATGTGGTGTCTATGTAGGACTAACACAGTTACCCTATGAAATGAGTACTTGGAAGTAAGCGAGAATACGTATATATATTCTATGAAGAATAAATACGGTGGCCTGTACTGCCTCTTAACTATCCCAGAGTTGAACTTAAATTAGACTATGTGTATCCATGTGAAGGAGACCTGGTCCTAATTGAACAATGCAATCTGGCTAGGTAGTTATGAAAATAACTGGCCATAACTAATTCTAACCGTTGTCTAGAAGGGACTGTTGATGGCCGCTACCAGAGAGGGTAGTGGGGAGCAATTGCTGTCACCAGCAGGTCGAGAAGGGACCGTCAAGGACCACTACCAGAGGTGGTAGTAGTGGTGCCAACACTGCCAGATGGGGCAGTGCAGTTGCCGTTACCAGAAGGTAAGGCAAGCATGTTGACAGCATCTTTGGGAGCTGCTCCTGCAATGTTGAAGAGAGTCGGGAAGCTCGCTGAAGAGTTTTGATAGGTTGCTGGCACAGTCGCTGAAGAGCTTCGGGTAGGTCGTAAGGACCTGGTTGTCTGCAAAGAGCTCCAGAACACGAGGTGGTGGAGCGAGCTGCCAGAGTTAGACTGAAGAATAACTTTTAGGTCTTGAAGACGCTGGTATGTCGCGAAGACGGGTGGCAGAGATCTCTAGCACCAGGAGTGGTAGAGCAAGTTGCCAGAGCTGCTTGGCTCTGAAGAGAGCCGGCAACAACTGGCATCTTCAGGCAGCACTTGGACTTATATTCTCCTTGTCCACAGGCTTTCTTTGATGAGGGGGTTGGGTGGTGTGATCAGCTTGGTCTCCCGAGTGAAGCCATCTGCTAGCGGCATCTCTTGTTTGCAGTGCAAGTACGTAACCTTGGGAGGCGGCCTCAGTGGTTTCACCAATAGTAAAATCTTACTTCGTGTTGGCAGATAGTACAATCTTACTTCGGGTAGGTTGATGTAACATCTGACTTCGAGTGAACAGTACAAGTTGACGAGTCTGTTGATGTATGATGTCTCTTCAACAATGAATAATCGACTTTGTATCATCAATGCGCATGCCTTTGCCGCTCGATTCTACTGAATTTGTTTGTTGCCATGCATTACTAGATGTCAGGATGTTTAATATCTACACAAGGCAAAGGATGGACGCTCCACGCCAGATTTTATTATTCACTGGCCGAGCCACCAAAACTATGCTTTGAAGATCACCCAAGTATGGGATTGCACTGCCAGATGGCCCTACGAGTAGGATCGGCAAACTTTGCTCCTGGATCCAACTCCGGCCACTGACGTTCACACGCCAAGAGGATCTGTGCCACGCGTACCCCCTCTACAACTCCACTCAGGGTGCACCGACAAGAGTATAAATAGTGGGCCACATCCCCTGTAATGCCAGTCTGTTCTATTCCTTCACCACCTGCTCGTGCCGAAGGAACCATCGGCTCCCTGGTCTTCTCAGCACTCGTGCTGAAGATTATCCCCAACTACCTTGTCCTCACCGCATTCTTTGCTGAAGACTCCTACCTGCACCTTGCCTGTCTTCACCGCATTCTGTGCCGAAGATTCCTATCGTCAAACACTAGACACTGCTGGCCTCTTCAGGACGACGTAGAGTAGTCCAGTTTAAGTTAGTATCATAATTCACGCCTAACCAGCTATTGTTAGCTTAGGAACAAGTCACCTTCACCTGTTTCACGTAGGTTAAGCTTCCGTAAGCTCCTGCGGACGTTAGGAGGTAGTGCGAACCACCGTGTTTATTTCCTTCACTGGAATAAACAGTGTTTAATTCACTCAAGGGTATCTTTCCCTTAGGGTAGTACCTCGGCCTGTAGACATCAAACCTGTCACAGGGAAGCAGGTGAATGGGAGATTTGCTCAATACCACCATACAATAAGTAGAGTACCCACACACATTCTGGACGGCCACCCTTTCCATGCACCCCAGTGGATGGAACAATAGAGCCCCGACACTAGGTGCTCTGCCTCTTAAGGTCAGCTTGTCGGTTTGGTGCTTACTCTCTCCACTGTGCTTCTTGCACCGGAAGGGGTATTCCCAGAGTCCCAGAGTTGGGAAGACTGGTCCTCCTGAGACACTCATCCCCTTGCTGGGACTGTCCTCTAGTGAGATCTGACTCTCAGTGTTCACCGAGCTTCTTGTGCCGAGTACTTTGATAGAGATTCCACATTCGGTTGGCAGACATGGTATGTGGTTCTACACCTGTATAGGAAAACACTTCTCCTGCTTCACTTCCGCAAGCTCAATATTAGTGATTCTGTCCATATACCTTATTCCCGTCAGTGTGAGGTTCCGAGAGCTGGTTAAACCGTTAAACGCTGCCTCAGAACCTCAGCATTAGCTTAACCCCGTCCTTACCACACTCGTGCACCTCCCACCAAGGGAGAGAGCTCAAGTGACCAGACATGTAGAGAGACTTACCACACTGGAAGGACCTCTTCTCAGCACCTGTCCAAATCCATGAGGGAACACATCCCTCTTCGCTGCATACCTGAGTTGTCAGAACCAGTCTCTAGGAATCGCCAATCCACGCTTTTGGGGAATTGAGATAGCAGAGCCCACCCCAGTTGACAGCTAACCCTAGCAAGCACCTGCCCATCAACCTAACCCGTTCTTACTCACGACTGACAGAATCACTGCAGGTGAGGCAGCCTCCACAGGTTGTGCGTTGCCCAGGTATTCCTGCCAAAATGAATCCACCTAAACGCAAAGTGGTACTCACCGTACCCCACTTTGTGCCCTGCTGCAAAGCTACCAGGCCTGTACTATACACTGGACGCGCTCAAGTATCTCATAAAGACTAAATTCTAAGCCTCGTCCGGATGCGTCTGTCCTAGCACTCTAGACGTGGTTAAACCACCCCTTAGTCACAGGGCATCACCCATCACTGTAATAAGGCCCGGCGACAAGTGCTTATTAGACGTGGTGACGTTCCCCCCCTGCCTCAGGGCATCATGCGTCACTGTAATAAGGCCCCGCGACAAGTGGATATTAGATGTGGCGATGATCCCCTCCCCCCTGACACAAGGCATCATGTGTCACTGTAATAAGCCCCCGCGACAAGTGGGTATCAGATGTGGCTATGATCCCCTCCAGCCTCAGGGCATCATGCATCACTGTAATAAGGCCCATTTTAGACATGGTGATCTTCTCCCTCCCCAGCCTCAGGGCATCACACATCACTGTAATAAGGCCCCGCGACAAGTGCGTATTAGACGTGGTGACATTCCCCCCTGCCTCAGGGCATCACGCGTCACTGTAATAAGGACCTGCAAGTGTGTATTAGACGTGGTGATAGCCCGCCCCCCCCCCCTTCATCAGGGCATCACGCATCACTGTAATAAAGCCCATTTTAGACATGGTGATGTTTCCCTCCCCAGCCTCAGGGCATCACACATCACTGTAATAAGGCCCCGTGACACGTGCGTAGTAGACGCGGTGACATTCCCCTCCAGCCTCAGGTCATCACGCGTCACTGTAATAAGGCCCGTATTAGACATGGTGACATCCCCCCCCCCCCCATCTCATGGCATCACCTGTCACTGTAATAAGACCCCGCGACAAGTGCGTATTAGACGTGATGTTCCCCTCCAGCCACAGGGCATCACACGTCACTGTAATAAGGCCCCACGACAAGTGCAGATCCCGTAAGCATGTGAGCAGCCTCGAGTACTGTTTTAACCCTACCTTGGTTGGAGTGAGGTCACGTTCAGATGAGGCGAAGTTGAGTGTATTATAGTCAGGAAATGTGTTGTGCACCAAATGAATAAAATTATGTTACAAATGTTTATAATTATTACCTCTTAAATTAATTTATTCATTCCAAGTTTTCCAGAACTAGCTAGGGTAGAGCACAGATCTCAATCTGAATCCTCTGGTGTGATCTTACTTAAATGAAAATTCAGTTCATCCAAAAAAATATATGTATTTCCAATTAATAGTGAACGAGGTGTAACATTGTTGCACGATAAACCATTTCAATTGTATAAAGGTTTTATCTGGATGGTATTGCTGGTTGACGTCACCCAGTGTAGCTTCGTCAATAGTGTGATTGTAACACAAAAAATCTAAGATAATTAGCACTTCAGGCCTCTTTTTTCTTGCCTGCACAGTGTTACAAAACTGCTATACATCTCCCATGTTGAAACTATGTTAGGATGGGCAGTCATTTCAATCCATCTAATTGATCAGCCGCCCCTAATATTATGATGGATTGCCAAGTCTCATAGCCGAATGAAGAGTGTCCTTGTTAATTTAAAAGAAATTGTGTGTTTCTTAAAATCCGGAAATCTTAGATTACTATCACAAATTTAAAAAAAACTTAAATCAATGTTCAATCTTATGAAACCTCTTTGGTTGCAGTTCATAACCACATTAAAATTCCATACCTGCTTTAATTAAAGTGCTAAGAGAAAACACTCCAGTATCATAGATGTGAGTATGCTTAAACTGAATACTATAACATGTTCTTTAAAAAAGTATTCTGAGCTGTAATATAAACAAAATATTATAAATGCATCTATAAGAGTGGGGCTTAAAAATGTTGTAAACAAGCAGAAAATTCACAATATTACCAAAGTTTTAATACCTTTACAACTGATAGCATATGTACTTGTTCAGTCAGTGGTGGGAACATATGGTATTGTAGAAGGTTTCGATTCTGAAAATAGGTCAGGGAAAATGTAAAATTCTGTCTGGAAAACAGGGAAAACTCAAGGAATTCCAAAATGGAATTTCAGTGGTCATCCCGTAATAGTAAAACTTTTTGGGTTTTCTGTGCATGTAGGGTCTCGGAAAGCTTGCCCAGAAATTTCCAAACATTGCCAGCACGCCAATATACTGCCTGCGGGATTTCTTGGTGACACCAAGCCCCATTTTGTTCAAATTGCATCGACAGCAGTCCGAGAAGGAGCAGCTCACGATCACAGGTGAGGAACCACAGAACTACGTTTTTTCAAAGTGAATGATTGTTTTGTTGCAATACACTGTGAATGTTCCATGTCAAGGGACTAGGGTTGTGCAAATATTCTGTATGTTTAAACTAAAATGAAAAATGATAACTTCTATTTTTGTTTGGGTAAGAATTCAGTTGCCAAAAGTTATAAGAAAACCAAAATTACTCAATTTCAATGAATATTCTGGGTGTTTCATGAATGTTCATTTAGTGCACCCGCATAGATATTTGTTGCCTGTAAATCGTCTTGTTTGTTTTCCTCATTTTATAACTAAAATAGCCACATTAATGGGAAATTTAATTGTAGGCGAGAACCTCTGTAGTAAATACTCCCTATCCTACATATTTTGGTTTGGTTATGCAACAAATCTGTTATTACAAATTAGGGATGGGATCCTCGCTACCGTGATACCTCTATGCCTTCGATACTTTATAGTATTGTGTGTCGCATGAGAATGTCCAAAAGTATTGAATTTCAACATCCGTTTTCATGTGCTATAATTATGGTACTAGCATACCATAACTTTCAGGATGTGTACAATAATTTAAACAAGTGTACCATAATTTAATCTGCATCCTCCTGGCATTCCTACACACCAATAAAATTGACATAGGTCCAACGGTTTATGTGATATTGACAGAAACTTTTTAATGTGTACCATAATTATCTCTGCTCACAGCGAGGAAATTGTTTACAAGTTATTACATTTTAAAAGTACAAGTGTACCATAGTGTACCATATTTTATTAATAGCATAAAATCCATACATCTGTGAGCACCTTGATGTGTTTTTAGGCAACCCATACATACCATGATTTTTTACAACATTTAATTCTATGGTACATAATTCAGGTACAATAAAAATGGGTTGAGAGTAGCGAGCGAGTGCCGAAAGCCGCGAGTGAGCAACTTGAGTAGTTATTGTACATCTACACATACCATAATTATCTGATGCAACTGCATTATTAAATATTCACGAAAATAAATACCATAATTATCTGATACACCCGTCAAAAATTTTGGTAGTACACAACGATTTTCTCATCGGGCGGGAAATAATTATTTCCAGAAATTTTTTGGAGTAATTTATGTTCACGTCTGTAGGATGTTACAACTAAAATACAAGTTGGGTTTTGTGGGAGAAGCTGTGTGTCGACTCTATATGTAAGCGAATATGATTTGATGAATAAAATCTTGTCGAGAAAATTTTGATTTTCCACTTCACAAATTTCAAAGTTACATAATCTAAAATAATTTTTGTGCTTCATATATTATTTAATGTTAACACTACTTACTTATTGCAAAAATTAACAAACTGATTGCAAACTTGCACTATTATGAAGTTACGGTGCACTGTGCACACATTGTCTTGTATACAGCGACATCTATAGCTTGCAAGTATCGATTGCTGGTTAATGTGGAAGCGAGTTTTGAGATACATAACCTAAACATTCATGTACAGATAAGCTAGTGCATGATGAATGTTTAATTCAAATCCAAATGTTGAACTATTTTACTGAGATCTAACATGGAGTTTTTATTATAGTTTTGGTTAAAACAATTCATAACATGCTCCCAACAAACTGTCTTGGTTTTTGTTTGGAATGTGTTTGTTTTTAATTGTGGATTATGCTCACTTGTTGCTGAGACTGACAACTCCAAACGTAGCACATTTGCTATGAGAAAAATATAAATAATTTACTTAGCTACGTTTCATTTTATTATCGATAGAGAAGTTAGTTTTGTTAGCATACAGATTCTGTATGTTGCATTCATAACCTACCCTATGCGACTTGGCTGTGATTACAGTTGCACTACGTGATTTGAAGTGTGTGTGTTCATGGACATTAAAACTTCCACTAAAAGTTCATTTAAGTAAATTTGTGTCAATGTACACACATTTTTCTTCCAAAAATTAAACTAAAATTGCTGAAGTTCCTTATTAAATGCCATGAAATTATAAAGAAAATAGCAGTGAACTGAAAACATAAAGGCAATATTTTTAAACAAATTTAAAGTGACATTTTTATTTTATCATGTTGTAAGTCCAATTTTTTTTATTATTTAAAAAATATTATAAGAGATTTTCCTATTAAACTTGAAGCAAGTATTTTAAAGTAGTGCTCCAAACCCAGAGGATTTATTTTTAGTGAAATAACTAAGTGTATGAAATTATAAAACAATACAACTGTTCTATTTCCAATGAAATTTTTAGCACATTGAGTAATTATTTTGTGTTAATTTTTTTTTTAATGGAATAAGTCATGCTGGAATGTTATTCACTAGGTTTAGCAACCCACAAACTTCTTTATCTAACCTAAAATATTTTTCCCAATTTTCCAGAATTAATTCCCACGGGAAATTTTATTTTCTCGCCTGAATTTTTCCCGATGGCAAAATTCCATTCCTGTACACCACTACATTACAGTAATTTCCTTGAAGTCACAAAATAAAATAAAAAACTGTGAAATTGCAAAATAAGTGTGTAGGGCCTACTAAGCAATCATTTTCCTCAAAGTTTGATTACAGCTTTTACCGTGGAGACGTGATTTTATAGAATTGAAGGAGACTGTTTCTTTATCATTGGTTAAGGATGTTTGTGTTAAAGACTGTCCACCATTTGTTTCCTGTGTAATGTGGGTTTTTATATAGTTTCAATGTGTGTCAACTTGTCATGAAATGAGCAATTTTCTTGGCCAAGTTGTTTTGTGTTCATGACAATTTTAATTTGAAATTGAGAAAAGTATCGGTATAGAGTATCGTGAGAATGTTTTGGTATCGAAACTGGTATCAAGTATTGAGAAAACGTAGTATTGACCTATCCCTATTATGAATAACTTGCTAAAATATTGACTTTTGTTAAGCCTGAATGAACTCTTATGAAATTATTTTTAATTTTCATTTCAGTTTCACAAAAGTTCATAACATATCTTGACGCATGCATGACTAGGATGGGGTTCTATTTGTTGGGGCTGTTTGCATCAAGCGTGGACACAACGATTTGGGAGTTAAAGTACCACACCAAACTTAGCGGAGTAGATATTAATGAAAGAGGAGAGGTTTTAGTTGTGGTCACTTTAACAGTTTTATACCATGATGTCAAAATGATGATAAAGATTTGGGAGACAGGGGCCTTAATGTTTCTGGGGTGCCCGGCCAGTGTACAAGACAGGTCTGGTGGCCTGTCTTGTCGGCACTCAATCTAGAAGCAACTGTCATTACCCTTTGCACTGACTGACCTTTTGTCTGTAGTTTACCTGGGAGTTGGATGTACCTCTGCGTTGTCTGCTCTAGACGACTGGCGGGCTGCTCTTGGGGACGTGAAGTGCTGCAGGTGTTCCGGCTGTCTAAGTTCACTGGGAGCTGGGTTGCCTGCAGGTTGGCCCCAAACCAAGGGCAGGCAAGGCCCAGAGGCAGCTCTTCTCTTAGTATGGCCTCTAATGCGATGAGGCTTCCCAGGAAGCTTAATCAACAACTTAAATAAAGGCTGTGGGAAGACTGACAAGTGAAGCCTCTCAGTATATTGCAGGCAGTATGAACTTGGTCATGCGGGGTGGAAGTACTGCTGAGGGTAGTAATGAAAAGAGGTGGGTAAGTTAAATTACCTTAGAAGGAGTATAATGCCTTTTTCAACCTTCTCGTACACCTCTGTTCCGAGAGTACAGCATAAGGGAAGAGGAACTACTAAAGCCTCGCAGAAGGCAAGTCGGTGCCGCACTTCCGTACTGTGTACTTCTGAATAATTCAGTCTCCCAGGCACGATAGGTTACATTGTGCTCCTTTCGCTTGGCCCCTGGAGAAGTAATGAACAGTGTGTTAGGTGGTGCTCAAACTGTTTGACAGGAACCACCCAGGTGTGGTATCCACAGGAGGTCGATCAGTCTAAGCAATTACTGTTTCTTTCCGGCCCCAGCAGAAGCGGTGGCAGAGTATGGAATAATCCAGTGTGCTCGATTCACCTGGTGGAGGAGTTTCTAGTGGTGTATGCTCTATTGAATTCTATCAGTTTGGCAGAGTTCGGGTGGCCACTTATTGGGTTTGTATTTAGCTTTATATCTGGCTGTTTACGTGCTTCTTTTCTGGGGGTGTATTTACGTAGGACTGGTTCAGTACTTTCAAGAAAATTAAAATACAAAGAATGGCTTGAATTAACGTGTTATTAGTAGGTGAGTAATAATAACTGATGGCTCCATACTACCTTCTAGCTAATACGACTTGCGACGGAAGTTCAACCTAACGTAAATGGCCAGGTGAAGGCAACCTGAAGAAAAGCTAAAGGTGATGAAATCGATTACTCTGTTAGATAAAGTATTTAACAACTTTAAACTAACTAATGCTGGTTGTTCTAAAGGAACTGATGAGTTTCACATCTTTCAGAAGGATAGTGTTGAAGTTGCTGTCACTGTCTGGTGAGGCAGGCTCCTGAAGGGACTTGACCTAGCCGTTACCAATTTCTGGAGTCGATACCAGGAGTGGTAAGGGTAGGAGGGAAGACTTCAGGAGCCTCTGGTGGATCCAGTCTCCCAGAAGCGAAGGCCGCTGAAGAAGTGGCTTCTGGTCTGTTATGTCTTCAGCTGGTAGAGATTCCGGCCCTTGCGATTAGTGGAATCTGCGGACATACCAGCAATCGTGCATCCTGATAGCTGCCTCCGGCCCTATACGAGAGTGGTGGAGCGGCAGAGACTGTCTTCAGCTGGGGTTGCCAGCCCTTTTATAATAATCTCATATAGGCACTCGGATGTGAGGGGTGCAGGGGTAGATAGCCTCGGCTGCAGGGGCGCTGGTAGAATAGGTGCTGCCCTCTTGTGGCGTGCTCTGGATCTTGCATGACTTTGGCTGGAGGGAGCGGTGGCTCATCAGATGGTACAATCTTGCATTGTGGTTGGTGGGATGACTTCTTGGAGATTCTGGGTGAACAGTACAAACTAGGATCACGTGTTTGTAGTTGCTTCTGACATTGCACCGTTATACCTTTTAGGCACATGTCCCACCTCTTGAGTACTGTGTGGAGTAACTGACTGCTTGAAGAGTTGAGCAATGTGCTCAAGATGGGGTGAGTCGTTTGTAGAGTGTGCATTGAAGATGCGGAAAATGCGTTACGCATCAATATTTTGTTTTTTGTTTCATGAGGAAAAAGTCAAATTTGAACAACCCTATGAAGGACATGACATGCATCTACCATATCAGCATGTAAAAAGTCTATTGTACGATCTGGAAATTCCATATTATTAAAAAGTGCAATTTCATTATATTTGAAAATCTTAAATAAGCTCATTTACAATATTGTAAATATATTTGCTTTGTTGATTGGAACGTTATGTAATTTCTTTGCGATTTTTATGAAATTTAGTAAATTTTTGTAGAAAATAATGGATTTTGATGAAGATTTTATTTTGATTATTGTGATAAAAATGTAAATTCTAGGTGTTACTATACAACTAAAAATACAGAAAAACAAGATATTTGCAAAATTCAGTTTCAGGCAAGTTTTCTCGAAAGGAAACTGAAACTGATACAATCAGAGAATTGCACATACCCAATTTAATGCTTTGTCGAAGCTCTCAGATTTCCAGATTGTACAGAGTTGTGTGAATACTAGTTAAGTCAGTTTGTGTGTGCCATTTGTTAAGTATTATTTATTTTGCAGTATTTCTCCTTAATAGTTAGAATATTTTTAGGTTGTTCTCCATTATACTGATACACCATAGGGTTTGTAATTGAAACCCAAATATTGCTTGAAACAAGTCAATACCATACATGTAAATTGTATTATACAACTTTATGGGCATCATTGTAGAAGAACCAAGGAAGAAAGGCAATCTACATAATAGTTTTCACTAATTTTATGAGCTATTTTCAGCAGAGTGACTTATTTTTGCCAGGCTATTTCTTACATCTAAAATTTTGACATGCTATTGTGCTGCAAGAAATTATTCAAAATAATAAACACATCACTGTAGAAAAAATTTTACTCGGAGTTGCCCTTTCATATTTCTTCAATGTTTCTATCAAAAGCCTGTGGCTTTGTATTTGGCATTAATTTATGTTCTAGGTCTTCCTCTAAATTGTCCTGGATGTTGTCTTGCCATGCAGACTGTGTGTGTTTTGAAGTTCAAGGTAAGGAATCGCATTCATCGCAGACATTATCATCAAACCAGTCTGCCTTCGAGAAGTTACGAGATGCTGCGATAGAGAACTTATGCATTGCCCTGGAGGCATTGTACACCGTGGACCCGTGCTGTGTCAAGGCTCTGGTTGCTTCAGTCTCCAACAGGCTCTTCACAGCTGAGAAATCAGACAGGTGCGTAAATGTGCAGCACCCTTATTTACAGTCAAAACTCTTGAAACGTTGAACCCATGTGAATCGAAAGTCAG